>CM038669.1:310810036-311410036 GCA_021605145.1 Aegilops bicornis
AGCGGTAGCGGCAATGACTCGGGCGAGCACGTGACTTCACTGCCACCCTGTCTTAGTGCTTGCTGAGTCGTGACGTCGTCAGCGGTAGCGACAGCGGACCAGCCGAGGCTGTGTTCCCACAACCACCTGTCTATCTTAGGGTTACAGCGAGTCGAAAGCGGGCGTCGTCGCATGATGAAAACGGCGAACCGAGCAACACGTGACCTCACAACCACCCTACTGGCGTATAGCGAGTGGTAGGGCCCGTAAATGTGATGGCGGCAACCGGATGCCGAACGAGCCAGCTCATTTCCTGCCACCTGTCTTAAGCGTATGCTGAGGAGAGTCGGCGGGCCGTGCGTGGCGGTGGCGGCGGACGCCGAACAACACTGGTCCCTTGCCACCCTGTCTTAGCCTAACGAGTGGTGGGACGTAGGTCATGATGGCGGCGGCAGACCGAACAGCAATATTCACAGCCACCCTGTCTTATCTTAGGGTAGGTGCGGCTGACGTCGTCAGCGATGTGACAGCCGGGCCTTGAACAGCTGTGTTCCCTGCCACCACAATCTTAGCGTAATGCGGTCGGTAGACGTCGTCGCCCGGTGGCGGCTTGACGGACACCAGGCAACGCAATATGTTCATTCCCACCTGTCTTAGCGTAACTTTCAGTCGGTAGGGACGTCGTCGCTTGATAGCGACAGCCGGACGCCAGTGCAACCTGCTACCACCTGTCTTAAGCGTGTGCTTAGCGGGTGAGGTGGGCGATAAATGCGTGGTAGCGGCAGACTGGCCGGGCAACAATGTTCTCATTGCCACCTGTCTTAGGCGTAGCGAGTCGGTAGGGCGTCGTCGCTGATAGCGGCAATGACGAACAACTGCATGTTTCCACTACCACCATCTTAGCGTATGAGTCGAGGTGAATGTCGTTCTTGATATGACAGCGGGCCGCCCGAAGACGAGCCGCGTGGCACCATTCCCACCTGTCCAAAGCGTAACGAGTCGGCCGGACGTCGTCGAGAGTGGCGGCAATGACGCCGAACAGCTGCATGTTTCACCACCACCCTGTCTTAAGCGTATAGCGAGTCGGCCCGAGACGTCGTCGCGGTAGTGGCAGCCAGACGCCGGTGGCTCTGGTGTTCTGACCACCCTATCTTAGCGTAGCAGCGAGTCGGACGTCGTCGCGTGGCGGCTTGGCGAAACCGGGCAACATGTTCCTGACCACCTGTCTATCTTAGGGTTCTGCTGAGCCGAAGCCCGGACATCGTCGTGATGGCGACAGCCAGACGCCGAACCAATGCAATATTCTACAGCCACTCCCCGTCTTATGCCTTGGTCGGTAGACGTCGTCAGCGGTACCGACAGCGGACACGAAGGCGAGCCGTATTTTACAGCCACCACACTGTCTTAAGCGAGTGGTGAATGTCGCGGTAGCGACGATGGGCCTTGAGGCAACACCCGCTGTTTTCTTGCCACCTGTCTTAAGCGTCGCGAGAGTCGAGGCCCGGACTTGATCGCGGTACCGACGGCCGGACACCGAAGGGCGAGCCGCGTGACTCAGCCACCCTGTCTTAGGCGTAATGAGGTCGAAGCGGACGTCGTCCGCGGTCGCAGGCAACCGGGCGGCGAGACGAGCCGCGTGTTTTCCCACCTGTCTTAGTGTAGCAGTCGGCGGGCGTCGTTAGCGCGTGACGCCGAACAACATGTTTACCACTGCCACCCTGTCTATCTTAGGGTTACAGCGAGTCGGCGGGCGGTCGTCGCGGTAGCGGCAGGCCGCGAGCAACATCTGTTCCCAACCACCACTGTCTTAAGCGTACTTGTGAGTCGAAAGCGGGCGTCGTCGCGGTAGCGGCAGCGAGCGCCGAGCGAGCAGCGACACCACAGCCACCCTGTCTTAGCGTAGCAGTCGGCCCGGACGCTCGTCGCTTGATAGCGACGAGGGAGCGCCCAGGCGCTGTGTTTCACAACCACCTGTCTTAGCGTACTTGTGAATCCCGGCGGGCGTCGTCGCGATGGCGGCAGCGGTTTCCAGGCGAAGCCACCGTGTTCCCACAACCACCCCATTTTATCTTGGGTTACACAATCTGGCCGGACGTCATGGCAGTAGCGACGCCAGCAGACCTTGAACGGCTGCAACTCATTTCCTACAGCCACCTGTCTATCTTTAGCGAGTTCTGCCCAGTCGAAAGCGGGGCGTCGTCATGATAGCGGCAACAGGCCTTGGTATAACACCCGTGTTCTGATACTGTCTATCTTAGGGTTCACAGCGAGTCGGCTGTCGTCGCGTGGCGGCAACCAGACGCCGAGAATGACTGTCTTCCTCAGCCACCCTATACATCTTAGAAGATTCACAGCAGTCGGCGGGCGTTGTCGGCAGTAGCGGCAGCCAGACGTGAAACAGCTGTGACCTACTTGCCACCTGTCTTAAGCGTCGCACTTAGAGTCGGCCCAGGGCGTCGTCCGCGGTAAAGGCAGCGGACGCCCGAAGGAGCAACTGCATCTTACCACAGCCACCACATCTTGGCGTAGCGCTTGGTCGGTATGCGTGGAAATGCATGATGGCGTGACGTAACCGAGACAAACCTGTGTTACAATACCACCACCTGATGTTTTTAAGCGTAGCGAGTCGGCCAGACGTCGTCATGATAGCGACAGCGAACGCCGAGACGAGCCGCGTGACGCCGGCTGCCACTTTGTCTATCTTAAGTGCTTGGTCGAGCGGACGATCATCGGCGATAGCGACGTGATTTCCTGGTGCACTGAAACCTGTATTCCTGCCACCCCTGTCTTAAGCGTAGCGAGTCGAAGCGAGGCGTCGTCAGCGGTAGCGACAGCAGACGCGAAGGCAACTGCATGTTCTACCACCATTGCGCGTACTTGGAGAGTCGGCGGTTGTCGTCATGATGGCAGCAACCAGACGCGAATGTTTCTGTGTTTCAACCACCCATGTCTATCTAAGAGATTCACAGCGAGTCGGCCAGACGTCGTCGCGGTAGCCTGACGGACGCCGAGACAAGCACGTGACACCCGCGGCCACCACAATGTAGCGTACTTGAATCGGCCAGACGTCGTCGTGGTACCGGCAGCCAGACGCGAGGCGAGCACGTGACACCACAGCCACCCTGTCTTAAGCGTAAAAGTCGGCCGGACGTCGTCATGCAGTACCGGCAACCAGACGCCGAAACAGCTTACAACCCTGCGCCACCTGTCTATCTTAAGATTCTGTGAAATCGGCCAGACGTCGTCAGCGGTGGCGACAGCCGGGCCTTGAAGGCGAACCTGTTCCACAACCACCTGTCTTAAGCGTACTTGAGTCGGCCAGACGTCGTGGCGGTAGCGGCAATGACCTTGAACCTGTGACCCTACAACCACCTGTCTAAAGCGTACTTAGCGGAAGTCGGCCAGACGTCATTACAGCGGTAGCGACGAGACGCCGAACAACTTCTTATCCACAGCCACCATGTCTTGGCGTACTTGGTCGGCCGGACGTCGTCAGCGGTGGCGGCAATGACCTTGGTAACTGCCATGTTCCAGCCACCACCAATCTATCTTAGGGTTACACACACAAATGCGGCGGACGTCGTCGCGGTAGCGACAACCGGACGAACGCTCTGTGTTTACCACAGCCACCTGTCTATATCTTAGGGTTCTGGCGAGTCGGTAGGGCGTCGTCGCTGATGCCCGGCAGCAGACGCCGGAGCAACTACCGTGTTTCCCCAGCAACCCTGTCTATCTTAGGGATTCACCTTGAGTCGGTATCGTCGTAGTAGCGAAAGCAGCAGACGCCGAACGAAACCTGTCTCCTCAACCACCTGTCTATCTTAGGGTTACGCTTGAGTAAAGCGGGCGTTGTCGTAAACGGCGGGCGCCGAACAACTTGTATTCATTCCCACCTGTCTTAGCGTAGCGAGTCGGCGGATGTCGTCCAGCGGTAGCGGCAGCCAGGCCGCCGAGCAGGCTGCAATGTTCTGCGCCACCACAATCTTAGCGTAGCAGCGAGTGAGTGGGCGTCGTCGGTGGCGACGAAGACGCCCGAGGCAAATTGCGGCATATTCCCCAGCCACCTGTATCTTAGGGTTACAGCGGTAAGGCGGACATCGTCGCGAGTACTTGGCAGCAGACGCCGAGCAACCTGTGTTCCCACACTACTGTCTTAAGCGTAGCAGCGAGAGTGGCCGGACGTGCGTCGCGGTAGCGGCAGCGGACGCCGAACGAACACGTGTTTCACTGCCACCTGTCTTCTTAATGCTTGGTCGTGACGTCTTCGCGGTAGCGGCTTGACAGACGCCGAGCGGCTGCAATATTCCTACGCCACCACTGTCTTAGCGTAGCAATCGGCGGGCGTTGTCGTCGCGATAGCGGCGGACGTGCCAGACAACTGTTATCGCTGCCACCCTGTCTATCTTAAGTGCTTAGTCGAGCAGACGTCATCAGCGGTAGCGGCAGCGGTTAGGGGCAGTACGTGGCTTCGCTGCCACCTGTCTTAGCGTAGCAGCGAAATTAGTAGAGACGTCGTCGCGGTAGCGACAACGGACGCCCGAGGCAATGCAATGTTCACTACCACCCTGTCTTAGCGTAGCGGTCGGTGGACATCGTCATGATGGCGATGACAGACCAGGCAACCTGCATGTTCTACAACCACCTGTCTATCTTAGGGTTCACGAGTCGGCCGGTTGTCGTCGCCAGTATACAGCCAGACGCCCGAAGATAAACCCGCGTGACACCACAGCCACCCTGTCTTAAGCGTAACGCGAAGTCGAGAGCCAGAGCGTCGTCATGGTACACCGGCAGCCAGACTGAGCAAACCTTTCAACCACATCTTAAGCGTGCGCGAGTCGGCCAGACGTCGTCAGCGGTACCCGACGGCCAGGGCCTTCCGAAGCGAGCACATTGACACCTTTATACCCTGTCTATCTTAAATTCTGCTTGAGTCGGCCGGGCGTCGTCGTAAATACTTGACGACGGGCCCTTGGTATAACAATGTTCTGACCACCACAATATCTTAAGCGTAAAGTCGGCGGACGTCGTCGTGTAGTAGCGACAGCCGAATACCGAACGAGCACAGCGACACCACAACCACCCTGTCTAAAGCATCTTTGCGCCAAAGTGAAGACGTCGTCGTGATGTGACGAGGACGCCTTGAACAGCTGTGTTCCCCAGCCACCATGTCTGCATGCTTAGCGAGGTCAAAGGCCGGACGTCGTGTGATCGCGGCAATGACCAAAAGGCTGGCTGCAATGACTTCTCACAACCACCCTGTCTATCTTAGGGTTACACAGAGTCGGTAGACGTCGTCGCGATGGCGGTACTGTGATTGTAGGGAACAACTGCAATGTTTCCTACGGCCTACTGTCTATCTTGAAGATTCTGTGATCGGCCAGACGTAAATGCATGATAGCGGACAATGACCGCCAGACAACTTGCAATATTCCTGGCAACCTGTCTATCTTGGAGTTCTGGCCCGAGTCGGCCCGAACATCGTCGTGAGGTGGCGACGACAGACGCCGAGGCAGTGACCTCAGCCACCCTGTCTATCTTAGGGTTAAAAGCTGAGTGCAGAGGCGGGGACGTTGTCGGCAGTGGCGGCAGCCAGACCTTGAGCAGCCTGTTCATTCCCACCTGTCTTAAGCGTGCTTGAGTCGGCCCGAGATCTTCCGTCGCGGTGGCGACGACCAGGCCTTGAGACAGCTGCAATGTTCCTGCCACCCTGTCTGGCATGCTTGTGAGTCGAGGCGGGCGTGCGTCGCGCAGTGCATGACAGCCGGGCCGCCGAGACGAGCACGTGACACCACAGCCACCCTGTCTTAGGCATGCTTGGCAGTCGGCCCGGATGTCGCCAGCGGTGCATGACCCGGCAGGCGCCGAGACGAGGCACGTGTGACACTCCACCTGTCTATCTTGGGGTTCTGGGTCAAGGCCCAGGGCGTGCGTCGCCCAGTAGCTTGACGACAGGCCATAAAACAGCTGCGTGAAACCTACTTGCCACCCTGTCTTAAATGCTTGCTTGAGTAGAATTAGACGTGCGATGGGGAGTAGCGACAGCAGGGCCGCGAGGCAACCCATTCAGCCACCTGTCTATCTTAGGGTTACGAGTCGGCCCGGACTTGTCGTCGCGGTAGCGGCAAGCGGGGCCGAAGGCAACACGCATGTTCCTACAGCCACCTGTCTTAAGCGTAGCGGAGAGTCGGCGGACGTCGTCAGCGGTAGCGGCGACGGACGCTGAAACATGCACGTGTTCCCCTCCCTGCCACCACATCTTAAGTATCGCTGGCGGTCGGTGACGTCGTCCTTGATGGCAACGACCGGACGCCAGACAGCTCTGTGATTCCTACGCCACCCACAATATCTTAAGCGTACTTCTTGGTCGAGGCGGGCGTCGTCATGATGGCGACGGCGGGCCAGCAGATTTCAGCTGCAATATCGCTACCACCATCTATCTTAGAGATGCTTAGCGAGTCGAGCGGACGTCATCAGCGGTGGCGGCTTGACGGACACGAGGCGAGCACGCGTGGCCCTTGCCACCTGTCTTAGCGTGCTTGATGCGGTGCGTCGCCCGGTAGCGACAGCGAACCCGAGGCAACCTGTGTTTCACTACCACCCTCTATCTTAGGCATGCTTGTGAGTCGGCCCGGACATGGTCGCGGTAGCGGCAGCGGACGCCGAGGCAGGCTGACAGCCACCACCTGTCTCTATCTTAGGGATTCACGAGTCCCGGCGGACGTCGTCGCGGTAGCGCACGGCGGACCTTGAGACAAGCACGTGACACCACAGCCACCCTGTCTTAAGCACATGCTTGAGAGTCGGCCAGACGTCGTCCAGCAGTACCGACGGCAGCCGGGCCGGCAAAGTGCTGCCCAGTGTTCCCACAGCCACCCCTGTCTTAAGCGTGCTTGAAGGTCGAGGCGGGCCGTCGGCGGTACCGGCTGACAGACGCCCGGGCAACTGCATGTTCTGCCACCCTGTCTATCTTTAAGTTCTACCTTGGTCGGTAGACGTCGTCTGTGATGGCGACAAGCAGACCTCGGAACATGCAATATTTACCACAACCCTTTGTCTTAGGCGTAGCAGTCGGCGGACGGTCGTCAGCGGTAGCGGCAATGATGAACAACTGCTGTTCTCCCTAGCCATCTGTCTAAAGCGTGCTTGTAGTCGGCGGACGTCGTCGCGGTAGTGACAACGAGACGCGAAGACAGCAGGGCACAATACCTGTCTTAGGCGTGGCGATTCTACCTTGGTCGGCGGGACGTGGGCGATACATGGTAGCGGCAGGCGGACCGCCGAAGGCAGCTGCAGTGTTCCCAGACCACCCTGTCTATCTTAGGGTTTACAGTGGATCGGCCAGACGTCGTCGCTTGTGGCGGCCAACCAGACGCCGAGCAAACACGTGTTTCCACCACAGCCACCTGTCTGTATATCTTAGAGATTCACCTTGAGTCGGCGGACGTCGTCATGATGGCGAAGCAGCCGAGCCTTGGCGTCTGTGTTCTAGCCACCCTGTCTTAAGCGTGCGCTTGAAGTCGGTAGACTGTCGATCGCGAGTAGCGACGGCCAGACTCAGGTAACTCTGATGTTCTGACCACCACACCCTACATCTTAGCGTAGCATGATCGGCCGGGGACGTCGTCCTTGATTACCGGCAATGACGACCTTGACGGCAAAACCGCTGCAACACCAACTTGGCCTACCATCTATTATCTTAGGGTTCACGCAAAGTCGGGCGGACGTCGTGGCGAGTGGCGACGACGGGCCCAGACCGAGCAACACGTGTGTTTCACCACAGCCACCTGTCTTAAGCATGCGTGGCGAGTCGAGGCGGAGGCGTGCGTCGGCGATGGCGGCAGCCAGACGCCAGACAACCTGCTGTTCACAACCACCACTGTCTAAAAGCATGCTTGTAGTAGTCCATTGGCGGGGCGTCGTCCAGCGGTACCCGATGCGCGGCAGCCGAAGGCAACTTGAGCAGTGACCACCACAGCCACCTGTCTATGGCGTAGGATTCACTGAGTCCGAGGCGGGGCGTGCGCTCGCCGGTAAACAGCAGGTGGCGGTAAACGTGAACCGAGACGAAACGCACGTGGCACCTGAGCCACCTGTCTAAAAGCGTCGCCTTGAGTGAAATGGGGCCGTCGTCGCGGTAGCGACGAGGGCCGCCGAGGCAAACACGTGACTGCAACCACCTGTC
This sequence comes from Aegilops bicornis, assembly GCA_021605145.1. Classification (NCBI taxonomy): domain Eukaryota; kingdom Viridiplantae; phylum Streptophyta; class Magnoliopsida; order Poales; family Poaceae; genus Aegilops; species Aegilops bicornis. The sequence goes on from CM038669.1 coordinate 310,818,198, forward strand.
TTAAGCGTAGCGAGTCGGCGGGCGTCGTGGCGATGGCGACGGCAGAGCCTTGAACGCAACTGCATGTTCCTGACCACCTGTCTATCTTAGGAGGTTTACACAGAGTCGGCGGGCGTGCGTCGCTGGTAGCGACTGTGAGACGCCGAAGACGCTGCAGCTGCATGACACCACAGCCACCACTGTCTATCACCCAAGGTTACAGCTTGAGGTCGGCCGGACATCGTGTGCATGGTGGCGGCTTGACAGACCCAGCAAAGGCAGCCTGTGTCTCCTGACCACCTGTCTATCTTAGGGTTCTGCGAGTGGTCGGCCGCCGAACATCGTCGGATTGGCGGCAACGAACCGGGCCTTGAACGAGCTGCAATTTCTGTCATTACCTCAGCCACCCTGTCTATCTTAGGAGTTCACGAGAGTAAAGCCGGAACGTTGTAGCGAATGTATTAGCGGCAGCCAGACCTTCGAACAACTTCGCAATGCTACTTCTTGCCACCACATCTTAAGCGTATGCTTATGCCAAAGTCGAGGCGGGCGTCGTCACGCAGTAGCGGCAACGACGGGCCCAGCAAAGAGTGACGACACGTGACAGCCACCTGTCTTAAGCGTGCTTGAGTCGAAGGCGGGATGTCGCGCCTTGTAGATGACGGCAACGCTCTGTGGCGAAACAGCTGCGACAGCTAACCTCTTACAATCTATCTTAGGGTTACACGAGTAAAGAAAGCGGGCCCGTAAATCGTCGCGGTAGCGGCAACCGCCCTGAACAGCTTTCATGTTCTTGCCACCCTGTCTTAATGCGTACTTGAGTCGGCGAGACGTCGTCGGGGAGTAGCGACAGCAGACAAGCCGAGAGCGAGCTCTTGTATTACACGAGAACCACCACATCTATCTTAGGGTTCTTGCGAGTCGGCGGACATCGTCGCTTGGTAGCGGCAGCAGGACCTTGAACAAAGCTGTATTCCCACCACCTGTCTTAGCGTATGCTTGAGTCGAAGCCGGGCGTCGTCGCCGGCGTGGCATGACAGCCAGACCTTGGCTGTAACACGCTGCCACGCCACCTGTCTTAAGCGTAACAGCGGAAGTCGGCGGACGTCGTCGGCCATAGCGGCGACGGGCCGAACAGGCAAACCGTGGCCTACCTTTGCCACCTGTCTTAAGCGTAGCAGCGAGTCGGCCCAGACGTCGTCGCTGATGGCGAAAGCAATGCGGCCCGATATGAACAACGGTTCTCCATGACCACCACATCTATCTTAGGGTTCAGCGGTGAAAGCGGGCGTCGTCGCGGTGGCGGCAGACGGGCGCCGAGCAACTGTGTTCAACATCTGTCTTAGCGTAACTTGAGTCCGAAGCGGGCGTCGTCGCGATGGCGACAACCAGACGCGAAGAGCGGCAACAATGCCACTCCACTGTCTTGGCGTAATGGGCAGCGGGCGGGCGTCGTCGGGTAGCGACAGCAGACTGTGAGGCGAGCGCGTGACTGCAATATTCCACCACCACCATCTATCTTAGGGTTACGCTAGTCGGTGGACATCGTCGCGGTAAAATGGCAGCCAGACGCCGAGCAAACCTGTGTTCCCAACCACCCTGTCTTAGCGTAGCAGCGAGTCGGGCAGACGTCGTCGGTATAGCGACGGCGGAGACCTTGGCAACACCGTAACTCCTGCCACCCTGTCTTAAGCGTACTTGCGAGTCGGCGGGGCGTCGTCGCGGTAGCGGCAGCCGGGGCAGACAACTTGACTGTCTTCTGCCACCTGTCTTAGGCGTAGCAGCGAGTCGAGTCGGACGTCGTCGTGATGGCGACAGCGGGCGAACAATGACTTGTTCCCACAACCACCTGTCTATCTTAGGGATTCACCAGCGAGTCGGCCGGACGTCGTCAGCGGTGGCGGCAACGGCAGCCGGCAGACGGCTGTGTTCCTGCTGACATCTGTCTTAAGCGTAGCTTGAGTCGGCGGGGCGATGTCGTCAGCGGATGGCGGCAGCCAGGGCCAAGAACAACTGTTCGCTGACCACCTGTCTCTCTATCTTAGAGGTTCACGAGTCGGCGGGCGTCGTCGCGGTAAGCGACCCAGACGCCGAACAACTTCTGTATTCCTGTGACATCCTGTCTTAAGCGTAGCGAGTCGGTAGAGACGTCGTCGCGATAGCGGCAGCCAGACGCCGAGGCAACTGCGTGTAACACCATTCACCTGTCTTAGCGTAGCGAATCGAGTTAGACGTCGTCGGCGGTGGCGGCAACAGGTAAAGGCCGAACGGCCACGTGACACCCTCCCACTGTCTTGGCGTAATGCGAGTCGGCGGGGCGTCATGGTAGCGACAGCAGACGGCCGAGGCGAGCCGCGTGACACCACAACCACCTGTCTATCTTAGGGTTCTGGCGAGTCGGCCAGACGTCGTCGCGGTGGCGGCGACAGGCCGGCGAACAACTGTGTTTCTGACCCCAGCCACCTGTCTATCTTAGGAGTTCTGCGAGTCGGTAGAGACGTCGTCGCGGTAGCGGCGGCACGGACGCCGAACAACTACGTGTTCTCCCGACATCTGTCTTAGCGTAGCGCTAGTCCGGTGACGTCGTCGCGGATGGCGGCGGGCCGAACAGCTGCGTGACACCATTCCCTGTCTTAAGCGTACTTGCCGAATCGAGGGTGGGCGTCGTCAGCGATGGCGACAGCAGACCAGCCGACGATCACAATGGCGCCACTGCCCGCGCCTGTCTTAAGCGTGCTTGAGTCGGCGGGCGTCGTCGGGGAGTAGCGACAGCGGACGCCGAGGCGAGCACGTGTTCCACAGACCACCCTATCTTAGATTCTGGCGAGTCGGCGGACATCGTCGCGAGTGGCGGCAGCCGACGCCAGGCAACACTGTGTGACCACAACCACCCTGTCTTAAGCGTAGCAGCGGCGGACGTCGTCGCGGTAGCGGCAGCGACGCCCTTAGCACGTGACAGTACTGCCACCCTGTCTTAGCGTAGCACGAGTCGAGACGTCGTCGTGATGGCGGCAACCCGCCGAGACGAGCACGTGACACCACTTGCCACTGTCTTAAGCGTACTTGGTCGGCGGACGTCGTCGCGGTGGCGGCAGCGGGTAACGCGAACACGTATTCTACAGCCACCTGTCTATCTTAGGTTCGCGAAGTCGGCCGGACGTCGTCAGCGGTGGCGGCAGCAGGCGAGCCGCGTGACGTGACCTGTGACATCATCTTAGCGTATAGCGAGTCGGCGGACGTCGTCAGTGATAGCGGCAGCGGACCCGAACACGTGACACCATTCCCACCACTGTCTTAGCGTCGCGAATCGGGTTGGGCGTGCGTCAGCGGTGCGCGGCAGCGGCCGCCGAACGAAACGCGTGACACTGCCACCCTGTCTTAGCGTAATGCGAGTCGGCCCGGGACGTCGTCGCGGTAGCGGCAATGACGCCAGATAATCTGTGTTTCTTGCCACCACTGTCTTAAGCGTACTTGTGATCCGGCGGACGTCGTCGCTGATGCGCCCGGTGGCGACAACCAGACCGAGGCGACTGCACTGTTCTCTACTGACCACCTGTCTATCTTAGGGAATTCGCGAAGTCGGCCAGACGTCGTCCGTCGTGCGGTAGCGATGACGGGCCGAAGACAGCACTCTATTCTGCTGCCACCCTGTCTTAAGCGTAGCGAGTCGGCGGATGTCGTCGTGATGGCGGCGGCGGACGCCGAGCAGCCGCGACACCATTCCCACCATCTTAAGCGTAGCGAATCGGTGGGCGTCGTCATGATGGCGACGCCGAATGACAAGAGGCGAGCACGTGACACCACTGCCACCACTGTCTTAGCGTAATGCGAGTCGGGGGCGTCGTCGTCGGTAGCGACGCAGACGTCGAGGGCGAGCTGCGTACCTGACCACCCTGTCTATCTTGGGGTTCTACGGCGGTCGAGGCGGGACGTCGTCGTGATGGCGACGACGGATCTTAGGAACGGTACGTGCTGTTTCCAGCCACCACCTGTCTTGGCGTACTTGAGTCGAAGCTGGGGCGTCGCGGTAGCGACGGCGGAATGACAACGAGCCGCGTGACCTGCTTGCCACCACATCTTAGGCGTAGCAGGTCGGTCGAAGGACGTCGTCGCGGTGGCGACGGCAGACCTTGAACGCACATGTTCTCATTCCACCCTGTCTTAGCGTGGCGAATCGGTGGGCGTCGTCAGCGGTGACTGGCGGACAGATACGCCGAACGAGCAACCGTGACACCGCGCCACCCTATCTTAGGGTTACTGGTCGAAGCGGACGTCGTCAGCGATGGCGGCAGCGGACGAACGGTAACCGCAGCATGTTCCACCAACCACCCTGTCTATCTTAGGGTTACGCGGTCGGCCGGGAAGTCGTCGCGATAGCGGCGATGACGATGAACGAACGGCTATGTTCTACAACCCTGACCACTGTCTTACCGTGCTTAGTCGAGTCGGTGACGTCATCGCGGTAGCGACGACGGACGCCGAGAGACGAGCACGTGACACCACTGCCACCTGTCTTAGCGTAACGCGAGTCGAGGTGGACGCTGCCGCGTTAGCGACGACGGACGCCGAGACGAAAGCACGCGATACCATCGCCACTCCTGTCTTAGCGTGAACGCGAGTCGTAGGCGGGACGTTGTCGCGTAGCGACGACGACTCGAGACGAGCACGTGACACCACAGCCACCCTCGTTTATCTTAGGGTTACGGGCGAATCGAAGCGACGTCGTCGGTATGCAGCGACGACGGACGCCGAGACGAGCACGTGACACCACTGCTACCCTGTCTTAGCGTACCGCGAGTCGAGGCGGACGTCGTCGCGGTAGCGACGACGGACGCTGAGACGAGCACGTGACACCACATCCACCCTGTCTATCTTAGGGTTACGCGAGTCGGCGACGCCGCCGCGGTAGCGACGACGGACGCCGAGACGGCCCGTGACACCACAGCCACCACTGCTCAAGCTGCACGCGAAGTCGAGGCGGACGTCGTCGCGTAGCGACGCGACGCCGAGACGAAAGCACGTGACACCATCGGGCCACCTGTCTTAGCGTAACGCGAAGTCGGCGACGCCGCTGCCAGTAGCGGCGACGGACGCCGAGACGCAGCACGTGACACCACCGCCACTCGCTCTTAGCATACGGCGGTCGAGATACGGACGTCGTCATGCGGTAGCGACGACGGACGCCGAGACGAGCACGTGATACCACAGCCTACCCCGCTTATCTTAGGGTTACGCTGAAGTCGGTAGGCGGACGTCGTCATGCAGAGCGGCGATACACCGAGACGAGCACGTGACACCACTGCCACCCTGTCTTAGCGTAACGCGAGTCGAGCCTCAAGTCGCCGTTTGTTTAAGCTGGAGATTGGCAATCAAGATAACGTTATTTGCAGAGTCAGGAAAGCAAAGTGAGGCAAGTGTCACCCTGATCGATCTTATCCTGTGCTTGGGCTTTGAGCACTCCGTTTTACTGTCGATGTGTATTGAATACACGAGCTACGTGAGTGAATAGTTTATTGTAGGAAATAAATACCGGAGCCGTAAGATATTAGTACTCCTACCTCCATTCTGGTCTATTAGTCTCTATGATGGTTTCAGCCAAAGTTTGATCATATATTTGGCTAGCAAAATGCTAATGCATGCCAAAAAAAATATTGTTCGATATGTATTTGAATATAGTTTATATTGATAATATTTTTTATATGTATAATTTCTATTTTATTTGTCAAACTCATGGTAAAAAAAATGACTCAGAATATAAGAGAGCTACTAAACCACGACGGAGGAAGTACGGTGGTACACTATCGCAAACACTCCCACGCGGCTTGCATATCATTCATCGTATAAGGTACGCGCGCTGAATAGGGAGTAAGCGCCCACCTCGACCACCACCCCCATTAGTCGGCCATCTGCAGGGCGTGAGGCCCCCTGTTTTTTCCATTCCGTTTTTCTTTTTTATTTTCACTTTTCTATTTTGGTTTACTCTTCTTAAATAAATATGGAATTTAAAAAAATATTCAAGCTTTCAAAATTTACAAATTTTGAAAACTAAATGTTCGAGGATCATAAAGCGTTCCTGAATTAAATAGTCATGATTTTGAAAAATAATCGGGAAATCATAATGTGTTCGTGGATGCAAAAAAATGTTCGTAATTTTGAAAACAAATGTTCGCATATTCAAAACGTTCATGATTTGTGCAGAAAATATATGGGCAAAAAAAATGTTCACGTGTTCAAAAAACTATTCATGATTTGAAAAATTCTTTGCCAATTCAAAAAAGTACTTGTAAAGTTTTAAAAAATGTTCAAAAAAATAAAAAAAAGGACGAAAATGAATTACTTGCCTAATTTAAAAGAAAGTTCGCTGAGTCAGAAAATGTTCACGAAATTGGAAACATGTTCATGCATTCAAAAATATAGCCCTCAAAGAAAGTTCATGAATTTCAAAATTTGATCCCAAATTTCAGCAAATGTTTGCGATTAAAAAATAAACTGTTCAACAATTTAAATTATTTTCAGAAATATTACTGAATTCTAAAAATGTCCACAATTCAAAAACTCTCAGAGGATTTGTGAATGCTGTTTGTGAATATGAAAAATATTAACAATTTCAAATAATGTTCTTGATTTAAAAAAAATCAAAATTTCAAAACATGTTCACAGATTTGAAAGATGTTCGCAAAAAGAAAAAGGAAAAAAACAGTGGGAAAAGAAAACGAAAAAAAATAAAAAAACAAAACAGAAACAAACATGAAAAGAAATAGAAATAGAAGAAAAGGAAAAATAAAAACAGAAAATAAAAAGGGAAAATGTAAAATAAAAAACTAGGCCAGTGGGTTAAAAAGGAAATGTGATATCCCATACAATGGAGGAGCGAAGGGTGTGAGGTATGCATGACCTACACACCAAAATGGAGTCACCGACCCTGCGCGCCTCCCACCATAACATTTTGTGAAATCATAATCATCCGACATATTCACGAACATCATTGACAAATCTGTCAAAAAAATTAGGTATCGTGCATAGTTTTTGAATTCACAAGCATTTTATAAATTATGAACATGTTTGGAAACTCGTGATTTTTTTTGAATCGGCGAACATTTTTTACAGAATCGACATACATTTGTAGAAATTTGGGAAGAAAATTTTAAATTCATTAACTTTTTAAAGTTGACGGACATTTTCTGAAATGCATGAACTTTCTTTCGAATTTGTGAACATTTTCTGACTTGGCGATTCTTTAAAAAATTTGGGAGCAAAATTTTAAAATCGCAAATATTTTTTGAATATTGGTGAAATTATTTTAAAGCAACATGATTTTATTTGAATTCGCATACATTTTTCCAAAATAGTGAAAAAAATTAATTTGCTGTTTTCTTTTGAAATTGCGAACATTTTTTCGAATATGCGTACAGGTTTTTAAATCAGGAACGCTTTTGAATCCACAAACATTTTATGATTTTCTGAACAGTTTATAAATCATGAAAGTTTATTGAGTTCACGAACATTTTTCAAATTCACAACATTTTGAATTTGGAACTTTTTTGAAACCCTAAAAAAATTGGAAGAAGTAAAAAAATACAAAAACATGAAAAAAGGAATTAAAAAACAGAGGGTGTCACGGCCCGCACATGGGCCGGGCCAAGAATATTTGCAGGGGGAGGAGGATGTGCTTGGTTGCTCTCTATTCAGCGCGTAGGTCGCTAAATCGGGGCTCCTAATTTTTTTTAAAGAAATACATGTAATTTTATTCATACTCGTAAAAATTACAAGTATACTGATTTGGATCTAGGATCCAAAAAATACAAAGTAAATCCTTTTATTAAGAATTTTACAGTAAAATATCTTGAAAACACCTTGTTCACTGTATCAAACTCTGCTAAAAGAAATATCGCAAAGACCAAGGTAAAGAAGCTGCAATTGGACTGCGGCAACGATGTTGTCACGCTTTCACCCGCACAAACATTGTCAATAATGATTTTTTTATAGCGCCTTGAGTCACCCATCCAAAAAGATGGGAAGCCTTAATCGATGAACATACTTAGGCTAGGGATGATGCAGGACGTCGTATCACAATATCATCAGCATGATGTCGATGAAAGATTTCAACTTCACAAAAAGAATCAAACCAACAAAAAGGTTTGACACATCAACATACACTCATCAAATCTGAATAATTAGATATGCGAGGACAGAAAACTCTATAACCTCATGGCATCACTAAAAGAACAAGAGTAAATTTATTCAAACAAAATACGATGATTACTAGATGATGAAGAAGAAGGTAGAACTCTTCAAGATGTGAGTTCCCCCCACTTCTCATCGCCAAGATGGCAGCCGGAGGCGAGGGGACCAAAAATTCACTTCCGACGAAGGCGGCTGTAGCCTTACTTCGTGTGAGACCCGATTGTGCGCTCACATCAGAGGTTGCTATAAATGAGCGGACCTAGGTACCTTTAAGGCTTCGTGTTTTCCCTAATTATATATTTTTCCCTATCATTCTTATTTCTAAAAAAATTGTAAATACATATATTCCAAAACATAAAATCAAAAAATAGTGCAAACAATTGTTAGTAGTTAAGTTCAAAACAATGTTGATAGAAATTTAAAAAAGCTTGTGACATTGCCAAATGTTAAACGTTTCAAAAAGAATGTGAAATCTAAAAGAAATTACACAGTGAAAAAAATATTGTGTAATTCAAAAAATGCTTTGTTCCATTAAAAAAATGTATATTACATTTACAAAATGTTCATGCATTTCACAAATAAGTTCATGATATTTTTTAAAACGTATATACAATCCACAAAAATGTTGGCATAGTTTTAAAATATGTTTTTATCATTAAAAAAATGTTTCAACATGTATTTGAAAAATCTTCAATATCTATCTGAAAAATTGCCAAAACCATGTGTCTGGAAAAAATGTTTTAGCTGTATACCAGTTCAATGTGTATGAAAAAAAACTATATATCAAAATCATGTATTTTAAAAACTGTTAATCGTGTACTATAAAAAATTGTTCCTCACGTATACAAAAAATGTCTGGGATGGTGCAAAATATAGACACGTGTGGAAAAAACGAAAAAAACTTTGTTTAGTTTTTAAGAAATATTGCCACTAAAAGAAATTCAACGTGTATTTTAAAAGTGATGAAAACATGTATTCGAAAAAAATGTTCAAAGCATTTTTTAGTGTACATCTTGTATTTAAAAACTATCAGTATCTATAAAAAATGTTCCATGTATATAATAAAGATGTATATTGTGTGAAACTTGACATTTATTGAAAAGGAGAAAAAAATAAAACCATTGAAGAGAAACCAAAAGGGAAAATAAAACCGATGAGGACGAAGAAAACAGACAAAGTGAAGAAAATCGTGAAAAATAGGTGAAGAAAAAAAACAAAGAAATCATTCGAAAGAGTTGAAATAGAAAAAAAAACATCTACAGTAATGGGCCGGCCCACGACCCCGGTCACCAGAGGCAAGGCCATGTTATATCTCGTAGTAAGCGAAATATAGCCCTGGTGACAAGGTACCAGGTATCCGACCTGTGGGGTGGTCGGCTCACCAGACCGGCTTCCGAGCCCAGTGTGCCAAGATGTGGCTGTGGCCCCTCACTCTATGGGTGGTCCTCCTTCGAGAAGGACCTTATTTTGGCATACAAAGCGAGGACTCCAAGTTTTGAGCTGGACTTTAAGACCAACTAGGATTCATGTAGCCTTAGGCATCGTCCTCCTCTATAAGGCGAGCTCTGGGGTTGTTCTAGGGACCATACAATCTTCAACCATAATATGGATAAAATCCACATCAACTTAGTTGTAACCCCCTCGTACGCGAGGATCCATAATCAAGCAAATCCAAGTAGGAGTAAATCATGAGGGCCCGAACCTTCGTAAAAGCTTCGCATGTGATCCCTTCATGTACTTTTGGTCACATGCACCACCGTATCAAGACTACTGTTGGTTACCATTACCGATAGTTGATGTGCTGAGAATGAGATGTGCTAGTTGGAGATTTATTCCATATGGGGCCTTTAGTTCAACTCAACGCTTATGCTCCGGACTAGAGAGGTGAGAAGTAGGAGCAGCGGACGTGATTCAGACATAGATTTTAGGTGACAACTAGGTGCTGCCTATTACTCCCGGAGTAGCGATGGGGTGTGTAGGCGGATGTCACCAAATCAATCGATGACGAATTCTGGACTAAAGAATGAGTGCCTGGTTTGTGGCGAGGGGCGAGTTGGTGTATAGTCGTCCCGTCGCGTCGACGATGTACTCCAGGCACCAAAGGTAACAAGAGAGAAACATGACTGAAACGAGGTTTGCAATGGTTAGAAAGCAAGGACTAGGGTACTGAGGTTCACGAGTGTCAAATTTCAACATGATAACTTCATTAATATACATGATGTAGTCTTACAAAGTTCCTTTTTATTGGACCAATTCTTGATGAGATCTCGTAGGCGCACCTCAAAGTTGTCTTTCCTATCTTAATCTATCGAGCCAAGGACTAGGGTTGTACTACATATGCATCATGTCATATCATTAAGCCCCAAAGATTAAGAATATAATATGAACAAGATTTGATCCACAAAGATACTCATCACGCGAGGTACATCATATACTTCAACTAATCATCAATGCCCAAGATCATAATCACGGTGTCAATAAGATCAAGAAAGAGACGTACATGACACATAGCTACCACCACAAACCCTCAGCCTCAATAGTGGGCTATTCCCGCATCGCCATGTGAGCAGCAAAGGGTTGATCTAAGGATTGAAGATGAAAGTTCCCCCCTTCCTGCATGGCACCATATAAGGGTCGAAAATGAAGATCGTCTCGAAACACGAAGTGGTGGTGATGAAAAGAAGTGCAATAAATCACAAATAAAGTTTTTTTTGGGGGAATGGGTATATAACACCAGAAGGCATCAAAGGCACATGAGGGGGAGCCTCACGGGCCTTCGACACCCCTATAAGATGGGCACCTACACCGGGCACCTAGGCCCCCGAGCCTCTCCTGGTCTAGGCCCTACACCCCTCGTCCATTGTGATGCATAACTCCTGAAATTCAAAAAACAACAGAAAACAAGAATTGACACTGAGCACTGAACTAAAGGTCCTCAAAAAGCTTTTTAAACATCGCAAATTTAAGGATAATAGACATGAAACATACAGAAATTATAGATACATTGAATACATATCAACATCCGTAGCTTACTCTATTCTTGTCCTCGAGCATGAAGAATGATAACGAAGATATTTTTGTGTGTGTGAATGCTACCTACCATGAACTTGATTAACCGGTGTAAACATTTTTTATTAGTCTAAGTTGATAGTAAAGGTGTTTGGAAAAGGTTTCTATTAACAATCTTCAACTATCTCAATGCATAAATGCATCAAGTCAAAGTCACAAATGCCAAAGGTTTTGAAAGAATGTCAATATTTCTTGGGAACAAAATGATAATATTATACACAAAGTATGTATACATGGCAAGCACATCTAGGCTAAACCTCAATACAAGACCGAATACAATCATATGTAGCATGTCTGATTTATTTAAAAATCTTCACTTAGTCAGAATTTTGAGTGCAATCCCGAGCCATGAACAAGAGATCAAATGTTGGGTTTTAAAAGAAGTGCAAAAGAAAGATAATCTTGCACCAATGCATCTGATCATTAGGAAAAGAAGAAGACCTTATGATCGATATGAATGCAAGGAGTAAGGATTGCCATGCAACTAGCATTAGTGGGGGTGCATCAAACTTGCTTGCTCACGAAGACCTAGAGCTCACTTTAGGAGGCTCATCATTGAAATATACAAGCCAAGTTTTGTAATGTGAGATCCCCACCAGTAGATATGACAATGAAACTTATGAACTGTAAAGTATGAAATGCATGAAACTGTGCTACTTTGAAGCACTTTTGCTTCCAATACTCAGTGTTACTTTGAAGCATTTTATAAATTTTCTAATTTCAACTCTTTGTTCTACTTTGAAGCACTACACATGTGTACTCTAAAAAGGAAAATAGTATTGCTCCTTCTCCCTAACTTTTTGGGTGCCTCCTTGACACATCTTCTATTTGGCATCTCCACAGTCCATCTTTTTATATAGCTTTTTATTTGGCACCTACATGGTGCATATTCTTTTGGCACCTCTCTCGTGCATCTTTTTTAGCTCAAAGGTAGAAGCAGCACCTTATAATGACGATCATTACACTCTTCTACACTTCATAAAAATGCTAACATAGTCCTTGCTATGAACACTAAAATAAAACTCTAAGTGATGCCTCTAGTAGTGTATCAGGATGTGCAATGACTAGCGTAGCATGTATATGACAAAAAATGGCATAGACATGATAAAACACAATGTTAGATAATAATGATGGTGCAAAGAATATGACAATGACAACTTATCTATAGTCATTACTCCTATTAAGGATGCTGGAGTAGTCGCCTCCCGGGCACGTCGAGGGCTAGAGTGCCATCCGCGCCGTCCGTTTCGCAGTGGCGTGCCATGGGCGGCTCCCTAGAGCTCTTTTGCGCCGCCAGATCTGCCCAGATGGTGCGCCTATCAGTCGACCACCTCGGAGGTCCATGATGGGTGGACCACGAGTGCGTCAGGGGCCACTTCCATGTAGTGGTTTTGATCGAACCCAAGAGAGCCTTTTTGCGCCCCCGCTCATCCGCAATGGGATAGGTGGACCAGCCTGTCAGAAGCCACGGGTGGAGTGTGTCCATCGCGCCAGTCGATGAGACGCTTGCACATAGCTCGGCGAGGAGGCCCTCCGCTCCGTATGATACGCTATGTCCTCCCGCGGCTGGCTCCCTTGGGCTCTTCCGCGCGGTCCTTTCTTCCCGGATGGCGTGCGCCCATGCGAGACACCTTGGGGGTCCATGATGAGTGGACCGCAGGCGCTTTCAGTCATGCCCGCGTGCGAGGTCTCTCGTGCTGTCTTTCGTGCAGTGGAAAGGCTCTGGTGGGTGTTTCAGTCATGCAAGCCAGGCAGGCGCATGTGCCCATGCCCGATTGTGTGTGCGGCCTCGTGTGTTTGGTAGACGCCTGCCCGAGCACTCTACACACCTGGACGTTCATTTCCTTGCTTGGGAATGTTTCTACGCTGAGTGTGGTGTGATGGGCAGTTGGATGGGATGTTCAATGTCCATTTCAAATATCAGGCCTTCCATAATAGCATGTCCTATGCTTTTGGCATTGTCTATTGTATCCTTTTCTTCTCGCCCAAGAAAACCGGTGTCCTCTCGCTCCCCTCCAATGGAAGGATTTCCATGAGCTTATTCATTGGCTTGGTTGTGGGTCTGTGTAAGTGCACCGTCCTTTTTGCCCAGGCAACCATTGTCAGGCACTGAAGTAGGTCATAGCGGCGGGAGCCCGGGAGGGCCTGACGGCTGTTTCCGATATCACCGGGAAATATGTGATTTTGTGACTCAGTCACATCACGTCTCTTTGTCTATCGCCTGGCCATCTGCTTCGTCAGCCGCCGTGGAGCGTGCTGATGCGTCTTTAACGTATCTATAATTTTTTATTGTTCCATGCTATTATATTATCTGTTTTGGATGTTTTATATGCATTAATATACTATTTGATATTATTTTTGGGACTAACCTATTAACCTAGAGCCTAGTGCCAGTTCCTGTTTTCCCCCTGTTTTTGAGTTTTGCAGAAAAGGAATACCAAACGGAATAAAACCTTCGCGATGATTTTTCTTGGACTAGAAGACAACCCGGAGACTTGGAGATAACGTCGGAGGAGCCACGAGGCGTCCACAAGGACGGAGGGCGCGCCCAGGGGGGTAGGGCGCACGCCCACCCTTGTGGGCCTCCCGTGCACCTCTTGACCTAATTCTTTCGCCTATATATTCCCATATATCCCCAAACCACCAGAGGCATCCACGAAAACACTTTTCCACAGCCGCAACCTTTTGTACCCGTGAGATCCCATCTAGGGACCTTTTCCGGCACCCTGACGGAGGGGGATTCGATAACGAAGGGCTTCTACATCAACTCCATTGCCCTTCCGATGAAGCGTGAGTAGTTTACCACAGACCTACGGGTCCATAGCTATTAGCTAGATGGCTTCTTCTCTCTGTTCGATTGTCAATACCATGTTCTCCTCGATGTTCTTGGAGATCTATTCGATGTAATACTTTTTTGCGGTGTGTTTGCCGAGATTCGATGAATTGTGGATTTATAATCAGCTTATCTATGAATATTATTTGAATCTTCTCTGAGTTCTTATATGCATGATTTGATATCTTTGTAATTCTCTTCAAACTATCGGTTTGGTTTGGCCAACTAGATTGTTTTTCTTGCAATGGGAGTGCTTAGCTTTGGGTCAATCTTGCGATGTCCTTTCCCAGTGACAGTAGGGGCAGCAAGGCACATATTGTATTGTTTCCATCGAGGATAAAAAGATGGTGTTTTCATCATATTGCTTGAGTTAATTCCTCTACATCATGTCATCTTACTTAATGCGTTACTCCGTTCTTTATGAACTTAATACTCTAGATGCATGTTAGATAGCGGTCGATGTGTGGAGTAATAGTAGTAGATGCAGAATCATTTCGGTCTACTTGACACGTACGTGATGCCTATATTCATGATCATTGCCTTAGATATCGTCATAACTTTGTGCTTTTCTATCAATTGCTCGGCAGTAATTTGTTCACCCACCGTATTATTTTCTATCTTGAGAGAAGCCTCTAGTGAAACCTATAGCCCCTGGGTCTATTTTCCATCATATAAGTTTCCGATCTACTCTTTTTACAATCTTTTACTTTCTGATCTATAAACCAAAAATACCAAAAATATTTACTTTATCGTTTATCTATCTCTATCAGATCTCACTTTTGCAAGTAACCGTGAAGGGATTGACAACCCCTTTATCGTGTTGGGTGCAAGTTTGTTTGATTGTTTGTGCAGGTATTCGGTGATTTGTGCGTCGTCTCCTACTGGATTGATACCTTGGTTCTCAAACTGAGGGAAATACTTATGTCTACTTTGCTGCATCACCCTTTCCTCTTCAAGGGAAAAACCAACGCAAGCTCAAGAAGTAGCAGGAAGAATTTCTGGCGCAGTTGCCGGGGAGATCTGCACCAAGTTAAGACATACCAAGTACCCATCATAAACTCTCATCTCTTGCATTACATTATTCGCCATTCACCTTCGTTTTCCTCTCCTCCACTTCTAAAACAATTTTTGAAAAAGATTTGCCTTTTTATTCGTCCTTCTTTCATTAGATCTTGTGTTTGCTTGTGTTTCCATGTGCGTTCTATTTTGCTTGCATCTTTGCTTGCTAAAAATCTACTGATATGGATCCACTCAAAGTTTTCTACCTGGATCATCTTCGATCCATATGTGCTCGTGCTGAAACCCCAACTAGTTTAGTTGAGGGAAAATCTTTAGATGAGCATGCTCATTTGTGCGTCACCGTTTGTCTGAAAAAGGGAGACTCCTATGGAATCAAATAAATTGTTTGCTATGTTATGCTTGGAATCTTTGTGAACTTTGTGATTTTACTTGTTGCTCTAAGAACCCTAAAAACACCTTACCTACCTATGTGATTTTAATGATAATGAAATCTTATCTTCTTATGAAAAGGGTGTTTATAGTTACTATGATATCGAACAAATTGAAGAATTTGTTGCTTTTAACGGTGCTTATGAAGTTGCTTATTTGATTAAAAAGTATGATATTACTCTCTACAAATCTGAAAATTTTGACATACTTAAATATTACTATGAAAACTATGCTCACAATGCCTATGTCAAAGAATTTATTGAGAGAATGACAGTTGCTTTGGAAGAAAATAATGATATACATCAATCTATAGATAATTATGATTCCGATGATTTGATTGAAATATCCCTTGATGAACATGATGCTTGCTATTCTTATGGCCATGATGCCAATATTTGTGGAGATGAATTTGCTATAGTTCCTTATGTTAAACATGAGATTATTGCTATTGCACCCATACTTGATAGTTCCTTGAATCAAAAGCATGATTGCAATGATGTTATTATAAATTCTATTAATGTCAATTGTGCTAATGATTTGCAAAACCCTAAGCTTGAGGTGCTAATTTTTCTATGTCTACTACTTGTTGCAATGATCATGATTGGGGTGATTCTGCTTATGATTTTGAAAATTTATTTAAGCCCCATGATGAATCTGAGATTGATAATAATGTTTGCAATAATATTGAAAGTGGGTTTGTAAGAGTGTCAACTTTAGATCCCACATACTTGGAGGATGTTCAATCCTATGAAATTTTTGATAAAAGTGGGTTTGGAGAGGTCATGACTTTAGTTAATGTTAATCCCACTATTTTGGAAGAGTGTCAACTTCGTATGCATGTGGATCGTGTTGAGAATATGTTTTGTGGTAGCTATATTGTTGAATTTGCTTATGATCCTACATGTAATTATTATGAGAGAGGAAAATATAGTTGTAGAAATCTTCATGTTACTAAATTACCTCTCGTCATGTTCAGATTTCTATTGTTGCTTTATTCTTCCTTGCATATGCTAGTTTTTGCTCGCCTTGATAATTTGTTTGCTTATAAAATGCCTATGCATAGGAAGTATGTCAGACTTAAACTCGTTTTTCACATGTTTTATGATTCTCTCTTTGTGCTTCAATTCTTCTCTTTTATGTGAGCATCATTGAAATTATCAATGCCTTGCTAAGGGCGTTAAAACAATAACGCTTGTTGGGAGGCAACCCAATTTATTTTTTGTTTTTGCTTTTTAGGTTCTGTTTTGCAATAAATAATTCATATAGGCTCTGGTTAGATGTGGTTTTGTGTTTTAATTAGTGTTCGTGCCAAGTAAGATCTTTGGGATATCTTGCGGTGATAGTTGTTTTGATCTTGCTGAGAAACGGAAACTTTTGCGCCCAGATAATTTTAATATTTCAGACAAGTGTGATTTTGATCTAATTCTTTTTGCACTGGATTGGTACACAAATTTCCCAGACTGTCCCAATTTTTCGGAATTTTTGGAGTTACAGAAGTATTCGAGAGTTACAGGTTGCTACCGACTGTTTTGTTTTGACAGATTCTGTTTTCTATGTGTTGTTTGCTTATTTTGATGATTCTATGGGTGGTATAGGGGGTATGAACCATGGAAAAGTTGGAATACAGTAGATATTACACCAATATAAATAAAGAATGAGTTCACAATAGTACCAAAAGTGGTGATTTGTTTTCTTATACTAATGGAGCTTATGAGATTTTTTGTTGAGCTTTGTGAAGTTTTCAAGTTTTGGGTAAGGATTTGATGGAGTATGGAATAAGGAGTGGCAAGAGCCTAAGCTTGGGGATGCCCAAGGCACCCCAAGGTAATATTCAAGGACAACCAAGAGCCTAAGCTTGGGGATGCCCCGGAAGGCATCCCCTCTTTCGTCTTCGTCTATCGGTAACTTTACTTGAGGCTATATTTTTATTCACCACATGATATGTGTTTTGCTTGGAGCGTCTTCTATGATTTGAGTATTTGCTTTTTTTTAGTTTTCCACAATCATCCTTTCTGTACACACCTTTTGAGAGGGACACACATGAATCGTGATTTATTAGAATACTCTATGTGCTTCACTTATATCTTTTGATCTAGGCAATTTTGCTCTAGTGCTTCACTTATATCTTTTTAGAGCACGGTGGTGGTTTTATTTTATAGAAATTGATGAACTCTCATGCTTCACTTATATTATTTTGAGAGTCTTTAAACAACATGGTAATTTGCTTTGGTTATAAATTTAGTCCTAACTAGCAACATGCCCATGCATTGCACGGAAAATCAAGATGCATTTGTATGAGTAGTTTATGTTGTGGGAGAAAAGGATGAACAAGAGAAGGCCTTATTTGCAAATGTGGAGAGGGGTGTGGGCATCTTTTTGCAAAATTGCCATAGTTCCCTTCCTATCCGTCAGATATAAATCGGACGGCCTATATTGCATGATGGCAGGCACACCATCATCACCAACTCTGTTTTTAATAGGAAGTAGAGATATGATTGGCATCCAAGAGGGATATAATAAAAACTTTCATATAAAGTGCATTGAATACTATGAGAAGTTTGATTCATTATGATTGTTTTGAGATATGAAGATGGTGATATTAGAGTCATGCTAGTGAGTAATTATGAATTTGAGAAATACTTGTGTTAAGATTTGTGAGTCCTGTAGCATGCATGTATGGTGAGCCGTTATGTGATGAAGTCAGAGCATGATTTATTTATTGATTGTCTTCCTTATGAGTGGCTGTCGGGGACGAGCGATGGTCTTTTCCTACCAATCTATCCCCCTAGGAGCATGCGCATAGTACTTCATTTCGATAACTAATAGATTTTTGCAATAAGTATACGAGTTCTTTAGGACTAATGTTGAGTCCATGGATTATACGCACTCTCACCCTTCCACCATTGCTAGCCTCTCTAGTGCCGCGCAACTTTCACCGGTACCATAAACCCACCATATACCTTCCTCAAAACAGCCACCATACCTACCTATTATGGCATTTCCATAGCCATTCCGAGATATATTGTCATGCAACTTTCCACCGTTCCGTTTATTATGACACGCTCCATCATTGTCATATTGCTTTGCATGATCATGTAGTTGACATCGTATTTGTGGCAAAGCCACCGTTCATAATTCTTTCATACATGTCACTCTTGATTCATTGCACATCCCAAAGACACCACGGAGGCATTCACATAGAGTCATATTTTGTTCTAAGTATCGAGTTGTAATTCTTGAGTTGTAAGTAAATAAAAGTGTGATGATCTTCATTATTAGAGCATTGTCCCATGTGAGGAAAGGATGATGGAGACTATGATTCCCCTACAAGTCGGGATGAGACTCTGAACGAAAAATAAATGAAAAAAGAGGCCAAAGAAATGAGAGAATGCCCAAATAAAAAAATTAATAAAATGAGAGAAAAGAGAGAAGGGACAATGTTACTATCCTTTTACCACACTTGTGCTTCAAAGTAGCACCATGATCTTCATGACTGAGAGTCTCCTATGTTATCACTTTCATATAATAGTGGGAATTTTTCATTATAGAACTTGGCTTGTATATTACAATGATGGGCTTCCTCAAATTGTCCTAGGTCTTCATGAGCAAGCGGGTTGGATGCACACCCACTTAGTTTCTTTTTGAGCTTTCATACCCTTATAGCTCTAGTGCATCCGTTGCTTGGCAATCCCTACTCACTCACATTGATATCTATTGATGGGCATCTCCATAGCTCGTTGATACGCCTAGTTGATGTGAGACTACTCCTTCTTTTTTGTCTTCTCCACAACCACCTTCTATTCCACCTATAGTGCCATGTCCATGGCTCACGCTCATGTATAGCGTGAAAGTTGAAAAAGTTTGAGGACATCAAAAGTATGAAACAATTCCTTGGCTTGTCATAGGAGTTGTGCATGATTTAATATTTTGTGTGATGAAGATGGAGCATATCCAGACTATATGATTTTGTAGGGATAAGCTTTCTTGGGCCATGTTATTTTGAGAATACATAATTGCCTTGTTAGTATGCTTGAAGTATTATTGTTTTCATGTAAATATTGAACTCTTGTTTTGAATCTTACAGATCTGAACATTCATGCCACAATAAAGAAGATTCAAAACAAGAATACCAAACGGAGTCGGAATAAAACCTTTTGATGTTTTTATCATTTACCTACTTGAGGACGAGCAGGAATTAAGCTTGGGGATGCTTGATACGTCTCCAACGTATCTATAATTTTTTATTGTTCCATGCTATTATATTATCTGTTTTTGATGTTTTATATGCATTAATATAATATTTGATATTATTTTTGGGACTAACCTATTAACCTAGAGCCCAGTGCCAGTTCCTTTTTTCCCTATTTTTGAGTTTCGCAAAAAAGGAATACCAAACGGAGTCGGAATAAAACCTTTGCGATGATTTTTCTTGGACCAGAAGACAACCAGGAGACTTGGAGATAAATTCGGAGGAGCCACGAGGCGTCCACAAGGACAAAGGGTGTGCCTAGGGGGGTAGGGCGCGCCCCCACCCTTGTGGCCCCCCGTGCACCTCTTGACCTAATTCTTTCACCTATATATTCCCATATATCCCCAAACCACCAGAGGGATCCATGAAAACACTTTTCCACAGCCGCAACCTTCTATACCCGTGAGATCCCATCTAGGGACCTTTTCCGGCACCCTGCCGGAGGAGGATTCGATCACGGAGGGCTTCTACATCAACTCTATTGCCCTTCCAATGAAGCGTGAGTAGTTTACCACAGACCTGCGGGTCCATAGCTAGTAGCTAGATGACTTCTTCTCTCTCTTTGATTCTCAATACCATGTTCTCCTCGATGTTCTTGGAGATCTATTCAATGTAATATTTTTTTGCGGTGCGTTTGCCGAGGTCCGATGAATTGTGGATTTATAATCAGCTTATCTATGAATATTATTTGAATCTTCTCTGAATTCTTATATGCATGATTTGATACCTTTGTAATTGTCTTTGAACAATCGGTTTGGTTTGTCCAACTAGATTGGTTTTTCTTGCAATGGGAGAAGTGCTTAGCTTTGGGTTCAATCTTGCGGTGTCCTTTCCGAGTGACAGTTGGGGAAGAAAGGCACATATTGTATTGTTGCCATCGAGGATAAAAAGATGGGGTTTTCATCATATTGCTTGAGTTAATTCCTCTACATCATGTCATTTTACTTAATGCGTTACTCCGTTCTTTATGAACTTAATACTCTAGACACTACATAAAAATACACTTCCGTGATGATACGTGTTTGTCACAGTAGGTCGCGTTTTCTGTCATGCATGTACATCCATGACAAATTTATGACAGAATCAAGATAGTCATATCTGTGCTGTCGAAGAAGTGTTCCATGACATTGCCAAAATATCATCACGGAAGTGTCCACTTCAATGACGTTAAATCACGCGTCATAGAAGTGCCTTCGTCAAGGGTGACCGACACGTGGCATCCACTGTAACTGAACGCCGTTAAGCTATCGGGTCGGGTTTTGGATCCGATAACCCGTTAACAGCCCCGACCAATGGGAAATTTCCACATGTAAAATTCTTATTGGCGGACGAAACACGGTCAACTCGTCGATGGGTCGAGATAGGGCGCCTATGATATGTCGACACGTGGCACGCCCAACAAAGGGCCCATTTAGCTTACAAAGCCGGCCCGTTTGACTTGGTCAAAAGTTAACGGGCTGGCCCATGAAAAGCCTGTTAACGGTCTCTTCGCAAATAGCCCATTTTACGGCCCGTTAGGCCCTAAAGGTAATCGACCCAACAACGTCATTTGGGCCATCGAATATAACACCATCCCATTTCACTTTCGGCCCATGTATGGCCCACGACGTCTTTCTGCCCATATGAGGCCTTCGTATCTTTCGGCCCTTTACAGACCCACGGTGACTCTAGCCCATTATGAACAGTAATTTTCTTTATACCCGTTAACGACCCGTGATTTACATGGGCCGTTTCCAGCCCGTGTTAGCTTTCGGCCTATTGACGACCCATACGTTCTTGGGCTCCTTTTCGCCCTCGATTACTTCCGCCCGTTCTTGGCTGTTCCCTAATGGGCCAAATTCGCCCATGGCAAGAGTCGGCCCGTTCTTGGCTGTTCCCCTAATGGGCCAAATTCGCCCATGGCAAGAGTTAGCCCCGTTCTTGGCTGTTACTCTAATGGGCCAAATTCGCCCATGGCAAGAGTCGGCCCGTTTACATCACTGTTAACCCGCTGTTCGCTTCCACTCGTCCTATATTCTCGCCCATTAACGACCGTTATGCCCGTGATGTAATTAGCGTTGCCATCGTCCCTACGGCTTGTTACCGTGCTGGGCCGATACCAATTACGCCCGATTACGGCCCATGTAGTCCCATTTATCCGACGGGCCGAGGCCCACCGATTACAGGCCCATTTATCGACGGCCCGTAGGAGACCCATGGATCCTACGGCCCGTATATGGCCCATGGTAGTTGCGGCCACTAGCAAACCAGGGAAAAAGAAGACTAGGAAATAAATAAGGCCAAAACTAACGCTAGGCTATTAAGGCGATTGCACAGATTACATCCACTCGGCATCAAAGATCGCCACTAGTGCAAATATAGTGAACACCCTACACTATACAAAATGGCTTGTTGTTTTCTTGTTAGGTGGCTGCACGTTAAGAATAAATTTTGTATCGCACCAAAACAAATTACAACTATATAACAAAAGGAAGGTTGGCATAAAACTTAACAGTCTAGCGTATAAATGCACCACCGTAAGTTTAGAAGCTCAGTTCATTTGACCGACTATTACGTTTTCATGTCAGATTGTCCGATGGAGCACCATAACCCTCGCCTTCATTGCCCCTAGGCTCTCGAACAACATAGCAAATGTCCGATAATCTGGTTTCAAAACCATGCATATCTTGGACGACATTGAGCAATGTTTCTCCTTGTTTCACAAAGGGTCTCTGTTAGGGAATGGACTTGTGTCTGGAGCGCAGATACAACATTGCTTTGAGCTTGCATATCTTGATCATGAGGCAGTTTGGACGATATTGCCTTAACAAACAACCCAGTATTATGCAAGAATGTGCTTTTGGCACTGTTAGTGGATAGGTACTGACCCACTGCAGCAAGAGCTAACATTGCGGTTATAGTTGCCTCGCCACCTTCAGAAGGTGGCGGTTCCACCATTTTTTCCATAGCTCGCTGAAAAGTTGAGGTTTTACATTAGTAGTACCGTAACGTAAGATATTAAGGAGGCAGCAAAACCAAACAAAATAGCTTTGGTCTATATCTGAGAACTTATTCGGTGAACCCATGTAAAATATTAGTTGTATTTTATTGCAAAGTACATAATAAAACCAGGTTCCAAACATATGACCATGTACCATCGCTAATGTATTGTCTATTTCTTCACATTGTATTGAGGGCTAAGGATAAAGAGACAAAGTTTATAATACGGTAAGCATAGTATGACATCATTCATATCACAAAACAACCGAGAACAGACAAACAGGCAATTGTAACATTGTGTGGGCAAGTCCAGCACGGAACTAGATTACGGGTCAAGATCAAAGGAACATCTCCTCTCTTTTAAACCTTGTAAGGTGCAATGATACGCTAAGACAATTGTGTATAAAATTGAAAAGAGTAATAGACATTGGCCGCAAACCATGCAGTTCAAGGCACAAGTCAGAGTAAGTAGTAGTTAAAAGGCATGAGGATTAAGGACTTACAACAGCGGCTTTGACTGGTGTAGTCATGCCCTTCTTCTTGCTGGTGTGACATTCCTTGAAGATTTCCATAGCATTTGGTTTAGGTACTTTTTGGTCCTTGCGGGCTTTCCTCTGCATTTGGAACAAGTCAATATAGATCTGATAATATGGTACAACAAAAAGAGTGAAACAACAGCTAATTACAAGAGCCTCGCAGTGTGCAATATAGCTACGAGATCCTGCCGTCTGTTGGAATTTCACTTTCGTACAGTTGGCCTTGTTCTTTGAACAGTTCACCTACAAGAAGATAGATTTGTGTGGCACATGCGTAAGTAGGACTTCAACATGTGATCTGATGACATATATATAATGTACCTGATACTTCGGATCGGACCAGTGTTTAACGAGGCCTCTCCGGTCTTCATCGGATATATTTGCCCTTTGGAGATGTTTGGGCAAGTTCACTGTTAGCCTTGCCTTCAAAGTGAGTTTTCCTCAAGTTATACCGATCTTGTCATGAGCAAACTTGAAAACATGGGTGCATGCTTGTCTGGTTGCATCATCTTGGCTATCCAACTTGAACCTCATCTATTGAAAATTATGGGAGTCT
Organism: Aegilops bicornis; assembly: GCA_021605145.1. Lineage (NCBI taxonomy): Eukaryota > Viridiplantae > Streptophyta > Magnoliopsida > Poales > Poaceae > Aegilops > Aegilops bicornis. Next base: position 310,842,032 of record CM038669.1, read on the forward strand.
CATTATCAACAACCTAGAAAGTATTGGATAGAGCAAGATGATATTACTAGTTTCCATACATAACCATACTTACAGATAAATGGTCGAGGAAGGTGTTGAACTGGGTTTCGTCTTTGTCATTCCTGTCTTTGAATCCATGTTGGGAGGATACGTACCACGACACCTAACGGCAAACCGATGCCTCGATACTAACTTGGCTGACTCAGTAGCATCACGTGGCCTTTTAAACCTGCCTCAAAACGGATCTCCATTCTTCCTCCTCTAGATTTAGTTAACCTATCGAGCATTATCCACGATGTTTGTTTCCTCTTGCGCCTAGGTGCTAGTCCAACAACAAACATAGGAAGTGTTAGTGTACATCAAACCGTGAGACTACATATAAAGAAGCATGCAATCAGAACTTGACTCCGGAACTACCTTCTTGCCGTTGAAGCTCACAAGGTTCATCTGATATTGCCAAGTCGTCTTGTGTCAAGAGTGCTTGGGAAGTAGTGTCAGTGGCAAGGGAGCTTGGGAACGTCTTTGCTAACTCGGTTGACACACGAGTACGTCGTACCGGTAGTAATCTTGTGGTAGGTGTTGCAAGAACTAGGGCTGTCTCTACTTGTTTGGTGGCAGCTATTTGTTTCTGTTTGGCTTTTTTTGCAACTCGTGTAGCATGGGATGCCGTGTTTGTAGAATTTTCCGCTAGACTTTGACCTTCTATTGCACCATCAGTACCAGCAGAATCTGCAGGATTCATCCGCTTCTCATTCCCTGCCATTATGTGTTTCTTCCTCTTTCTCTGTGCCATGTTAAGTCAAGCCGACAAGAAAAACGAATAACAATTTAGTTCTTCAGAACAAATTGATGTGTGATGCGCATTTAACTGAACTTTGATGTTAGACAACCACATGATAGGAGGATGTAATATGTATGAAAAGCAGACGGAAGAGATAACCGTAACTATGATGTGTAAACTAAGAAGAAGACATTTCACCAAATTAGAAGCAATGCAATGGAAGGTAGACACCATATGAAAGATGCTACAAATATCGCTTCCGCCAAGTTAACAGTGTCTCATCATAAATGGCGTTTAAACAAATGTGAAGCAGTACAAGAAATAAATCATATGAAAGATGCAAACAACATCACACTACCATGTTAGAGGTCTCTCGTCATTTGTGCCATTGCATATTCACAGCATTGCATATTCACAGCTTATGATGTGTAAACTAAGGAGAAGGCATTTCAACAAATTAGAAGCAATGAAAGCTAGACACCATATGAAAGATGCAACGAATATCACTCTACCAAGTTAAAACTGTCTGCGTCATAAGTGCCATTCCAACAAATTAGTAGTACAAGCTAGAAAAAGACTGTGAGATGTAACCTATATCACACTCCGAAGTCAAACGTGTCTTATGATAAGTGGTTGTTGCGGGTTACACAACAAGTAGTAATTTGATGTAAGAACATGGTGTGATAGACATATATTGTATGTTCTAGAAAGCGAGGAACACGTGTCTTATTCAAGTATAATGTGTAAAGTAAGCAGATGGAATTCAACAAAATTAGAAGCAATACAAGCTAGACATCACACATAACATGCAACCACATATAACAATTGCCAAGTTAGAGGGAGCACCGGTGATGCCGCACTAGGGTAGACGTGCTCATCATAAACACAACTTTGTTGAGTGTCTATGCATGTGTTGTCTTGGAAATCATCTTGGGGGTGTGGAGGAGTAGAAAGCTGTAGAGGCCCTCCGTTCGAAGGAGCACCTTTATCCGCTGCCTTGCTAACTTCCTTCCGCTTTATTGATTTTGAATTGTCAAGTAAAATCGACAAGAAAAAGCAATAAAATTCTCTCTTCGTAACTCATTCATGCATGATCTTGACAATCACTACTTTGATGTAAGGCAAACACATGATACCGAGGATGGAATATGTACGAAAAACAGGAACGGCATGGCATGTTCCCAACTGTTTGTGTAAACTAAGCGTAAACCATTCCAAAGAATAAGAAGCAATGCAAGCTAGACACCGCATGAAAGATGTAACCAATATGACTCTGCCAAGTTAAAAGCGTCCCATCATAAATGGAATTTCAACAAATTAGAAGCAGCGCATGCTATAAATCATATGAAATATGCAACTAATATCGCACTGCATATACTAAAGGTGTCTCGTCATGTTGATTGATGCGGGATACAAAAAACAATAGTTTTATGTAAGGACATGCTTAATAGACAGATGTACTATGTACTAAATACAGAAGGCATGTCACATTAACATGTATAATGTATAAGCTAAGCGAGACTAGCACATGTAGTTTAACCAGTTGGAAGAATTACAATCTAGAAACCATATGCAACATGAAACCACATATCACGCCGCCAAGTTAGAGCAAGCACTGCGATGCTAGTGTAGGGGAAATGTCAGAATCAACTACGTAGCTACGTTCACTATCTTCATCTAGCATTTACATTTCTTGAGAATCATGTCGGAGGCCGACGCATTCTTTAAATGAGGAGTAGTCCCCTTGCACCTGCCTGCCTCGTCATAAGTGATTGATGAGGGATACACAAGAACATTAGTTTGATGTAAGAACATGGTTAATACACAGATGTACTAGTATGTACCAAAAACAGAAAGGCATGTCATATTCAAAGGTATAATGTGTAAGCTAAGCAAATGCAATTTAACTAAATTGGAAGCAATACAAGCTAGACATCCTATTTGGAGTGGTGAGCATGATCATCTAGGACACGAGAGCACAGTGGGAGGCGGGCTGCTTTGTCACAATCGCAGCTGTTTAGTTGGCTTCCGTGTGATGCCTATCTTTCTTTGGGCTTGTCACTAGCTCTCGCCAAAGGCCCGACTAGCTATTTGTCTTCTGGTGCTCACGGGATGGTGGTTCATGTAAAAAAAATTATCTTTCCTTATCTTACCGACTTCGGCCTTTCGAATACAAGCTAGAAACCATATGGAACATGCAACCACATATGACACCGCGAAGTTAAAGCAAGCACCTGGGATGGTGGTTCATTGCGAGTGAGGTCATCAACTCCAGAGCTACGTTTACCGTCTCCATCTGCTGACACTGCACCCTTTATAGCATTGTAACGTGTCTTGCCTACCAGCATACGAAGCTGGAGCGACTTCTCTCTTTTCTTTTTGGCTTCTCTCATGGAAGCAGAGTCTGAAATACCCTTGCATAAAAACACAATAGTGAGAGTAAGGGTGAAGTGTGTGCAGAACCAGTGCCTTGTAAAAGTAGCGAGATAGCGGTGGCTGAAAAATAAATGACAGGAGACATATGATAGCTCTGACAAAGATTGCATGGCAAACAAAATTAGATTCTACTCCGTATGATTTTGTAATATATGAGCACAGAAATGCAGTACTCCTCCAAAGACACCACCACATGTGGTCATATCTAAGATAATAGTCATTTGAAAATAAATAGGCGATCGATTTTTTTAATGAACCGTCCGATCTATAAGGAACGGGCAGATGGCCTTCGTCTACCTCCCGCCATCCTTTGTTGTGATCTTTCTCGAATCGCCACGACCACCGACCCGGACCCACTGCCTCCGCCGCTGCCCTCCCATCGACCTCACACCACCGCCCGTGCTTGGCGGTGCCCCAAGCCATCCCTTTAATCCCGGCCGACCTCCAGTTAGGCGCCCAGAGTTTCTAGGCCGCACACGCCCCTAAGATAAACACCAAGGCTGCTTCCCGACGTAATAGGCATACTAGCGCTGTTACGCCGGGAATGCTTCATTAATTGGGAATCAAGCGGCCAGAAATTGAAATTGAGGGGCGGACCTCTAGCTAAGGTGAAATAGTATATGAGGAGAAACCTTGTGCATCGCGAGTTACTAGGAACATCTAGTATCAAGAAGAAGCGGTCAACTAGTGTCTTCTATGGGATGAATACCGTGCAAGCAGAGACGTAAGATTTGCACAATAAGGGAATAGGAGTACCTTTTTCGGTTGCCGGTGTGGCCACCTCCACATGTCGCGCCGATTTTCTTCTTTTTACCGGGGAAACCTATGTTCTCTCCACATGTCGCGCCGATTTTCTTCTTTTTACTGGGGAAACCGATGTTCTGGAGGGTGCAGGCTTGGACGAACCCATGGCCAAATTGTTGACTGTGTTGCCGTGGCCGTATGTCGGCGGAGGGGAAGCAGATCCGAGGTGGCGAAGGACGGCGTAGCAGGAACAGCTCCAGTGCGGTGGAGGATGGCGAAGTTGGAGCGGTAGCGGTGAGGCATAGGACGGTGTGGTTGAACTGGCTCGGGTATGGACGGCTCGGCCTCGGCTTCAACTACTAGCCATGGAGGGCGTTGCGGTTGAGGTTGCGGTGGACGACGACGTCGGGGTATCGGCTCTGGCGTGATGGAGGAGGGCGGCGGTTGATGGGTGGGATGGGGTGGCGGACGGAGGACGCCGGGGTTTCGCGGCTGGTGGAGAGGTAGTTTTGGCGCCCACGGAGTACGAATGGGGAATTGGACGGGTGGGGGGGGGGGAACCACGTTTCGGTCTGGGACGCGCTTGTTTTTGGATTTTTTGAACAGAAGATGGGACACGCTTGTTTGAAATTTGGGGAAAGTACAAACTTTGCCCCCCTCTTAAATTTCGGACCTACTGCGGGTCGGGGGTAGGATGGTAATCCCAGGTGTCCCAAATAGTGGGCGAGAGCGATTTCGGTCGCGCGCATGTGTGCTTAGGCGGCCATTGTGTATGAATGTTTTTCGGATGCGGTTGCGTGGCGTCTAGATGAAGCTACAAACCTACCCCGGTTTAGACCTTTGGACGTCGAGCCGGTAGGTTTCACGGGTCGGAGTTATTAGCTTTTTCAACAAGCTTTATATCATATCACTTGGGGGTTTGGTCGTGTCCGAACCAATGCAACACCTTTTGATAGGCCAAAGCCACAGAATCACTTGGGGACTTGGTCACGTCTGAACCAGTCACGCCTCTTGATCAGCCTAAGGCCACAGAATCACTTGGGGGCTTTGGTCGAACCCGAACCATCGCTACACCTCTTGATCGGCGTAATGCCACTGCATCATTTGGGGACCTGGCTGACTTGAACCATAGCTACGCCTATCAGGGGCTTGGTCGTGTCCGACCATGGTAATGCCACTTGATCGGCTCAAAAGCCTCTTTTGGCAAATAATTCTATCTTTGTCTTTGCTTGAAATTCGTTTCTCTTTTTGCATATTTCTCTTGTTGTGTTTTAAACCAACAATTATTAAACCGGTTCGACTATCAGTTGACGGAACACGGTCCACTCTTAATCCGGAGACTCTTTGCCCGGTTTGATTTTTCGATAACATCCTATTATGGAGTAACACCGGTGTTCATCGTAACCCGGAACGGTTTACCTGGTAAACCGACCTTATATTCACAGGAGCTGTTTTCTCCTCCGGTAGTGGGTTTCTTAAAACTCCGTTTCAAGATTGGCACAGCCAACTTCATGCCCTACGATGGAAGGTATCATATATTTCCATATTTGATCATATGTTTAAATCTAAGATATTATCTTTGATTTCATATACATAGATATTATGACCCGCCTGGTGATACAACCACATCGGCGTTTTAAGCTTTTTGGCTGCAGACAACAGTTTAAGCTTGATGATTCAACGGAAGCATAAGTTGCAATAAATATGCACGAAGGCATATCAAAACCAAGTGTGGCAGCTAGTCTATTACAAGGCAACACGGTGCCCAGATAAGATAATTGTTTTCTGCGTAACATAAAGGAGCAGTAATTTAAACCGGCTTCCGGTTCATGCTTGGTCGCCAGCTTGGCCTGATGGTTGCGGGTCATCTTGCGCCGCTTCAACCTCTGCTTCCCTACCCAGCGGCTGGAAATCAACAGTTGTTCAGTCGATTCCCATTAATGCTTGAAATACAGCTTCATCATTGATCAGCCACGACGGTTCAATGTCAGGAGCGTAAGTATGCTTATGGATTGGAGGTATAAGATTCTCCGCTTCAGGAATTGGTGCAGTCACTCGTTTGTTTTGACCATCGTATTGGGCTTGATAGTGAGACAAATCTGCCTCTTCAACCAATTGACAAGCCGTAGGGCGACTTCCCGTTTATAGCTCGAGAGATCTTCTTCGCTGAATTCTGTCCCGTCTTCCTTCAAGCTTGGGAAGCCACTGGGCGCTTCAACGAGGATCAAAATCCGGCACCCATGCTTTTGCCGGATTAAGGCGTTTATAGCACCGGTTCTAGCAGCAGATTTCTTTAACTCTTCAACCCGGGCAGGAAGCATTGACAACCTTTTAATAGTGTCCTGGATCAAGGTCGGCGCCGGGTTGTTGTGAGAAGCAGTACAGATTATCCGTTGCGCACTAGTATACAGTTGTTCTATCAATGTATAGGCGGCTTTCAATTTCTTCCGTACATCTGATCCCAAGTGACCAATACGTGTCCCTGTATCATTCAAAGGGTCAGTAAACCGGCAGTTACGTGAGAAGGCCTCATTACTTTAGAAATAAAGAAGGCTTACCAAAGACAGCAGCGGTCATGGCATGCACTTGCCGTTTTACACTGGTCAATTCATCCACCACCGGTTTGAGTGCAGCCTCGGCCTTCTCTGCTCGTTGAGTTAAAGCGGCTTTTTCAGTGGCCCAATCTACCCGCTCCTTGTTGAAACCCTCTTTAAGCTTTTCCATGACGCTTAAAGCGCTGGTTAATTCATTTTTTGCATTAGAGGTTTCAGCTTGTTGGTACTTCAGATTTTCTTGCAGATCGGCGATTTGACTTTCTTTCTTGCTCAGATCAGCCTACATACAGATAATCATTTGATAAAGATTACGGTGCAAAATTGAAGTACCAACCACATAACAAGTTATGCCCTCGGTACTTGGGGGCTAATGAATATTTTCTTTTCATCATACAATTTCTATATAAGTCCCAAGATCAATACAAGTATTCAACTTGGCACTTGGAGGCTAATGCCTATTTGCTCTGTCCTTCAGTGACACGGGAATTTTACTATATAAAGCCCGGTTTAACTGCATTAAGTTGAACCGGCCACGTTCAAGTTCACATTGGAAAGTCCCGGTTTAAGTTGATATCTTAAAACCGTCACTTGGGTGCTATTGGAGTTGACAGATTGAAATATACAAGCAGAGAGTCATATGAATTTACCTCATATTTGTCCTTCATCATATTTACCAGACCGGCTTCATAATCACGGCTGGTATATAGCCGATTCAAATAGCCGGAATGAAGATCTTGGGTGTTCAGAGCGGCATAAGTGGCCAAATCGGCATTCCATTTGCCTTTGCCAAATGTAGCAAATTCATCTTTGGTAGTGTGCTTAGATAAAGCGACAGGATTGCCTGGCTCGGAACGACCAACGCCGGTAATAACAACATCATCATCTTTGGCTTCACCGGTCCGCACTGGGGTCGCCGGTTTATCAGTATACTTTGATGGGCTCGCTGTTTTGTCAATCTAGACAGGACTTGTGGGCTGATTAAAAGGGCCTGTGGCATCAACATGTGCCTCTTCAGCAGTAACATCATGATCTTGCGATGGTGGGTCGTTCAGCACATCGTCGTGGATGTGTTCTTCGGGATCTGGTATTTTGTCCGGTTCAGGAGCGTCGTTTTCTTCTGCCGCTTTGTCCAGACGAGCTTTCTTGCTTGGCCTAGGCTTGGCCCTGAAAGGAAAAAGACGGATCAGTCCAGTGAATATTGAAAGTGATATATCAAACAACATTATAAGGAATAAGGCTCACCCAAGCACCGTTTTGAGTGGTGGGAGCTGGGTGGCTGACGACTCGCCGGAAGAAGAATGAGAAGTGCCCTGATAATAGGAGTCAGATGGATTAAGAGGTTGAAGAGAACAACCCGCTTTAGGATAAGCATCGACGAAACAGTTAGAGACCTCTGAACGGCGTTTCCGAACCGGACTGTTCGGTAAACCGGCGGAGGTAACTACTGGCATTGTCTTGGGGTTGTCTGTGAAGCTTCATGCTATTGTGTCTTCATAAGAAAGTTTCGGTCCAAATAAGCAAGAGGATGAGAAAATTTAACTTTCCGGTTTGCTGACGGATTTTTAGTGAAGGCAAAGGGTTTGAATCGGAAGAAAGAGTGATTACCTCTACAACATCAGCGTGACTGACTTCAGCGTCATCCTGGCAATAATCATTATCAATAAGGCATGTGAAAAATAAACCAAGTGAGTCAAGCTCTACCTCAAGGTCCGGATTACCCACATCATCGTCAAATTTGGTGGATCGGAGGATGCACGATGGTTCTCTTCCTATTGGCGGTTTCGTCACAACTCTGGTTTTGGGTCGGGTTGTTTTCTCCGGTTTCTCTTGTGGAGGCTTCTTGCTCCAAAATGGATCATCACCCTGTTTGAAAGATGTTAATGTCAACAAAAGGTGCTTAAACATAGTCAGATTTCATGAAAGCATAATACATGAGTCTTACGGCTTCAGAGCAAGCAGCTTCCGGTTCATTTAATATCTTCTTCACAGCCTCAGTAACCACGTGACCTGTCAGCTGGATCTCAATATGCCGTAGAGGGTCTTTTACATCTCCTGTGTATTTGCACATCAAACCGGAGCGCAGGCTTAAGGGCAATATACTCCAAGATATCCAGCAGCGAGCAAGGTCAACTCCTGTCAACCCGTTAGCCATGAAGGCCCTGAGCTTGGATAATTGAGGAGCATATTTGCTTCTCTCCTTAGCGATCGATCTACGAGGGAAGGGATGTGTGTTGCTTAGCCGCTCCGGACGATAACCCGGCAAGGGATTTTCTCCATCAGGAGAGGTATCTTTGCAAGAAACCATGTTGAATTCCACTCTTTGGGATGGTACATGCGGTTTAGGCGTGAGGGTAAGTGACCTCTTTCCTCTTTTGAATCGCCATACCACCTAACTCGGTATTGGGACCGTCGATGAAATTGATGCGTGCGGCGGTTCAGATGGAAGAAATCTATGAATAATTCAACTCTGGGCTCCCCTTGAAAGAACACCTCACAGAGCACTTGAAAGTTACAGATGTTGGTTATGGAGTTGGGGCCAATATCTTGTGGACGCAGTTAGAAGTTGGCCAAGACATCCCGATAAAACTTTGAACCGGGCGGACTGAAGCCCCGGGCTAGATGGTCAGCAAAAACAACAACCTCTCCATCTTGAGTTACGGAGGACATTCCGGGCGAGGACCCTCCGATGAAACGACATCTTTTTTGCCTAAAGCGCCGGTTTGGACTAGGTTATTCAGTTGAGTCTCGATCACTCCGTAAGGGACCCAGCTTGCACTCATACACTTGCTTGGCCATGGTACAATCTGCAAAGCAGTAATACCCGTTCAAGAATATGTTGGAAGGATATACATTGATGCATTCATTGCTAAGCGAAGCGATTACTTATAAACGGAGTTACGCAAAGTGGCAATACTTAGCTAGGGAATCTGGCGGTTCAACAAGGGGACTAATGGTATATCTTGAGTTATCAATTTTTCTACAAAGTTAAACCGCTGGTCTAAAATATTGAAGAGTCAAGATTGCGGATGAGTAGGTGTGCGAAAACAGGTTTCACAAAATTACATCACAGTTTTGGATCTGGAACATGTTAGGAAAAAGAGATAAATATTCAAGGTCCCAAAAGGGAGCCGATGCCGAATCAATGAGCAAGGATACGTAGAGATCTATGGTCTTGAGATGCGCAAGTGAAAATGGATGATAAAAACTACCGCTACGCAGAACAAAGATTCACAGACTCGTCTAAAGTTTATCATATGAACAGGAAGTAAGTGATGAATGCTGAAGAACATGGAAACCCTAGAACAGATCTATGATGAAAAAGATAGAAGACTTACCAGAGCCGAGGAAGAAATGGAAGATCGCCGCGATGCTCCGGTGTATTCAGGGTGATGCAGCGGCCAAGGTTGGTGCAGAAGTCGACGGCGGTGGCGGAGCTCCGAAGCTGGGAGACGCGAGGAAGACGAAGCACAGGGGCAAGAAGGGGTAAAAGAAATGACCCTTCGGTCTTATTTATAAAGCAAGGGACATGTGTCAGGCACGAAAATCAAGGGGCCGCGAGTTTGGAAACGGAGCTGTCGCCTCGATTGTCGCAGATCCATTAAACAAAAAAGGTATCGTGGATAGATTTTTATGACAGGTGACGTCACGCCGGTTTACAACGACCAGAGAAGATGACATCATGGCGGTTCTCCAAACTATACAAAGATCTTTGAAGATGAAGTTTTTTGCTAAGGATTGACATGAACCTGTTCAAATCAATGCAGGGCCTAATGTTGGGGATATTAGTCTTTGGGTGTAAACCGGCGAGGACAGCCGGGTTAACCGTTAGTAGTTGAGTATGTTAAAACCCAAGTAGGCGGATGAGGGCTCAAGGCCCATAGCGGTTTAAGGCACAGAGCCGTAAACCGGCGTCGGTATGTAACTTGTATTGTAAGTTAGGAATAGTGGAGACCGAGCCGGATACATCTATGAACCGGCGTCGGGACTCTGTAAACCGACAGACGCCACCCATGTATATAAGGGGACGACCCGGCGGTGATTCAGGGACAACAGACAACAACTCGAGACTTAGGCGAAGCTTGTTTGCTCCCTAGTCATCAAAACCCCATCAATTCCATCACAACTAGACGTAGGCTTTTACCTTCATCGAAGGGGCCGAACTAATATAAACTCTCTTGCGTCCTTGTGTCCGCTTTAACCCCTTCAAGCTAACCTATAGCGATGGCTCCACGACTAAGTCCTTTCATGAGGACATCTACCGTGACAAAACTACGACAAATTTCCTTGTACTACCAAACATTGGTCTCACGCGGTTTTGGGCGAGTAGAGGCTCTTTTGGCGCTTCGTTCGAAATTTTGAAACACAAGCATTCATGTTTAGAGTACTCTTGAACTATGAGGATTGACCTAAATAGACAACGTTATATTTGACCTTGTATGTTTGAAAACCTCATTAAATTATCCGCTTCTTTTTGAAATTTTGACACTTTAAAATCCTATAACTACGATTATTTTGGATTGGAAAATTTGAATCTATTTTGTACACGACTACATATGCTATTATGTACAAAATCAGAGCAAAGATTGGTGCCCCCATAATTTAGGTATGGTTTACAAATGCAATGATATCAAATTCAAATAATTGAATGGACTTCATGTTGAATTCGATTTTTTTAAACCACCTTAAGTTGAATTAAATTGTATGCTAGTTCATAGGTAGTAGCTATTTATAATGTCCATTGTGTAACTTTCATTATGTATAATGTGCTTTACACACACAATATGAACTATACTCACGTTTATATTCGATTGCTAAAGTGATGCATTATGCAGAGTTCAAAATACTAACTATGTGGATCAATTGTGTCGAATAATAACATAGACATGCTCAAATTCAATAGAATCTAGATGTCTGATGGATCAATGACCGCTCCTTACGCGAATTGCAAATATCATGATCCCATCCTAATATTTGGATACGATTTATATCTTTAATCAATGTGTAGAGCAGTCTTTTACGTGTAGTTTCACTCTCCATCAGTGGTCTCTCACACATGCTCACACACTCTCTCCCGAGGTGTCTTTCTCGCACACATGCTCTAGATATAACCCTCCCTCCCTCTCGTAACCATTTACAACTGTTTTCACTAACCTTTATCACAAGTACTCTTCCTCTACGCAAACATACACACGCACAATCCTGATCGACCCTTTCTATATACATGGACCTACCTCGTGTCTCATGTACGCACATTATCTTTTACGCTGTCTCTCACGCATTGTCTCACACCTCTCTTCCTAATCGACGAGTATGATTCTACCAGAGCATTCAGAGGGATGCCCCTTAAAGTTAGGTTGGATGAATAGTAATATCGTAGATAAAGGGGTTACCTTAGTCCGAGAACCTAGGGTTACAAATCCTAGCCGGCTTTGTCAGTGGACACAGAGTCCTTCGCAATTCTGCTATCTTTGTCTTGTACGACTAGTCATCCACGGGTCTTCCTAAATGCATCACGGGCCGACCAATGTGGCGCAGGACAGAACCAAACGAAGGGCCTCATCTCGACCCACCGGACCTCACGCGGTGACACACCCTCTGCCCCCACGTCTCATTATCTTCTCACACCCACACATACCAACACAAACACCACACACACAGAAAATCTCTCCTGGTGCCTCTGTTCCCTCCCCCCTTGCATATACACACTCAAGGGAATGGAATCTCTTGTCGTGACGTCATATTCGTCTCTCTCTCTCTCTCTAGACCACTCTCATTTCTCGTGCTATCTCTCCCACGCCTCCCCCGTCGGCCCCTCTATCCATGCCTCTCTCGAATACGTAATACACACATACCTCTGTCTCTAGGCCCCGCCAAATGCATCAACTACACATTCACACATGTTACATCACGTACCCCATTGATCTAAAAAGCCCTCTCTTCACGTTTATTTCGCATACAACATTCCTTTTGAATAAAGTGTGGCCAAAAAATCATTTTAGAGTTTCTACATATATACAACATTACAAAGTTATATGGAGGAGTACGAACGCTAATTTGCATTGCATGGTGCCCACAATGATATTTATTCCGCATTGTGAATTTGTATATTTTTATACTATATACAAAATTAGTCATAATAAAGAGAAATGAAGAGCATCTCTCGCTCCATCGCATACCCCCCCTGTACGCCCCTTTCATGTATGCACACAAAACTATCTCTAGGTCCTCTAAAAGTAAGCCCCCATAAAATTCACGCATATTTCATCTTTCTCTCGCGATATATGCAATGACGATCATTGTATTTGAAGCGAAAGCATGATACGTACATTGGACTTCAGAATCCACTCATTACGGTCACCATTTACGTTTAGTGGTTATTATACGATCCACGGGCTCACCGTACAACTCTGTATTTGCTCATGACATGACTAGTTGACCAGTGAAACGCTCCACGTGGCACCTCTAGTGTTGCATCACATTATCTCACTACCTTCGTGCCCACCTGTCGACTTGTATCTACTCTACATCTACACTCTTATAAAATACATAAAATACACTCATATAAAAAACAGAGTTGGTGATGATGGTGTGCCTGCCATCCTGCAATATAGGCCGTCCGATTTATATCGGCGGATAGGAAACAAACTATGGCAATTTTGCAAAAGGTACCCACACACCTCTCCACATTTGCAAATAAGGCCTTCCCTCGTTCATCCTTTTCTCTCACAAGATAAACAAGTCATACAAATGCATCTTGATGTTACGTGCAACACACAGGCATCTTGCTAGTAAGAATGAAAACAAACGACAAAAAAATATTTGGACGGTGGTTCGAAGTCATGACCGCGGGCACATCGGACAAGGTGGCCTTGTATTGGTATGCTGAGCCGTCTGTTTTAACACACAGGAGCTGGTGTGGTGATTATACACACACGCACGCATGCACACAAACTACATCCACGCAATACTCACACAAACACATGCACCCACGCACGCACGCAACACTCACACGTACACACGCAGCCACGCACGCACGCAACACTCACGCGCACGCACGCACGCATGCATGCACACACCAGTACACTACACGACCAACACACACTCTCACGCTCAAGTGCTCAACCTACACGTGCATGCACACACATCAGCTCGGCACACATACACAACCAGGTGATTCCCGCGCACGGGTTGGAGCCTTGTCGCGCCTGCGTAAATTTGTGTTTATCTGACCTTTTGCCTATGTGAACTGACAGATTGGACCCACAAGGAACGTGGTCAATTTAACTAGTCAACATGGCGCCACGTAGATTATTTGGCCGGTCAACAGAGTGCAATCCGATGCTGAACTATGAGCAAGTGACCGTATAATCACCACAAAACGTATATAGTGACCGTAATCAGCTTATTCTGAAGTTCGGTGACCGTATTACGCTTTTCTCTCTGTAGGCCCTCCAAAACTACATCTCTACACGTTCTTGCATGTTACATCTAACAACTATGCAATACAACACTACTACTACACTCTAACACAATAGATCATATGTGTTTTTAGTTTTACTAGATATCATATTGTTACTTATAATTATTCAGTTTGCATACATTAAAATTGCCTTTGAAATGTATGGCCAAGATTATCATCTACAAGGAAAAATCCCGCCCTTTCCTGTTTAATCGGGTTTGTATCGATGGATCGTGCGAAACAACAAAACTATAGTACTATACAGTACAAGTGACAGTTCACTGGGCCTGTCTTGTCGTCTACTCCTCCGTCGTAAGAGTGGAGCGCTCGCTTTCATAAATCTTCTAGTCCCTTTCGCCGACATGTGGGACATCAAGCTACCGGGTCCACGTGCCATACCGAAATACAGTGCAGAGCAGCCGGGGTGAAGCACCCTAGTCATGGCGCCGGTGTAGTAATGAGCAATGAGGCGTCAAATCACAAAGCTGCACCTTTCCCGCAGTTAAGTTGGAGGGACGAAGCAACCATCATTTCACTCATTGCTGAATCCGCTTCTCCCTCATCTTCTTCAACTTAACCACGTGTTGCTTATGCCGTTGTTCTGCCTCATGTGGGACGCGGATCGGCTTGGTAAAGCACTGGCACGTGGGACCGCATGTTAGCAAACCGCCAGGACAACGTCCTCCGAAAATAAGAAGCCCAATCCTAGACTTACAAAGGGCTACATAGCTGCTATGTATACTTTCCATCTAATCTATATATGCCCCCCCTGATTTTCAGGTGGGGTGGGCCTAATCCTCTCCTTTAATCCAATCAAATAGTCCCACATCACATCAGTTCGTAACTTTACATAAACCATTACGTGGATGTAGCATTTCTCAAATAAGAAACCTCCCCCACCATCCACGCGGCAAAATCACCTCCTTTTTACTAATTTCGATTCTATAATTTTTTAGATTAATATAATTGAGATTTGTATAGATAGCACACAGGAGTAAAACCAAGTGGTACGGTTAACGACATCCACAATGTGTAGCCAAATGTGAAAATAGCTTTTGGCATCGTGGGAACCATTGTGGACGGTGTTGCCAAAGCCAAAAAGATGGAACCGAAGCTCCCTCATTGATTGATTGAAGGAATAGAAAAATGCAACGTCTCTCCTCTTTCTCCCGTGCTTGGACGCATGTAGTACAGTATATAGCACAGAGTCTACTCCCCTGTCCCTTCTATCACAAATCACAAAGTAGTGAGGCGTCAAATCACAAAAGCACGGACGAAGCAACCATCATTTCACTCTTCGCTGACTCCGCTTCTCCATCGTCTTCTTCGAGAAGCCATCTCACAGCACTAGTACTCCTAGTAGTACTAGTAAAGGACTTATTGGATGCAAATAAAGCGGTTGTCTCGGCTTGCGGTGACGGCACTTGCGACGACTTACCATGGTCTCCCTCAATGATGTTCTCCGTCGAACGCACTTCGCCAAACCACCAAAAAAAAGAAATCGTCGACGTCACCGCAATGGGGAAGGAAGTCAAATATAGTTACTACCTCCATTTTTTTGTACACAAGGCCAGTATATCAAAATTACAATTTGCAAAGGGCCACTAACACTAATCGAGGCAAAAATTGATGGGGTTGGCAACCAAGGACATTAATATCCCCTGCATGCATGCGGAAGTGAGAAGGTTGGTTTGCATGGCGCTGCATTAATCAAGCGATGAGGAGTGAGATAGTTAGATCTTTGGTCTTTGGAGAAAAAAATACGCATTAATTGACACGTGAAACAAGGATTTGTATCGATTAAATCCCGCGAAGGAAAACCCTGCCTTTCTTTTTTAACACTAGTACTCCTAGTGCGTACGTACTTATCCTGTTTGGGTCTAGGCCTTGCATTACCAAACTTCGCCACACATTTTTGCCAAGTTTGCCTAAAGTTTTCAAAATGAGAAGGAGGTACACTTAAGACGGCTGTCGTGATCGCACCGCACCCTCACACGGTCGCTCCTGCACGCCGCGGTCGCACCGCACCCTCACACAGTCGCTCCTGCACGCCGCAAACCCAACCAAGGGAACGCACCCTCACTGAGACGTGCTGTCGCATGTGAACAAACCAAACTCAGCCATCCTATCGTTGACACATAATTTTCGTTCATAGAGTATGTTTATCCAACCGCATGTTGGGGAGTATCCGTACGGCCCGTGCGGTGGTCTGTTGGGGAAGAAGAAGAGGTGAGGAAGAAGGAAAGAAGGGTTAGGAGACGTAGGATATTCATCCAACTTCCTGAAATGGTGGACTGACCCAAGTCAGGCGACTTGCATAACAAATATATGTTTTTACACAGCAAAAGATCCATGAAAACAACAACATAAAGAAAAACTATCACTGCTCGCGAAAAGAGACGGCCTCGTCGTCTTTGGCTGCCGGCGTGAACCAGCCATCGCTGTCGACGTGTGTCTCCGCACCGTGGTTGTCCTCGGCCTCCAGCTACTCGTTCAAGCGGAGCGTGCAGGCGCACTGCATGGACGAGAGCACAGCCCGGTTCAAGTCGAGGACGTACGGTTCCGCCTGCAGGAGGGCCTCGATGGCAGCGGCATCCGCGCGCTCCGCGTCGAGTCGAGCCTCCGCCGCCCGGTTCAAGTCCAGGACGTCCGGTTCCGCCTGCAGGAGGGCGTCGATGAGAGCGGCATCCACGCGCTCTGTGTCGAGTCGAGCCTCTGCCGCCCGGTTCAAGTCCAGGACGTCCGGTTCCGCCTGCAGGAGGGCCTCGATGGCAGCGGCATCCGTGCGCTCCGCCTCAAGTTGAGCCTCCGCCGCCCGGTTCACATCCACGACATCCGGTTCCTCTTGCAGGAGAGCGTCGATGGCAGCGGCATCTGCGCGCGCTTCTGCGTCGAGTTGAGCCTCTGCCTCCCGGTCCTCCTTTAGTATCGCCATGTTGAACCGCTGGTCCGCCTGCACCATGGGGGACTCGGACGCCGGCACGAAGTCGACGTCCATCGTCTCATACCCATCGGGGGCCTTCTGCGCCGCGACCTCCGCCATGAACATTGGATCGGCTTCCTCCTCCTCGTAGCTTGGCTCCAGAGAACTCGGGGATTGGCCCGCTGCAAAGCGAGCTTGGGAACGGAGGTCTGTGGCATCGACCGCTGCCGCGATTTCTGCGTGGCGCTCCGGCGTCAGCATCTTGTAGTAAGTGATCTTGCAGCGCACCATGGCTTTCTGGCGAACTAGGGGACGCTTGATGCGGGCTAGGGGATCGAAAGGTGGGGGAATGGGCTGGAGATTTGGTATGGTTTTAGGGCAGTGGCTGGCGTAGGCCGGCGAAAGGTTCCGTGTGAATAGTGGTTCCGGTGATGACCGGTCAATCGGTTTTGATTTGTCGTCGCTCTTGTCGCGTTCGCGTTGCAGCCCGGCACGCTGGACCCTCCACGTCGCTCACCAAATGGAGCAGCGCCGTCTTGCGTTTTTAAGCCGCTTGTGGGACCGCAGATTGAGAGCAAACCGACGTCCCTCCCCTTCCTCGCCTGCGTCATTTATTATACCACCACTCCCTCCATTTTATGCGGAGTAAATAAAAGCAGAGGGAGTATACTACGGATGAGGATCCCCAGCGTGGCGAACCCATTGAGTAACCGACATGCGGGGCCTAGCAAGCATGGGGTCCGCCAAGAAGTGACCGAAAGGGAGGGTAAGGCGAGGATACCTACGTCGGAGAATCCACTCCCACTATACTACTTTGACCAAATGTTAGAGTAATAATATATGACATGCAACTTACACAAATGTTAGAGTAATAATATATGACATGCAACTTACACAAAGCATAAGGGTCTAATGCGTTTTTCGAGGCTAACTTTGACCAAATGTTAGAGTAATAATATATGACATGCAACTTACACAAAGCATACGGTCAAATTCAGATGTGAAAGGAGTTTCAATGATATAATTTTCACATTATACATCTCATGTACTATTAATCTTGTCAATAGTCAAATTGGAAACCATCTCGAGTACAAATCTAGGAATACGTATGAATCTAACAATATTGATTGGGCGTTGTTGAATGTTGATACCTTTTTTTATCAAAGTAGAGATACTTTGACTACACAAAAAACTTATATGTAAACTAGAAAGGATAGGAGGGAGTATATTGTACGTTCAAAAATGAAATGAACATTGAATACCCTTTATATATGATTTGCGGATGCTATGATCACCGGTTCAAAATTTTGAATCCGCCTTAGGTATCACGTGCCCCCACTCGTTCCCTCTCGATTTCGTCTCGGGGTCCGGAGATCTATTGAAAGAGGACTAGGGTGGGTACATGCGAATGATACTTGGCGGAATGTTCAAATGAGGCATGCGGGAGGATGGACTCGACTGGAGGGCGACATGATCGATGGAGAAGAGGGTTGAAGAGGAATGAGAAATAAGCAAACGCCACATGATTATACTTGAACGGCTCAAATAAACAATAAGTTGTCTCGCTTGGCCTACATAGTGAAAGGCCTAATGTGCAACACGGAGCACTGACGCTCAAATATGGCCGGGAAAATAGGGAAACCGACATGTGGGGCACACCCGTCGGGACGACTTAGCGCAGACTAGTCCAATGGAGGAGCTGGCCGACGACCTCCTCGCCACCGACAACCGTTCATGTGGGTCGTTGGGGCCAACAACGGGGCGCAGCTTCAGCACCGCCTCTGGACACGGCGACCGCGGTGAGCGACACGCTCATATCATCGCTAGACACGGTCGGTTTCAGTGTGCCGAGGGTGGCGTTAGTGCTGTGGCACGACCAACGGTATGTTTGGTTTGTGCCCAAGGTTGCCCCATCAAAGCATTGGGTAGCCAAAATTTTGGTTGAGGTATTGGTTGCCCATGATTTGGCCGACATTGGCAAGAAAAATGAACTAGAGTTGGCTAGAGTTCATTGGCATGTCAAAGAAATGGCAACCATCCAAACAAAGACCAATCTTTGGGTCATGACCAAAATTTTGGTTGAGGTATTGGTTGCCCATGATTTGGCCGACATTGGCAAGAAAAATGAACTAGAGTTGGCTAGAGTTCATTGGCATGCCAAAAAAATGGCAACCATCCAAACAAAGACCAATCTTTGGGTCATGACCAAAATTTTGGTAAGGTGCACTTTGGCCACAATCCAAACACACCCCAACACCCGGCTCGTCGAGGATGCACGGGGCGCCGCGACGCATCCGCGGAGTGGTGTAGCGCGGCCAACTGCATCCTCTGGACCTGAGACCATGCCGGGTCGTCTTGCTTTTTCAATGACATGCGTCGATCGCATGTGAGCAAAGGGCATCTCCAACGTTGCCACGACCGCAGCTGACTACCCTGGCACACCAAAAACCCTCGTCCCTCGCGCCGTCGCGCGGTGCGTTCCCAGCCGGCGCCAGCTGCCCGCATTCATGCCGTCCGTCCGTATGCCGTCGTTAAGAGGCTCGGTGCCCGAGGAACCAACTCCGGCGACATAATGACGCACCAGGACGCTTGGCCTCACCGGAATGCGCTACTTAAAGCGGCAACGCTTAGCTAACCTCCACACCATAGCGCATCGTCCTCCTACCTGGAACCACATCCGCCATGACCGCAAGCGCAAACGCTTTGCAGGAGAGCTTGTCTTCAGGGATGGAGCTTGAGGTCGCCGCCCTCGCTCAAGTCACCGCACAAGCGGTGGCCACGCTGGCGGCCGACGATGGGAGCACCGTCAGCCATGCGTCCTACTTGCTGCCGTCCAACGTTCGACATAGCCGAGGTCGGGGACTCCTCCGAGGATGAGTAGGGCATGGGAGGCGGCAGGGCATGGTGTGCCAACTGGCCGGTCTGTCTCATGTGTTCTACTTTTCCTCGCCGGAGACCGCACCTTCACTTCACGGGTCTTGAACCCCACCCCCGTACATGGAGATCACAGATGGAGGACGTCAGTCGCCGCCATAGAATAGGTTTAGGGTCGGGTTTCTTTTATTTTTTGTCCTATAAAAGTTTGAAATGTAATCAAAATCTGCCGTGTTTGCATTAATCTCGGCCGGTGTATATGAACTTTCACAATAATATACACGTAGGAGTACTAGCAAGATGCCCGTGCGTTGCACGGAAGATCAAGATCTTGTGGGAGAAAAGGATGAACGAGTGAAAGCCTTATCTGCAAATGTGGAGAGGAGTGCGGGTAAATTTTCATAGTTTCCTTCCTATCCGTTAGATATAGATCGGACGGCCTATATTGCAGGATGACAGTCACACCATCATCACCAACTCTGCTTTTTATTGAACCGAGACAAATCTAACTTGCGAAGTAAAATAAACACATAGGGTCTATACATACACAAATTATCTTAGGCACTCCAATAGTACGTCCACTACACATTCACGCATTTCACATCTTTCTACATCTACGGGAACCTACGAAAGGGTTAACGTAAATTGTCTCTCTCTCCTCCCCTGATTTTCATGGTGGTGGGCCCCTCCCTCCCCCCAATCTACAATCAACAACTCACACGTTTCACATTACGTTAATTACGTAACTAGGATTACGTAGGTGTAGCATTACTCGTCCTAAAAAGCCCAACTAAGCCAACCTCCCAGCATATCGCGCGGGAAAAGACCCGGCCGCGCCGTTTTAGTCGGGATTACCAGATTACTAGTAGTAGTATCGATGGATCGCGCGAAGCAACAATTTTTTTTTGAGGGGGCGAAGCACCTAGTTTAAAAGGAAAAAAGGCGGTACACTCACAGCACTCCTGTCGCGGTCGCATTGCACCCCACACACGTTTGGTCCTGCACACGCCTCACACAAAGCAGGCAGCGCTTGACTTGCCTCTTCACTGACACGTGGGACTGCACTTGGAGAAACCGACCATGCGCCAAACTCCCCCTGCCCACCGCGCAAAAATCCTCCCCCCCACACCCAAAAATTCCCCCCAAATCCGATTCAACCGCCCTTCGGCCAACTAGCCAATAATATTCCCCAAACCCCCCTCCCCCTGTCCCCCTCCACTCCATTCGCTCCACCAAAGACGCCCTCGCCGCCGCGTCGATACGTCGGTACCGCGGTTCGGCAATCCTCTCGCTCCCACAGTACGCTCTCGTAGACTACCGTCCTCTAGCCGCGCCGCCACCTCTGGCTACGTTCTTGTGGAGGCGCACGGCGGTCAGCGCCGCCACCGCTGGCGACATTCATGTGGAGACGCACGGCGGTCAGCTTCTCTCACGATGCAGCGCATTCTAGGCGAGGCCCGTTCATGTCGGTGTAGCGCTGAATGTTAGCCGATAGACGCCGTTAATCTCACTGTTTGCGAAGTAGTTTACTATCAATATGCTCGCTTAAGAAGCTTCCTTGCCCTGTTCGCACTCAATCTGCTTAGGCTGAGATGGCATGCCAAGGCCGATTAGTTGCTAAAATATCCTGCCATATATTTATTGTGACGTAGATTGCCATGGTCTAGTAGCCAATCTGTTAGGTGAAATAGCTCTACACCGTTTTATACTCGATCTTTGTTGTTGCGATGGCCTTCGATAGTTTGATGGCTGTGTGCTCAGCCTCATTGACTGCTGAAACAGCCTGCCATAATTTGGCAATCAAATCTGTTTGCTGAATTAGTTTTACATATATTTCGTTACTTAGATCTGCTCGTCCAAATATCTTGCCATAGCTTTAGACATCGACCTAGGTATTTTTTTCTGGACTTCATAAAAAAGCATATATGTTTTTCCTGTAATATCTAGTAGAAGAACTAATTTGTATGTCTAACAGATGGACATGACTTGGATAACTTCTGCTCGAAGATTCTCCGCTGCAGGAACTTTATCAGAGCTAAGTATGGTGGTCCAAAATCAGATGTGCCCTGCCCGTGTAGCAGTTGTATGAATTCAGTTACAAGACCCCAGTCAACTGTGCAAAATCATCTACACTTGTATGGGATGTCAGTCACATATACTAGGTGGGTTCATCATGGTGAAGCTGTGAACGTCAATGTTATTGACTACATGGAAGCAGCAGATCACCATCTTGATCTCACTGATGCTCGGTGGAAGAGGAGGAGGAGGTGGTGGTGGCGGAGCCGATGAGTTTGACCAACATTGAAACAATGCTACGAAATGCTCGTGCATTCCGTGAACTTTCACCTGCAGAAGAAAAGCGGTGGGCCCGCATGTTGGAACAATGCAACGTTCTTTGTCACCCCCGTGAAATAAGCTGTCGGTATTCTCAGCTATGGTCACCTTTCTTGGTGAAGACATCTGAAGCGGATGACCAACAAATCATTCGATGCGATGTTGGCTGCTTTCCGTGAATCTTTCCCGAGATGCGTCTGAGCTGCCACACACCTACAAAGAAATGAAGAATTTCCTTCGTGCAATTGGAATTGGATATGATATGATCCATGTTTGTAAGAATAATTGTGTTCTATTCGGAAGGATTATGCCAACTTAAGTGAATGCCGAAATGCAAATCATCAAGATGGAAAGATGGCGATGCGGTGAAGAGGATTCCTCATAATGTTCTCGAGACATTTTCCAATTACACCAAGATTGCGAGGTTGTTTCATGATCTTTGAAACAAGAGAGGATGTCTTGTGGCATTCTAGGAACCAGGAGTACGAGAGATCGAGAATGTAATGAGCCATCCATCTCATGGTAGTGAGTGGAAAAGCTTCAATGATAAACGCAAAGAGTTTGTCATCTGACCGAGAAACATTAGACTTGGCTTAGCTTCAGGATGGATTTAACCCATTTGGCCACCGAGCGCCACATATAGCATGTGGCGATTAGCTTGTTATCCTTACAACATGCCTCCAAATGTCTGCACCAAAGAATCAAACTACATGATGGCCTTGCTCATCCCAGGTCCAAAAAGTCCTGGAAAGGATTTTGATTTGTTCATGGAGCCTCTTGTGGAGGAACTTCAACAGCTATGGAAGGGTGTTCTCACTCGAGACCTATATAGCAGCCCACCAGCTGATTTCTTTCTGCGTGCTGTTATAATTTGGTGCATCCATGATTATCCGGCTTTGGGCACTATGTGAGGGCGAACGACACATGGTTACAATGCATGTGTTCACTATGACAGGAATCCGCTGTCATACGCAATACTTAGCAAGATCTGTTACATTGGACACCGCCGTTTCCATGCCAAGGACAAGCTGCATCCTAGAAAATACTGAAGACATGTGTTGAATGCAAAGCATGAAAACCATGACGCGCCAAAGAGGCTCACCGCCGATGAGTTGCAAGTGGAATTAGAGAAGGTCAGGCATATTACACCAGGAAACCATCCTGGTAATGGTAGCGGGAAAAGGAAGCATGGCAGGGTAGAAGAGAAATTATTGTTTACCTGCAGGTCCACTTTGTGGGACTTGGAGTATTGGAAAGATTTGGATCTGCGGCTTAATCTTGATGTGATGCACATCGAGAAAAATATGTGACAACATTATCGGCACACTTCTTAATATTGAAGGCAAGACGAAAGATACCTTAAAATCTAGGATTGATTTGACACACCTGGGTATCATAAAGGATTTGCAGGTGCAAGATGAAGGTAAACCATGGGATATGGCACCAGCTGTGTACGTCTTGGACAAGGTAAAAAGAAAAGAGTTCTGTGAGGTCCTGTCACGTGTGAGATTCCCACATGTATTTGCTTCCAACCCTGAAAGGAGAGTCAATGCAGATGGAAACAAGGTACAAGGGTTGAAAACTCATGACTGCCACGTCCTACTTCAAAGGGTTTTACTTGTTATCCTTAGAGGATTGAGCATACGACTTATACTGAGCGATTGCGAGTTGGGACAATTCTTCAGGGAACTCTGCAGTAGGAATATCAGGATAGATGCTTTGGAGCATCTTAGAGACAATATACCAACTATCCTATGCGACCTTGAGAAGATATATCCTCCAACCTTCTTTGATGTGATGGTGCATTTGGCTGTTCATCTACCTGATGAGGCACTACTTAGAGGTCCAGTATAGTATGGCTGGATGTACCCTATTGAAAGGCGGCTAGGCACTTTCAAGGGCAATGTTAGGAATGTAGCTAGACCCGAGGGTTCCATTGCGAGAGGACTACATTGCTACTGAAGCGTTGACATTCTGCTCAAAATACATTGAAACAAATTGATCAGCTTAGCAAAGAGGTGGGTGAAGACAATCCGGGCTCAATGTTTTCGATTATTCTGCTCGAAAGTTACAGGGAAGAGTCGACAAGAGGACAAACCTAAAGATTTGGACAAAATGGTTTGGTATGTGTTTAATAACCGTCACGAGATACTACCTTATATCAAGTAAGTGCGATCGCAGCTTATACATCGTAATCTACTAAACTTGCAGCACATTCCTATATATTTAGATGTTTGACGCGATCACTATGTTGTGCAGCATCTACAAAGAGGAGTTACTGCCGCAAATTCCAAGAAACATTGACAAACTGGTTATGGCAGGATTTGCGAAATGGTTCAAGAACCATCTAAGCTTTTGAAGTGCACTGTCAGTTTTTTAATATATTGAGTACATAAGATGATCACTGGCCTTTTTCTAACCATAGGTTAAGAAGATGCGGAGGATGGGCAGGCAGTTGATGATGCCCTTTACTCTCTAGCAATGGGTCCTGATACTCGGGTAAGACATTATGAATCTTGCGTTGTTGGAGATGTGCGCTACAACACCCTTGCACGAGACGAAGGCAGGAAGACACAAAACAATGCCATCATGAGCACGAATACATATGACAAAGAGACAACTGAAATGTATGCTAACATAATGTACATTGTTCATTGCAGTATATCTCCGATTTCGAGGATCATCGGTGTGGTTTTGTTGTGTTGTCGTTGGTATAACCTGTTTTCCGTGATCGCAAAACCCGTAGCTGATGATTATTTCAAATCCATCAATGTCAAGGCGGCGTACCAGACCAACGAGCCTTTTATTTTGGCAAATCAAGCAACACAGATATTTTTCTTGGAAGACACATTTGCATGTAGCAATGACTGGAGAGTATTGCAAAGGTTTGAGCAGAGGAATTCGTTTAATGAAGTTGCACAATAAGATGATGCTTACATCGCTCCTGATGTACAAGATTCCACACATGTTCCTAATATCTTTGAGAACCATCACGTCAATGACGCCGGCGAAAAGATTGCCTGTCGTGCTGTGGACATACAAGAGTTGATCAAGAACAAGCCAACGTTCGAGGACGTTGAGGACGAAGAAGAAGATGACACCATGGGGAATTACGATTCAGATGATATACATGGCAAAGATGTTGACGCTGCTGCTGCAGACGATGATTACATTGCTTTTGTCGTATTTGCCTGTCAGAAGACGTTTTTTTATCTACTATGTGAAACTGTGTTTGCTATGACAACTGAAACCTGATGAACATGTTGTTTAGTATTTTGCTGTGAGAACATCACTTGTTATGTATGCTGATTTGTGTTTGGTGATTGTATGACAACTAAAACATGATGACATTGTTGTTTAGTTGTACTCATATTTGGCTGTGAAACTTGAATTTGATGACATAGTTTGCTGTTAGACTGCAATTTGCTCGACGTCTTCGAATGAGAACAAAGCTAACCCGACAGGGCCTCTGCTATTTATTTATTTATATGAGCAAAGGGATACCCCTGATTTCCGTTAATAGAAATCATTAGATGTTCACAACACTACGCCCAAATGCTACGGGTTTCATTCATTACTAGTTTCAACAAAGTGCTCATGTCGTAGCCACTGAATACATCACGAGTGCTACATACACTACAAATAAAGAGACAATCATCCTACAGAGCACATCAATTTTGCCCATTATCTTCACAAGATTTTTCATCTCCTCATTCTTTGTCAAGGCCGTTCAACAATTTGTTGCTTGGCCATGATTAGAGGAACTACATCTTTAACCTTCGCTCTGCATCTTCCTCTTCTGCCGCTCCTTCCGATTTACTTGTCCAACACCCCAACCTCGGGTATTGGGATTCCTCGGCTAACCAAATAATCAAAGATAGTTGCATTCCCCCACATCAAGAACTCCCGTAAATACAAATCACACGAATCTTCCCTTTTCTGCATGAATCAAATTGGGAGATCATCAACCAAACTATTAGAAAAATCAGCAACTGAAAGCAGCATAACAACACTTAAACATATTATTACCCCATGATTCGGGCATTTGTAGAAGACTCGGCTAGGGTTGCGGATTGTGGTTGAGACGCGACGGATGACTCCGCGTGATTTGCAGAAGTGGCACCACACCAACGGCAGCGAGTTGCGATGAGCAATCGGCTGTGGTGCGCGTGCCGGCGAGGGTGTGATGAGACCCACATGCGATGGTACAGGTGGCGACTTGGCGCATATCTGGTTGTTGCCTGCTGAAGAGCAGGTGGACGAGCAGCCAGCGAACATGGTTGCTGCGGCCAGAGCTTCTGATGCCGAGCGAGTAAGTAGAGAAGAGGAGAAGCGAACATTGGATATGTCAGTTTCATTACTTGCAGAGTAGCATAGCACCATATATAGTCATAGTCTAGGTTTGGATTCGAACCAGCTACAGGAGCACATCTTTCTTTTTTCTAAAACTCGGCAATCTCTCTTTACTGGTACACTAGCTTGTTCTGCACGCCTTCCCAAGTCTTTGATTTTCTTTCCCTTTTTTTGCGAGGAAGGAAGGAGGACAAAATTGTGAGTTCCTGGGACTCGAACCCAAGACCTCTCGGTGGAAAACCAAGGGTGCTAGTCACTTATGTAGCGAAAGTTCCTCGTGAGCAGGACGGCAGACGAACTCATTTTCCTCGCAGTTTTCTTCCTATATATAAAAAAATATGCTACTTGGTGTCCACTTATTCAACAAACAATTGTGCCAACCTTGACCGTTGGATTGACATTCAACGTCTGTCGCGTTTATTCAGTCTCTTCTTCCTCGAGCCGCCAAAGCCAAACCAGCGCCAGCGGGACCGCCTGCTCCCGCCTCCCACGGCTGGCTGTGATCTTCCCCGGCTCCTGTTCGTTCCCGTCCGAGGCCTCACCATCGTCCTCCGCCTTGGTTCGCTCGCCGCGGCGCTGCCCTCCGGTGTTGTCAACATGGTCAACAACCGAGAGGAATAAGGAGATGACTGTACATGGTGAGGATGACAGTAGGGACCCAGCAGCGCGCGTAGTAATTTTGTTTTTTCGGGACGGAGAAGGGTATCAACTGGGTTGTGCGGGACCCGTGGCCCGTCTAGCCCAGGCTTTTATTTCATATATTTAGCACATGACCAGCCCAGTTTATTTTTTTTCCTTTCTGAAAATGGCTAGCCAGCTATTTTGTTTTTTGAAGAATAACCAACATAGGCATACTTGCTTTTCTACGCGCTGCTGGGCCGGAAATCTTTCAAGACGAGGAGGGATGCATTTTGCCCAGAAAATGGGCTATAAGTAATAAGAAATGGGCTATAAGTAATAATAAATGGGCTGTAAAATGAAAAAATACAGCAAACAGGCAATTAGTTCCAAAATATTGTTTTCTTTCGGATTTTGATATTTTAAATTTCATTATTTTTGTGCTGGTAAAATTTCATTGAATTTAAATTAAGGTATATTTAGATTTAAAATTAATTTGAATCTGGCAAGAAATTTCGTCAGTATGTCGTTTGGGGATGATTTGGAGGCTGACTTGTGGGTCTACTAGGTTGACGTGTACTTTGGCTTTGCCAACTAAGTCCACAAACGATTCTAGCAGCAGTGACCGTTGGATGTTAATCCAACGGCCGTGCTGCTTCTTCAATATATGATCTTCTTGCTCCAGCCGCCCAAACCAGCTCCGGTGGGACTGCCTGCTCCCCCCTCCCGTGGCCGGCTGTGCTGCCGCACAGGTCGCACCGCCCCACCCTACTTCATTGCTGGCCAGGCCATTCCTCTACTCACCCACACCTCCTGTTATTTTCCGGCGACGGCAGCCGGACCAGTAAACCCTTGTACTCCCCACCGCGTGGGCAACCATTGTCGAGTCTTCCCCGGCTCCGTGTCGTTCCCTTCCTAGGCCTCGCCGTCGTCCACTGCCATGGTGCTCTTGGCGCGGCCTGGTCAACTTGGTCAACGAATGACATCCATCGGCCGTGGACTGTACGCGCAAAATAATGATTCCTCCACCTGACAGCTGGGACCCACTGGAAGGGCCTCTGTATTTCGCGAAAAAAACATTCCTCTCGCTGACATGTCAGACCCACCAGCTATATCTTCGCACGCAAGGAAGTGCCTCCTTATTACGCACAAAAAAAATGAATACCCCCCTGCTAGCAGGGACCCACCATAGTGGGAGAATGACTTGTGGGCCAACTAAGTTGACGGGGATGGAGGGCTTTGTCAACTTAGTCAATATGAACGATTCTAGCTCCAATGACCGTACGATGTCCATCCAACGGCCTTAGTGCTTCTTCAACCTCTCGTCTTCTTGCTCCAGCCGCCCAAAGCAGCGCCGATCATGCTGCATCCTCCTGCCTCCCGTGGCCGGCTGTGCTGCCGCGGAGGCCTCACCGCCCCCTACTATTCCCACCGCTGGCCAGGCCCTGCGGTGAAGGCAGCCTCACACCGCAGCTGAACTAGTGAACCCTCGTACTCCTCTCCGCACGGGCTTCCACTGCCGCGTCTTCCCCGGCTCCGCGTCGTCCCCTTCCTAGGCCTCGCCATCGTCCACCGCCGTGGTGCTCTCCGCGCGGCGTGGTCAACATGGTCAAGGAACGACTTCCATCGGAAGAGTACTGTACGTGGAGAGGCTGACAGCTGGGTCCACGGCCACCGCCCAGTTTTTTTGTTATTTGCCAAGAAAGTCGCTTTGTCAGGCCTGTTGGGCTGCAAATCTTTCAAGACGAGGAGAGCTTTCATTTGGCTGGCCGAGAAAATGGCCCATCAGTGATGAGAAATGGGCTATACATTTTTAAAACACATCAAACCGGCAATTAGTTTTAAAACACATTAATTTTTATGCATGTTGAATTTGTTGGATTTGGTAAATAGACAAACAATTACGCCCCACAAGGACCTCAAGACGGATGGCTCCCACACATGCCACCCCCTCCCTCCCCCGGGTGACTCCAAGGGCGACTCCGAGGAACTCTCCGGCGATCCATGGCATCTCATCCGCGTAAGCTCCTCCGGCCATCATGGCGCCCCTTCTCCTGGATCTCTCACCAGGGGTGGGATTTGCTGATCAGGTCAGAGCCAGATTCTCCACTCATGTTCATTGCCTCGACCCTCAACTTGCTTTTCATCTTGTTATCTCTTTTTGCCATTCGACCTTCCCTCTCTCTATTGAGAATGTTAGCCACGCTCTTCAATCATGTCTAGGTGGTTTACCATCTGGATTTCATGTTACCCTCATTCGTGGGAGAGTTTTCAAGTTTTCTGTCATCTCTAAGGTTGTGGGATTTATGATCTACCACCTCAGATCTTTTAGATGCCCGCTTTTCTTCTGCCACTTTCACCTATGGGGCTTCGGCGGTCCGGCTTGGATCAGAGAATATAATCAATGGCTCTATGAGCATGATCAAGAATGGACTATGGTGACCAAATCCCCCGCCGTACCCTCACCGGTGCAAACTCCATCCCCGTCGTCCGTCGGAACCCACCTCCTACTACGTCGGTTAGGTCAGCCCCCCATGCAAACCAATGTGCGCCTTCCTCGGATCATGAGCCAACTTCGGGCGCGATCGTTTCTTCAAAATTCTAGTCCCGTCTCCACCCCCATGGCCCACTCAACCAACCCGCAGCCCGCTGACCCACCCACGGCCTTTTTCACTCACGCTGATCCATCTCGGCTAGCCTCGGCCCATCCTACCCCCACCATCCCAAACCCCCCAACCCATCTTTCTCAGCCCAACAATATCCCACCTCACAATCATAGTCTTCCTGGAATTATTTTCTGCGGTAAATGCTTATCTTATGGTCATCTTCGTGTGGATTGCACAAATCAGTTTAGATGCCGTGGTTGTTATAGATACGGCCATATTTTTCGTTTTTGTTTCAACTCCAAAAAATCTGCTCCCGTTTATCGGGTAAAATCCCACCTGCCCTCCAACCCTACACCCGTGCCCGATAACCCGCATGACGACTCGTCTCCCCAAAACTCCCCTTCACCCCCAACCAGCCAACTCGCCCGGCCATTCGCCCTGCTCTGCCTCGAAACCCTGCTCTGCTCCTTCATCTTTCTCCATCTCCACCGCCCCTCCTCTCAACAACGAAGCCATGGCCACCTACCCTTGCGACCCACTGCCACTTCTCCCACCAGGCACTGCCATTATGGATGCTCACGGCAACCGTCGCCGGCGCACCTACCACTACCTCGGCGGAGAACCTCTGGTCCAGTCAGGCGATTGGGCCATCGTCTCCCTCGCCCCACCGCCGGACCCCAATCAGTTTGATACTGATGCCATGCTCATTAACCACTTCCTCGACCGCGAGCGTGGATTTCACATCGCTGAGATCTCTCGCTGCGGGATGGGAGCTGCACTCGTCCGTTTTTGCCATGCATGCGACATCGACACCGCCATCGCCAACAGCCCGTACTTCGTCGGTGACTCTGTACTGTGCATCATCCGCCATGACCGAGGTATCAACCACAGAGATTGCACTTTTACTCATGATGCTTGGATTATGATGGTGAACTTTCCACTTGAGGCATGGAGGCCTGACAAAGTTAGAGAATCTGTTAGTGGTTTTGCTAAATTCCTAGTTTGGAACAGAGACATGTCCAACAGAGCACGTATTCTTGTTAAAGTCAGAGTGCTTGATCTCCTTGAAATACCTGTTAGCCATGTCATTTGTGAGAGTCTAGATGATTATGGTCACGGTCAGTCTTGGACATGTGCTGTATACATTCTGCATGCTGATTTGCTTGGTGCCATGGGGGGCGAAGAGGACCCAATCCCACCTGACGGTGTTATGCACCCCATGCCATTTGCCCCATTTGGTGGTATTTGGCATGATGCTGATATCCACAATGATCAGAACCCAAATGCTGCACCTGCTGCTCACCATGCGCCAGAGGATGGAGATGATGTTGAACCCATGGTCCAGACTCCACCACAGAGCCCAGAACAGGGTCATGACATGCCTTTCCAGCCTGCCATGGAAGCTGTTGTTTCCTTTATGGCTCTTCATGACAT
Organism: Aegilops bicornis; assembly: GCA_021605145.1. Taxonomy (NCBI): domain Eukaryota; kingdom Viridiplantae; phylum Streptophyta; class Magnoliopsida; order Poales; family Poaceae; genus Aegilops; species Aegilops bicornis. The sequence continues at coordinate 310,873,149 of CM038669.1, forward strand.
GATGTCAAAAATTATGGCAGCAACACCTGCATTACTGGCAAATCTTGCAGACACCAATGTGATCAGTACCAAATGCCAACTAGTTAATGTGGAAGATGAACATGGCACCATCAAGAAGTGTCTGCTCACCATCACTACAGAACTACCATATGAACATGTTGCAACCTCTGTCCAAATTGAGGAGCTGTCTGACCACTCTGAATTTTGCACCACACATGCTGAAGATCATGTCCAGTCACCTGCCATGCTTGATTTCATTGCCAGCACCCACAACTCTCCAGCTGAAGTGGAACCACAAGTTCCTGAGAATATGATACCCACTGCTCAAGACAACCCTGCTGTGAACAACAAGAGAAAGAAGATCAATGCTCCTCTGGATGTTAATGATCTTCGCCGCAGTCATCGACTGGCGGGACTTAGTGTGGGTTTTAAGAATGAACCTGTTGCTGCCAAGGCCAAGGAGATGGCTCATTGCAAGAAGAACCTGTTGTCGGCGTTCTGGGAATGGGGGTCCCCAGACTTGCCTGCCTGCGGCCTGCGGCGTGGCTCGAAGGAGGCCCAGCACGGCCGATCTTCATCAACGCAAGCTCAAGACCCTCGTGAGGGGCCAAGCCTTGCGGGGCGGACGACAAGGAGCTTCCTCAGGCACGGCCTCGTCAGGCTGGCTCATGAGGAGGCGGAGAGTTCAAGGCAGGGTACCTCGCGAGGTGCCCATGACGCAAGCCATGACGACCAAGGGCGCCAGTCGGGCGCCAGCCCGCGCAGTGTCCTCCTTTCCTCTTTGGTGCAAAGGGAGCAAGCGCAGGCGAGAGCATCAAGCAAAGGCATCCATTTCGGTGCAACAAGACCAAGACCAGCCCAACGGCTGGAAGGGAGTCATCGTGGAGCCCAAACAGGACCAACTTTAGTCAGGATAAGTGTACCCGCTGTTCCCCTTCAAAATGGCCAATTGTTGGTGCCCTTCCCGCTTAATATTTGGGAAGAGGCCCAGGGCCTTCGCCTATAAATAGGAGTAACCACCCCCAGGGAGCGGGACAGAGGGCCGGACACAGGAGAGATCCGAATCCTCATCAAGAAACCAGTAGCTAGGGCGACTGAGCACCACCTAGCAGTTCATCACACCCGACAAGAACAGACCCTCACGAGGCTGTTCTTCCTTGTATTGTTCCTCATCAGCCCAAGAGGCAATCCACCACACCACACACTAGAGTAGGGTATTACACCACAATGGTGGCCCGAACCAGTATAAATCTCGTGTCTCTTGTGCTGTTCCGTTTAGTAGTTTAGGTCCCAGCGATTCGGCGAGGTGCGAGACGGTGGAGGGTTGGATCTCCGCGCGCACCCCAGTGTTCGAACCTCAAGGGTCTGCCGGAACCCGAAATCCGACATTTGGCGTGCCAGGTAGGGGTGCGCCGGAATCTGCCTTTCGTCGCCTCGTTCTTCCCCGACCACCGCAACCATGTCTGACGCCCGTCGGGCCCGCGCCGAGCGCGGAGCCGCCCTCGCCTCCCATGTCGCCCAGACAACTCCCGTCGGCGGGCGCCCTCGTCGTTCCCCGTCACCTGCCGTCAACGCCGCCACCGGCCCGGCGGGAACGGCAGCAAGCATCGCCCCAAAGACCCGTCCATGAGGCGGGACGGCCGCACCGCCACGCCTTTCGCTCACCCCGCTGGTTCTTTCGTCACGCGTGCCCAGCGCGCCATGGAGGCCCGAGCTGCACTCATCGCGCAAACGAGCTCTGCGCTACCACCCGTCGGCACGACGTCTGAAGAATGGCTCGACCGAGTCAGCTGAGCTCGTCTGCTGCAGGAGGCGCCCAAGACCGTCCGTCTCACTGCACCGCACTTCGCCTGCCAAGAAGCGATGAAGCTCCCGGGGCGCCTCAGCCGCCTCCTCCTCAAGAAGGCGCCCTGGCCCCAAGGCGCACGGCCCCTGGGCGGAACCCGCTTCGCCAGGCGCCGGCGCGGCAAGAGCAAAGTTGTCAAGAAGTTCCTCGCCCACAAGAAGCTGCCCGAGCGCTCCCGCTCCAAAGATGTCAGACCTGCGCTGCCCCAGCCAGGGCGCAAGGAGGCCCGCAAGACCAAGCTCTGTCGTCCGAGGCCCCCTCGGCCACGGCGGGCTGCCGCGCCTTCACCTCCGAAGGCTGCAGAAGGCCGTGTGGCCCGCCAAGTTCAAGCCAGACCTGCCTCCTCCCTACGACGGCACAGCTGACCCTACGGAGTTCCTCTAGGTCTACGAGCTGGGCTTCGAGGCTGCCAACAGGGATGAAAAGGTCATGGCGAACTGTATTCCCATGGCGCTCAAGGACGGAGCCCGCAACTGGCTCCTGAATCTGGCCCGAGGCACGATCTCTTCTTGGGCCGAGATGCGCACCCGCTTCATCGCCAACTTCCAGGGTACTCGCGACCGGCCACCCGCCGTGAGCGACATGCGCCGAATCAAGCGGCTGTGGAAACCCTACAAGTACATCCAGCGCTTCAACAACGCACGCCTCAAGATCCCTGTGGTAACGGAGGAGGCCATCATCTCTGCCTTCTCCGACGGCGCGCGACGTCAAGATGAAGGAGGAGCTGGCGATGCATGAAGATCTGTGCACCTCCTTGAGCTGTTCAACTTGGCGACCAAGTGCGCGCCAGGCTGAGGAGGGCGCCTCTCCTTCTCGAGCTGCCTGCCACGGATCCCAAGAAAAGAAGTCCAAGGCCAAGGACGTGAAGCGCAAAGGCTGCCGTACTCGGCCGAACCGCATACCAAGCGGTGCGCAGATCAAGCCGAGTCCTCCAAGGGCAGTCGGTACTGCGTGTACCACGACCTCCACACCCACAACACCAATGAATGCCAAGAGCTCCGGGCCGTACGCGAAGGAAGGGTCGGCAGACGCCACGAGAAAAGCGACCGGGGCTACGGCCGAGGAGGAGGAAGAAATGCAGGACGCTGGAAAGATCGCGGCCCGCGCCAAGGGTGGCGCGACCAACCTCGCGAGGACCGTTGGCAAGACCCGCCATGAGGGAGGCCGGAGGATCAGCCTCGCGAGGATCGCCTGCAGGGGAACGCAGACCTCCCTCCGCTGCCGCCGCAGCCAAGGAGAAATGAGGACCGTCATCGACGAGGGGCTGGGGATTCCAGAACCGCTGCGATCGTCAGATCCCGGGCGGAGCTCAAGCCCCAGCCTCTCAAGCATCTTCAAGCAGTTCGCCCGCTGAAGTGAATGCAGTCCTCCCCAAGCTCGAGGCCGCGCCCTCTCAGGTGGTCGGCGTGCGCCATCACGGTCAGTTCAGCGGATCAGCGCACGTGCACGGCCACAGCCGGAGTTCTCGCGATGCTTTGTTCCCAATCATCAAGAATGTGCTGGTCACCAAGACCCTCATCGACGGCGGTGGGGCAGGACTCAACGTCCGTCTGTGGAAACATTCAACAATCTTCGAGTGCCTTACACCAGCTTCAGCCAACCAAGCCTTTCTCCGGAGTCACCGACGGCTCCACGGTCCCGATCGGGCAGGTCTGCCTTCCTGTCACCTTCGGGGCTCGTGACAACTACCGCACCGAGCTCATCGACTTCGATGTCGCCCACATTCGCCGCTGCATAACGCCATCCTCGGGTACCGGTGCTGGCCAAGTTCATGGTCAGAACCCACCACGGCTACAACGCGTCCTCAAGATGCCAGAAGCGGCAGGGTCATCACGGTGCCACTGTGAAGAGAGAGACGCAGCAGTGTTCCACTGGAGCGAGCCTTTCAGACGCGCTCGCTAGAAGACCTGCACCACAGCAGCAGGAGGCCTCCCGAGGCCGCACCCAAGAAGAAGAAGACATCGACCGACCCGACTCCTCAAGAGGCAGGCCCCTCAGGGCCCGCGCCCGGCCAGGGGGAGCCTCCTTCCATCGCATAGGAAAGCGCGCCCGGCGCCCTCCTCAGGCCGGGCTCGGGGCTCTACTGGAGGGCCGCCGACCTCGCCAAGGTCACGAGGGAGGCGCTTGGGCACCACGTGGAGGCGTGCTTCGAAGCATGTTTCCTGCAAGCAGGAGCAAGGCAAGGAGGGACGAACCCTCAGGAGTTCGTCAGCAAGGCCATTCAGGAGCTACAGGAGTCGAGGGTCATGAGGGGCAGCCGCCACCTACCCGCTGTGGCCCCCCATCCAGGCGAGGATGGTGGGCTGCGTGTGCATCGACATACCAGGGCTCAACCGAGCCGCATCTCAAGAGCGCCTCTGGCCCTCGCGAGTGGGAGTTGCGAGGGCCCGCCCCACAGCTACGTGCGCATGCCTCACGACCTGCCAAACGCGGTTGCTGCGCACCAGCATCTCATGAGGGCCATCCTGGAGGCTCGAGAGGTCAGGCACGCCACAACCCTGGCGGAGATGGAGATGGCCCTCGAGGAGCCGCCAGCGCCTCCGGGTCCTCCCGAGGCCCCCGGGCCTGGGGGCTCGTGAGGATCGGCTCCCGCAGCCCACCGAGTCTGCTACACCAACACCCCTTCGTCCTCAACATCACCAGGTGACATCTTTAAGTTTTGTTCCTGGCTGGGAGCGCCTTCAGGGCCGCATTATTCCCAGGCCGCGCGGGTCCGTCCCTGCGGCATGTATCCCTTTTACTTCATGTCATTAGCCTATCCTGTTGGGGGTGCCCCTCGGGCTGCATCATCCCCAAGCCGCTCGGGCCTGTCCCAGCGGCATGTACCCTTCTTACGTTTTTCTTAGGATTATGCTCTCGCTCCACCATGCTTGTTATTTGGTGCCTTTTTCTGGGTGACGGAATCTTGCACGTTAAAGGGGGGGTTGCCTGAGCATCGCGACTCAGGGCTCCTACCGGCTCTCCGGCCCTCACCCTCTGGTCTTGTCCATGGCATCGTGACCTGGCTTGCCAGCGACGGCCGAGATCAGCCCGAGAGCCGGGACCCGAGGACGAGTTTCACATCTAACCCAGCTTGCGCGTTAAAGGGGGGGGGTGCCTGAGCATCACGACTCAGGGCTCCTACCGGCTCTCCGGCCCTCACCCTCTGGTCTTGCCCATGGCACCGCGACCTGGCTTGCCAGCGACGGCTGAGACCAGCCCGAAAGCCGGGACCCGAGGACGTAGAGTTGCTGCATCTAACCCAGCTTGCACGTTAAAGGGAGGGTGCCTGAGCATCGCGACTCAGGGCTCCTACCGGCTCTCCGGCCCTCACCCTCTGGTCTTGTCCATGGCATCGCGAACTGGCTTGCCAGCGACGGCTGAGACCAGCCCGAGAGCCGGGACCCGAAGACGTAGAGCACCGGCATCTGGCCAAATTTGCAAGAACACACTCGAAGATAAGGCCCAGAGCCAGGCGCAAGGCCGCAGGCTGTTAGGGCCCGCGACGCTCCGCACTTGCCCTTTTGCCTCTCTGCTCGGCCAAGTTCAGGCACGCCGTGGGCCCGGGGGCTACTGTCGGCGTTTTGGGAACGGGGGTCCCCAGACTTGCCTGCCTGCGGCCTACGGCGTGGCTCGAAGGAGGCCCAGCACGGCCGATCTTCATCAACGCAAGCTCAAGACCCTCGTGAGGGGCCAAGCCTTCTTGAGGCGGACGACAAGGAGCTTCCTCAGGCACGGCCTCGTCAGGCTGGCTCATGAGGAGGCGGAGAGTTCAAGGTAGGGTACCTCACGAGGTGCCCATGACGCAAGCCATGACGACCAAGGGCGTTAGTCGGGCGCCAGCCCGCGCAGTGTCCTCCTTTCCTCTTTGGTGCAAAGGGAGCAAGCGCAGGCGAGAGCATCAAGCAAAGGCATCCATTTTGGTGCAACAAGACCAAGACCAGCCCAGCGGCTGGAAGGGAGTCATCGTGGAGCCCAAGCAAATCATCACGAGCCTTTGGCGGCGAGGACCAACTTTAGTCGAGATAAGTGTACCCGCTGTTCCCCTTCAAAATGGCCAATTGTTGGCGCCCTTCCCGCTCAATATTTGGGAAGAGGCCCAGGGCCTTCGCCTATAAATAGGAGTAACCACCCCCAGGGAGCGGGACAAAGGGCCGGACACAGGAGAGATCCGAATCCTCATCAAGAAACCAGTAGCTAGGGCGATTGAGCACCGCCTAGAAGTTCATCGCACCCGCCAAGAACAGACCCTCTCGAGGCTGTTCTTCCTTGTATTGTTCCTCATCAGCCCAACAGGCAATCCACCACACCACACACTGGAGTAGGGTATTAAACCACAATGGTGGCCCGAACCAGTATAAATCTCGTGTCTCTTGTGCTGTTCCGTTTAGTAGTTTAGGCTCCAACCATTTAGCGAGGTGCGAGACGGTGGAGGGTTGGATCTCCGCGCGCACCCGAGTGTTCGAACCTCAAGGGTCTGCCAGAACCCGAAATCCGACACCTGTCCTCCGAATTTGAACAAGAAGTCCGCAACCCTGAAGCAGGTCCACCTCCTGAGCTGCCACTTGAGACTATCCAAGCAATTGCTGTCCAACAGTGTCTGATCCCTCCTAAGGAGGTGTCTGGGGAGAAGTTGATGGCACCAATTATCCATGAATAAGTGTCATTTTATCTGTTTAGGGCCTTGCTGTACCAAGGCCTACTATGGCCTTACGCCTCCCTTAGTTTTATTATCACTCAGGAAATTTACTTTTGTTCTATCTATGAACTTGGTTTGTAAGGAGTTGAACACCCTTATTTGCTTATGTTGCTGGGATCTTATGATACACTTATTTTGTTATCCAAGAAGTCTGAATGGTTTACCTGGTTATGGTCAGTATTGTTTCTCTGTGAAAGCAGTTATATGTTATTGGCATGACCTGTCTGCATCCACCACTGTGATGAGAGCTGTTATTTATAAAATGATTAAGTCATTTTTTATAGAATCATTTCTCCCAGTTTTCCCAATGAATAGAAAATTGAATATTTTAAATTGGAATGTCAGAGGTATAAACTCCCAAACCAGATGGGATGATTTAAGGGACAAAATTGATGAAAGCAATTGTGGTATTGTTTGCCTTCAAGAAACAAAAAAAAGATGATTTTCACCAATATTATCTCAGAAATTTCTCTCATAGGAGATTTAACCAATATGCATATACCCCTTCAGTGGGACTGTCTGGTGGGTTGATAACTATATGGAATGGCAGCCTTTTCAGTGGAACAATTATTAGCCAATCCTCATTTCAGATCACAGTCAAGCTAGTATGCAATCTATCAGGACACATTTTCTGTGTCAGCAATATTTATGGACCCTGCCAGAATGAGAACAAAGCAGTTTTCTTTGATTGGTTGGACAATATGGATGCCTCACAAATGGATCATTGGATTCTTATTGGTGATTTTAACTTAATCAGAAGTCCACATGACAGAAGTAGACCTGGGGGAGATTCAAACAACATGCTCAGATTCAACAGTCTTCTGCAGCAATTTGATTTGGTGGAAATTCCACTCAAAGGCAGAAACTATACATGGAGTAACATGCAAGACTTACCACTTTTGGAAAAACTAGACTGGATATTTACCTCAGCTAATTGTACTATAACCTTCCCAAATACTCTGGCACATCCACTTGCTAGAGTATCATCTGATCATATTCCAATTCATATTCAAATAGGCAGTGATATCCCAAAAGCTTCTATATTCAGGTTTGAAAATTACTGGCTTGAGTTTGATGGATTTTATGAAACAATATTACAGTGTTGGAACAGAAATCAACAGATGTCAAACTCTGCAAATGATATTACTGCTAGATTCAAATGCCTCAGATTAGGCCTCAAGAAGTGGAGCAAAAATCTATCTAAACTCAATACAAATATCTCTGCATGTAATTATGTCTTATCTATGATGGATGGTATTGAAGACCAAAGAGCCCTGAGTACTACGGAAGCAAATTTCAGGGACATTTTGAAGCAACATATCCTCAAATTATTGGAAGTTAAAAGGATTTACTGGAAAACTAGATTTAAAATGAGAAGTGTGAGACTGGATGATGAAAACACTGTTTTTTTTCATGCCATGGCCACCCAAAGCTATAGGAAAAATTATATTACATCTATTGTTGGAGATAATGGAAACACTTACCAAAATCATGATCATAAAGCTGCAATTATTTGGAAATCTTACAAAGACAGATTGGGCACATCCATTGATCCTCCCATGCTCTTTAATCTTGAGGAACTTATCCAACCACAAGATCTGTCAAACCTGGAAGCACAATTTACAATGGAGGAAATTGACCAAGTTATCAAAGAATTCCCTACTGAGAGAGCTCCTGGACCTGATGGTTTTAATGGCACTTTTTTTTAAAAATGTTGGGATATTATTAAACAAGATTTCCATACCATGATCTGGGATTTCTTTGAAGGAAACTGTGATATTCACAGTATTAATACTGCTTTCATTACTCTCATCCCAAAGATTACTAATCCAGAGAATATGAATGGTTTCAGGCCAATCTCATTGGTCAGTCTGCCACTCAAAGTTATTACTAAACTATTGGCCAACAGAGCTCAAAAGATTATCACTTCTATTATTCACTAGAACCAGTATGGATTTATTAAAGGCAGACATATTCAAGATTGTCTGGGTTATGCTTTTGAATATCTACATTTATGCCATCAGTCAGAAAAGCCAATCATCATATTGAAACTAGATTTTGAAAAGGCATTTGACAAGATTGAATATAAGACCATTATTGGTATGTTAAAGGCTAAAGGATTTGGACCCGGATGGATTAATTGGGTAACAAACATTCTTCAATCTGCATTAACCTCTGTTCTGCTTAATGGAGTGGCTGGGAAAAAAATTATTTGCAAGAGAGGAGTCAGGCAAGGTGATCCACATTCCCCTTTACTTTATATCATCACTGCTGATCTCTTACAATCTGTGGTTAATTCTGCTTGGGCCAATGGATAACTCTCTCTACCTATCAACCATAAATATGGGCAGGACTACCCTATTATCCAATATGCATATGACACCCTAATGATTATGCCAGCTAATGAAGATCAGATATTGCACCTCAAATACTTGCTCAACATATTCAGTCTCTCCACTGGTCTGTTTGTCAACTATAGTAAATCTTCCATGATTCCCATCAACATTGATCAACAATCAGTTACTTTACTTGCAAATTCATTTGGATGTAAGGTGGAAAGTTCGCCATTCACCTATTTGGGATTACCAATGGGCACCACCAAACCCTCTGTTATGGATCTCATCCCTGTAATATCCAAAATTGACAAAAGACTATCTGGAGTGACCAGATTCATGAATTACACTGGCAGACTCACCTATTTAACTCTGTTGTTGCCTCCATGCCCATTTTCTCAATGTGCCCACTAAAAGTTCATTACACCATATTGGATCATGTGGACAAGTCCAGCAGAAACTTTCTCTGGTATGGAAAGGAGATCATTAGAAAAGGTAAATGCCTTGCTAGCTGGGATATGATATGTAAAGCAAAAAATCAAGGAGGACTTGGAGTTTTGAACTTGAGAATGCAGAACAAAGCCCTACTTATCAAACATCTATTCAAATTTTACAATAAGATGGATATTCCTTGGGTTAAGCTAATTTGGGAGGCTCACTATCAGAATAATGAAGCTCCACACACAAACCCCGAAAAAGGATCCTTTTGGTGGAAAGATTGCATGAAAATGTTTGATATTTAAAGAGATGACAACATGTGAGATCAAAGCTAGAAACTCTTGCAAACTTTGGGATGATAACTGGAATGGAGGGATGATGAAATTAAAATACCCTGAACTTCATTCTTTCTGCCTTCAGGAAAATATCTCTATTTGTAGAGCCAAAGATACTGGAAACGTCTACAGCTTATTGCAACTACCTTTATCCACTACTGCACACCAACAATTTCATCTTCTAGATGATCAATTGCATAGTATCAGATTCAACAATGAACATGATATATGGAGTTTCCAATGGGGCAGCAGTATAAATATGGCCAAGAATATTTATAACTTCTTAATGAGGAATGAGGATGCTGAAGTAACTTTCAAATGGATATGGAAATCATGCTGCCTACCAAAGCATAAATTCTTTCGCTGGCTTCTGCTTCATGATAGAATAAACACGTGTGATCTTCAGACCAGGAAAAATATGCATCTTGAATCTACTCAATGTGTATTATGTCAAGATGAAGATAATGAAGACAGAATGCATCTACTATTCTCTTGTCCATTCAGCCAGGGTTTTTGGTGGAACATTGGTATTGAATGGAACACAGACCTGAATATTCATGATATGATTATGGAAGCTCATCAAAGATATCAACAACACCACTTCATGGAAATTATGATTGTTGGATGCTGGAGTATATGGAATCAGAGAAATGGACTGATATTTGGAGGAATCCCATGCTCTATCAATGATTGCAGATATGATTTTATAAAAAAAATTCAAGTTGACTATGTTAAGAGCCAAACCTAGTATAAAGGAGGGCATGTCATCTTGGATAGATAACATTTAATTTATTTTCTTTCTCTATTTTGTACTTTTCAATAATCTTCCTTGGTTGTCTCCCCAACAACCATTGTAAAGACTATATTTACTCCTTATTTATATGAAAAAGATCTACAGTAAGGCTTTTGCCTTACTATTTTATGGTAAAAAAAGAATTTGTTGGATTTTATATTGATATACATTTATTTTTAAAATCAGTTTGAATGTGAGTCGAAATTTCGGGATTAAAAACAGGTCGGACCGCTTTTGAAATATGCAAAATTTCAGATAATTTTTTAACCGTGGCCACAATATGGGCTGTAATGCTAACAAAAGAATATGGGCTCCAAAAAACCTTAAGAATTAGCAAATGGGCTGAAAATTATTAGAAATAATGGCAGATGGGTTGTATCTTTGTTTTCCTGATTTGAGTCCTTCCTAAAAAGGTTGGCCTTTAAGTTGTATTTGTTGGATGTCCATCCAACGGTCGTCGTCTTCTTCAATCTCTCTCTTCCTGCTCCACGCTCAAACAAGCGCCAAGTGGACTGCCTGCTCCCTCCTTCCATGACCAGGCTGTGTGCCAGCAGCCTCACCGCCCCACCGTACTCCCATCGCTGGCCTAGCCATCCCTCTACTCACCCACACTGCCGTTATTCTCTGGCGGCGGCGGGCAGACGATAAACCCTCGTCAGATCGTACTCCCCTCGCGTGGGAAACAAGCTGCCGAAGTCTTCCACGCCTCCGTGTCGTTCCTTCCTAGGCCTCGCCGTCGTCCACCGCCCTGGTGCTCTCGGCGCGGCCTGGTCAACGTGGTCAACAACCGACATGCATCTGAAGTGGACTGTACGTGGAGAGGCCGACAGCTAGGTCCATGGCCGCACGCAAGGAAATGCCTCCTTACTTCGTGCAAAATAATGATTCCTTCACCTGACATCAGGGACCCACCGAAAGGGCCTCTGTATTTCACGAAAAAACATTACCGCCGCTGACAGCTCGGACCCACCAACTATATCTTCGCACGCAAGGAAGTGCCTCCTTAGTACGCACAAAAAAATGAATACTCCCCCTGTTAGCTGGGACCCAGTATAATGGCAGGCTGACTTCTGGGCCTACTATGTTGATGGGGACGGAGGGCTTTGTCAACTTAGTCAATATGCACGATTCTAGCTCCAGTGACCGTACGATGTCCATCCAACGGCCGTAGTGCTTCTTCAACCTCTGGTCTTCTTGCTCCAGCCGCCCAAACCAGCGCTGGTCGTGCCTCGTGCTCCTGCCTCCCGTGGCCGTCTGCGATGCGGCGGAGGCCTCACCGCCCCCTACTACTCCCACCGCTGGCCAGGCCATCCCTCTACTCACCCACACCCCCTGTTATTCTGCGGCGACGACAGCCTCACACTGCAGCGAACCAGTAAACCCTTGTACTCCTCTACGTGTGGGCATCCACTGCCGCGTCTTCCCCGGCTCCGCATCATCCCCTTCCAAGGCCTCGCCGTTGTCCACCGCCCTGGTGCTCTCGGTGTGGCGTGATCAACGTGGTCAAGGAACGGCTTCCATCGGACGTGGACTATACGTGGAGAGGCTGACAGCTGGGTCCACGGCCGCAGCAAGGAAGTGCCTCCTTATTACGTGCAAAATAATTATTCCTTCACCTGACAGCGGGGACCCATCGGACGGGCCACCGTATTTCGTGAAAAAAACGTTTCCCCCTGACTGCTGGGACCCACCAGCTACACCTTCGCACGCAAGGAAGTGTGTCCGGGCAAAAAAAAATGATTCGCCCCCCTGACTGCTGGGACCCACCAGCTACATCTTCGCACGCAAGGAAGTGCCTGACAGTCGGGACCCACCTGGTCGAAGCGTACGTAGCGTTGTCATTCTGGTCGCGAACGTGTACGTACATATATACTGGTGGATATAGAGGCGCACACGTGTCGTAGTAGAGGCGGCCAGGGTGCAAGAAAGAAAATACGGCCACGTATGTGTACATACGGGCGGGGTCTCAAACGCCTACTCCCGCATACGTACGGCCAGGGCTCGTGTACATGGCTGGATCGGAATGGAAAAACAGCGTCATCGTCGTGTTCATGGGGAGGCAACAAAATGTGTCGTGTTCATGGGGAGGCAACGGAATGCGTCGTGTTCATCGGGAGGCAACGGAACGCATGGGAGCCAACCGGCTGGGTCGGAACGGAATGCGTGGTCGTGTTCATCGGGAGGACTTGGGCCAGGAACAGGCGATGGAAGCGAGGCTGGCGTACCGCTGTGAGAGAAACGGACCTCCCTACGCTTGTAACGGGTCCTGTTGATCGGGAGGGTGTGGCGTGCTGCAAAAGCAGAGGAAATGGACCTCCCTACGGTCGAAAGCAGGGGTCCTGTTGATCGGGAGGGTGTGGCGTACGCCAAAGCGGATGAAAGCAGACTTGTGTTAGAGCGCTTCTGATCAAAGGGGGTCCTGTTCGCCGGGGTGTGGCGTACCACAAAACGGGACACCACGGGATACTGTTCATCTCCACTGTCGACCTCCTCCAGCCTCCATGGGCTACCGTCGACCTCCTCCAGGCTCCACGGGCTCCTGTTCATCCAGCCTCCACCGCGCGCTACTCCACCGGCTACTTTTCAACCACCCCTCCACCATCTACTGTTCATCCAGCCCTCCACACCACGGGGTCCTGTTCAACCACCCCTCCACGGGCACCCCTCCACCGTCTACTGTTCATCCAGCCCTCCACACCATGGGGTCCTGTTCATCCACCCCTCCACGGGCACCCCTCCACCGTCTACTGTTCATCCAGCCCTCACGGGATCCTGTTCATCCAGAGGCAACGCCACCGCTCACTGTTCATCCAACCCCCCCCCCCCCCCACAACGCTCACTGCTCATCCCAGAGGCAGCATCGATCGGCTTCAGTTAGCGGCGATGGCGAAGAATCGCTTCGATCGGGTTGATTAACAGCCATCGATCGATCGCTCGGGTTCGATAACACGTAACTGCGGTCTGTCGCCGGGTTCGATTAGAGCCCAACGCCTCGCTTCGGGTTCGATTAGAGCCAACGCCTACACACCTGCAGCAGCGTCACGTGTACGAGAAAGCAGCGCATCACTCGGCCCCGACCTCCCACCGTAACCGGGAACTCCTCGAAATTTTCCTCCCCCTCGCTTCTACCACGGTTTTTTCCATCATGGACGGCCCAAAGAATGTCATGCAGCTAGGTCTCTGGCCCGCCCAAGACGAAAAGCCCATTTTCTGTCATGATTTTTTGTCATAGAAGTAGGAGCCCACCACATCTATGATGATACCGGGTTTTGTCACAATTATCGTCATAGAAGTGTCATATGTATGACAGAAAAAAATTTGTTCAGCCCAAAATGTCACGGATGTGTCTTTTTTTTGTAGTGAGATGCATGCTGGATAACGGTCGATGTGTGGAGTAATAGTAGTAGATGCAGAATTGTTTCGGTCTACTTGACAGGGACGTGATGCCTATATTCATGATCATTGCCTTAGATATCATCATAACTTTGCACTTTTCTATCAATTGACCGACAGTAATTTCTTCACCCACCGCATTATTTTCTATCTTGAGAGAAGCCTCTAGTGAAACCTATGGCCCCCGAGTCTATTTTTCATCATATAAGTTTCCAATCTATAATATTAGTTTCCGATCTACTCTTTTTGCAATCTTTTACTTTTCGATCTATAAACCAAAAATACCAAAAATATTTACTTTATCGTTTATCTATCTCTATCTGATCTCACTTTTGCAAGTAACCGTGAAGGAATTGATAACCCCTTTATCACGTTGGGTGCAAGTTTGTTTGATTGTTTGTGCAGGTATTCGGTGATTTGTGCGTTGTCTCCTACTGGATTGATACCTTGGTTCTCAAACTGAGGAAAATACTTATGTCTACTTTGCTGCATCACCCTTTCCTCTTCAAGGGAAAAACCAACGCAAGCTCAAGAAGTAGCACGTGCTTCCTCCGCTGCGGCGACGTCTTCTCTCTGATTGATTAAGGTTCTCGCTTTATCTCGTCTTTTCTTGTTCCCTTCCCGATGCTTGCACTGACCATTCTTTTATTGTGTTTGCAGCCGCTCTTATAAACCGTGCTTCATTGCTACATCTTCATCAGTGGTGTTGCCTTTCGCTAGCGTCTGCCGCCATGCCTATTGCTTCTTTAGTTGTTTTAGATTGCTTCATTAGTCGCCATCCATTGGCGAAGCCATCTGCTTCGCCACACTAGATGAACAGACCTCCGGGATGACAGACCAAGCAAACTGTGAACAAGCCTCTGTCACTATTGTGTTTGCAGCCGCTCTTGCAACCCATGCTTCATTGCTACATCTTCATCATTGGTGTTCCTATTCATAGCGTCTGCCGCCATGCCAATTGCTTCTTTAGTTGTTTTAGGTTGCTTCATTATTCGCCATCCATCTGCTTTACCACACTACATGAATGGACCTTCGGGATGACAGACCGAGTAAACTGTGAACAAGCCTATGTCACTTATTTTTAGGCATGTACTTTCTAATTCCCCTTGCTCCTACTTGCCTTCTTGATATGTAGGTTGCAACCCTAGTTCACGATCTTTTCACACTTAGATGTGGCGAAAGGAGAAAATCAAGAGAGAAACACAAGAACACTAAATTAATCAAGATCCCAATCACACATGTGCTAAATCCACATAGACATAGAGGGATACAAAGTCCAAATCCAACAAAGTAGGCAAAAGAGGAACTAGTTCATCCCAATCCTTAGTGGAATTGAGGGCTTGATATCCAAGAGGATGTTCCCTAGAAAGGGTATTGAATCCACTAGGGGATCTTCTCACATGGAGGCCTTGATCTCCATGGGAGAGGGTAGTGGTGTTGGGAAACGCTGCATGGAAAACAAAAAAAAATTCTACGCACACACAAGATCTATCCATGGAGATGTATAGCTATGAGATGGGGAGAGCATCTACATACCCTTGTAGATCACTAAGAGGAAGCGTTTATCAACGCGGTTGATGTAGTCGTACACCTTCACAATCCATCCAGATCAAGTACCGAATGTATGGCACCTCCGCATTCAGCACACGTTCAGCTCGATGACGTCCAAGCCTTCTCGATCCAGCAAGAGGGGCGAAGTAGTAGATGAGTTCCGGCAGCATGATGGCGTGGTGATGGTGGTGGTGAACAACAATCTCCGCCGGGCTTCGCCAAGCACAATGGAAACTAGACGGAGGCTAAACTAGAGGGGACGGGGTTGCTGGCACACGGCTTGGTGAATCTTGATGTGTTCTGGGTGCTAGCCCCGCCCCTCTATTTATATGTTGAGCCCAGGGGTAGTTTCTTGGAGAAAGAGCCTCCTCAAAGTCGGTTTAGCCCGCAAGGCAAGAGTCCTTCTCGGACTCCAGGACCAGACGCCAGGGTCCTTGGTGTCTGGCACCAGACGCCAGGGTCCCTGGCGTCTGGCCCCCTGACCTCCGCAAAACTCCTTTTGCACCTTCCTAAAGCCTCGTGGGCTTTACCCCTTGGCCCAAATAAAGTGTTCTCGTGCCACGAACATTTTGGGAAACATCTGAAACCCCTTCGGGAGACCAAACACTATTATCCCATACATCAATCTTTATCTCCGGACTATTCCGGAGCTCCTCATCATGTCTGTGATCTCATCCAGAACTCCGAACAACATTTGGTCACCAACATACATAACTCATATAATACTATATTGTCAATGAACGTTAAGCATGCGGACCCTACGGGTTCAAGAATGATGTAGACATGACTGAGACGCTTCTCTGGTCAATGACCAATAGCGGGACCTGGATGCCCATATTGGTTCCTACATATTCCATGAAGATCTTTATCAGTCGAACCTTTATGACAACATACCTAGTTCCCTTTGTCCGTTGGTATGTTACTTGCCCGAGATTCGATCGTCAGTATCTCCATACCTAGTTCAATCTCGTTATCGGCAAGTCTCTTAACTCATTCCGTAATACATAATCCCGAAACTAACTCCTTTGTCACTTTTCTTGCAAGCTTCTTGTGATGTTGTATTACCAAGAGGGACCAAACATACCTCTCTGTCATACGGAGTGACAAATCCCAGTCTTGATCCATGCGTTCGAAGATACCTGTAGAGCACCTTTATGATCACCCAGTTATGTTTTGACTTTTGATGGCACACAAGGCATTCCTCCGGAGTCCGGGAGTTGCATGATCTCATGGTCAAAGAGACATGTATTTGACATTTAGAAAGCAATACCAATAAACAGGATGATCATATGCTAAGCTAACGGATGGGTCTTGTCCATCACATCATTCTCCTAATGATGTGATCTCGTTATCAAATGACAACTGTCGGTGTCAAAACTGGCGGATCTCGGGTAGGGGGTCCCGAACTGTTCGTCTAGGCGGATGGTAACACGAGACAAGGGACAGAATGTTTTTACCCAGGTTCGGGCCCTCTCGATGGAGGTAAAACCCTACTCCTTCTTGATTAATATTGATGATATGGGTAGTACAAGAGTGGATCTACCACGAGATCAGAGAGGCTAAACCCTAGAAGCTAGCCTATGGTATGATTGTTGTTTGTCCTATGGACTAAAACCCTCCGGTTTATATAGACACCGGAGAGGGCTAGGGTTACACAGAGTCGGTTACAATGGGAGGAGATCTACATATCCGTATTGCCAAGCTTGCCTTCCACGCCAAGGAAAGTCCCATCCGGACACGGGATGAAGTCTTCAATCTTGTATCTTCACAGTCCAAGAGTCCAGACAAAGGTTATAGTCCGGCTATCCGGACAACCCCTAATCCAGGACTCCCTCAGTAGCCCCCGAACCAGGCTTCAATGACGATGAGTCTGACATATTGATTGTCTTCGGCATTGCAAGGCGGGTTCTTCTCCAAATTTCGTATATCCGCTAAATAGTGTCCGGCTTCTTGTAACTGCGGTGCTTCTTGGCTTCCACGCCCAGTAATGGCCACCTTCCACGTGTCAAGTGAATGTGAAGAGCCAGGGTATTTTTACATTTACCCCCCTAGCTGTGTAAATGAGCTGCCTATTAAAGAGACGGGGATTCAGATCCGAATCCCACCATCCTCCCCTAGCGAGCATTCATCAGAGTGCATCCGACAGAGATCATGGCCAGTCGACGCAGCCCCTCCTCTCGCTTCCCCAGCCCCAAGCCTGGAGATTGGGGGAGATGTTCCGTCCCGCACAACAAGCTAGTGACGCTCCAAACCAAGGGATTTCCCCCTCAGCTTACATGGTCCCGGTTCGAGCCGGGCTCGCCACCTATAATGGCGGAGAGCAGGCGGAGAGCGTCCCCAATCCCTCCAAGGGAGAGCGGGTATGCTTTGTCCCTTATTTGAAAAGAGGGTTTGGATTTCCAATTCATCTGTTTCTCTGGGGGCTCCTGGAGTTCTACGGCCTCCAGTTGCAAAACCTTACGCCTGCCTCCATATTGCATATCGCGGGCTTCGTAGCCCTTTGCGAACTGTTTTTGGGCTGCGAGGCCCATTTCGCGCTGTGGAAGAAGCTGTTCTGCCTCGTGTCCCGTTCTCAAAAGGGGTCAGTATATCAAGTGGGCGGAGCCGAAGTATGGTGCATCGCCGGGACCGGATATCTATCCGGAACCCCAAAGAAGGCATCCGAAGACGCCTTCAGAATGGTTTTATATAGAAGACATCCCCCTGCCGGATCCTATTCGGATCGGCCTCCCTGAGTTCGATAATGCTCCCTTGAAGAAGCGCTGAGTCAAGCGCCCACGGAGCCCCCTGTAGGAAAATGACAAGGCGTTCTTTACCGGATGAGCCGGATAAGGTTGTTAGCTCATTCGGGCATCGACCATGATCGAGGTCATGGCCACATGCATTATGCGGGGGTGCAGCCGCTTAACTATAGAGGCCACCCCGTGTGGGATTTAAACGGGGAGGATGAAGCCACCCGCAGCGGCCCTAAGGGTCCGGAATCCATAGATGCTCAAATGAAGATCTTGCCCACTTTGTACAAGGGAGAAGAGGAGGAATTCCTCTGCGTCAATCCACTGGGCGGATTTTCTATGTACAATCCTCCAAGCTGGTTAAGCGGACACTTCTTCTTACCCATCCGTTCCATATTCCCATAGTTAAGTATCCTTTCTTGCGATTCTGACGCAGGAACTGCGCAAGGCCGTAAAGGAGATAAACAACCCTCCTCCACAACCCGAGGATCCGGAACGATCCCTCGACCCGGCCTCCCAAGAGGATCCGGACATATCTGTGGAGCTGATCGATGGGGTTTTTACCAATTGAGAAATGACAACGCCTTGGTGGCCATTATGGCCGATTATCCTGGACTGCTTCCAGCCTCACAGGTAACTGAGACCGAAGTCCCAATACTTTGAAAATGATCCGTCCGTGCTTATTTTTGATCACCGTATACCAATGGTGTTTTGCAGGGGAGGATCTCGAGGCGGAATGCCGAGCCTGCGGCGACTAGCCAACAAGGGGCCGCGAGGGCGGGCAGGCTAAAAAGACACGCAGTCCGGATCGAGACACCGGCGCAGCGGTATGGCGCACCGTCTTATTCCAAGGTATTATTCTTCCGAGGCATACTAACGCTCGCGCTCTCTTTAGGAAAAAGAGCGCTCGCCGGACTATACCCGGAGAGGTTGCCAATCGCGCCTCCACCAGCCAGGCTCCAAGGCCAGGTCTGAAGCGAGGCGAACACGAGGCGTGCGTCGGACGCTCCTCTGACAGAGGATGCGGACAGACTGTCCGCCACCAATTCCGAGGTGGAGAGTGCCATGAACCACATGCGCCGCCGAACAGTTCTTCGCGACGCTTGTTTCTCTCAAGAGGCATTGGATGCCTTCAACTCGGGAGATGCGTACCTCTGTGCCGCTCAAAATGGTCTAACCAGAGCCACGGAGCAGTATGTAAAAGACATACGGGTGAGAAAATTTGATGATTATATATATCAGTAGCCCCCGAGACTTGAAACAGTAGAATAACTGATTTAAGGATCATTTGGTATGCAGGTTCTTACAGAAAAGAATACCGAACTGTCCCAGGAGCTGGAAGAGTGCAAAGCCCAACTTCATGCCGCACTAGCCGTGGCAGGGGAGCCCAAAGAGACCCCCTCTGGTAATATATCCTTCAAATGATAAGTATCATATAAAGTTCGGCGTATATGCAGATCTGACGATAAAATTGCAGATGATGCTGGAGTAAATCCGGATAAGCAACAGCTCCTACGCCAACTAAAGGCCGTTGAGAGCGTGCTTACGAGGGTGAGGCAGGAGAAGAATGATCTCCTAGATGCCAACACCAAGCTGGGCGTGGAACTAAAGGATGTTCGTGCCCAACTATCGGACTCCGTTAAGGAGAATCGGCGGCTTCGACGCGGCATATTTAGTAAGTGCTTGAACGAACTTTGAAAAAGAGTTCGGCGAAGAAGTTGGCTGACAAAGTTATGTCTATAGGTATGCTAACAGGTCGTCCTGCAGAGGAAATGCCTGGTTCTACGGGTGACCTTCTTCCCGAGCTCTCACAACTGCACGAACAAGTTCGGCAGGTGATGCAAAGCGTCGCCCAGGCCTTGTGGCCATCCGTCTCCATGCCCGAAGGCCTTGGAGAGCTTGCAGAGAAGCTGAAGGGAGCGCGTCGGCGCTTCTGATTATGGAAGATATCGGCCTGCCGTCAAGGCGCCCGAGGAGGCACAGGCCATGGTGAAGACACGGTACACGAAGGCTAACCCAAACCACATGGCCGAGGTCGGACCTGTGGGGCCCGATGGGAAGGATATCCCTGTGAGCTTAGTGTACGGCCAAGTAGAATTGGCCGCAATGTATTCCCAACAGGACTGTAAACTAGACAGCCTGTTGGATGGCATTGAAGAGGAATTTAACCAGTCAAATTGACTATGTAATTTAAGATGACATGTATAATGCCTTCTAGCTGGATTGTAGATCGTTTGTCATGGCGGACCTTTTTGCTTCAACCTCGGGACCCGACGGTCCGGAGTGTGTCTGAATACCCTCTCGGTTATATAAGAACCGGGGCATGCATGGAGACCAGGCGTATGGGTCATTAGTGCTTGAACAGACAAGTGCCCAACTAGTTATGTTATATTACATGGTTAGTAAGAAACATCTTCCAGGGAGAATAGTTCCGTTAGGGGTTCCTTTCCCTGGGAGGCATGCCCTAAAGTGCATGTCCGGACTGCGAAAAGAGACGCAGAAAAACATCTGGGGGCGCATAAATAAATAAGTGAGAAATCATCTTTAGTTCACCGACCGAATATTCCCTTAAGAACGCTAGCTTTCGGCTTCACCCAGTCTGAGGTACACATCCGGCTGACCTGGCAGTAACAATCGCAGAGGTGCTCCCCTTATGCCCTAGCCGAATTAATGGGAACGCAGGGCATAAATACAAGAGCCAGGCAACCCAGCTTGGCCAAAACTGAAGTCATATCGATGCATATAATGGTGAATAAAAGGTACATGCGAAAGTATGACACATGTGTTGGGCATGAAGCCCGTATAGATAAGCTTCTGTTAAAGAAGCCCCCAGGTATAATGAACGCGGATAGCGCGTCCGTTGTGTGCAAACAAGACACAAGTGGGCCCCTAAAGGCTGTGAGAAAAAAGAAAAGTAGAAAAAATTTAAGACAGATAGTGTATAAAAAATGGACAGAGGAAGGAGACGAACACAGAGTCCGGTGCTAGGCGTAAAATCTTCGGAGCCGGGCTGCGTTCCATGGGTTCGGCTCGAGTCGATTATCCGATGCATCCCGCAGACGGTATGCTCCACCAGTCAGGACTTGGTCAATAATGAAGGGACCTTCCCATTTGAGCTTCAGTTTGTCCTTTTTCTTATCCAGCAGGCGTAGAACTAACTCGCCAACATTGTAAGTTTTGGCCCGTACTTCCCTGCTTTGGTATCTTTGAACCTGCTGTTGATAGAATGCGGAACGTGCCTTTGCCACGTCACGATCCTCCTCCAAGGTGTACAAACTGTCCTGCCGATCGAGCTCGGCTTCTCTTTCCTCGTACATGCGCACTCGAGGTGAGTCATGAATTATGTCACAGGGCAGAACCGCCTCTGCGCCGTATACCATGAAGAATGGTGTGTATCCGGTAGTGCGATTCAGCGTGGTCCGCAGCCCCCAGAGTACAGAGTCGAGCTCCTCTACCCAGTGCGTGTCAGATTCCTTGAGGGACCGCACTATCTGGGTTTAATGCCGCTCATGATAAGACCATTTGCTCGCTCGACCTGACCGTTAGTTTGCGGGTGATAGGCTGAAGCATAATCGAGCTTGATGCCCATGTTTTTGCACCAGAGTTTTACCTCGTCGGCCGTAAAGTTTGTGCCGTTATCAGTGATGATGCTATGAGCGACGCCGTAACGGTGTACGACCCCGGATATGAAGTCTATAACCGGTCCGGATTCGGCCGTCTTAACAGGCTTGGCCTCTATTCATTTGGTGAACTTATCCACCATGACCAGCAAGTATTTTTTCTTGTGGGTTCCTCCTTTAAGGGGTCCAACCATCTCAAGCCCTCAGACCGCGAAGGGCCAGGTGATGGGGATAGTTTGGAGGGCGGTGGGTGGCATGTGGCTTTGGTTTGCAAAAAGCTGGCAACCAACGCAGCGTTGGACTAAGTCCTGAGAATCTGCCCGGGCCTCGGCCAATAAAAGCCTGTATGAAAGGCCTTTCTTACAAGGGCCCGAGCTGCAGCGTGGTGGCCGCCGAGTCCGGCATGAATTTCTGCCAGAAGATTCCGTCCTTCCTCTTCGGAGATGCACCTTTGAAGAACTCCGGTGGTGATTTTCTTCTAAAGCTCTCCCTCATGGACTTTATAAGCTTTAGATCACCGTACTATGCAGCGTGCCGCATTTTGGTCCTCGAGGAGTTCCTGCCTAGTTAGGTAGGCTAGGAATGGTTCTGTCCACGGGGCGACGACGGCCATTATTGCGTGGGCTGAAGATGTTATTTCATTGGCAGAGCCTCCAATTATATCAGAGTGTTCGGTATCGGGAAGTGCGGTTGGGTCCGGGCTGTTATTGCCGGGTTCCCCTTCCCATACTACGGATGGCTTGAACAGCCTCTCCAAGAAGATGTTGGGGGGGGGGGATTGCACAACGTTTTGCGCCAATGCGTGCCAAGACATCTGCTGCCTGATTGTTTTCCTGGGCTATATGGTGGAATTCGAGCCCCTCGAACCGAGCTGACATTTTCAGGACGGCGTTGCGGTAGGCTGCCATTTTTGGATCCTTCGCATCAAAGTATCCATTTATTTGGGATATCGCGAGGTTCGAATCCCTGCGCACCTCTAGGCGTTGAATGCCCATGGATACTGCCATCCGAAGACCATGTAGAAGGGCCTCGTATTCAGCTGCATTGTTGGAGTCCGTATACATTATCTGGAGTACGTATTGGACTGTATCTCCTGTTGGGGACGTCAAAACGACGCCAGCCCCCAGGCCAGCCAACATTTTGGAGCCGTCGAAGTGCATGATCCAATTGGAATATGTGTCGTACTCTTTGGGGAGTTCGGCTTCCGTCCATTCCGCGACAAAATCGGCCAATACTTGCGACTTAATAGCTCACCGTGGCTTGTAGGTTATGTCAAACGGGAGGAGCTCGATAGCCCATTTGGCAATCCGGCCCGTCGCATCGCGGTTGTTTATAATATCATTAAGTGGCACTTCGGAGGTTACCATTATCGAACACTCTTGAAAGTAGTGTCGCAGCTCCCGGGATGCCATGAATACAGCGTACGCTGTCTTTTGATAATGCGGGTACCATGCCTTGCATGGAGTGAGGACAGTGGATACATAGTAAACCGGCTTTTGAGGTCTTTAAAATCGACGCACAAGCGCCAGGATTTGTCCTTCTTTGGTACCATCACCAGGTTTGCTAGCCAGTCCGGATGTTTTATGTCTCTGATGAATCCGGCCTCCAATAGCTTGGCTAGTTCCTCTCCCATGGCTTGTCTCTTAGGTTGGAGAAACACCGAAGAGCACTGCTTGGTAGCTTGAATCCTTTTAGGATATTTGAGCTGTGCTCGGCCACTGCGTGGGATTCTGGCATGTCTCAAGGGTGCCGGGGAAAAATGTCCCGATTCTCGCGTAGGAACTCTCGTAGTGCGGCGTATACATCAGGGTTTAGTTGTGCCCCGATGGAAGCTGTTTTTGTAGGGTCCGTTGGATGGACTTGGAATTTGACTATTTCGTCCGCCGGTTTAAAGGAGGTGGACTTGGATCTTTTCTCGAGTATCACGTCGTCCCTGTTCACCGTGGAGCGTAGCGCAGTCAGTTCCTCGGCCACTAGGGCTGCAGATAGTGCCTCGAGGGCCAGTGCAGCTGTCTTATTTTCAGCGCGGAGTGCTATGTCCGGATCACTAGCAAGAGTGATGATTCAGTTGGGCCCGGGCATTCTGAGCTTCATGTACCCGTAATGGGGTATGGCTTGGAAGATTGTAAACGCCTCCCGCCCTAATAGAGCATGGTATCCGCTACTGAACGGGGCCACTTGAAATGTGACCTCTTCGGACCTGTAATTATCCGGCGTGCCGAACACCACATCTAGTGTGATTTTTCCTATACAGCGCGCTTCCCGACTGGGGATTATTCCTCTAAAGGTTGTGCTGCTTCGCTCAATGTGGTTCCAATCTATTTCCATTTTTCGAAGGGTTTCCTCATAAATGAGGTTCAATCCGCTGCCACCGTCCATGAGTACCTTGGTGAGTCGAAAGCCGTCCACTATTGGACTGAGGACCAATGCGGCTGGTGCTCGGGCTGTTCGGAATTTAGGTTCGTCACTGGCATTAAAAGTAATAGCCGTGTTACTCCATGGGTTTATTGTTGCCACGTGGTAGACTTCGGCAAGGCTGCGGAGTGTTCGTTTTCGCATATTATTTGATGCGAAAGTCTCGAAGACTGTTAATACCGTACGGGTATCCCTGGGCTGGTGCTCTGTGGCTTCTGGGGTTAGAAGATCTTCGCCACTTTTTCCCACCTGCCGGAGTATCCAACATGCTCTAAGGCTATGAGTTGGTGTGGCACCCTCTGTACTATGAATTTTACAGGGTCCATTGAGCCATCTCTCCAGTACGGTTCCATGCCCTGTAGAGGGTTTTTGCTTTTTGGTGTTTAACCCGGGTGTCTGGCGATAATGCGCCCTTTTATTTCGGACTGGGTTTGCATTTAGGGCCGGATTGTCCCAAAATTTTATTTCGGCTTTCCAGGCGCTTTCCATCGCACAGTACTTTCGTACTATGGATGCCAAGTCGGCGAAGTGTGTAATTTCGCGGCGACTTATGGCGTTTAGGACTCCCTTGTCCATGCAATTATTGCAGAAGAATGAAACTGCGTCTTCCTCGCGGCAGTCCTTTATCCTGTTCATGACCAGGAGGAATCTGGCCCAATAATGGTGTACTGTTTCTTCGGGCTCTTGCCTAATTTGGGATAGATCGCTTATGTTTGGGTGGGTGGGTGTAATTGAATCCGAAACCTCACCCAATCTGAGATTCAGGGGCCAAGGAGTTTCCGAACTCGGAAGTTTGGATTCTTGGATGTTGTCCGATGAATCTAGCCCGCGGCTTGACTCTAGGTTCAGGTCTTGAGTGACGTCCTCCCCTCCGCGGGTATCCGGCTTGCAGGGATCGGGAAACCGAACATAGCTAGTTGTAACGCCCCGGATTCGATGCGCCAGGTGTCCGTCAGTATTCGCCATCGTTGCCTTGTCATTTGCTTGCGTGTTGCATTTTTCCATCTCATCATCTGCATTTCATATCATGTCATCATGTGCATCGCTTTTGCATACGTGTTCGTCTCATGCCTCCGAGCATTTTCCCCGTTGTCCGTTTTGCAATCCGGCACTCCTATCTTCCCCGGCATCCCCCTTTTGTCTCTCGTTCTGCGCGGGTGTTAAACGCTCTCGAAATGGACCGAGGTTTGCCAAGCGGCCTTGGTATAGCACCGGTAGACCGCCTGTCAAGTTTCGTGTCATTTGGAGTCCGTTTGATACTCCAACGGTTAACCGGGTAACCGTAAAAGCCTCTTTCGTGTGCAGCCCAACACCCCGTCCAAAGTGGCCCAAAACCCATCCTAACCCCCTCCATGCTCTCGGTCATTTGATCACGATCGTGTGGGCGAAAACCGCACCTCATTTGGACTCTCCTAGCTCCCTCTATCTATAAATAGGTGCCCTCCCCCGAAATTCGCGGATGAAACCCTAGCCCTCTCCCTCCTCGCGCCGTCGGACAAAAACCCCGCCGCCGGACGTGTCCAGCCGCCGCCCCGTCGAATCCCGCGCCGCCACCTGTCCCTGGCCGCCGCCCCCGCCGCGGCCAGCGCCAGCGAGCCCGCCGGCCAGTTCGCCGCCCGCCGCCTCCGCGGGCTCCGCGCCTCATGAACCCGCGCCGCTTCGACCCGTGCCTCGCCGTCGCGCGCCGCTTCGCCCCCCCCACGGCCATCTCGTTGCCGCCCTCTGCCCGCCTCCGCGGCATGCCCCGCCGCCGTCTCGCCCGCCTCCCTCTGGCCGTAGCCGCGACCCGCGCCCTCGCCGGCCCGCGCTCGCCGCCCGTCGCCGTCCTCCTCTGCACCGGCCGGAGCCGCAGCTCGCCGGAGCCGTCGCGTCGTCGCCGGATCTGGGGAGTGGGATGAGATCCACCACTCCCCGAACCAAACGCCTCCCCGCCCTGGATCTCCTCGTCCCGCTTCGTCCTGTCCAGATTTTCGGAGGTTGATTTTGTCCAAGTCCCTGAGATCCTTACATTCTGATGCCATGTTTGACCTGTCATAATTTGCTGCATACTGCTCCTTTTCATGCGTGTAATATGTCAAATTGTTCGCCTCGACGAGTACTTCATTTCGTTCCATTGTGCCATGTTCATTGGAGTTCATCGTGATGCCTGAATCATTGTTCCAAGAGTGCTATATAATGTTAATCTGCTGAAACTGTTATAACTTCATGATTTGTCATTTTTGTTGCATTTGATGTGTGCATCTTATGAGCATGAGCTCTACACGTGTTTTGTGATATGTCATGCCATATCCACAGTGGTGCAATCCATGTAATTTTGTGAGTCTTGTACTGAGTGCATCAAGCTTGTTAAGTAGGGTACTTGCTGTTGCTGTTTTGCTAGGCTGATTCTGTTATATTATGATGCTATGAAAAACTGCTGCTACAAGTCATTCTATGCATAATCTGGAGATGTCCTCTAAATATGTTTTGTTATACATGTCATGCTCTATCCATCCATTCCCCTGGTTGCATTTATAGCCTGCTTTAACTTGTTATCTTGCTCCAAAGTTGCTAAATAATGTTGCTGTCAGCCTGTTATCATTAAGTTCAATGTTGCCATGATTGTTGTTAGTGATCGATGCACTCTATGGACTTGTTCTTTCCATTTTTAGCTTCATAAACATGTCTTTTTATTGTTGGTTGCCTTTCCATGCCATGTATTGCTCTGTGGTGAGTGGATCAAGCTCACCAACATGCCTACTTATTGTTGTTCCTGCCATGTATGAATCTGTAATATAACTTGCCATGTTTACATGGGTGCCATCATATCTTCTGATCCTTTTTGGCTCATGGTCACTAAAGGCCTTTTGTTCTATGAAATTAGCATATTCATTCCAAGCCTTTGTTTGCCATGTTAAGTTCTTGTAGCATGTTGTTTGATAGCTCTAAACATTGCAACCTGATGTTATTTCTGCTAAGCCTGAAACTGTTATTATTTGCAATCTTGCCATGTAATTTTGAGCATGTTCTAGTTGTTTCTGGAGATAGATCAGTGTTCATGTTTTGTCATGTTTTACCTTTACTTCATGCCCATGCCTTTTGTTTTCAATTTGAGGTCCTGTAGCATGTTGTATTGATGCTTGCAATATGCCTAGTTGCTGTTTTGGACAGATTATTGTCATGACTTGTATATGGTGTATGTGTTGAACCGTTGCTCCGTTTTGAGTGTGCTCTATATGAAACTTGCTTAGAATTGCATGTAGTTTCATATTATCATGTTGCATCCTTGTTTTTAGGTGTTCGCGTGATGTTTGGATGCATTTTGCATCAATGCCATGTTTAACTTGTTTTGCTCATCTTCTAGGCCGTAGCTCCGAATTAAATGAACTTTATATGTAACTTGACTAGATTTTCGTGTAGATCATCTTGGTGCATTTTAACTTGCTATTTAACAACTTGAACTTAAGGTTTATTCAGATCTGGACCAATTTCGAGATTTGCATATGAGGACTTACCGGAATTGTTATATGTTGTTCCCGGCCTCATTTAAACTTGCCTTGATGTGTTGCCCTTGTTTGCATCATCTCTTGCCATGAGTAGCTTCATGTAACCTTGTCATGCATCATGCTTGTTGTGCATCATGCCTTGCTCATGTGTGGTGTGTTTACCATGTTGTGTGCTTCTTCTTGTTAGTTCCTGTTTCGTTGCGATCGTGAGGATTCGTTCGTCTACGCTTGGTTCGGCTTCTCCCGTTCGTCTTCTTCATGGACTCGTTCTTCTTCCTAGCGGGATTTCAGGCAAGATGACCGTCACCTTGGATCTCATTACTATCATTGCTATGCTAGATGCTTCGTTCTTTCGCTATGCTGCGCTACCTATCACTTGCTGCTCAAGCCTCCCAAATTGCCATGAACCTCTAACCATTGTCACCCTTCCTAGCAACCGTTGTTTGGCTATGTTACCGCTTTGCTCAGCCCCTCTTATAGCGTTGCTAGTTGCAGGTGAACATGTAGTTTGCTCCATGTTGGATTATGTTTATGTTGGGATATCACAATATCTCTTATTTAATTAATGCATCTATATACTTGGTAAAGGGTGGAAGGCTCGGCCTTATGCCTGGTGTTTTGTTCCACTCTTGCCGCCCTAGTTTCCGTCATATCGGTGTTATGTTCTCGGATTTTGCGGCCCTAACGCGGTTGGGTGATTTATGGGGCCCCCTTGACAGTTCGCTTTGAATAAGACTCCTCCAGCAAGGCCCAACCTTGGTTTTACCATTTGCCTCACCACCACCTACATTTCCCTTGGGAGTAATTAACCCAAGGGTCATCTTTATTTAGCCCCCGCCAATGCTTCTCTAAGTGTTGGCCCGAACCGAGTAGATCGGGCCCCCTCGGGAAACTCGGGGTCTGGTTTTACTCGTAGGATGTCTCATCCGGTGTTGCCCTGAGAACGAGATATGTGCAGCTCCTATCGGGATTGTCGGCGCATCAGGCGGCTTTGCTGGTCTTGTTTTATTACTGTCGAAATGTCCTGTAGCCGGGATTCTGAGACTGATCGGGTCTTCCCGGGGAGAAGGAATATCCTTCGTTGATCGCAAGAGCTTATCATGGGCTAAGTTGGGACACCCCTGCAGGGTTTGAACTTTCGAAAGCCGTGCCCGCGGTTATGTGGCAGATGGGAATTTGTTGATATCTGGTTGTAGTAAACTTGAAGTAAACTCTTCTAAAATACACCAACCGTGTGCGTAACCGTGAGTGTCTCTTTTCGGGTGGATCGAGAGGAGAACACGGTTTACGGGTTATGTTTGACGTAAGTAGGAGTTCAGGATCACTTCTTGATCATTGCTAGCTTCACGTCCGTTCCGCTTGCTCTCTTCTCGCTCTTATTTGCGTTGGTTAGCCACCATATATGCTTAGTCGCTGCTGCAACCTCACTACCTTACCCCTTCCTTTCCCATTAAGCTTTGCTAGTCTTGATACCCATGGTAATGGGATTGCTGAGTCCTCGTGGCTCACAGATTACTACAACAACGATTGCGGTACAGGTTTTGCGATGATCATGACGCGAGGCGATGTTTGCTTGTTTTGGAGTTCTTCTTCCGCTTCTTCTTCGATCGGGGATAGGTTCGGTGTCGGCACTGGGCTAGCAGGGTGGATATTGTTTGAGTTTCTGTTTATGATTCATCCGTAGTTGGATGTTGATCTTGTATGTTGTATTGTTGTATTCATGTGACATTGTATGTATTGGATGTATCCCCACTATTATGTAATGTTGATGTAATGATATCCACCTTGCAAAAGCGTCTTCAAGATGAGCTTCCATCCTTGGTGGGACCTTCGAGTTCCTTTAGGATAGGGTCGCATCTTGGGCGTGACACTAGTCCTTAAGATAGATGAAGGGTCGCCGCATTGTTCCTCCACCACTGCAACGTGATGGGTGACCTGGGGAGAGTTAATCTCTCTCAGATCGGGTTTAGGCCCAATCTGATCGTAGTCTGTAGCGACTCCCAGGGCGGCGATGCGATCCAAGAGCTCGTTTAGGGAAGAGAGCTCCATTGGATCTAACTGCTCGGCGAGTTCCGAGTTGACGAGAAGATTGCTTTTGATGACCCGAGAAGTCATCATCGGCGCAGCGGCCGAACATGCGGTCATAAGGAAACCACCTAGCTGGAGAGTTTGGCCGATAGCCAAAGCTCCCTTAGCAACGGTGCCGTCTTTAAAGACGGGATGAGGCATCCTTCCTGATGGCGACGGCACAGCAGAACTCTCAATGAAAGCACCAATATCGGTGTCAAAACCGGCGGATCTCAGGTAGGGGGTCCCGAACCGTGCGTCTAGGCGGATGGTAACAGGAGACAAGGGACACAATGTTTTACCCGTGTTCGGGCCCTCTCGATGGAGGTAAAACCCTACTCCTGCTTGATTAATATTGATGATATGGGTAGTACAAGAGTGGATCTACCACGAGATCAGAGAGGCTAAACCCTAGAAGCTAGCCTATGATATGATTGTTGTTCGTCCTATGGACTAAAACCCTCCGGTTTATATAGACACCGGAGAGGGCTAGGGCTACACCGAGTTGGTTACAATGGGAGGAGATCTACATATCCGTATTGCCAAGCTTGCCTTCCATGCCAAGGAAAGTCCCATCCGGACACGGGACGGAGTCTTCAATCTTGTATCTTCGCAGTCCAAGAGTCCGGCCAAAGGTTATAGTCCGGCTATCCAGACACCCCCTAATCCAGGACTCCCTCAACAACTCATGTCTATGGTCAGGAAACATTAACCATCTTTTGATCAACGAGCTAGTCTAGTAGAGGCATACTAGGGACTTGGTATTTGCTTATGTATTCACACATGTATTTAAGTTTCCAATCAATATAATTCCAGCATGAATAATAAACCTTTATCATGATTAAGGAAATATAATAATAACCATTCTATTATTGCCTCTAGGTCTTATTTCAACAGTCTCCTACTTACACTAGAGTCAATAATCTAGTTCACATTGTCATGTGATTAACACCCAATGAGTTCTAAGATGATATCATGTTTTGCTCGCGGAAGAGGTTTATTCAACTGGCCTGCAACATTCAAGTCCATGCGTACTTTGCAAATATCTATGTCTACAATGCTCTGCATGGAGCTATTCTAGCTAATTGCTCCCACGTTCAATACGTATCCAGATTGAGACTCAGAGTCATCTGGATCGGTGTCAAAGCTTGCATCGATGTAATCTTTTACGATGAACTCTTTAATCACCTCCATAACCGAATAATATTTCCTTAGTCCTCTTAGGTAACTAAGGATAATTATGACCGCTGTCTAGTGATCCACTCCTGGATCACTATTCTACCCCCTTGCCAAACTCTTGGCAAGGCATACATCAGGTCTGACACACAACATGGCATACATAATAGAACCAGGCATAGGGAATGACTTTCATTCTCTCGCTATCTTCTGCCGTGGTCAGGCTTTGGGTCTTACTCAACTTCACACCTTGCAATACAGGCAAGATCCGTTTCTTTGAATGATCCATTTTGAACTTCTTCAAAACTTTTTCAAGGTATGTGCTTTGTGAAAGTCCTATTAAGCATCTCGATCTATCCCTATAGATCTTGATGCCCAATATATAAGCAGCTTCACCGAGGTCTTTCATTTAAAAATTCTTATTCAAGTATCCTTTTATGCTATCTAAAAATTCTATATCATTTCAAATCAGCAATATGTCATCCACATAAAATATTAGAAATGCTACAGAGCTCCCACTCACTTTCTTGTAAATACAAGCTTCACCATAAGTTTGTATAAACCAAATTTTTTGATCACTTTATCAAAGCATTTATTCCAACTCCGAGATGCCTGCACCAGTCCATAGATGGATCGCTGAAGCTTGCACACTTTGTTAGCACCTTTAGGATCGAAAAAACCTTCTGTTTGCATCATATACAACTCTTCCTTAAGAAACCCGTTATGGAATGCAGTTTTGACATCCATTTTCCAGATTTCAAAATCATAAAATGCGTCAATTGCCAACATGATTCGGACAGACTTAAGCATCGCTAAGGGTGAGAAAGTATCATCGTAGTCAACTCTCTTGAAGTTGTCAAAAAGCTTTTGCAATAAGTCGAACTTTGTAGAGAGTGATATTACCATCAGCGTCTGTCTTCCTCTTGAAGATCCATTTATTCTCAATGGCTTGCTGATCATCGGGCAAATCCACCAAAGTCCATACTTTGTTCTCATACATGGATGCTATCTCAGATTCATGGCCTCAAGCCATTTTTCAGAATCTGGGCTCATCATAGCTTCTTTATAGTTCGTAGGTTCGTCGTTGTCTAACAACATGACTTCCAGGACAGGATTACCATACCACTCTGGTGCGGAACATGTTCTGGTCAACCTACGAGGTTTAGTAGTAACTTGATCTGAAGTTTCACGATCATCATCATTTGCTTCCTCTTTGGTTGGTGTAGGCATCAAGGAATTTTTTTCTCTAATGTACTATTTTCCAATTCGAGAGAAGGTACAACTACCTCATCAAGATCTACTTTCCTCCCACTCACTTCTTTCGAGAGAAACTCCTTCTCTAGAAATGACCCATTCTTAGCAACAAAGATCTTGCCTTCGGATCTGTGGTAGAAGATATACCGAATAGTTTCTTTAGGGTATCCTATGAAGATGCACTTCTCCGCTTTGGGTTTGAGCTTATCAGGCTGAAGCCTTTTGACACAAGCGTCGCAACCCCAATTAACTTTAAGAAATGACAGCTTAGGTTTCTTGCCAAACCATAGTTCATACGGTGTCGTCTCAATGGATTTAGATGGTGCCCTATTTAACATGAATGTAGGTGTCTCTAATGCATAACACCAAAATGATAGCGGCAAATCAGTAAGAGACATCATAGAATGCACCATATCTAATAAAGTACGGTTACGACATTCAGACACACCATTACGCTGTGGTGTTCTAGGTGGCGTGAGTTGTGAAACAATTCCACATTGTTTTAAATGAAGGCCAAACTCGTAACTCAAATATTCATCTCCGCGATGAGATCGTAGGAACTTTAG
The DNA here is from genome assembly GCA_021605145.1 of Aegilops bicornis. NCBI lineage: Eukaryota > Viridiplantae > Streptophyta > Magnoliopsida > Poales > Poaceae > Aegilops > Aegilops bicornis. The sequence goes on from CM038669.1 coordinate 310,905,831, forward strand.
TTTCTTGTTATGATGATTCTCCACTTCACTCTGAAATTCTTTGAACTTTTGAAATATTTCAGACTTGTGTTTCATCAAGTAGATATACCCATACCTACTTAAACCATCTGTGAAGGTTAGAAAATAACGATACCCGCTGCGTGCTTCAACACTCATCGGACCGCATACATCGGTATGTACTATTTCCAATAAGTCATTAGCTTGCTCCATTGTTCCGCAGAACGGAGTTTTAGTCATCTTACCCATTGAGGCATGGTTCACAAGTAGCAAATGGTACATAATCAAGTGATTCCAATAGTCCATCCGCATGGAGTTTCTTCATGCGCTTTACACCAATATGACCTAAACGGCAGTGCCACAACTGTTGCACTATCATTATCAACTTTGCATCTTTTGGCATCAATATTATGAATATGTGTATCACTATGATCGAGATTCAAAAAGAATAGACCATTCACTAAAGGTGCATGACCATAAAAGATATTACTCGTATAAATAGAACAACCATTATTCTCTGACTTAAATGAATTACTGTCTCGCAATAAACAAGATCTAGATATAATGTTCATGCTCAACGCTGGCACCAAATAAAAATTATTCAGGTCTAAAACTAATCCCGAAGGTAGATGTAGAGGTAGCATGCCGACGGCGATCACATCAACCTTGGAAGCATTCCCAATGTGCATCATCAACTCGTCCTTAGCCAATCTTCGTTTATTCCGCAGCTCCTGTTTCGAGTTGCAAATATGAGCAACCGAACCAGTATCAAATGCCCAGGCGCTACTACGAGCATTAGTAAGGAACACATCAATAACATGTATATCAAATATACCTTTGTTCACTTTGCCATCCTTCTTATCTGCCAAGTATTTGAGGCAGTTCCACTTCTAGTGACCATTTCCTTTGTAGTAGAAGCACTCAGTTTCAGGCTTGGGTCCAGCTTTGGGCTTCTTCACGGGAGTGGCAAATTGCTTGCCATTCTTATTGAAGTCCCCTTTCTTTCCCTTGCCATTTTTCTTAAAACTAGTGGTCTTGTTAACCATCAACACTTGATGCTCTTTCTTGATTTCTACCTCCGCTGATTTCAGCATCACGAAGCCTCTGTAGCTTGGTGGCGGTGATTTAAGAACTCTATCAATAACACACTCATCTGGAGGATCAATTCCCAGCCGAGTCAAGTCGTTGTGGTACCCAGACATTCTGAGTATGTGTTCACTGGCAGAACTGTTCTCCTCCACCTTAAAGCTGAAGAACTTGTTGGAGACTTCATATCTCTCAACCCGGGCATTAGCTTGAAATATCAATTTTAGCTCTTGGAACAGCTCAGATGCGCCGTGGTGTTCAAAATGCTTTTGAAGTCCCGGTTCCAAGCCGTAAATCATGGCACACTAAACTATCGAGTAGTCATCAGATCGAGCTTGCCAGACGTTCATAACATCTGCTTCAGCTACTGCAACAGGTCTGTCACCTAGCGGTGCATCAAGGACATAATTCTTCTGTGTAGCAATGACGATAATCCTTAAGTTACGGACCTAGTCCGTGTAGTTGCTACCATCATCTTTCAACTTAACTTTCTCTAGGAACGCATTAAAATTCAACGAAACAGTAGCACAGGCCATTTATTTACAACATAGATTTGCAAAGACTATCAGGACTAAGTTCATGATAAATTAAGTTTAATTAATCAAATTACTAATGAACTCCCACTAAATTAACATCCCTCAAGTTATCTAAGTGATACATGATTCAAATCAACTAACCCATGTCCGATCGTCACGTGAGATGGGGTAGTCATCAATGGTGAACATCTCCATGTTGATCATATCTACTATATGACTCATGTTCAACCTTATAGTCTCCGGTGTTCCGAGACCATGTATGTACATGCTAGGCTCGTCAAGTTTAACTCAAATATTCTGCTTGTGCAAAACTGGCTTACACCCGTTGTATGTGAACGTAGAGTCTATCACACCCGATCATCCGAGGTGCTTCGAAACGACGAACTTCAGCAACGATGCATACTCGGGGAGAACACTTTTATCTTGAAATTAAGTGAAGGATCATCTTATAGTGCTACCGCCGTTCTAAGGAAAATAAGACGAATAAAGGAAAAATATCACATGCAATCAAAATATGTGACATGATATGGCCATCATCAGCTTGTGCTTTTGATCTCCATCTCCAAAGCAACGACATGATCTCCATCATCACCGGCGCGATACCTTGATCTCCAGCATTACGTCGGGGTCGTCTCGCCAACTATTGCTTCTACAACTATTGCTAATGCATATAGATAAAGTAAAGCAATTACACTATGCTTAATGATTGACACGCATGTCATACAATAATTTAAAGACAACTCTAAAGCTCATGCCGGTTGTCGATATTACAAGTCTTGACCATATCACATCACAACATACCCTGCAGATCGCTAAGCGGAAGCGTTTATCAACGCGGTTGATGTAGTCGTACACCTTCATGATCCGTCCAGATCAAGTACCGAACATACGACACCTCTGCGTTCAACACACGTTCAGCTTGATAACGTCCCCGCCTTCTCGATCCAGCAAGAGGGGCGAAGTAGTAGATGAGTTCCGGCAACATGATGGCATGGTGACGGTGGTGGTCAAGAAAAATCTCCACAGGGCTTCGCCAAGCACAATGGAAACTAGATGGAGGATAAACTAGAGGGGACAGCGTTGCCGGCACATGGCTTGGTGAATCTTGATGTGTTCCGGGTGCTAGCCCTGCGCCTCTATTTATAAGTTGAGCCCAGGGGTCATTTCTTGGAGAAAGAGCCTCCTCAAAGTCGGTTTAGCCCACAAGGCAAGAGTCCTTCTCGGACTCCAGGACCAGACGCCAAGGTCCCTGGCGTCTGGCCCCCTTGCCGCTGCAAAACTCCTTTTGCACCTTCCTAAATCCTCGTGGGCTTTACCCCTTGGCCAAAATAAAGTGTTCTCATACCCCAAACATTTTGGGAAACATCTAAAATCCCTTCCGGAGACCAAACACTATTATCCCATATATCAATATCAATCTTTATCTCCGGACTATTCCGGAGCTCCTCGTTATGTCTGCGATCTTATTCGGAACTCCGAACAACATTGGTCACCAACATACATAACTCATATATGACTATATGATCAACGAACGTTAAGCGTGCGGACCCTACGGGTTCGAGAATGATGTAGACATGACTGAGATGATTCTCCGATCAATAACCAATAGCGGGACCTGGGTGCCCATATTGGTTCCTACATATTCCAGGAAGATCTTTATCGCTCGAACCTTTATGACAACATACGTAGTTCCCTTTGTGCGTCGGTATGTTACTTGCCCGAGATTCGATCGTCAGTATCTCCATACCTAGTTCAATCTTGTTATCGGCAAGTCTCTTTACTCGTTCCATAATACATAACCCCATAACTAAGTCCTTAGTCACTTTGATTGCAAGATTCTTGTGATGCTGTATTACCGAGAGGTAGTCACTTTGATTGCATGATTCTTGTGATGCTGTATTACTGAGAGGGCCTAGAGACACCTCTCTGTCACACGGAGTGACAAATCCCAGTATCGATCCATGCCAACTCAATAGACGCCTTCGGAGATACCTATAGAGCACCTTTACAATCACCCAGTTACGTTGTGACGTTTGATGGCACACATGGCATTCCTCCGGAGTCCTGGAGTTGTATGATCTCATGGTCAAAGAAACATGTATTTGACATTAAGAAAGAAGTAGCAATAAATTGAATGATCGTTTGCTAAGCTAACGGATAGGTCTTGTCCATCACATCATTCTCCTAATGACGTGATCCTGTTATCAAATGACAACTCATGTCTATGGTCAGGAAACCTTAACCATCTTTTGATCAACGAGCTAGTCTAGTAGAGGCATACTAGGGACTTGGTATTTGCTTATGTATTCACACATGTATTTAAGTTTCCAATCAATAAAATTCTAGCATGAATAATAAACCTTTATCATGATTAAGGAAATATAATAATAACCATTTTATTATTGCCTCTAGGGCATATTTCCAACAAGTGGATGAGCAAAGCTCTATCTCAAATCGGAGCTAATCCTTTGCTAACCCTAGTTCGTCCAAGTGAAGGGGTATATATAGTCTAGGGGGGAGGTGGAAAACATGGGTCAAAACCCGAGTGGCTGCGCACAGGCGGGTTCCGGACGTGTGGAGGTTACCGGTCGTTCGGTGTCTCGTGAGGGGCCGAACATCCGGTGCGGATCGGGCATCCGATGTTTTAGCTCGGGTGAGGTGATGCCGGATTTCCGGAGGTTGCCGGTTGTCTGGAGGGGATCAGCTTTCTAGCATTTTAGTACTTAACGCAGAGGGTTAGATTTTCAGAGAAGCGGTCATTCGAGTGTTGGGGAGTGATGGATGTCCAGTACTTGGCGGTCGTTTGCCTGCTATAGAATCCGTCAGTTGGGCGTTCTGGCTGGCTGATCTGCGATGAGCCGGACGTTCAATAAGGGTCGGTCGTCTAGTGCCTATAGCTTCCTGGCGGCTCCTTCTCTTGCTTCTCGCGCTTAGTTTCCTCCCGTCTTGTCCATTGTTCGCAGCTGCTCCATGGTCATCCTCCCGGTACCTGATCACACATAGTGTCTCCACTTGAGGTAGTAGCCATGTCTCGCATGTGGAATGTGTAAGTTCGAACATGAGTGAGTTCACCTCGGTTTTAATAGACCTTGCACGTAATCTTGTCATGGGTCCGCTTGGCGCTTGGGGTGACGAAGGTAGATCCATTGGGATGACCGTAGGATGCTCAGCATCACTTCTTCTTTCCCACCATCCTTTTCTTTCTTTGTTATGCTTGCAGGCCATCGAAGATTTTGTTTCATACTATCTTTTCTTCTTTCTAGAGTGGTGTGTTCTTGCCAAGGTCTGTTGCTTCTCCGGTTCACCTCTCTTGTGTTTTTTGTTTGTTTTGTCTACCTAGTTTTGGTTCAAATACATGTGTTTCTAAAGCTCTGTAGTAATTTTAGCGTTTGTCTAGTCTGCGAGCCACTCTAACGTGGTCATGACATACACTTCTATGCAGGTGGCATACCCACATGCTCGAAGTTGTTGAGGATGTCGGAAACCCGAACTCGGGCGATCTCCATAACCTTCACAGGCAATATCTTCGCAAACCACAACGACTCTTGGTTGCTGAAGACATTGATGCCTAACCATCTAGAGAGTGTGCAACTCTCATGAGTGTAGGATCGAAAGTAGGTCTAGAGGGGGGGGGTGATTAGACTACTTGACCAAATAAAAAATCTAACATTTTCCCAATTTTAGTTGTGGGGAAGACTTTAGCAATATAGTACAAGTCAAGCAATCAACCTACACATGCAATTCTAAGAGTGTAGCAGTGGAAAGTAAAACATTGCATATAAAGGTAAAGGGAAGGGTTTGGAGAGTGCAAACGCAACGATGACATGAAGATTTTTGGCGTGGTTCCGATAGGTGGTGCTATCGTACGTCCACATTGATGGAGACTTCAACCCATGAAGGGTAACAGTTGCGTGAGTCCATGGAGGGCTCCACCCACGAAGGGTCCACGAAGAAGCAAACTTGTTTATCCCACCATGGCCATGGCCCACGAAGGACTTGCCTCACTCGGGTAGATCTTGATGAAGTGGGCGATCTCCTTGCCCTTACAAACTTCTTGGTTCAACTCTACAATCTTGTCGGAGGCTCCCAAGTGACACCTAACCAATCTAGGAGACACCACTCTCCAAAAGGTAATAGATGTTGTGTTGATGATGAGCTCCTTCCTCTTGTGCTTCAAATGATAGTCTCCCCAACACTCAACTCTCTCTCATAGATTTGGATATGGTGGAAAGATGATTTGAGTGGAAAGCAACTTGGGGAAGGCTAGAAATCAAGATTCTTGTGGTTGGATTGGAATATCTTGATCTCAACACATGAGTAGGTGGTTCTCTCTCAGAAAATGTAGGCTGGAAGTGTAGGCACGTTCTAATGGCTCTCTCAACTATGGAGAAGGGGGTGGAGGGGTATATATAGCCTCCATACAAAATCCAACCGTTACACACATTTGACCCAACTCGATCAGACCAGATAGAAGAACTAGGTGAGACCGATTTAGTTCAGAATGTGAACATTAGGAATCTCGGTGGGACCGACTGGAACAACTCGGTGGGACCGATGTGCTAGGGCTAGGGAAAAACCTCATCTCAGTGTTGCCGATTGCCTGAACTCGGTGATACCGATTTCAGCAAAGAGCAAACAGAGAGTTGGTCAAGCAAACTCGGTGTGACCGATCGCTCATTTCAGTGAGACCGAAATGTTACAAAAGGGAAACGAAGAGTTTGCGGGGCTATCTCGGTGATACTGTGATCCGTATCGATGTGACCGAGGTGTTAGGGTTTATGGCAGTGGCTATGTCAAGTGAACTCGGTGGCGCCGGATAGAAGGTTTCAATGGGGCCGAGTTTGACTTTTGGTTTTGGACATATTCGGAAATGAGAAATGAGAAAGGGTTTCGGTGGGGCTGAGTTTGACTTTTGGCTTTGGAGCAATATCACTAAGCATTTGAGCAAGCAAGCCATTAAGCAACACCTCATCCCCTTTTAATAGTATTGGCTTTCCTATGGACTCAATGTGATCTTGGATCACTAAAATAGAAATGAAGAGTCCTGAGCTTTTGCCAATATGTGTCCTTAGCATTTTGAGGGGTCCACATCTCTAGTCCATGCCATGACATTCACTAAACTTTCTGAAATATTTAACTTGAATGGATATTAGTTCAATGAGCTATATGTTGTTATGAATTACCAAAACCTCCCGGGGATTAGTTACACTTTCAATCTCTCCCTTTTTGGTAATTGATGACAACATATAGATCAAAGTTTTGATAAATTATAATATGGATGAAATACATCATCGCTTTGAGAAGTATGTGATAAGCAAGAGCTCCCCCTAAATTTGTGCATTATTTAATTTTTTTGCTTTTGAATGCAAATGCACAATCGATTAGGATCATGGGTTACTCTTCCATGTCACATACGTCTTGGTGGAGTGCTCAAAATGATAAGAGTTAAATTACATGCACTCATCACCAAGGATACAATTGATTGATCATACACAAACATTCATAGATATAATCATGCAAACACACATTAAACATAATATGATCAAACACATGATCACATAAGTATGTCATGATCATAACACAAATTGTAGCATAGGAATCAAACAACCAAACAACCAAAGTGGCAAGAGTAGCAAATTAAACAAAAAAAGCAAGAGGCACTGTCTCTCTCAAAGCCTATGATCTATACACTTTCTCCCCCTTTGGCAACAAGTTACCAAAAAGTTCAAAAACATATAGTGCTATACGACACTCTAAGAACGATCTTCGGGAGCTCCAGAAGGGGTCTCTTGGCTTGTCGCTCCGGTGTGCGTAGACGGCGTGGAGAGGAGTCCATCAGCAAATGCCTCTGAAGAAGCCTATGGAGCTGGAGGAGTGGACACTGGAGGAACAACTGTGGCAGTGGCTGCAGGTGCTGAAGTGGTAGTCCTAGAGTCTCTGGCAACTGGCACAACTGATGATCTTTGTGCCCTTGGCACTCTCTGGAATGTGTCTGTTGTGGGTCTATCATCATGGTCCTCAGCATCATCCTTGAGCTTCTCTACAATGGTCCGGATATCTGTGACCTTCACATCAAGGTCATGTATCTTTGTCTCAATAATCCTCTCAAGACTTTCCTGATTTTGAGATAAGGTGGCCAGGCTTTTCTCAATCCTCACAGTGGCCTCAATCATATAATTTAGTTGATCTTGCTTAGACTTGAGAATCACTGTAGAAGCATCTATGGAACTTGCTACCTTTGCGGCTTTGGCATCCTTTGCTCTCTCAATCTTCTCCCAGGCTTCAGCACAAGTAGGATGTGAAGCATCCATGAAAACCTCATTGTCCTCAAAGTCTGGACTCAGGGGTAGATGCTCTTTGTCGAGCAGATATGTCCCAGTTCCTATCTTAGAGTTGATCAAAGTCTGAATGATTGGGTCATATCCACAATACCTCTTCTGGTATGCTGCTGTTCTCTTCACTGTTTGAACAATCAATCTCATGACCTTGAATTTCTGAGGAACATCAAACAAGTGAAGCAGATTGATGGAGTGACCCCGAATCATCCTATGATCTCCTGACTTGGGCAATAGAGTGTGCCTCAAGATGGTGTTCATGGTGGTCAAGCCAGCAAGCAGATAGTATATGGAGCCAAGCTTGTGTGTCTCCAAAGCTTTGTTAGGAATTGGCTTGTACATATTTGCCATGGAGTTGTGATCCTTCCTAGGCTTGATGTACACATCAAGATCATCCTCTTCTTCCTTGGGGGCATTGATCAACTTGGTCATTCAGAGATTATAGAATGATATCTAGTTCCTTCTGTCATCCACACTATCTTACCATCCGGGTAGAAGTGATCTGTGGAGTAGAACTGCATTATCATTTCATCGTTCCACTTTGTCAACTTATGACCAACAAATTTGTCGACACCATTCATCCTGAAAATCTCATGCACATGAGGAAGTAATCTTCATTGGAGTCAATGTATTTCCAGTCTACCCACTTCATGTCACATACTATGGGCTTCTTGTCCAATATGAAAGTCTCATAGAAGTCCTGCCGTTCTTTGGTGTGAAAGCGATAGTCCATAGCAATCCTTCTCCTAGTGGCATAAGGACCAGTCTTCCTCCATTGTCTCAGACCTGCATCCTTTCTCAACTTCATGTTCTCTGCCATAGGATGATCATCATTATGATTTGGGATCTTGGGCTTGAGTTTCTTGAGCACTAGTGGCTCTTCTTCTTCTTCTTCTTGAATTTCAGGCACTGGGGCCTTGTTCTTCTCTGTAGCTGAGATGTTCCTTGTTGATCTCTTTGGGGCTGTTGTCTTGGGAGCTTGAGCTGGAGTTGTGGGCTTGGGTGAAGCAGGTTTGGGAGCAGACTTGGGCTTTGAAGCAGCAGCCCCAGCCCTTATAGCATACCCCATCATCTTTTGAGTCTTAGTAGGAGGTGCAGCAGGCTCTTCCTCCTCCTCCTCCTCATCATCATCTTCCATCATGGAAGGTCTTCCAAGCACCTTAGCAGTATTAGTTCTAGCCCTCTTCTTCTTCTTCTTACCATCTTCAGCAGCCTCATCATTAGATTGTTCCAAGGCGAAGTTCATAGTTTCCTGGGTTGAGCCTCTGTCTTTGCACATTGGAGCTCTCCTAGGTGGAGCTTTCTTCTGCAGTCCAGGCTTGGTAGCAGCAGCATCACACTCTTTCTTGAGAGCTTTATTCTTGGAGGTCACTTCCTCCTCCATCAAAAAATCTTCATCTTCAGATTCAGATGTTCTTTTCTTCCTTTGCCTAGTAGCCGCCTTAGGCAAATTGCTGGGAGTGCTCCTACTCCCCTCATCATAGCTACCAGAGGGACTAGTGCCCTCACTGAGATTGAGTTACTCTACCGACCTATTCTGACTGTCACTTGCCTCTGACATTGCTGCAGCTGAACCTATGAATAGTTGGGTGTGGGTAGAGTAGATGAGCATCACAAAGTACAGCTTGTTTTGCAAAATATTGAGACAAAAACTTAACTTTAGTTTTCTGCAAAAAGCATTTTGGAGCTACCGATTTGACAAACTCGGTGACACCAAAGCACTAACAGAGTCTAAACATGCAGTTTCGGCCAGACCGAGACACAGTTCGATGACTCCAAGATGCTAGGGTTTCACAGAGAAAGTGACTTCGATCTCACCGATCAGTACACTTTGGTCAGACCGAGTTGTACTTAGTGCAATGGCCAGGGCCAATCAGTGTTACCAAAATCCTCAGATTGGTTGGTCCGAGATGGGTTTAGCAGAAAACCTAACCCTAAGTTTTTGCATCAAATCTATTCTAAGGAATTTATTTGCTAGATAGATTGATCTCATACGTGGGAAGAACAATGGCTATGTACTTTGTGCAAGAATCAGAGCAATGGATAGCAAAAAGGGTCGAATGCGCACCCTAACTTGGTGACGGATCGCTATGGCGGCAATGGCGGTGAAGATTCCCATTGACAGCGACGGAGACCAGCGGTGGAGGGTCACTGGCGGAGATGATGATGATCCAAAGACCTAGAGGCGGCAATGCTGGGGAGGCGCGGGTGAGTGTGTTTGAAGAATTTTCCAAACTCCAAGCCACGGTATATACCCAGTCGTTGTTGGTAGCGCCGAGTGGAATGTCTCGGTGGCACCGAGATGCAAAACTGCTAGCAGTTGCTGCAACTCGGTGAGACCGAAACGTTCTAATCGGTGGCACCGAGATGAAAACCTAGATCAACTTAATGGTTTCGGTGGGACCGAATGGGAATGGGTTGGTCTGACAGAAAGTCATTAAGAGGTTTTGGAAGTTAAGCCCTTGATGGATCGGTGGCTCTGAGTGCTCCTCACCCGGAGGGTCCGAAAGTGACTTGTTCAAACTTTGTGATGTAACATGAATAGAGTTTGAGACGGAAAAAAAATCATAGATAGCTAGAGAGAGTACTTAGGTATTCTTTTCCATCCATTTGGCAAAAGAAGAACCAAACAATCGTAGCAACAAAGGGATGTCCTCGAATAGAGAAAATTATGCAACCAACATGCTCACACAATAAGATAGCAAATAAAACATGTGGCAAAGCATGCACATATACTCTAGCATCTATCAAGCAAGTGGCAATGACTAGGTCATCTATATATGAGTATATTGGCTGAGGAGTCAAATGAGAACATTTGATCGTAGGTCATACTCATCATTTAAGCATAAGTGGGGTTACCACTTTTACATAAAGCACTGTTGTGTTCACACCATTAGAGTTGCTTTAGATCAATTCTTAGAGTAAAGCTCCCCCTAGATGTGATATTCCCCCTAAGAGGGATGAACTAACCTTGGGTTTTGTCGATGATGACTTCATGTAGATGTTGAAGATGTGGATGCTCAATGTTGATGTAGATCATTTGGAGCAGTACATTGGAGTGTTTTGCACTTTCAATACCTACACGGGTTAGTCCCACAAGGAACATACAAGGATATCCATAGACATAGAGTGAAACACGCTTATGATGATGTCCATGAAAGCATTAGGTTACGCTGTCCCTTGTCTTACCAACAAGAGGGTTCGTGACTCCATGAACTAGTGCAAGATATGAAAGTTGATTGCACATGTCCTTGCCAAAATGAATGTGAGTGAAGTATGTTAGCGGAGTCACCCTCAAGAACTCTCTAGTTCTTCTTCTTTGGGATCCACATCAACTTGATGGGAATCCTTGGAGTTGTAGTCGTACTCGATGAAGTAGAACTTGGCATAGTCTTGGGAACCCACTTGACCATGGTATCAGTGTTCTGGGAACGGGGGTCCCCAGACTTTCCTGCCTGCGGCCCACGACGTGGCTAAGCTAGCGGGCCGTACGGCCCATCTTCATCAACAAGGCATCCAAGACCCTCACGAGGGGCCAAGCCTCACGAGGCAGACGACACAAGACCTCCTCAGGAGCGGCCCCTCTAGGCGGGCTCACGAGGAGCGGAGATATCAAGGTGGGGCAAACCTCACGAGGCTCGCGTGACGTGAGCCATGACAATCGGCACCAGGCGGGCGCCAGCACATGCAGCGTCCTTGTTTCCTCTTTGGTGCTAAGGAGGCAAGCGCAGACGAGGAGTACCGAGGCATCAGGCAAAGGTTGCCATATCGGTGCAACAAGACCAAGACCAGAAGGACGGCAAGACGGAGGTCATCGTGGAGCCCAAGATGGCGTCACCGCCAGAGCCTCTTGCAGGCAAAGACCACTTTTGTCAGGATAGCTAGTACTAGCTGTCCCCCTTCAAATTTGCCCGTCGTTGTTGGCTCCCTTCCTGCTCAATATTTGGGGAGAGGACCAGGGCCTATATAAGTAGAACTAGCCACCACAGTGGGGGATATCAGCTCGATCTGACCTGATCAAGAGCCTACCCTAGCCACAAGAACACCTCAACATCAGGAGGCTGTTCTTCCCTTTGTACTATTCATCATCAGCCCAAGAGGCAATCCACCACCACCACACTGGAGTAGGGTATTACACCACAACGGTGGCCCGAACCAATATAAATCTCGTGTCTTTCTGTGTTGCGAGTTCATCGAGTTCGTCCGCGAGATCTTAGAGAGCTAGGGCGTAGATCGGTAGGAGGGAAGATCTTCGCGTGCACCCCAGAGTTTGAACCTTAAGGGTTTTGCCGGAACCCCACATCCGACATTTGGCGCGCCAGGTAGGGGTGCGCCATAGCTTCCCTTCCATCGGTTCGTCGCTCTGTCGTCTCCATGGCGGATGCTCGCCGTGCTTGAGCTGAGCGCCGGGCTGCCCTCACCGCTTGCGTCGCCCAGACGGCTCCTGTCGGCGGGCCACCGTGCCGCTCTCCGTCTCCCGGAGCCAACGCTGCCACCGGCCCGACGGGGAACGAGCAGCAAGCGTCCTTGCTGCACCCATCTGTGCGGCAGGACGGCCGCACCGCCACTCCATCGCTGACCCCGGCCGGTTCTTTGTCTCACACACGCCGCGCTCCCATGGAGACGCGGGCCGCACTCCTCGCCGTGAACGAGCTCCTGCGCTACCGCCCAGTTGACGACCTCTACGAGGAGTGGCTCGACCGTGTCGCCGAGTTCGTCCGCGCCGCAGGGGCTCCCCGGTGCTGTCCCTCTCTCTGCCTCACCCTCCGCCAGCCATAGGCGACGTGGTTCATGGCGCACCTCCGCCACCTCTGCCTCAAGACTGCACCTTGGCGCCAAGGCGCGCGGTCCCACGGCGTGATCCGCCACGCCCGGTGCCCGGCGTGAAGAGAGAAGCTACCAAGTAATCCCTCGGCCGCGAGAAGCAGCACCCATGCTCCCCGCGCCGCCTCGTCAAGACCGCGCGCTGCCCGCAGTGGCGGCGCGTGGACCTCACCAAGACCAAGCTCCACCTCCGAGGCGGGCCCCGGCAACCACGGCCGGCTGCCGCGCCTTCATTCCCGAGCTGCATAGCATCGCCCGGCCGGGCAAGTTCAAGCCATATCTGCCTCCTCGTTACGATGGCACCACCGACCCCGTGGAGTTCCTGCAGCTCTACGTGCTGAGCACCGAAGCTGCCAACGGCGATGAGAAAGTCATGGCGAACTGGTTTCCCATGGCTCTCAAGGATGGAGCCCGCTCCTGGATCCTGAACCTGCAGCACGGCTCGATCTCCTCCTGGGATGAGATGTGCGACCGCTTCGTCGCCAACTTCCAGGGCACCCGCGACCACCCGCCGGCCGCGGGTGACCTGCCCGCATCAAGCAACAACCAGGAGAGACCCTCCGTATACATCCAAGCTTCAACAACACTCGCCTCAAGATCCCCAAGGTCACGGACGAGGCCATCATCTCCGCGTTCTCTGACGGCGTCCGTGACGTCAAGATGAAGGAAGAGCTTGCTATCCATGAGGAGTTGTGCACGTCTCAGGAGTTGTTCAACCTGGCAACCAAGTGTGCAAGGGCTGAGGAGGGGCGTTTTTCCCTCCTCAAGCTGCCAGCTGCGGGTGCAGAGGAGAAGAAGGCCAAGGCCAAGGACGTGAAGCGCAAGGAAGCAGCTGTGCTTGCGGTGGAGCCGGACACCAAGCGGGGCAGAGATCAGCTCGAGTCATCCAAGAACAGCCAACCATTCTGTGCCTTCCACAACCTGAACACCCACAACACCAGCGACTGTCAAGAGCTCAGAGCCATTCGCGAAGGACGTTTCGGTCGACGCCCCGAGCGCAGCGACCGGGGCTACGGCCGTGGAGGAGGACGTGGAGGCGGACGCTGGGACGACCGTGGCCCACGCCAGGAGTGGCGCGACAGGCCTCGTGAGGACCGCTGGCAGGACCATCCTCGCGAGGGCACCTGGAGGGACCAGCCTCATGAGGATCGCCCTCAGGGCAATGCCGGTCTTCCCCCGCTGCCGCCACCACCAAGAAGGACGACGATCACCACCAGGACGAGGGGGCTGGGGGCTTCCAGGAGCCGCATGCTATCGCCTGCATCTTGGACGGCGCGCAGGCCCCAGCCTCTCAATGCATCTTCAAACAGTTCGCTTGAGAAGTAAACACGGTGTCCCCAAGCTCGAGGCCACGCGCCCACTCAGGTGGTCCCAGTGCGCCATCACTTTCAACTCGGCAGATCAGCTCAAGTGTGCAACCACTGCTGGCGCCCTCCCGATGCTCTGCTCCCCGGTCATCAGCAATGTACAAGTCACCAAGACCCTCATCGACGGCGGCGCATGGCTCAACGTCCTATCCGTCGACACGTTCGACAACCTCCAAGTGCCATATGAGTAGCTTCAGCCTACCAAGCCTTTCTCAGGAGTGACCGATGGTTCCACCACACCAATAGGGCAGGTCCGCCTGCCTGTCACCTTCGAAGAACGCAAGAACTACCGCACCGAGCTCATCGACTTCGACGTCGGGCACATTCGCCTGCCATACAACGCCATCCTCGGGTATCCGGCCCTGGCCAAGTTCATGGCCGTCACCCACCACGGCTACAACGTCCTCAAGATGCCGGGAAGCGGCGGAATCATCACGGTCCCATGTGAAGAAAGAGATGCGGTGTGCTCCCTCGAGTGCGCCTTCCAAGCCGCAGCAATTGACGACCTCGATAGCAGAAGCGAGGGCCCTTCTGAGGCCCTCCCCAAGAAGAAGAAGCAGCTGCGTCGAGCAGGATCTCAGGAGGGTGGCATCGGAGCTGGAGCCTCGTCAGGATCAGCACCCGCTCCAGGGGCGCCTCCCTCCGTCGCATAGGAAGGCGCGCCCGGCGCCCTCCTCGGGCAGGGCTCGGGGGTTCTCTTTTGGAGGGCCTCAAACCTTGCCAACCTCACGAGGGAGGCGCTTGGGCACCACTTGGAGGCGTGCTTCGCGACACGTTTCCCTCATGACAACACAGGGCAAGGACTGCCCACCACTCAGGAGTTCATCACCAAGACCACTTAGGAACTACAAGACGCAAGGGCCATGCGCGACGACAGCCGCTCATGAGGCGCAGCTCCCCATCCAGGCGACGATGTTGGGCTGCATGTCTGCATCGACGTCCCAGGGCTCAACAGGGCCGCATCTCAGGAGCGTTTCTGGCCTTCGCGTGTGGGCCGTTGTGAGGGCCCGCCGCATAGCTACGTTCGCATGCCCTTTGGCTTGCCGAGCGTGGCGTCAGCCTATCAGCGCAACATGCGGTGTGTCCTAGCGTCTCAGGAGGCCAGGTATCACGCCGTCCTAGAAGGGATGGAGATGGTCTTCAGGGAACTACCAGAACCCCCGGAGCCTCCCGAGGCTCAGGGCCCCGGTGGCTTGTGAAGAGCCACTCCTTCACCGCGTACCATCAGCTACCCCAACCCTCCTTCGTCTACAGAACCAGGTGACATCTTCCAAGTTCGTTTTAGCTGGGAGCGCCCCTCGGGCTGCATTATTCCCAGGCCGCATGGCTCCGTCTCGGTGGCGTGTATCTCTTTTGCCTATGTCTTTAGCTTACCTTGCTGGGGGCGCCCCTCGGGCTGCATCATCCCCAAGCCGCTCGGGCCTGACCCAGTGGCATGTATCTTTCTACATTTACCCAGGTTGATTTGCCTTCCATGCTTAACCTGACTATGATATTCACCTGCCCGGTCGCCACCCACCACGGGCCCATTCATCCCATGCAATTCGCTTGCACATTAAAAGGGGGGCTCCTGAGCATCGCGACTCAGGAGCCCTTACTGGCTCTCCAGCCCTAACCCCCTGGCCTTGACCACGGCATCGCGACCTGGCATACCAGTGGCGGCTGAGCTTGCTCGAGGGCCGGGACCTGAGGACGTAGAGCGCTTGCACCTAACCGTCTCGCAGGAGCACACAACCATCAAAGACTCAAGACCAGGCGCAACCCGCCTTGAGGTAGGGCCTCGTGAGTCCCGCGCTGGCTCACGAGTACCCAGATACACCTCGCAGCCCTGCCGTGCAAGCCACGTGTCAGGGTGGGGCTGTACATGCCCCGGGGGGTCCTCCCGGAGGGGGCCCCCCTCCCACGCACAAGCGGAAGCACTATGCTCCGCGCTGGTGATAAACAACTGAGGGCGGCTGAGGGAGTCCTGGATTAGGGGGTGTCCGGATGGCTGGACTATAACCTTTGGCCGGACTCCTGGACTATGAATATACAAGATTGAAGACTTCGTCCCGTGTCCGGATGGGACTTTCCTTGGCGTGGAAGGCAAGCTTGGCGATACAGATATGTAGATCTCCTCCCATTTGTAACCGACTCTATGTAACCCTAACCCCTTCCGGTGTCTATATAAACCGGAGGGTTTTGGTCCGTAGGTCGAACAACAATCATACCATAGGCTAGCTTCTAGGGTTTAGCCTCTCTGATCTCGTGGTAGATCTACTCTTGTACTACCCATATCATCAATATTAATCAAGCAGGAGTAGGGTTTTACCTCCATCGAGAGGGTCCGAACCTAGGTAAAAACATCGTGTCCCTTGTCTCATGTTACCATCCACCTAGACGCACAGTTCGGGACCCCCTACCCGAGATCCGCC
The DNA here is from genome assembly GCA_021605145.1 of Aegilops bicornis. Lineage (NCBI taxonomy): Eukaryota > Viridiplantae > Streptophyta > Magnoliopsida > Poales > Poaceae > Aegilops > Aegilops bicornis. The sequence goes on from CM038669.1 coordinate 310,922,390, forward strand.
GGTTTTGACACCGACATTGGTGCTTTCATTGAGAGTTCCTCTGTGTCGTCCTCTTTAGGCCCGATGGCTCCTCCGATCATCAATAACGATGCGGTCCAGGGTGACACTTTTCTCCCTGGACAGATCTTCGTATTCGGCGGCTTTGCACTGCGGGCCAATTAAGCAGCCATCTGGAGCAGATCGAAGCTACGCCCTGGCCATCGTGTCAGATTTGGAAGTTTGAACTACACGGTGGCGTCGCGGAGACTTGATCTTCGACGGGTTCGAGCCACACCGCGCGCCGCCTTTATTACGATGGGCATGATCTAGCTCTGCACGAGCAGTGCCCTAGAGGCCGCACCGTGTCCACTCGACCCTCGGCTCGAGCCGATTGCGCCAATCGAGGGCGGGTGGCTGGACACCGCCTCGGGGCTGCAATCTCTACGGCGATCGAGCCAACACCAGCCTTGTCGCTGCGGCTTGTGACTCAAGGTGCGGACTCCTCCGGACTCGAACCTTCCGCCCACCAATCGAATCCGATTGGGCGCCGATCATGGAGTTCACCGCCGCGGACATCTTTCAGCACTCGCCCTTCGGCGACATTCTGAATCCACTAAAGTCTCTCTCTTTATCAGGAGAGCCCTCGCCGGACTATGGTCATCAAGGTTGGGATGCGGACGACGAAGAAATTCAAAGCCCACCCACCACCCACTTCGTAGCCACTGTCGATGATTTAACCGACATGCTCGACTTCGACTCCGAAGACATCGGCGGTATGGACGCCGATGCGAGGCGACCAAGAACCAGCACCTACTGGCACCTTTGGAAGGCCACCTCGTCGTATGACATATACATGGTGGACACCCCAAAAGAAGGGAACGGCGATGGAACAACGGAGGATGACCCCTCCAAGAAGCATCCTAGGCGCCGGCGTCAGCGGCGCCGCTCTGAATCCCGCCAAAGCAAAAATGGTGATTCCGGCACGGGAGACAATAACACCCCAGACAGTGCCGAAGACAACCCCCTCCAGTAGGATTCAGCGCAGGAGGATGGAGAAACCAGCCCTCATGTGAGAGCGGCAGACAGAGAGGTAGAGGATGATAATTACATGCCTCCCTCCGAAGACGAGGCAAGCCTTGACAACGACGAATTTGTCGTGCCCGAGGATCCCGTCGAACAAGAGCGTTTCAAACACAGGCTTATGGCCACGGCGAGCAGCCTCAAGAAAAAACAGCAACAGCTTAGAGCTGACCAAGACTTGCTAGCCGACAGATGGACTGAAGTCCTTGCGGCCGAAGAGTACGAACTCGAACGCCCCTCCAAGAGCTACCCAAAACACAGGTTGCTACCCCGATTAGAGGAGGAAGCACCTAGACCTACATCACCAGTGTATGATGTGGCCGACCGGCCACCTCGTGGCCGCGACAGAGAGGCCTCTCGGCCCTCCACTCAAGCCGCACCCCGGCGTCGCTCAAAGAATACCAAGGCACGGGGAAATGCGCCAGACCTGCGAGATATATTGGAGGACAAGGCAAGGAAAACAAGATCGATCTATGGAAAGCGTGGGCGCCCCACGACATGTGACGATAACCGTCATGCCGGATATGGTAAATCCGGCCGGGCCGAACAAAGTAGACAAAGCTCGTTTGAGCTACGTCGTGATATAGCCCAGTACAGAGGCGCCGCACATCCACTATGCTTCACAGATGAAGTAATGGATCATCAAATCCCCGAGGGTTTCAAACCCGTAAACATCGAATCATAAGATGGCACAACAGATCCTGCGGTATGGATCGAGGATTATCTCCTTCATATCCACATGGCCCGCGGTGATGATCTACACGCCATCAAGTACCTCCCACTCAAGCTTAAAGGACCAGCTCGGCATTGGCTTAACAGCTTGCCAGTAGAATCAATTGGTTGTTGGGAGGACCTGGAAGCCGCATTCCTCGACAATTTCCAGGGCACTATGTGCGACCACCAGACGCCGATGACCTAAGCCACATAAATCAGCAGCCAGAGGAATCGGCCAGACAATTCTGGACACGGTTCCTAACCAAGAAAAATCAAATAGTCGATTGTCCGGACGCAGAGGCCCTTGCAGCCTTCAAACATAACATCTGTGACGAGTGGCTTGCCCGGCACCTAGGATAGGAAAAGCCGAAATCCATGGCAGCCCTCACAACACTCATGACCCGCTTTTGCGTGGGAGAAGACAGCTGGCTAGCTTGTAGTAATAACATGACGAAGAGCCCTGGTAATTCGGATACCAAGGACAGCAATGGCGGTCGGCGTCGCCAACAAGCACAAAGCGCCGCGATTAACGGCGATAATCTTTGAAGATACGTCAGTTAATGCCGGATTCAGAGGCTCTAAACCCGGTCAGCGGAAAAAGCCATTTAAAAGAAATACTCCGGGCCCGTCCAGTTTGGACCGAATACTCGATCGCTCGTGCGAGATAACGACACCCCCGACAAACCAGCCAACCACACCAACAGGGATTGTTGGGTGTTCAAACAAGCAGGCAAGTTAAATGCCGAAAACAGTGACAAGGGGCTGCTTAGCGATGACGAGGAGGAGCCCGGCACGCCCGAACAATAGGGGACAGAAGGGCTTCCCCCCACAAGTGCGGACGGTGAACATGATATACGCAACCCACATCCCCAAAAGGGAGCGGAAGTGTGCACTCACGGACGTATATGCGTTGGAGCCAGTCGTCCCAAAGTTCAACCCATGGTCCTCCTGCCCGATCACTTTTGATCGAAGGGACCACCCTAGTAGCATCCGCCATGGTGGATTCGCCGCATTGGTTCTAGACCCAATCATTGACGGGTTTCACCTCACTATTGTAATTATGGACGGCGGCAATAACTGAACACCTTTATCGAGGATACAGTCTGCGAAAAATGGGCATAGATCCTCAAGGATTAAACCCACAAAGACGACCTTTAAAGGCGTCATACCAGGTGTAGAGGCCAACTATGCAGGCTCGGTTACACTTGAGGTGGTCTTCGGATCCCCGGATAATTTCCAAAGCGAGGAGTTAATCTTCGACATAGTCCCGTTCCGCAGTGGCTATCACGCACTACTCGGACGAACCACATTTGCAAAGTTCAATGCGGTGCCGCACTATGCATACCTCAAGCTCAAGATGCCAGGCCCTCGAGGATTCATTACGGTCAATGGAAACACTGAACGCTCTCTCCGAACGGAGGAGCATACGGGAGCCCTCGCGGCGGAAGTACAAAGCAGCCTCTCAAGGCAATTCTCTAGTCCGGCTATTAAACGTTCGGACACCGTCAAGAGCGCCCGGAGTTACCTACAACAAGACCGCCTGGCACGTTCCGAGCAAGCATAGCAATGCGGCCCCAACCCCAGCCCTCGCGAAATTGCGAAACCAGTACTACGCGTACATAACTATGCTCTGGAAATACCATGGGCATAGGGGGAGGGGCACGACCACGGCATGCCCAAAATGCTGCTCAACCGCACAAGGGGCTCCCGATTTTTTCATTCTTTTCTTACTTTCAGACTCCACTCTACGGAAGGCCTGTCCGTGATCAATCGCCCGAACACACGATGTAACAGCCGGGGAGGCGTAGCTACGTCGAGTATCCAGGTGGTCTCTATAATGAGCAGTATACTTGTTTCACATATCATCCCGCGGCTCGCCCCTGGAGGGGGACATGTCAAATAGTCCCATCTCTTGCTTATCGCACTATTTGTATCATCCTGCTTTTCATGCAGCCTTTTCAATAAACAATACATAGCTTTTGTCTATTATTGCATTCCCTTTTATCTATATATGTTCATTAATGACATGTTGCACCGTACACTTGATGCGGCCAAATACGCCAGGGCTTAAGTACCCGGAATATGGTGTGAGAAGTCCGAACACTCTCACGAGTCCACCCGAACTTATAGCATTATATGCATCGGCTCAGAATCATGTCTTGGGTCAATAGTTGGGTTTTCCCGGCTCCCATGTTTTGGTACCTTACGTTCCGTTATATCGGCTAAGGTAGCGCTGGGAGAACCACTGCGATTGTGCCCCGGTTGAGCTGGGCTAAGCACCTCAGTGGAGAAAGCTAAAACTGACCGTCATGATAGGGCGAGAGCTGGTCATTTGTTCGAGAGGTTTTCGAGTCCCTAAAGACTTATGCCGCTTAGAGCGAGGAGTCGGCTTTGTCCGGCCTAGGCATGGGTAGCGCCCCGAACTCAGTCTTCCGAATACTAGGGGCTTTGCCAAAATTTAAAATTATAGAATTCTATGGCTAAGTGAGAGTGTTCAAGCATTATAGTCCGATTGCCTTGTTCGTTGTGTTGAGCGCCTCCCTCGAAGGACCCAAGAATGGGAAAAAGAGCGCTCAAGTTTATCCCGAACACCCCAGCACTCGTGGCATGGGGGCAGAAGCTGACGACTCGTCATCTCTCAATTTTAATAAACGGCCGCACAGAAGGTTATATTTTAAATTCAAAAGCGTTTCTTAGCGCATATGAACAAGTTTTCAGCATACATGATCACAAATGCGAGTTTACCCAAAAATTACATCTTTGGAGCACTCATCCGCTATAAGGCGGGCACCCTTTAGGACGCCCTCATAATACATCTCGGGCTTGCGATGCTCCTTGCCCGGCGGTGGTCCGTCCGTCACAAGCTTCTCAGCATCCATCTTGCCCTAGTGCACTTTAGCACGGGCAAGGGCCTACGGGCACCTTCGATGCATATGGAGCACTTGATGACTTCAAGCCATGGACAGGCATCCACCATCCGCCTCACCAGCCCGAAGTAGCTCACAGGCATGGCTTCCCCAGGCCACAGCCGGACTATGAGACCCTTCATGGCCTGTTCGGTCACTTTATGGAGCTCAACCAGCTGCTTCAGCTGGTCGCTCAAGGGCACCGGGTGTCCGGCCTCAGCATACTGAGACCAGAACACCTTCTCCGTCGAGCTCCCCTCTTCGGCTCGGTAGAATGCGGCAGCATCGGACACACTCCAGGGAAGATCTGCGAATGCTCCTGGAAAGCTCCGGACTCGGGGTAAGTAACAAGCAATTCACTTTCACGTGCTTGCTTTGCATAAAGAATTCCTTACCCGCCGCTATCTTCTTCATCGCCTCAATTTCCTGGAGGGCTTTTTGGGCTTCAGCCTTGGAAGAGTTGGCGCTCTCAAGGGCCGATGCAAGCTCGGACTCTCGAGTCTTTGAGTCAAGCTCCAAACTCTCGTGTTTTTCCATGAGAGCATGGATCTCTTGCTGCACCTCCGCCACCCGCACCCCCTGCTTCTCTCGCTCGGTGCGCTCCACGGCCGCCTTGTCTTCGGCCTTGGACAGCGCTTCCTTCAGGGTCGCCACCTCGGTCGTGGCCCCTGTAATACTCATGTTGGTCCTGTCATTTTTTGCAACCACATCTTTTTATATACTTACATAAGGTATGATACGTCTCCGTCGTATCTACTTCTCCAAACACTTTTGCCCTTGTTTTGGACTCTAACTTGTATGATTTGAATGGAACTAAGCCGGACTGTCGTTGTTTTTAGCAGAATTGCCATGGTGTTGTTTTATGTGCAGAAAACTAAAGTTCTCGGAATGACCTGAAACTCCACGGAATATCTTAGAATAAATAATAAAAAATCCTCGCCAAAGATAAAGACCAGGGGGCCCACACCCTGCTCACGAGGGTGGGGGCGCGCCCCTCCCCCCTGGGCGCGCCCCCTACCTCGTGGGCCCCCTGGATGCCATCCGACGCAACCTCCAACTCCATATATTGGCTTTCGGGGAGAAAAAAATCAGATAGAAAGTTTCATCGCGTTTTACGATACGGAGCCGCCGCCAAGCCCTACTCTCTCTCGGGAGGGCTGATCTGGAGTCCGTTCGGGGCTCTGGAGAGGGGATTCGTCCCGTCGTCATCATCAACCATCCTCCATCACCAATTTCATGATGCTCACCGCCGTGCGTGAGTAATTCCATCGTAGGCTTTCTGGACGGTGATGGGTTGGATGAGATTTATCATGTAATCGAGTTAGTTTTGTTAGAGTTTGATCCCTAGTGTCCATTATGTTCTGAGATTGATGTTGTGATGACTTTGCTATGCTTAATGCTTGTCACTAGGGCCCGAGTGCCATGATTTCAGATCTGAACCTATTATGTTTTCATGAATATATGTGTGTTCTTGATCCTATCTTGCAAGTCTATAGTCACCTATTATGTGTTATGACCCGACAACCCCGAAGTGACAATAATCGGGCTACTTCTCGGTGATTACCATAGTCTAAATGCCTCCACGAGGCCTGATGCATGTTGCAGGAACAAAACAGGAAACTAGCCGCAGTCACCCACAGACACCGCCGCGTCGCTGCGAAGGAGCTCCATCCCGGTAGCGACGTCTTCACCTGCACCATCAGCCGCAGGGTCGGCGGCATCGTCAGACAAGGGTGAGGAGGCAAAGCTGCGGAACTTCTCCAGCAGAGCCTCCACCTGACCTTGCACAACTGCGGCGGCGGCTTCGCAGTGATCCTCACCCACAGGCTCCAGCAGCTCGTCAAGGCAAGCGTTGGGGTCGGGAAGGTGCAGGTGGCTGAAAAGGCGGGTCAATGCAGCTGAAGACAGGACGCGAGCCTCTGCCTCCGTCATAGGACCGACGCCATCAACGACTTCCTCGAGCGCCTTCACTAAGAGAGGAAGCAGCCGGGCAGGGCCGTCCTCATCGGTGCCCAGCGACTTCTCCAGGTCGTGCTCGTAGAGCGTCTTAAGTGCCTTGCGAGATCTCTTATCGAGATCGGCAAAGGCCACACGGTCTTCGGCCAGAACTCGCGCCTTGGCATCAAGATCGGCCTCCCTTGCCTCCACCTTCCGCTCCAGCTCTTCCAACCGGTTGCGCACGGCGGCCCGCGTCTTCCCCAACTCCGCCAGCTCAGCATCACGTTCTTGACGGCGTCCTCCCGGGGCTTCATCTCCTCCTCCTTCGCTTGGCGGCAGCGTGCTTCTTCAGCATGCTTGTCGCGCAGGCCCTTCAGCTCATCCTCCAGCTCTCGGCAGCGGTCGCGGGCGGCCTCGGCGTCCTTCAGTGTCGCCTCACGATCGGCTGTAGTGTTGACGGCACTCTGCTTCTCCTTCTCGGAAGATGTTGTGGCCTGGCTCAGCGCCGCGCGAAGCGCCAAGTTGGAGTGAAGCCAGCCTGAGGCCAGCTCTAGGCACACGGCCATCAGGCGTGGGTCCACGCTCAGGAGATCTGCCTGCAACTAGGTCATCTCCGAAAGAGCATGTTCCAAAATAGTGGCAGGAGCAGAAGAACCTGGGAGTGAAGGTGCAACAGTGGGAGGAGGCGACGCCATCACCAAGGCCTGGGAGGCTGCAGGTTCCGGAGCAGTCAGGACCTCTCCAGCCAAACCAGACGCCGGCACCTCCGGAGCCAGTGAGGGCATGGGGGCTGATTCCACACGGCGATTCCCTTCTTGGCTTCGCGAGGGTGACCGGGTTGGGGAAGTGCGAATGCTGCTGCTGCCTCCTTTCCCTTCGGAGGGAGGCGCGGCCATCGCATCCTCCTTCCTTTTCTTCGCTGAAGGCACCAGCCTGATCAACCAAGGGTGAGCGTCAGGAAGCAACGAGTACAAGCAGGGACAGGACAAAGTTCAAGGCACTTACGGATCCACCGCGACATATTTCCGCTTGGGGAGCTTGAAGCCTGACGGCATCGGGACTGAGGAAGCGGCGTCACGGGCTCCGGTGGCGGTGCAGTCTGAGCAAGGGCCGGAGCCAGCCCCAGGAGGCATTGTGACGGAGGCGGCATCGCGAGGTACCAGTTACGACCTACCCCTTGTCGGGATGAGAGGCTGCCCCTCTCCTCCTGGCGAGCGTCGGCCTCGGCGTCGTCGGGCAGGGCGCGCAGAATCTCGGCCTTGCTCAAAGGAGAAGTCTCCCCCACCTCTTCAAGAGTCTTCTCCGAGTCCACATCCTCCTCCTCCCCTCCACGGGACTCGTCAGAGGACATCTCCACCGGCCTCGGTGCTGCAGGAGCTCCTGCGAGCGCTGGCGGCACCAGCCGCGCGCGTCAAAGGTCGGCCTGGAGGCGACAAATTCCTCCCAGTCCTTGCGGAGGAACAAAGGAACGAAGGCGCTCGGTGGGTACACCTTGTTCTCCCCAACCAGGAGGCGCAGGACAACAACCAGTTCGACACCAGGAAGGGCCCCCTGTCTCAGGCGGGTCTTGTCTTCATCACCCCCGAACTCCCATAAGGGATGTGCACGCGCCTGAAGCGGGGCGACGCGCAACACCAGGAACTCCCTCAGGAGCATGGCCCCTGTAACCTTCGCCGCCTTCGCGTTGCCAGGCTTCAGGTCGGCATGCATCTGCGCCAGCACCAGCAATGCCCGCTCGTCGGCAAGCTCTACGCGGAGCCACCCCTTGTTTGACTGGGGCGCCTCTGTCGGCAGTACCAGGCGCGGATGGGCGCGCTTGGCGTCCATCATGACCCATTTGGCCCGGACGTTGTCGGCCCTCCTCCCGGTGCTCGAGATTGAGTTAGCCTTGCCGGACGCGACGAAATTGGCGCACTCGGAGACGTGTACCTCACTGACATGAAGGAGGAAGAAGTGGCGCAGGAGCGCCACGGACGGCATCACACCCAAATATGCCTCGCAGTAGTAGGCGAAGATTGACAGGAGGAGGACAGATTTGGGATGGAGGTGCAGCGCTTGCAGCCCGTAATGGTCGAGGACCTCATAAAAGAAATCCGAGAAGGGGGGAACCAACCCGACGGCGACGCTGCTCGAGAAGAAGGGGAAAAAGGTGCTCCCCTCAGGCTCTGGCGCGTCGGAGGCGAGCCGGAGCTCCGTCTCCCCCCATTCATTGCTCTCCCCCGCTGTCAGCAAGCGCGTGGAGGCGAGGCTTTTCTCTGTGATGGTGGGCGCTTCAAGGGCCGGCTCGTACCAAGCCAGCGCCGAGGAGGACTGGGCCTTGCGCGGCGGCATCTGTTGCCGGCGCAGAACAAGATTGGAGCAGATCTGCAGGTACCGGAGGCAAGAAGCGAGAAAGGGGATCTGGAGCGAGGCGAGGAAGAAGCAATGAAGGCAAGCACGGTCTGCGCCAGCCTTTTGTCAAGTCGTGTAGTTGCCGAGGCCACGTGGGGAAGCGGAGACGCCCATGTCCAATCAACCGCCACGCGTCAACCGAGGCCGCAGGCTTTTGGGGCCCGCGGTGCTCCGTGCTTGACCCTTGGATTCGCCGTGAAGCCAAGTCCGAGCACACCTTGGGCCCGGGTGCTACTGTCGGCGTTCTGGGAACGGGGGTCCCCAGACTTGCCTGCCTGCGGCCCACGGTGTGGCTAAGCTAGTGGGCCGTATGGCCCATCTTCATCAACAAGGCATCCAAGACCCTCGCGAGGGGCCAAGCCTCGCGAGGCGGACGACACAAGACTTCCTCAGGAGCGGCTCCTCTAGGCGGGCTCACGAGGAGCAAAGATATCAAGGCAGGGCAAACCTCACAAGGCTCTCGTGACGTGAGCCATGACGATCGGCACCAGGCGGGCACCAGCATGCATAGCATCCTTGTTTCCTCTTTGGTGCTAAGGAGGCAAGCGCAGACGAGGAGTACCGAGGCGTCAGGAAAAGGTTGCCATATCGGTGCAACGAGACCAAGACCAGAAGGACGGCAAGACGGAGGTCATCGTGGAGCCCAAGACGGCGTCACCGCCAGAGCCTTTCACAGGCAAAGACCACTTTTGTCAGGATAGCTAGTACTAGTTGCCCCCTTCAAATTTGCCCGTTGTTGTTGGCTCCCTTCCCGCTCAATATTTGGGGAGAGGACCAGGGCCTATATAATTAGAACTAGCCACCACAGTGGGGGGATATCAGCTCGATCTGACCTGATCGAGAGCCTACCCTAGCCACAAGAACACCTCAACCTCAGGAGGCTATTCTTCCCTTTGTATTGTTCATCATCATCCCAAGAGGCAATCCACCACCACCACACTGGAGTAGGGTATTACACCACAATGGTGGCCCGAACCAGTATAAATCTCGTGTCTTTCTATGTTGTGAGTTCGTCGAGTTCGTCCACGAGATCTTAGAGAGCTAGGGCGTAGATTAGTAGGAGGGAAGATCTTCGCACACACCCCAGAGTTCGAACCTTAAGGGTTTTGCCGGAACCCCACATCCGACACATGGCCTTAGGAGCTTCTTCAAATGAATCAATCTCTTCTTGAAGCTTTTCCTTTCCTTTTAGCTTGTGGTTTTGTGGTGGAAGGGTCATACTTCTGTCGTTGAGGAACAAACTTTGTCTTGGGATATTGATCTTCTTCCCACTCAACTCCATTGGCATTGAACTTTCGTTCAAAATCAACACCTTGATTCTTCCGGTGCCTTCCTTTCTTGCGTACAATTTCCTCAAATTGCTTACTTCCATCAAGGCTCTTGTAAACACCTTTCTCTATAATTCCCTTCAATAAGCTATTTTCTTGCTCAAGTGTAACTTGGCTAAGAGAATCATTAGTGGAATCAAGAGAACTACTAGAAGCAATAATATTTGGATTTAACATGATTATTGTTACTACTAGAGGAATAATATTTCTTGTTCTTATTGCTAGATTTTACTTGTGGCATATAGGTAGACAAGAGGAGACGTTTGGCAAGATAAGAAGAACTCTTCTTTTGAAGATCATGATTGATATCTTTTAGGAACTCATGCTCTCGCTCTAACTTTAGCTTCTCGAAGCGTAGCTTCTCATGAGTTCTTTTGATCTCTCTATGATCCTCTAGAGTTATCTCATGAGCTAACTTAAGATTGTTCAGTTCTTTAGTTAGATGCTCAATCTCCTTATTATCATTGTCATTCATTTCATCTTGATTAGCATGATCAATAGAAATTTCATCATAGTTTTCATCACTAGTGTTGTCAACAAGTAAATCATCATCACCTAGCAAATCATCATCATCACTATTGAAATCAACATACTCGGGGTGTGATACCTTAGGGCCTTTATCCAAGAAGCATCTTCCAATTCCTTCATTTGGTGAGTCAAATATGTCGTAGGAGTTGGATGACACTAGTGCAAGATAGGCAACACCTTCATCTTGAGTATATTCGGAGCCAGAGTGATAGCTTCTCTCAAAGTAGTTGTCAAAGTCGGAACCGGTTACCGATTCACCAACATGAGCTTGATGTCTTAGTCTTGTGTAGATCTTTGATGACTTGTCCTTCCTTTCCAAATCCTTGCTTCTACGAAAGGGTCTTCGTTCATAACGATCATCTCTACCCCTTCTCTCTCTTGGAGGTGATTCATCTCTTTTACTCCTCTTTTTGGTGAATCTTCTCTTTTCTTGTAGGGAGCCGTACACTCATTTGAGTAGTGTCCAGGTCTTCCACAATTGTAGCAATTACGATCACGACTTGAAGATCTTTTGTCATTGTAGGACCTTGACTTGGAGCTTCTCTCTTTGCTTCTACTCTTGTAGAATTTGTTGAAGTTCTTCACTATTAATCTCAATTCCTCATTGGTCACTTGCTTCTCACTTGATGTTGTAGGGGCATCACATGAAGCTTTGTAAGCACAACTTGACTTGTTTTGGAGCTCTTCCTTATCCTTGAGTGACATTTAATGAGCAATAATTCTACCAATGACTTCCGTAGGCTTGAGATCTTTGTAATTGGGCATCATTTGGATCAATGTGCACACGGTATCATATTTTCCATCCAAGGCTCTTAGGATCTTCTTGACGATGAATTTGTCGGTCATCTCTTTGCTTGCTAAGCTGGCAATCTCATTTGTGATGAGAGCAAGCCTAGAGTACATTTCAGCGAATCCTTCACTATCCTTCATCTTGAGCTTGTCAAGTTGACTTTGAAGCACATGCAATTTGGATTCCTTGACGGACTCGGTACCTTCGTGCATATCAACCAAAGTATCGCAAATTTCCTTTCCATTCTCAAGGCGGCTGATTTTGTTGAATTCTTTGGGGCATAATCCGTTGAAGAGAACATCGCAAGCTTGAGCATTGTATTGCAACATCTTCATTTCTTCCGCAGACGCTTCACGATCTGGTTCTTTTCCATCCTCGAAGAAATCACCTTGCAATCCAATGCGCACAATAGCCTAAACGGCGGGGTTATGACAAAGAATATGCATTTTCATCTTATGCTTCCAGCTTGCAAAATTAGTGCCATCAAAGTAAGGACCTCTATGGTGGTAATTTCCCTTGCTAGACGCCATACTCTCCTAGGTCGTGAAACCAAGTCAATGATCACCAAAGCTATAGAAATCAAGGCAAATGGAGATCAAAGCTCTGATACCACTTGTAGGATCGAAAGTAGGTCTAGAGGGAGGTGATTAGACTACTTGACCAAATAAAAATCTAACCTTTTCCCAATTTTAGTTGTGGGAAGATTTTAGCAATTTAATACAAGTCAAGCAATCAACCTACACATGTAATTCTAACAGTGTAGCAGCAGAAATTAAAACATTGCATATGAAGGTAAAGGGAAGGGTTTGGAGAGTGCAAACGCAATGATGACACAGAGATTTTTGGCGTGGTTCCGATAGGTGGTGCTATCGTACATCCACGTTCCTAGAGACTTCAACCCACGAAGGGTAATACTTGCGCGAGTCCACAGAGGGCTCCACCCATGAAGGGTCCATGAAGAAGCAACCTTGTATATCTAAAGGACCGAGAAGAGGTGTCTAGAGGGGGGTGATTAGACACTAAGTACCAAAAGTTGCAGTTTTTAAATTCTTTATGTTAAAGTGGAGTTTTGGCACAAGTTTAACAAACACAATACATATCAAGAAAGCATGCAAAGAGTATATGAGCAGCGGAAAGTAAAGCATGCAACTTGCAAGAATGTAAAGGGAAGGGTTTGGAGTGTGCAAACGCAATTTGGAGACACGGGGATTTTTGAGACGTGGTTCCGATAGGTGGTGCTATCGTACATCCACGTTGATGGAGACTTCAACCCACGAAGGGTAACGGTTGCACGAGTCCACGGAGGGCTCGACCCACGAAGGGTCCACGAAGAAGCAACCTTGTCTATCTCACCATGGACGTCGCCCACGAAGGACTTGCCTCACTAGCGGTAGATCTTCACGAAGTAGGCGATATCCTTGCCCTTACAAACTCCTTGGTTCAACTCCACAATCTTGTCGGAGGCTCCCAAGTGACACCTAGACAATCTAGGAGACACCACTCTCCAAGAAGTAACAAATGGTGTGTTGATGACGAACTCCTTGCTCTTTTGCTTCAAATGATAGACTCCCCAACACTCAACTCTCTCTCACAGGATTTGGATTTGGTGGAAAGAAGATTTGAGTGGAAAGCAACTTGGGGAAGGCTAGAGATCAAGATTCATATGGTAGGAATGGAATATCTTGGCCTCAACACAAGTGTAGGTGGTTCTCTCTCAGAAAATGTAGGTTGGAAGTGTAGGTTCGTTCTGATGGCTCTCTCGAATGAAGAGGAGGTGGAGGGGTATTTATAGCCTCCACACAAAATCTAACCGTTACACACAACTTGCTAAACTCGGTGGGACCGAATTGAAAAACTCGGTCGGACCGATTCAGCAAATCTAGTGACCATTAGGATTTTCGGTGGGACCGACATGCAACTCGGTAGGACCTATATGGTTAGGGTTAGGGCATAACGTAATCTCGTTGAGACCGATTACACAAACTCGGTGAGACCGATTTTGGTAATAAGCTAACCAGAGAGTTGGTCAGGTAAACTTGGTGGGACCGATTCGCTTGTTTCGGGGAGACCAAAATGTCACGAAAAGGAAACAGAGAGTTTACATTGCAATCTCGGTAGGACCGATTACGCAAACTCGGTGAGACCGATTTTGGTAATAAATCCATACAGAGAGATTGCAATCCCATCTCGGTGAGACAAAGATCCCTATCGGTGAGACCGATTCGCCTAGGGTTTGTGGCAGTGGCTATGACATCTGGACTCGGTGGCGCCGGATAGAAAGAAGTGGGGCCGAGTTTGACTTTTGGTTTAGGTCATATGTGGATGTGAGAAAGTAGTTGAGGGCTTTGGAGCATATCACTAAGAATTTTGAGCAAGAGCCTCATTAAGCAACACCTCATCCCTTCTTGATAGTATTGGCTTTTCCTATAGGCTCAATGTGATCTTGGATCACTAAAATGGAAAATGTAGAGTCTTGAGCTTTGAGCTTGAGCCAATCCTCTTGTCCTTAGCATCTTGAAGGGGTTCCACATCCTCTAGTCCATGCCACTTCATTGTTGAACTTATCTGAAACGTACTAGGTAAAACTGTTAGTCCAACAAGAGATATGTTGACATTAATTACCAAAACCACCTAGGGAACACTTGTGCTTTTAAGCTCCCCCTTTTTGGTAATTGATGACAACATACATCAAAGTTTTAAATAAACATGTAGAGAATAGTTAGTAAAGCTTCGGAAAGACATGTAACATGCATAGGCTCCCCCTACATGTATGCAATCATGTGAATATCGAATATAGGAGCATGTGAATGCATAAACATGAAAGAGTAAGCAATGTGTTACATGTATCTTGGCTATATGCATCAGAGCAAATGATGTGAATATGAGAAGTGTACCTTAATGCTCATGAGTCCTTCTTGCAAACAGTATGTACATCAACAAGAATTTCTCATTCACATGACTGTGATGCATATACTTAGCTTGTGGTCTTGAGTTGGCTTAGGATGGGATGAACCTGCGTTAACAAGGTTAGATAACACAGATACACCTACTGGCCAGAGCAAACAAAGGAAACCACAAGAGTACCAAGACTGGGATGACATGTAGAGTGAGTACTAAGTACCACATTAGATATAGACATGTCCCCAAAGGTAAAGATGTGCAAAGAATTTAAGGATTTCCTTCCCTTGGATGTCTTGCTCCCCCTGAATCTAGCATGGGATACTGGGAGAAGATAGGGAACACAAAAACAGAGCAAAAACAGAGCTCAAGGCAATAAACAGAGCTAATGCAAACAAGCAAATATGAACATGTCTTTCCCCTCTTGAAGACATGTGACTTCTCTCCTCTTGAACACTAAGCATATGGGGTCCTTGATGATTACTCTTTCTTCACTTGAGTATTCTGTCCCCCTATAGATATGATTAAGCTTTGATGTGATCTCTCTCTCCCCCTTTGACATCAATTTCCAAGAAGGGTGCTTCTAGATTTTTGTCATGATGGGTTTGGTCCTTGAGTCACAGAACAAATCAGCAAGTTAAACGGGATGTTGGTCGAGGACAAGATTCATTGAGTGGAGCTGGATCAAGAAGAATGCAGAAACAAGTGGCAAGATGTCTTTACTGTAGTGAAATCGGTGACACCGAGTTGTATGGTTCGGTTGTACCGAGAGGATTCAGCTGAACCGAAAGCATCAGATCGGTGAGACCGAGTTCATCACAGAGAAAACACTTGTCACCTCAGCTCACTAGACAAGTAAGATCGCACAAAGATTTGCAAGGAATTAACTGAAATATTTGCAACGAATTGGATGCAGAAAATGCAGAACAGAAAAAAAGTAAAAGGGAAGAAACTAAACAATCTAGATGAAACAAATATGCAAGAGACAAATGCAAAAAGGAAACACAAGAGAGCTTAATCTAGAATTGGGCGGTGACAGAGTCACCTATGTTAGAGTATATTGACTTAGGAGTCAAGTGAGATCACTTGATCATAGGTCACACTCATCGTTTAAGCTCAAAATGGGGTTGCCATTTTTTGTTTAAGCTTTTTGATGTATTCTCATCTTGTTGAGTTGCTTTATCCCATGACTTGGAGTAAAGCTTCTCTAAGATGGAATAACATACCTTGGGTGGTGGTGTTGATCATGATCATGTAGTTGAACTTGTGTGGGTTGCTCAAGGTTGATGTAGCTCATCAAGAGTTGGGAGCATCACTTGGAGTTTGAGTTCATCTACCTACATGGGTTAGTTTTTGCAAGGAAGAGCACTTGTGTATCCAAAATGACAAACATGAAAATCAACATAGAATTTGTCAAAGGATATGTTTGAATGGTTGCGTGCTTCCTTGTCTTCATCCACCATTGTGTAGAGACTTGGTGATATATAAATTGTTCAAGATGTGAGTGAGTTGCAATCTCACTGATTTAGATCCATCCAAGTACCTACATGGGTTAGACAACATGCAAGGTGCAAATATGTCCAAGACATAAGATAATCAACATAAGAGAAATATCAAGGATTAGTCATAGGCTCATTCCTTGCATGTATCAAATGGAGTTCCTACTCCAAGTTTGAAGCATCAATGATGTTCAATTCACCTCTTAACCTGCAAAACACTTTCTCATCAAGTGGTTTGGTAAATATATCGGCTAATTGATTATCGGTGCAAACATGCTTAAGATTAATGTCTCCTTTGGCAACATGATCTCGAATGAAATGATGATGAACTTCAATATGTTTAGTTCGAGAATGTTGCACGGGATTGTGAGCAATCTTAATACCACTTTCATTGTCACACAACAGTGGAACATGTTTCACATATATCCCATAATCTTTAAGAGTTTGGGTCATCCAAAGTAATTGAGCACAACATGAACCAGCGGCAATGTATTCCGCTTCGGCGGTGGATAAGGACACCGAGTTTTGTTTCTTGGAGGACCAAGACACAAGAGATCTACCAAGAAATTGACAAGTACCCGAAGTGGACTTCCTATCAACCTTGTCTCCGGCATAGTCCGAATCGGAGTAGCCAACAAGATCAAAGGAAGCCCTCTTTGGATACCAAATGCCAAAATTTGGTGTATGGATTAGGTATCTCACTATCCTTTTCACGGCCTTAAGATGACATTCTTTAGGTGCAGCTTGACATCGTGCACACATGCACACACTTAGCATAATATCGGGACGTGAAGCACATATATATAACAATGAAACAATCATAGAGCGGTAAACTTTTTGATCAACCGATTCACCATCTTTGGTCAAATCAAGATGTCCACTAGTAGGCATGGGTGTAGTCATACCTTTGCATTATTGCATATTGAACTTCTTGAATAAGTCCTTGGTGTACTTTGTTTGAGAGACAAAGGTACCTTCCTTAGTTTGCTTGATTTGCAAACCAAGAAATAATTTGAGTTCACTCATCATCGACATCTCAAACTTCTCCGACATTAGCTTTCCAAACTTTTCACTAAAATGAGGGTTAGTTGAACCAAATATAATGTCATCAACATAAATTTGGCACACAAATAGTTCTCCATTAACCCTTTTAGTAAAAAGAGTAGAATCTATTTTTCCAATTTCAAAGCCTTTTTCGATAAGGAACTTGGTCAAGCATTTATGCCACGCTCTAGGAGCTTGTTTAAGACCATAAAGAGCTTTGTGAAGTTTGTAAACATGATTAGGTTTCTTAGGATTGACAAATCCGGGAGGTTGCTTAACATAAACTTCCTCCTCAATTTCACCATTTAGAAAAGCACTTTTAATGTCCATTTGGTACAAGATGATATCATGGTGATTAGCATAAGCAAGTAAGATGCGAATGGACTCAAGTCTAGCAACGGGAGCATATGTCTCACCATAGTCCATACCTTCGACTTGAGTGTAGCCTTGGGCGACTAGGCATGCTTTGTTGCGAACGACTTGACCATCTTCATCTTGCTTGTTGCGAAACACCCATTTGGTACTGATGATGTTGTGGTTGTTGTCGGGCTTCTCAACCAATGTCCACACTTGATTTCTCTCAAATTTGTGTAGCTCTTCATGCATAGCGTTTATCCAATCCAGATCTTCCAAAGCGTCTTCAACCTTCATAGGTTCAATGCTAGAGATGAATGAGTAATGTTCACAAAAGTTAGCTAAACGAGTTTTAGAGCGAGTGATTCTCCCGGTTTCGATATCATTGTAGATTTGCTCGACGGGATGATCTTTGGCGATTCTTTCTCGAACTCGTGGAAGCTTTGGCTTGGCTCGGGGTGGAACATATTCTTCATTTTGTTCTTATTCTTGGCCTTCTTCATCGTTGACGTTGTCATTCTCTTGTCGTGGTGGAGAAGGAGGTTGTTGATGTTCATCTTGGTGTGCTTCCTCGTTTTCTTCATCTTGGTGTGTTCCACTTGTGGATGCTTCCATATCAATTCTTGGTTCACCTTGTCGTGAGGTAGAAGCTTCCACTTGGACGGACGAGGTACTCTCCTTCACCTCCGTTAGATGAATCTTGCCAATAGAGAAGTCTTGGATTGATTCCGAAGGGTCTTTGTCTCCTACATCAATTGGTAATTGCTCTACTTGCGAGCCGTTAGATTCATCAAACTTCACATCTACCGTCTCTTCAACTTTTCGGGTGAAATTGTTGTGAACACGGTAAGTGTGAGAGTTTGAGCCATAACCAAGCAGGAAACCTTCATGAGATTTTGGAGCAAATTTAGAACGACGATGCTTATCAAGAATGTAGCATTTTGAGCCAAATACTCGAAAGTATCCAACTTGGGGTTTGTTACCGGTGAGGAGCTCGTATGCCGTCTTGCCGAGTATCTTGTGAAGATACAAGCGATTTGTTGCATGACAAGCTGTCTCAACCGCTTCCGCCCAAAAGTGTTTTGGCGTCTTGTACTCATCAAGAATCGTTCTTGCCATCTCAATAAGAGTCCGGTCTTCCTCTCAACGACTCCATTTTGTTGAGGTGTGTACGTAGCCGAGAACTCATGTGAAATCCCTTCTTCGTCAAGAAAGGTATCCACATTTGCGTTCTTGAACTCCGCTTACATTGTCGCTTGAACCTTCTTGATCTTCACGTCAAATTGATTTTGGGCCTTCCTAGCAAAGTTTTTGAAGATCTTTTGGACCTGTGATTTGTCATCAAGAAAGAATACCCACGTAAATCTTGAAAAATCATCAACTATGACTAGTCCAAATGAGTTACCACCGAGACTCTTGTAGGCATTTGGACCAAAGAGATCCATGTGAAGTAGCTCGAGTGGTCTTCTCGTGGTCATGATGTTCTTCGCGCGATGACTTCCTCCAACTTGTTTCCCTGCCTGACAAGCACTACAAAGTCTATCCTTGTCAAATATAACATCTTTTACTCCAAGGATATGATCACCTTTAATAAGCTTGTCAAGGTTTCGCATACCAACATGACCTAATCGTCTATGCCATAACCAACCTTTAGATGATTTAGCAATTAAGCAAGTTCTAGGTTGAGCCTTTTTAGTGAAATCAACAATGTAAAGGTCACCTCTACATATTCCAGTAAATACCATTTTACGATTGTCTCTACAAAACACTTGGCAATCTACTTGAGTGAATAGGACATTGAAACCGAAATCAGCAAGTCTAGAAACTGAAAGTAAATTGTACCCAAGAGATTCAACGAGCATGACATTTTGTATGGAGCTATCATGTGAGATGGCCACCTTACCGAGGCCAACGACCTTACCCTTTGAGTTATCACCAAAGGTGACATATTTTCGAGGGCTGTCATTTTCAGCAAGCTCATGGAACATGTCTTTATCTCCGGTCATGTGATCGGTACATCCACTATCAAGAACCCACTCCTTTCCTCCGGCCATGTTGCCGCGAAGATTTGCCATAAGACCAAAGTGTCTCATCGCATCATCAAGATCATAGTCACTATCATCATCCTCATCATAGTATCCATGTTCAACATCATCTTGTGATTGATCAATTCCTAGAGAGGGTAATTCATTAGACAAATGATCATTTCTATGATTGTCTTTATGGATTCTAATAGCTTCAGAAATGATATTGCTAATGATCCCAACATCTCCTATGGCACGCATGAGATTGGTAAGCTCAAATAAACAATCACCAAAGTTAGGATCACTAGAATTCATCTTACTCAAGGCAATAGACTTATGGAGAATTTCGTCTAAATTTTTCAAGGAATAATCTGGAAATCGTTCCTCAAGAAATCTCCAGATAGTGTAGGCACAATCAAGAGTGGGTAAACTAGCAATCAAATTTTTGGGCAACCCTCTTATGATAAGATTGATAGTTCTAAGATTGCGAATCATGTCAAGATCCTCTTTGGATGTGGGATGCAAGGGATCAATATGAGGTGCACAAGGGCTAGTAATGTACTTGTTCAAATGATATTCATTGAAAATCTCAAGCATTTCACTTTTCCACTCATGAAAATATTCTCCATCAATAATGGGCACTCTATGTCTAATACTCCCCAAAGTAGACTCATCCATCTTTCTCCAATGGTGTTTAAACCAAAGCAATGGAGACCTTAGCTCTAATACCAATTGAAAGGATCGAGAAGAGGTGTCTAGAGGGGGGCCGATTAGACACTAAGTACCAAAAGTTGCAGTTTTTAAATTCTTTGTGTTGAAGTGGAGTTTTGGCACAAGTTTAACAAACACAATACATATCAAGGAAGCATGCAAAGAGTATATGAGCAGCGGAATGTAAAGCATGCAACTTGCAAGAATGTAAAGGGAAGGGTTTGGAGTGTGCAAACGCAATTTGGAGACACGGAGATTTTTGAGACGTGGTTCCGATAGGTGGTGCTATCGTACATCCATGTTGATGGAGACTTCAACCCATGAAGAGTAACGGTTGCGCGAGTCCACGGAGGGCTCCACCCACGAAGGGTCCATGAATGAGCAACCTTGTCTATCCCACCATGGCCGTCGCCCACGAAGGACTTGCCTCACTAGCGGTAGATCTTCACGAAGTACACAATCTCCTTGCCCTTACAAACTCCTTGGTTCAACTCCACAATCTTGTTGGAGGCTCCCAAGTTACACCTAGTCAATCTAGGAGACACCACTCTCCAAGAAGTAACAAATGGTGTGTTGATGATGAACTCCTTGCTCTTGTGCTTCAAATGATAGTCTCCCCAACACTCAACTCTCTCTCAGAGGATTTGGATTTGGTGGAAAGAAGATTTGAGTGGAAAGCAACTTGGGGAAGGCTAGAGATCAAGATTCATACGGTAGGAATGGAATATCTTGGCCTCAACACAAGTGTAGGTGGTTCTCTCTCAGAAAATGTAGGTTGGAAGTGTAGGTTCGTTCTGATGGCTCCCTCCACGAATGAAGAGGAGGTGGAGGGGTATTTATAGCCTCCACACAAAATCTAACCGTCACACACAACTTGCCAAACTCGGTGGGACCGAATTGATAAACTCGGTCGGACCGATTCAGCAAATCTAGTGACCGTTAGGATTTTCGGTGGGACCGACATGCAACTCGGTAGGACCGATATGGTTAGGGTTAGGGCATAACATAATTTTGGTGAGACCGATTACACAAACTCGGTGAGACCGATTTTGGTAATAAGCTAACCTGAGAGTTGGTCAGGTAAACTCGGTGGGACCGATTCGCTTGTTTTGGTGAGACCGAAATGTCACGAAAGGGAAACAGAGAGTTTACATTGCAATCTCGGTAGGACCGATTACGCAAACTCGGTGAGACCGATTTTGGTAATAAATCCATACAGAGAGATTGCAATCCCATCTCGGTGAGACCGAGATCCCTATCGGTGAGACCTATTCGCCTAGGGTTTGTGCCAGTGGCTATGACATCTAGACTCGGTGTCGCCGGATAGAAAGAATCGGTGGGGCCGAGTTTGACTTTTTGGTTTAGGTCATATGTGGATGTGAGAAAGTAGTTGAGGGCTTTGGAGCATATCACTAAGCATTTTGAGCAAGAGCCTCATTAAGCAATACTTCATCCCTTCTTGATAGTATTGGCTTTTCCTATAGACTCAATGTGATTTTGGATCACTAAAATGGAAAATGTAGAGTCTTGAGCTTTGAGCTTGAGCTAATCCTTTTGTCCTTAGCATCTTGAAGGGGTTCCAAATCCTCTAGTCCATGCCACTTCATTGTTGAACTTATCTGAAACATACTAGGTAAAAGTGTTAGTCCAACAAGAGATATGTTGACATTAATTACCAAAACCACCTAGGGAGCACTTGTGCTTTCAATATCCCACCATGGCCATCTCCCACGAAGGAGTTGCCTCACTCGGGTAGATCTTCATGAAGTAGTCATTCTCCTTGCCCTTACAAACTTCTTGGTTCAACTCCACAATCTTGTCGGAGGCTCCCAAGCGACACCTAACCAATCTAGGAGACACCACTCTCCAAAAGGTAATAGATGTTGTGTTGATGATGAAATCCTTCCTCTTGTGCTTCAAATGATAGTCTCCCAAACACTCAACTCTCTCTCACAGATTTGGATATGGTGGAAAGATGATTTGAGTGGAAAGCAACTTGGGGAAGGCTAGAAATCAAGATTCTTGTGGTTGGATTGGAATATCTTTGATCTCAACACATGAGTAGGTGATTCACTCTCAGAAAATGTAGGCTGGAAGTGTAGGCACGTTCTGATGGCTCTCTCACCTATGGAGAAGGGGGTGGAGGGTTATATATAGCCTCCACACAAAATCCAACCGTTACACACATTTAACCCAACTCGGTCAGACCGAATAGAAGAACTCGGTGAGACCGGTGGGACCGACTCGAACAACTCGGTGGGACCGATGTGCTAGGGCGGCAAAACCTCATCTCGGTGTCGCCGATTGCGTGAACTTGGTGAGACCGATTTCAACAAAGAGCAAACAGAGAGTAGGTCAAGCAAACTCGGTGTGACCGATCACTCATTTCGATGAGATTGAAATGTTATGAAAGGGAAACAGAGAGTTTGTAGGGCCATCTCGGTGAGCTCGAGATCCGTATCGGTGTGACCGAGGTGTTAGGGTTTCTGGCAGTGGCTATGTCAAATGAACTCGGTGGCGCCGGCTAGAAGGTTTTGGTGGGGCCGAGTTTGACTTTCGGTTTTGGACGTATTTGGAAATGAGAAAGTGGTTGAGGGCTTTTGAGCAATATCACTAAGAATTTGAGCAAGCAAGCCATTTAGCAACACCTCATCCCCTTTTATTAGTATTTGCTTTCCTGTGGACTCAATGTGATCTTAGATAACTAAAATAGATGTTGGGAATCGTTGCATGGAAAACAATTTTTTTCTATGCACATGCAATGATATATTCATGGAGATGCTTAGCAACGAGGGGGAGAGTGTGTCTACGTACCCTCGTAGACCGTAAGCGCAAGCGTTTCACAACGCGGTTGATGTAGTCGAACTTCTTCGTGCTTCAACCGATCAAGTACCGAACGCACGGCACCTCCGTGTTCTGCACACGTTCAGCTCGGTGACGTTCCTCGCCTTCTTGATCCAGCAAGACGTCGAGGTAGTAGATGAGTTCCGCCGGAACGATGGCATAGTGACGGTGATGGTGAAGTGATCTTCGCAGGGCTTCGCCTAAGCACTACGAAAATATGACCGGGGTGTCAACGGTGGAGGGGGGCGCCGCACACGGCTAACAATTGATCTGGTGTGTGCTAGGCGCCCCTCCCACATATATATAGGTGGGAGGGGGGAGGATCAGCCATAGGAAGCGCCCAATTAGGAGGGATCCTACTTGGAGTCCCTCCCAAGGTGCGCCCCCTTCCATATATAACCGAGGAGGAAGGAAAGAGGGGGGAGAGGGAACGAAGTGGGAATCCTAGTCCACACTTTCCTTTCCCTTCTCCCCTTTCCTTATCCTCCTAGGCCGGACCATATGGGGGGGGGGCACAATCCCCTTGTGGCTGGTGTGTTTCCCCTCTTGGACCATAAGGCCCATATCTTTTGCCGGGGGTGCCCGGAACCCCTTTCGGTGACCCGGTAAGTACCCGGTACCCCTGAAACACTTCCGGTGTCCGAATACCATCGTCCTATATATCAATATTTACCTCTCGACCATTTCGAGACTCCTTGTCATGTCCGTGATCTCATCCGGACTCCGAACAAAATTCGGTCACCAAATCACATAACTCATATAATACTATATCGTCATCGAATGTTAAGCATGCGGACACTACGAGTTCGAGAAATATGTAGACATGACTGAGACACCTCTTTGGTCAATAACCAATAGCGGAACATGGATACCCATATTGGCTCCTACATATTCTACGAAGATTTTTATCAGCCGAACCGTTATGACAACATACGTAATTCCCTTTTGTCCATCGGTATGTTACTTGCCCGAGATTCGATCATGGGTATCTTCATACCTAGTTAAATCTCGATACCGGAAAGTATCTTTACTCATTCTGTAACACATCACCTCGTGACTAACTTCTTAGTTATTTGCTTGCAAGCTTATGATGTGTATTACCGAGAGGGCCCTGAGATACCTCTCCGATACTCGGAGTGAAAAATCATAATCTCGACCTATGCCAACTCAGCAAACACCTTCAGAGATACCTGTAGAGCATATTTATAATCACCCACTTACGTTGTGACGTTTGATAGCACACAAGGTATTCCTCTGGTATCCGGGAGTTGCATAATCTCATAGTCGAAGGAATATGTATTTGACAGGTAGAAAGCAATAGCAATAAAACTGAACGATCATTATGCTAAGCTAACGGATGGGTCTTGTCCATCACATCATTCTCCTAATGATGTGATCCCATTATAAAATGACAACACATGTCCATGGTTAGGAAACCTTAACCATCTTTGATCAACGAGCTAATCTAGTAGAGGCTCACAAGGGACACGGTATTTGTTTATGTATTCACACATGTATTTAAGTTTCCGATCAATACAATTCTAGCATGAACCATGAATAATAAACCTTTATCATGAATAAGGAAATATAAAATAACAACATTATTATTGCCTCTAGGGCATACTTCCTTCAGTCTCCCACTTGCACTAGAGTCGATAATCTAGTTCACATCGTCATGTGATTAACACCCATAGTTCAAATGGCCAAGTGACTAACACCCGAAGAGTTTACTAGAGTCAATAATCTAGTTCACATCGCCATGTGATTAACACTCAGAAGAGCACTAAGGTGTGATCATGTTTTGCTGGTGAGAGAGGTTTAGTCAACAGGTCTGCCACATTCAGATCCGTATGTATTTTGCAAATTTCTATGTCTACAATGCTCTGCATGGAGCTACTCTAGCTAATTGCTCCCACGTTCAATACATATCCAGATTGAGACTTAGAGTCATCTAGATCAGTGTCAAAGCTTGCATCGACGTAACTCTTTACGATGAATATTTATCACCTCCATAACCGAGAAACATTTCCTTAGTCCTCTTTAAGGTAACTAAGGATAATTGTGACCGCTGTCCAGTGATCTACTCCTGGATTACTATTGTACCCGTTTCCAAACTCATGGCAAGGTACACAACAGGTTTGGTACACAGCATGGCATACTTTATAGAACCTATGACTGAGGCATAGGGAATGACTTTCATTCTCTTTATCTTATACCGTGGTCGGGTGTTGAGTCTTTACTCAACTTCACACCTTACTGTCTGAGGAAAGAACTCCTTCTTTGACTGATCCATTTTGAACTCCTTCAAAATCTTGTCAAGGTATGTACTCATTGAAAGTCTTACAAGCGTCTTGATCCATCTCTATAGATCTTGATGCCCAATATTTAAGCAGCTTCACCGAGGTCTTCCATTGAAAAATCTTTATTCAAGTATCCTTTTATGCTATCCAGAAAATCTATATCATTTCCAATAAACAATATGTCATCCAGATATAATATCAGAAATGCTACAGAGCTCACACTCACTTTCTTGTAAATCTGAGGCTTCACCGTAAGTCTGTATAAAACCATATGCTTTGATCACCTCATCAAAGCGTATATTACAACTCCGAGATGCTTGCACCAGTCCATAGATGGATCGCTGGAGCTTGCACACTTTGTTAGCACCTTTAGGATCGACAAAACCTTCTGGTTGCATCATATACAACTCTTCTTTGAGATGTCCATTTAAGAAATGCATTTTTGACATCCATTTGCCAGATTTGATAAAATGTGGCAATTGCTAACATGATTCGGACGGACTTAAGCATCGCTACAGGTGAGAAAGTCTCATCATAGTCAACCCCTTGAACTTGTCTAAAACCTTTTGCGACAATTCGAGCTTTGTAGACAATAACATTACCATCAGCGTCAGTCTTCTTGTTGAAGATCCATGTATTCTCTGTGGCTTGCCGATCATCGGGCAAGTCCACCAAAGTCCACACTTTGTTCTCATATATGGATCCTATCTCAGATTTCATGGCCTCAAGCCATCTGTCGGAATCTGGGCTCATCATAGCTTCTTCATAGTTCGTAGGTTCGCCTTGGTCTAGTAACATGACTTCCAGGATAGGATTACCGTACCACTCTGGTGCGGATTGTGCTCTTGTCGACCAACGAATTTCAGTAGTAACTTGATCTGAAGTTTCATGATCATCATCATTAGTTTCCTCTCTAGTTGATGTACGCATCACGGGAACAGTTTTCTCTGAAGTACTACTTTCCAATTTGAGAGAAGGTACATTTACCTCATCAAGTTCTACTTTCCTCCCACTCACTTCTTTCGAGAGAAACTCCTTCTCTAGAAAGGATACATTCTTAGCAACAAAGATCTTTCGAGAGCGGTCGCAGTCAAATTTGATTAAACTAAAGTAGGAGAAACAGACACCTGCCAGTCACCTTTATGCGAAACTAGTTGCATGTCAGTCGGTGGAACCAGTCTCATGTGCGTGGACACGTAAGGTTGGTCCGGGCCGCTTCATCCCACAATACTGCCGAACCAAAATAAGGCATTGGTGGTAAGAAGTATGACTATCACCGCCCACAACTCTTTGTGTTCTACTCGTGCATATCATCTACCCATAGACCTGGCTCTGATGCCACTGTTGGGAATCGTTGCATGGAAAACAAAAAAAATTCTACGCACATGCAATGATCTACACATGGAGATGCATAGCAACGAGGGGGGAGTGTCTACGTACCCTCGTAGACCATAAACGGAAGCGTTTCACAACGCGGTTGATGTGGTCGAACTTCTTCGTGCTTCAACCGATCAAGTACCGAACGCACGGCATCTTCGCGTTCTGCACACGTTCAACTCGGTGACGTTCCTCGCCTTCTTGATCCAGCAAGACGTCGAGGTAGTAGATGATCCAACACACATTCTTTCATATCACAGAGTGTGGATCCAATCCTCATAGTTTCCATGTAACATCCCAAATTTTCAATTTGGAATATTATACATAGGTCATTCATGCCTATCATATTTTATTGCATTTCGTTTCGCGATCCTCGAAA
The DNA here is from genome assembly GCA_021605145.1 of Aegilops bicornis. Lineage (NCBI taxonomy): Eukaryota > Viridiplantae > Streptophyta > Magnoliopsida > Poales > Poaceae > Aegilops > Aegilops bicornis. The sequence goes on from CM038669.1 coordinate 310,949,474, forward strand.
TCCTAAGAAACTCAAGGACCCACAGAGAGAGTTGAGGATTTCACGTTCTTCATATTTGAATTTTATCAAATATTGGGGAAAGGATCATTTTGGTTTTAATAATTTTTCTCTTCGAAAATATTTCATATTAAAATATAGGGAAAATTGATTTTATACCCTTAGTTGGGTCACACTCGGCAGGTTTACCCCTAGTTTCCGAAAATCCTCGGTTTTGTCCAAGCTCGTTTGCTCCTCTTATGGTTTTGCCCTTCCATCACATTTCCATCCAGTTAGTGCCGTTTGACCGTGTGTTGACCGTCTATGGACTTTTCGTTGGACTTATTTGCCCCTGCTTCCTCACTCTCTTACTAGACACTTCCAAGTGGGACCCATCACTCAGAAAACATCCCTCTCTCTTCTCACTAACATGTGGGACCCACAATGGACCAAATATCTCTTAACGGACACTACCATGTTGTAAACATAATATTAATATTGCATTAATTTTTTTATGCAATAATTAACACCGCATAAACTAGTTAAAACACCAGTAATTAACACAAATCAGTACTTGATGTCGTATCATCTTGAATATAATTAATCATCAATCAATAATTGCCAGCTATACTAGCTAATTACATTGCGTCAAGTGTTAAAAAATATTGGGTCAACCATTGAAAGAACGCCGTCGGTAGGACAAGGATGAGCTCGCCGGAGCCATAGGAATCGGCGCCGCAGCTCGCCGGAGCCAACGGAATTAGCACGGGAGCTCGCCGGAGCACCCGGAATCAGCGCCGGAGCTCCCCAGATCCTCCTCGCCCGTGCGTCCCCATGACGGAAGCTTGGCCACCGCCGCTGTAGTGTGGAAGGAGGCCCGGGGGAGGGTCAACGTGGCGCTTTGGATCTGGGCCAACGGGGGGCATCGGTGTTGGCTTGCCCATGTTTGCGTGGACGAGGCTCCACGCGAACGTCGGCGGCTAACGGATCGAGAGGTGGACTTCCATGGGCGGCGGCCATGGTGGCTTTGGTGCTGCTCTCTACTACTATTGAGGAAGAGAAAAGAGCAGGGTGAGAGACAGAGTGAATCGAGATAGAAAGGGAGAGGGAAGGAGGAGAGGAAGGAGCACGGGCAGGGCAGCACTCACGCTCGGCCTCGACGGATCGGGGGCGAAGACAAGGTAGATCAGGGCCGAGACAAGGTGGATCTAGGGCGTGGAGACGAGGAGGATTGGGGTGATTGTCCTCCTACGGGCGCTCAAGCCCAAACCCGTTGGAATCGATGGCTCCACCATCGACGGGACCGCCGTTGGCCTCCCCCGCTAGCCATCGACGGGATCTGTGGCTCCACCGCCCACGGGATTTGAGAGAGAGAGAGGGGAAGGGGATTTGATACTAGGGTTTGACCGACAAGATAGAAATAAAAGTGAACCTTAGAGAGTGAAGAAGTAGGGGCAAAATGGTCCAATAAAAAGTCCACACATGGTCAACACACGGTCAAACGACACTAACTGGACGGAACCGTGATGGAAGGGCAAAACCATAAGAGGAGCAAACGGGCTTTGGCAAAACCGAGGGTTTTCGGAAACTAGGGGCAAAACTGCCGGGTGGGACTCAACTAAGGGCACAAAATTAATTATCCCTAAAATATATGAGAGGAGATAATATGAATTCTCCAAAAATAAGTGAAATATTGGAGGAAAAATATTAAAATCAAATGAATAAATTTTATTTGGATTTTATTGCAATTTTATTTGAATTAGGAAAAAATATGTGTATTTCAAAATTGCATTACAGGCCCAAATAAATGTTCACTTTGTCTGGAATATTATTAGGGGACCGTGAAAATTTATTTCAGGATTTTTGCAGTCTGTTTAGTTTTTCTTTTATTTGTTTTTCCGCGTCAGGTTAAAAAAAAGAGCACCGACCTAACGGGCCGTGCCCGACTAGGACATCGCCTGACCTAGTTTATAAGGCGAGGCCCGAGGCCCGCGAAGCCTCCAGCCCCGCTCAAAACCCTAGCGCCGCCCGCCGCCACGCCACCTCCCGCCTCCCTCTCAGCCGCCAACCACTTGAAACCCTAGCGCGTCATGTCGCCTTGTGCTCCGCCGCCATGCCGCCTCCAGCCCCCAAAGTCGCCGCCACGCCACGACCATTGCCCGCCTCCGTGACATACATAAGCCGCCGCATGCCGCCACCATGACCTCGTCATTGCCGTGCCACCGCTTGCCGTCCGAGTCCCCACCGCCTGAGCCGCCGCCCATCGCCTCCAATCCCGCAGACGCCGAGGTGGCCGCTGCCGCCGTCCGGTTTTCTCGGGAAAACCGTTGTTTTTTTAAGAAAACCCTAGACCTAATTTCTTTTAAATAGATCGGTTCGCTCGGTTTTTAGTCGGTTTATTTATTTAGCGGACGTTCGTCCTTATGTTTGTTTTAACGAACGGTTGTTCGTCGGTTAGTCGCAGACAGCGAACGTTCGTTCGTTAGCCTGTTCCTCAGATTCTCTTTTTCCAGGGTTTTTCCGCGATTATTTCCTATCCCGATTTCTTCCCTAATCTTCGATCTAGTATATATTTTCGCTCGTTTATCCAAATCAGGTGAAACAAGCGCCTAAATCTTCGTCTCGAAGCCCTCTTTCTATTTAACCAACTTGAACAAGATTTTGGTACTGCAAAATTTGACTTTTGTCCAGATTAGTAATCAGATCTTGTTTCTTTCGTAGTTTGTGTTTCGTTGCTTCGTTTGATTTGATTCTTTTTGCAAACCGGAGTTCGTCAGTTTAACTTTCTGGTTAGGTCTTCTTATTTGATTTTTACCCGTGCATATTTTCTTGATTGCTTATGTATGCTATTGTTTGTTTGCGATAGAATTCCCGGAGTGCGAAGCGTGCTACTACGAGTCACTAGGTTTTGCAGATCGTGAGCAAGGCAAGTAACACATTGATCATACTCTTTCATACCCAGTTTTTATGCATTAGTTACAATCCTCAAACACTGCATGATTAGGATGTGATTAACATGTGGGTATTGGGAAGTAGTTGATGAGGTAGAACCTATTACCTGTTTTATTATCAAACCCTTGGGAGTTACTTCTACGTTATACTTATATTGCTATGCTATGCTTGTAGACGTGGATTGGGTTTGAGTGTATCCATGATAGATGTGAGTGTTTAATTAATGGTTCTATTCTTAGGTCGCAACTTTAATACACATCTGGGTGGATTGTTGGTTTTGGGCACCTGGGGTTATACCAGTGTTGTCCTAGGAGATCCCGGGGTTATACCGTGTGATCCTCCTATGGTCCGCCACCCAGGCTCAAAGGGATCATAAGATTATTCATGCTAGAAACTTTCGTGTGCAGCCACAAGCTATTATGGGCTCTAGCATAGTTGAGTATGTTGCATGACCTCTTCCAGTGGTAGGCTAGCAGATGTAGGGGATGTAGGTTGGTACTGTCTACCCGGGGTTAGAGTTAATGCGTCTGAAAGATTGTGTCTCGGTCATCCGTTTCTCAAACACCATGCAGTGCGAGAAATCCAACGGAGGAGATCGAGTCTTGTGGGGAAAAGTGCGCAAACCTCTGCAGAGTGTACAAACTAATCATGGTTAGCCGTGTCCCCGGTTTTGGACATCTTGAGTATCTGGTTTCTTGGATTATCATATGGATCTCATCACTCTAAATTAATTTGTTGGGTTGATAATTACTTTTAATTGGGATTGAGATGGGGGTACCATTCTCAATGTTTCAACCACCATGATAGTTAAATAAAGTATATTCCTTTGTTGTAGGGGAAAATTGGCTTTTCATGAAAAACATTATAACCATAGAGCCTCCACCAGCCAAATATGCATGTAGTGATAACATTTATCTGTTCATTGCTCTCATCAGGTTATATTGCCAAGATATTCCATGTGTCGACCCATTTCGGCTGCAACCTATCATGTTGCGTACTTTTTCAGAACGAGGAGTAAGGTGCGATAGGTCGTTTGTCATGCACTCAGCTATGTCGTTGGAGTTGATGGACTCACTTTATCTTCCAAGCCTTCTGCTGTTATCGCATTTAGATGGCCTTAAGCCATATTTATTGTAATAAGTTCTCTTTTGAGACATTCGATGTAATAAGTGTGTGATTGCTACTCTGTTATAAATCCTTCGAGTACTGTGTGTGTCAGCATTACCGATCCAGGGATGACACTGAACACAGAGACTTGACCGTCTGAGGTCGGGTCGCTACAATATGGCATCAGAGCACACGCTGAATGTAGGACACGACCACTAAGATGAGCCATAGGTCACTCTTCTCTACTAATTTCTGACTCCTCTCCATTTTCTACTCTGTAGGATGGCGGACTCGAGGAACAAGTTTGCACAACCAGATGAAGACACACACTTTGGACGACACCTGAAGGAAGTCACTAGGTACCTGAACATCGGAATACCAAGCTTCACCGGGACCTACATCACTACTTTACCAGAAGAAGAGCGCTGGATGATTCGAGTACAAGTTCCAGGAAGGACATTCACGCTAGTTACTGAGCCCATAGATTTTTCCTTTGATGCCCCAACCTGGAGTCTAGGAAAGAGCATGGCAGCTCACATCGCCATGGGACGCATCGGCGAAGTATACGAATAGGAGCTGAAGGACACTATCTACCAAATATGTGGGCGCTGAAATGAGCAATGGGAGATAGTCAGCACCAGGAGGGACAGGTCCATAGCAGGTTTCATCCAGGATTTAAACCAGCACATTCAACGCCAGGAGAACCAGATGTGCGCAGGCATGATAGAATTGAAGAAGGCGATGACTAGGATCACAGAGCTAGAAGAGGAACTCAAGTCTACACGCGATGGATATGAAGAGGAAATGACGATACTTGGGGAGAAGAATGACGATCTAACAAGGAAGCTAGGAGTTTTCATGGGAGACCCCGCGCCAGGAGGAGAAGATGACAAACCCAAGGAAATTTGTTCTGAAGACTACATCATCATCGACGACACCGACTCCGACCCCGACGATAGTGATGATGATTCTGAAGACGAGGCCGGAGCGGATATTATGGAGTCTTCCACCGCTCAAAGTTTTTAGATGACCACCATATGATTAGCAGTATTCCCCCCATGTATATAGTAGTAGTCCGAGCACTTTAGTAACGATAGTTCTAGACTGATGTATGCCCTTGATTGAATTGATTGGTGTGATATGATTGTGTTTGTCTCATGTGCATATGGGTAGTGTTTTCTCCCTAGACCTCATTTCTATTCTAATCTCTCCCCTCTAAACCCATCAGATGCCTCCGAGACGTGATACCGGATTTGTCTTCCCACCGGAGATCACCCAGTTGATCCAGCAGCAGAATGCTCTGATGCAGATACTAGTTCAGAACCAAGGCAACAACAACAAAAACAACAACAACAACAGCAACAACAACAGCAACAACAACAGCAACAACAACAGCAACAACAACAGCAACAACAACAGCAACAGCAACAGCAAAAGCAACAGCAAAAGCAAAAGCAACAGCAACAACAACAACAACAACAACAACAACAACAACAACAACAACAACCCACCGCCACCACCTCCAGTTGACAACTTAGCCCGTTTTCTGAGGTTGCAGCCGCCGGTGTTTTCCTGTAGCACCGAGCCAATAGTTGTTGATGACTGGTTACGCAAGATTGGAAGAGAGTTGACCATCACGGAGTTTCATCGATCTTTGAGAAGGTGCGTTTTGCCGCACACCAATTGGATGGACCAGCAGCATCATGGTGGGAGAATTACACAGCCACTTTCCCTATAGCCAATATCACTTGGGATCAATTTCAGCAAGCATTCCGCACCGCCCATGTCTCAACTGGAGCTATGAGCATGAAGAAGTGTGAGTTTCGCAACTTGCGCCAGGGAAATCATACTGTGGCCCAGTACGTAGATGAGTTTAGTAAGCTATATCGTTATGCCCCTGATGATGTGGCCACAGATGCCGCGAAGCAAGAGAAGTTTATGGAAGGGCTTAATGATGAGATGATCATGCAGTTGATGGTGGCAACATTTAACAACTACCAGGAGCTGGTAGACAAGGCTCTTATGATTGAAGGGAAGCAGCAGCAGAGTGAGAGCCGCAAGAGGTATATGGACAAGGAAAGTACAACTCTGGAGCTCAGCAGAAGCCTCGTTTCACCCTAAACTCGGGAGGATTGACCCATAACCATGGAGGCCACACTCACAATGGAGGTAGTTTGCATAACCATAGCGGCCCCAAGAATGGAAATGGGAATGGAGCAAGCAGTAGCCAACAACCACACCCGCCAAGAAGGGCGAAAGTCACATTACCTGCTTCAAGTGCGGGAAGACTGGGCACTACTCCAATGATTGTCCGGAATTGAAGTACGGAAATGGCAATGGAAGCGCTGGGAAGAAGCCCAACCCTTTCAACAGGGGACAAGTGAACCACGTGAATGTGGAGGAGGTCGAAGAGCAGCCTGATGCAGTTATCGGTAAGTTTTTGGTTAAGTCATTTACCGGCCTTGTTTTATTTGATACTGGTGCATCGCATTCATACATTTCAAGGGGATTTGTGGACAAGTTTAAGTTACCCACCTTAGCCCTTAGGACACCCTTGCTAGTGAGCTCACCCGGTGCAGAGTATATGGCCAGCTGATGGTGCAACCGGATACCCTTAACCATTGGTAGCCATGTTTTCCCCTCAGAACTAGTAATTTTGGAGTCACAAGGATTGGATGTAATACTAGGAATGGATTGGTTACCGAAGTATGGAGGAAACATTGACTGTGCTAGTAAATCAATTCTACTCACCACCCCGGAGGGAAAAAGGATCAAGTATGTATCCAGGCATGCGCCTAGGAGGACTCAAGTAAATTCACTCTCAGTAGTTGTTCAGGACGAAGTGTCGATAGTGAAGGATTACCCCGATGTATTTCCAGAGGAGTTACCAGGCATGCCGCCAGATCGAGATATTGAGTTTTTGATAGAGCTATTGCGGGCACCGGACCAATATTGAAGAGACCGTACGGATGCCCATAAATGATCCGGAAGAGATCAAGAAGCGATTAAGGAGTTGTTGGAGAAAGGTTACATCCGACGAAGTTCATCACCATGGGGAGCTCCAGTGCTCTTGGTTGAGAAGAAGGATGGATCATTGAGAATGGTTGTTGATTATCGTGCGTTAAATGAAATGACGATCAAGAACAAGTACCCACTGCCGATGATCAATGATTTGTTTGACCAGATGCAAGGAGCTAAAGTGTTTTCGAAGATCGATTTGCGATCAGGATATCACCAGCTAAAGATTCGAGAAAAGGATATACCAAAAACAGCATTCACCACAAGGTACGGGTTATATGAGTATACGGTTATGTCATTTGGACTGACTAACGCCCCTGCCTATTTCATGAGTATGATGAACTAGGTGTTCATGGAGTTATTGGATAAGTTTGTCGTGGTGTTTATTGATGATATTTTAGTATACTCAAAGAATGAAGAGGAACACAAGGAGCATTTGCATTTGGTTCTCGAGAGGCTCAGGGAACATCAGTGATATGCCAAGTTTAGAAAATGTGAGTTCTGGTTGAAGGAAGTTGGATTTCTTGGACATGTTATATCAGGAGAAGGTATAGCAGTGGATCCTACCAAGGTCCAATCAATCACCGAGTGGTTGGCACCCACCTTAGTTGGAGAGATCCACAGTTTTCTTGGACTCGCGGGATACTACCGGAGATTCATTGAGAATTTCTCCAAGATTGCGAAGCCTATGATGGCATTGTTGAAGAAAGATACCAAGTTCCATTGGACAGAGGAATGTGAAGCAAGTTTCCAGGAGTTGAAGAAACGTTTGACTATAGCCCCAGTGCTAATTCTGCCGGATATACGCAAGGATTTCCAAGTGTATTGCGACGCCTCATGCTTAGGACTTGGAGGAGTGCTTATGCAAGACGGAAGAGTTTTTTCATATGCTTCACGACAACTTCGACTGCATGAGTTGAATTATGCCACGCATGATTTGGAGTTAGCAGCCGTAGTGCATGCACTCAATACCTGGAGACATTTTCTTATTGGAAACCGTTGTGAGGTGTACACGGGTCACAAGAGTTTGAAGTACATTTTTACCCAGAAGGAGCTGAACCTCAGGCAAAGGAGATGGTTGGAGCTCATAAAGGATTACAATATGAAGTTGCACTATCATCCAGGCAAGGCCAATGTTGTAGCGGACTCTTTGAGCCGGAAGGGTTATGTCAATACGCTCGTTAGCGGAGGATTGCCAAGGGAGTTAGCAGAAGATCTCAGGGGGCTTCGTTTGGAGATAGTTCCTAGAGGTTTTGTTGCAGCACTGGAGATCCAGTCAACATTGTTGGAAAAGATTAGAGAATCTCAGAAGGATGACAAAGAAATTGCTAAAATAAAGGAGAAGATGAGTGAAGGAAAGGCCAAAGGTTTCGTGAGAACGAGCTCGACACCTTGTGGTTCGAGGACCGTGTTTATGTGCCCAATAATGCAGAGATCAGGAAGTTGGTACTTCAGGAAGCTCATGAATCGCCATACTCAATACACCTCGGAAACACTAAGATGTATTTGGATTTGAAGGAGTGTTTCTGGTGGACTGGAATGAAGAATGATATTGCCGAGTATGTAGCTGTATGTGATGTATGTCAGAGAGTGAAGACAGAACATCAGAAGCCAGCAGGACTACTGCAGCCTATGCCGATACCCGAATGGAAGTGGGACAAGCTTGGCATGGATTTTATCACCGGATTGCATAGGACCCGATCGGGATATGATTCTATCTGGGTAGTAGTGGATCGCTTGACCAAAGTAGCTCAATTTATCCCAGTGAAAACCACCTATACAAGTGTGAAGTTGGCCAATATATACATGACCAGGATCGTATAAATGCTTTGGAGTTCCGAGGACCTTCGTATCAGATAGAGGAACAAAGTTTACTTCAAAGTTTTTGCACTAGCTGCACTAGACTTTGGGAACCAGACTAGAGTTTAGTACAACTTTTCATCCACATGCAGATGGACAGACTGAGAGAGTCAATTAGATTCTGGAGGACATGTTGAGAGCTTGTGCGCTAGATTATGGATCTAGTTGGGATGACAACCTGCCCCACGCGGAGTTCTCATACAACAATAGCTACCAGGCCAGTTTGAAGATGGCACCGTTCGAAGCCCTGTATGGAAGAAGATGCGGAACACCGTTGATGTGGGATGAAGTTGGAGACCGCCAGTTGTTTGGACCGGATTTGATTAAGGAGTTTGAAGAGAAGGTTAAGCTGATTCGAGATAGACTGAAGGTAGCTCAGTCCCGACAGAAGAGTTATGCAGACTCGATACGCAAGGAGGTAGCCTATGAGATCGGAGACAGAGATATCTATGAGTGTCACCTCTACGAGGAGTTAAACGTTTTGGAGTCAAGGGATAGTTAGCCCCGAGATTTGTAGGACTGTACCATGTTTTGAAACGCATGGGAGAGGTTGCCTACAAGTTGGAGTTACCCGAAGGACTGTCAGGAGTTCATGATGTGTTTCACGTTTCCCAGTTGAAGAAGTGCCATGGAGAGATGGCCGATATTCCTTTGAGAGATACAGTGCCCCTGGAAGCAATTCAGTTGGATAGCGATTTGGCATACGAGGAGAAACCTGTCCAAATTCTCGAGTTTGCCAGCCGAGTTACTTGCAACAAGGTTATCAAGTTCTGCAAAGTTCAGTGGAGCCACCATACCGAGGAGAAGCCACCTGGGAAAGAGAGGATGATCTATGAAAGGACCACCCACACCTATTTTCTAGCCAACCCAAATCTCGAGGACGAGATTCATCTTAAGGGGGGTAGGTTTGTAACATCGCAAATTTTCAATTTGGAATGTTATACATAGTTCATTCATGCATATCATATTTTATTGCATTTCGTTTCATGATCCTCGAAATCCTAAGTAACTCAAGGACCCACGGAGAGAGTTGGGGATTTCACGTTCTTCATATTTAAATTTTATCAAATATTGGGTCAAGGATCATTTTGGTTTAATAATTTTTCTCTCCGAAAATATTTCATATCAAAATATATGAGAGGAGATAATATGACTTCTCCAAAAATAAGTGAAATATTGGAGGAAAAAATATTAAAATCAAATGAATAAATTTTATTTGGATTTTATTGAAATTTTATTTGAATTAGGAAAAATATGAGTTTTTCAAAATTGCATTAGAGGCCCAAATAAATGTTCACTTTATCCGGAATATTATTAGAGGACCGTGAAAATTCATTTCAGGATTTTTGCAGTCCGTTTAGTTTTACTTTTATTTGTTTTTCTGTGTCAGGTTTCAAAAGAAGAGCACCGACCTAATGGGCCGTGCCCGACTAGGACATCGCTCGGCCGGCTTTATAAGACGAGGCCCGAGGCCCGCGAAGCCGCCGCCCCGCCCGAAACCCTAGCGCCCGCCACGCCTTCGCCCGCGATGTCGCCAACTCCTACCGCCAGCGCCTCCCGCCGTGAAGACGGCAGCCCCGCCGAAACCCTAGCGCCGCCTTCGCCAGCGCCGCCTCCTGCCGCCCGCCATAAGCCGTCGCCGCCGCCGCCACGACCCGTCACCCAGCCTCCCGCCGCCGCGCCGCCCATAAAGCCGCCGCCCGTCGCTGCTGACCCCGCTCGCCACCGTTCGAGTCCCCGCCACCTGAGCTGCCGCCCGTCGCCGCCAATCTTGCAGACGCCGAGGTAGCCGCCGCCGCCGTCCGGTTTTCTCGGGAAAACCGTTGTTTTTTTAGAAAACCCTAGACCTTTTTTTAAAATAGATCGGTTCGTTCGGTTTTCCATCGGTTTATTTATTTAGCGGACGTTCGTCCGTACGTTCATTTTAATGAACGCTTGTTCGTCGGTTAGTCGCAGACAGCGAACGTTTGTTCGTTAGCCTGTTCGCGGTTTTTCTTTTTCCAGGGTTTTTCCGCGATTATTTCCGATCGTGATTTCTTCCCTAATCTTCGATCTAGTATATATTTTCACTCGTTTATCCAAATGAGGTGAAACAAGCGCCTAGAGCTTCGTCTCGAAGCCCTCTTTCTGTTTAACCAACTTTAACAAGATTTTGGTACTGTAAAATTTGACTTTAGTCCAGATTAATAATTGGATCTTATTTCTTTTGTAGTTTGTGTTTCGTTGCTCCGTTTGATTTGATTCTTTTTGCAAACCAGAGTTCTTTAGTTGAACTTTCTGGTTAGCTCTTCTTATTTGAGTTTTACCCGTGCATCTTTGCTTGATTGCTTATGTATGCTATTGTTTGTTTGCGATAGAATTCCCGGAGTGCGAAGCGTGCTACTACGAGTCACTAGGTTTTGCAGATCGTGAGCAAGGCAAGTAACACATTGATCATACTCTTTCATACCCAGTTTTTATGCATTACTTACAATCCTCAAACACTGCATGATTAGGATGTGATTAACATGTGGTATTGGGAAGTAGTTGATGAGGTAGAACCTATTACCTGTTTTATTATCAAACCCTTGGGAGTTACTTCTACGTTATGCTTATATTGGTATGCTATGCTCGTAGACGTGGATTGGGTTTGAGTGTATCCATGACAAATGTGAGTGTTTAATTAATGGTTAAATTCTAAGGTGGCAACTTTAATAAACATCTGGGTGGATTGTTGGTTTTGGGCACCTGGGGTTATACCAGTGTTGTCCTAGGAGATCTCGGGGTTATACCGTGTGATCCTCCTATGGTCCGCCACCTAGGCTCAAAGGGATCATAAGATTATTAATGCTAGAAACTTCCATGTGCAGCCACAAGCTATTATGGGCTCTAGCATAATTGAGTAGGTTGCATGACATCTTCAAGTGGTAGGCTAGCAGATGTAGGGGATGTAGGTTGGTACTGTCTACCCGGGTTAGAGTTAATGCTTCTGAAAGACCGTGTCTCGGTCATCCGTTTCTCAAACACCATGCAGTGCGAGAAATCCAACGGAGGAGATCGAGTCTTGTGGGGTAAAGTGCACAAACCTCTGCAGAGTGTACAAACTAATCATGGTTAGTCGTGTCCCCGATTATGGACATCTTGAGTATCTGGTTTCTTGGATTATCATATGGATCTCATCACTCTATATTAATTTGTTGAGTTGATAATTACTTTTAATTGGGATTGTGATGGGGGTACCATTCTCAATGTTTCAACCACCATGATAGTTAAATAAAGTATATTTCTTTGTTGTAGGAAAAAAATGGCTTTTCGCAAAAAACATTATAACCACAGAGCCTCCACCAGCCAAATATGCATGTAGTGATAGCATTTATCTGTTCCTTGCTCTACTGTGTTATATTGCCAGCATATTCCATGTGCTGACCCATTTCGAGCTGCAACCTATGATGTTGCAGACTTTTCAGACGAGGAGTAAGGTGCGATAGGTCGTTTGTCATGCACTCAGCTATGCCGTTGGAGTTGATGGACTCACTTTATCTTCCAAGCCTTCCGTTGTTATCGCATTTAGATGGCCTTAAGCCATATTTATTGTAATAAGTTCTCTTTTGAGACATTCGACATAATAAGTGTGTGATTGCTACTCTGTTATAAATCCTTCAAGTACTGTGTGTGTCAGCATTACCGATCCAGGGATGACACTGAACACAGAGACTGACCGTCTGAGGTTGGGTCGCTACATTCCACCATTTGCAACTAACTTTTGTTTATAAAACAGAGGTGCAAAGTGAGGGAGTCCTGGACTAAGGGGTCCTTGGGCGTCCGTCCTGTTGGACGGGGGCCGGACTAATGGGCTGGGAAGATACAAGACCGAAGACTCTCTCCCGTGTCCGTATGTGACTCTCCTTGGCGCGGAAGTCAAGCTTGGCGACCGGATATGAAGATTCCTTTTCCCTATAACCGACTTTGTACAACCCTAGCCCCCTCCGGTGTCTATATAAACCGGAGGGCTTAGTCCGGAAAGATAGACAATCATACAAGCTATACTTTTAGGGTTTTAGCTATTATGATCTCGTGGTAGATCAACTCTTGTAATACTTATATTCATCAAGATAAATCAAGCAGGAAGTAGGGTATTACCTCCACAGAGAGGGCCCGAACCTGGGTAAACATTGCGTCCCCTGTCTCCTGTTACCATCATCCTTAGACGCACAGTTCGGGACTCCCTACCTGAGATCTGCCGGTTTTGACACCGACATTGGTGCTTTCATTGAGAGTTCCACTATGCCATCCTCAAAAGGTTGATGGCTCCTTCAATCGAAACAATGAGGCTATCCAAGGGGAAGCCTTCCTCCCCGGACAGATCTTCGTGTTCGGCGGCTTAGCACTGTGGGCCAACTCGTTTGGCTATGTGGAGCAGATCGACAGTTGCGCCTCTGGCCATCAGGTCAGATTTGGGAGCTTGAACTACGTCACGGATATCCGCGGAGACCTGTTCTTCGATGGATTCGAGACCGCGGCAGTCGCTCCCCGTCGCCACGATGAACACGACTTAAATCTATCATCGGACCATACTCAGGAAATTGCACCTGTAACCGCTCTGGCCTTAGATCCGGAGCAGATCATGCCATCCTAGGACGGGAAGCTCTACCCCGCCACGGAGGCCGCAGACTCCGCGGCGTTGGAACCGCACACAGACCTAACTTCGGGTGATGTCTGTGTCACTGGAACCTCGGACTCGTTTTCGGCTATATGTTCCAAGCCATGTACGTCCGCGTATGTCGAGTAGGATCGGTCATCAATCACCGAATTCAGCACCGCGGACATCTTCCGGCACTCACCTTTAGGTGATGTGCTGATATCGTTAAAGAATCTATCCCTAGTGGAGGACTCTCAGCCGAATTATATCCGGTTTGAACTGGAGGCTGATGATGGAGAATTTCGTTTCCCACCCACCGCCCACTTCATAGGCACTGTCGAAGACCTAATCGACATGCTTGACTATGACTCCGAAGACATCGACGGTATGAACGATGATGCCAGAGAAGAGGAGGCCCAAAACCCGCCGTTCATCGGATGATGGACGACCACTTCCTCATATGACTTATACATGGTGGATGCACCAAAACATAATAGCGGCAACGACAAGGAGAACCCAGCGAAGGATGACTAAGGGAGTCCTGGATTAGGGGGTGTCCGGATGGCTGGACTATAACCTTTTGCCGGACTCCTGGACTATGAAGATACAAGATTGAAAACTTCGTCCCGTGTCCGGATGGGACTTTCCTTGGCGTGGAAGGCAAGCTTGGCGATACGGATATGTAGATCTCCTCCCATTTGTAACCGACTCTGTGTAACCCTAGCCCTCTCCGATGTCTATATAAACCGGAGGGTTTTAGTCCGTAGGACGGACAACAATCATACCATAGGCTAGCTTCTAGGGTTTAGCCTCTCTGATCTCGTGATAGATCTACTCTTGTACTACCCATATCATCCATATTAATCAAGCAGGAGTAGGGTTTTACCTCCATCGAGAGGGCCCGAACTGGTAAAAACATCGTGTCCCTTGTCTCATGTTACCATCCGCCTAGACGCATGCAGTTTGGGACCCCCTACCGAGATCCGCGGTTTTGACACCGACATTGGTGCTTTCTTGAGAGTTCCTCTGTGTCATCATCTTTAGGCCCGATGGCTCCTCCGATCATCAACAACGATGCGGTCCAGGTGAGACTTTTCTCCCGGACAGATCTTCAGATTCGGCGGCTTTTGCTGCTGGGGCCAATTAAGCAGCCATCTGGAGCAGATCGAAGCTACGCCCTGGCCATCGGGTCAGATTTGGAAGTTTGGACTACGAGGCTGGCGTCGCGGAGACTTGATCTTCGACGGGTTCGAGCCATAGCCAAGCGCGCGCCACACCATCACGATGGGCATGATCTAGCTCTGCCGCCCGAGCAGTGCCACGGAGGCCGCACCGATGTCCGCTCGACCCTTAGCTTCCGGAGCCGATTGCTAATCGAGGGCGGGTGGTCGGACACCGCCTCGGGGGCTGCAATCCCTACGGCGATCGAGCCGAACACTAGCCTTGTCCTTTGCAAAGCTCGTGACTCCAAGGTGCCGGACTCCGAACCTTCCGCGCCCCTGCCAATCGAATCCGATTGGGCGCCGATCATGGAGTTTGCCGCCGCGGACATCTTTCAGCACTCGCCCTTCGGCGACATCCTAAATTCGATAAAGTCTCTCTCTTTATCAGGAGAGCCCTGGCCGGACTATGGTCAGCAAGGTTGGGATGCGGACGACGAAGAAATTCAAAGCCCACCCACCACCCACTTCGTAGCCACTATCGATGATTTAACCGACAAGCTCGACTTCGACTCCGAAGACATCGACGGTATGGACGCCGATGCAGGAGACGACCAAGAAACAGCGCCTACAGAGGCCTTTGGAAGGCCACCTCGTCATCGACATATACATGGTGGACACCCCAAAATAAGGGAATAGCGATGGAACAACGGAGGATGACCCTCCAAGAAGCAGCCTAAGCGCCCGGCATCGTGGCGCGCTCTAAATCCCGCCAAAGCAAAAGCGGTGATTCCGCACGGAGATAATAACACCCGAGCAGTCGAAGACAACCCCTCCGGCAGGATTCAAAGACAGAGGATGGAGAAGCCAGCCCTCATGAGAGAGCGGCGATGAGAGGTAGAGGCGATAATTACATGCCTCCCTCCGAAGGCAGAGGCAAGCCTCGGCTGACGAATTTAATTTGTCGTGCTGAGGATCCCGTCGAACAAGAGCGTTTCAAGCGCAGGCTTATAGCCACAGCAAGCAGCCTCAAGAAAAAAAAACAGCAACAACTTAGAGCTGACCAAGAATTGCTAGCCGACGGATGGATCAAGTCCTTGTGGCCGAAGAGTATGAACTCGAACGCCCCTCCAAGAGCTACCCAAAGCGCAGGCTGCTACCCCGACTAGAGGAGGAAGCACCTAAACCTACATCACCAGCGCATGATGCGGCCGACCGGCCACCTCGCGGCCGCGACAGAGAGGCCTCTCGGCACTCCACTCAAGCCACACCCCGGCGTCGCTCCAAAAATACCAAGGCACGGGGAAATGCGCCAGATCTGCGAGATATATTGGAGGACAAGGAAAGGCAAACAAGATCGATCTACAGATCGCGTGGGCGCCCCACGACAAGTGACGATAACCGTCATGCCGGATATAGCAAATCCGGCCGGGCCGAACACATCAGACAAAGCTCATTTGAGCTACGTCGTGATATAGCCCAGTACAGAGGCGCCGCACACCCACTATGCCTCACAGATGAAGTAATGGATCATCAAATCCCCGAGGGTTTCAAACCTGTAAACATTGAATCATACGATGGCACAACAGATCCTGCGGTATGGATCGAGGATTATCTCCTTCATATCCACATGGCCCGCGGTCATGATCTACACGCCATCAAATACGTCGCACTCAAGCTTAAAGGACCAGCTCGGCATTGGCTTAACATCTTGCCAGCAGAGTCAATTGGTTGTTGGGAGGACCTAGAAGCCGCATTCCTCGACAATTTCTAGGGCACCTATGTGCGACCACCAGACGCTGGTGACCTAAGCCACATAATTCAGCAGCCAGAGGAATCGGCGGAACAATTACGGACACGGTTCCTAACCAAGAAAAATCAAATAGTCGTTCGTCTCCGATCACGAGGCCCTCGCAGCCTTCAAACATAACATCCGTGACGAGTGGCTTGCCCGGCACCTAGGACAGGAAAAGCCGAAATCCATGGCAGCCCTCACAACACTCATGACTCGCTTTTGCGCGGGAGAAGACAACTGGCTAGCTCGTAGTAATAACATGACCAAGAGCCCTGGTAATTCGAATACCAAGGACATAAATTGCAGGTCGCGTCGCAACAAGCACGAGCGCCGCATTAACGGCGACAATGCGGAGGATACGACAGTTAATGCCGGATTCAGAGGCTCTAAACCCGGTCAGCGGAAAAAGCCATTTAAAAGAAATACTCCGGGCCCGTCCAGTTTGGACCGAATACTCGATCGCTCGTGCCAGATACACGGCACCCCCGAAAAACCAGCCAACCACACCAACAGGGATTGTTGGGTGTTCAAACAGGCAGGCAAGTTAAATGCCGAAAACAGTGACAAGGGGATGCATAGCGATGACGAGGAGGAGCCCCGGCCGTCGAACAATAGGGGACAGAAGGGCTTCCCCCCACAAGTGTGGACGGTGAACATGATATACGCAACCCACATCCCCAAAAGGGAGTGGAAGCGTGCACTCAGGCACGTATATGCGTTGGAGCCAGTCGCCCCAAAGTTCAACCCGTGGTCTTCCTGCCCGATCACTTTTGATCGAAGGGACCACCCCACTAGCATCCGCCACGGCGGATTCGCGCGTGGTTCTAGACCCAATCATTGATGGATTTCACCTCACTAGAGTCCCTATGAATGGCGGCGGCAACTGAACCTGCTTTATCGGGATACAAAGTCGAAAAATGGGCATAGATCCCTCAAGGATTAAACCCACAAAGACGACCTTTAAAGGCGTCATACCAGTGTAGAGGCCAAGCTGCAGGCTCAATTACACTTGAGGTGGTCTTTGGATCCCGGATAATTTCGAGCGAGGAGTTAATCTTGACATAGTCCCGTTCAGCGATGGCCATCACGCCTTTGCTGGACGAACCGCATTGCAAAGTTCAATGCGGTGCCGCACTACGCATACCTCAAGCTCAAGATGCCAGGCCCTCGAGGAGTCATTACGGTCAATGGAAACACCGAACGCTCTCTCCGAACGGAGGAGCATACGGCGGCCCTCGCGGTGGAAGTACAAAGTAGCCTCTCAAGGCAATTCTCCAGTCCGGCTATTAAACGTCCGGACACCGTCAAGCGCGCCCGGAGTAACCTACAACAAGACCGCCTGGCATGTTCCGAGCAAGCGTCGTAATGCGGCCCCAACCCCTGCCATCACAAAATTGTGAAACCAGTACTACGCGTACATAACCACGCTATGGAAATACCATGGGCATAGGGGGAGGGGCACGACCACGGCATGCCCAAAATGCGGCTCAACCGCACTAGGGGCTCCCGATTTTGTCATTCCTTTTTTCTTACTTTCAGGACTCCGCTCTCCGGAAGGCCTGTCCGTGATAGAATCGCCGAACACACGATGCAACAGCGAGGAAGCGTAGCTACGTCAAGTGTCCAGTGGTCCCTATAACGAGCAAGATACTTGTTTCACATATCATCCCTTGGCTTCATACGGAGAAGGACATGTTAAATAGTCCCACCTCTTGCTTATCGCACTATTTGTATCGTTCTTCTTTTACCGCAGCCTTTTCGAATAAACAATACATAGCTTTTGTCTATTATTGCATTACTTTTTTATGTAAATATGTTCAGTTATGACATTATGCAACCGTACACTTTGGTGCAGCCAATACACCGAGGGCTTAAGTACCCCTGAATATGGTGTGAGAAGTCCGAACACTCTCACGAAAAGTCTGGCACCACAGAACTTATAGCATTATATGCATCGGCTCCGAATCATGTCTTGGGTCGATAGTTGGGTTCGCCCGGCTCCTATGTTTTGGTACCTTACGTTCCGTTATATCGGCTAAGGTAGCGCTAGGAGAACTACTGCGATTGTGCCCAGGTTGAGCTGGGTTAAGCACCTCAGTAGAGAAAGCTAAAACTGACCGTCATGATAGGGCGAGAGCTGGTCGCTGTTCGAGAGGTTTCGAGTTCCTAAAGACTTATGCCGCTTAGAGCGAGGAGCTGGCTTTGTCCGGCCTAGGCGTGGATAGCGCCCCGAACTCGATCTTCCGAATACTAGGGGCTTCGCAGAAATTTAAAATTATAGAATTCTATGGCTAAGTGAGAGTGATAAAGCATTATAGTCCGATTGCCTTGTTACCGTTGTCTTTGGCGCCTCCCTCGAAGGACCCAAGAATGGGAACAAGAGCGGTCAGGTTTATCCGAACACCCCAAAGACTCGTGGCATGGGGGCGAAGCTTTACGACTTCGCCATCTCTCAGATTAAATAAACGGCCGCACAGAAGGTAATATTTTAAATTCAAAAAGCATTGCTTAGCGCATATGAACAACTTTTCAGCGCACAGGATAACACGAGCGAGGTTACTCAAAATTACATCCTTGGAACATTCATCCGCCACAAGGTGGGCACCCTTCAGGACGCCCTCATAATACATCTCGGGCTTGCGATGCTCCTTGCCCTGCGGTGGCCCATCTGTCACCAGCTTCTCAGCATCCATCTTGCCCCAGTGCACTTTAACACGGGCAAGGGCCCTACGGGCGCCTTCAATGCATACGGAGCGCTTGATGACTTCAAGCCGTGGACAGGCGTCCGCCAACCGCCTCACCAGCCCAAAGTAGCTCCCATGCATGACCTCCCCAGGCCATAGCCGGACTACAAGGCCCTTCATGGCCTGTTCGGCCACCTTATGGAGCTCGACCAGTTGCTTCAGCTGGTCGCTTAAGGGCATCGGGCGTCCGGCCTCAGCATACCGAGACCAGAACACCTTTTCCGTCGAGCTCCCCTCCTCGGCTCGGTAGAATGCGGCAGCGTCGGACACACTGTGGGGAAGATCTTTGAATGCTCCTGGAGAGCTCCGGACTCGGGTAAGTAACAAGTAATTCACTTTCACATGCTTGCTTTGCAACGAATGCCTTACCCGCCGCTATCTTCTTCATCGCCTCAATTTCCTGGAGGGCTTTTTGGGCTTCGGGCTTGGCAGATTTGGCGCTCTCAAGGGCCGAGGCGAGCTCGGACTCTCGAGTCTTTGAGTCAAGCTCCAAACTCTTGTGGTTTTCCACGAGAGCCTGGAGCTCTTGCCGCACCTCCGCCACCCGCGCCTCCTGCTTCTCTCGCTCGGTGCGCTCCACCGCCACATTGTCTTCGACCTTGGACAACACTTCCTTCAGGGTCGCCACCTCGGTTGTGGCCCCTGTAATACTCACGTTGGTCTTGTCATTTTTTGCAACCACATCTTTTTATATACTTACATAAGGTATTACTTACCTTCCTTGTCCTCGAGCTACTTCTTGGCAAGGCCGAGCTCGTTCTCGGACCGCTCGAGGCTCTGCTTCAATGCATCGACCTCCATGATCCGGTCTTGGCGGAGGTCGGCGGTGCAGCCTGCATTCCCATATTGACATACTTATGTTAGACTCCTGCATATATCTTTTAGATCCTCGGTTCGGCTTTTCTTTCCGAACACCAAAGCTGAAAGCATCGAGGGTTCTTGTCTATGCGGTAATATTTTCACATATATTAAATACATACCTCAAAGCTTTGTTAGAAGGTGGCACGAGCTTCAGTCGGCCTGCTCTTGGCGGATCGAACCTTCTGAATCACTGCACTCATAATAGTGCGGTGCTCCTCGTCGATGGGCGCCGTTAAGCACCTCCGGCCAAATTATCCGGTGCCTCCGGTTGGGACGGAGATCACCGGCGTCGTAAACTTGCCCTTCTTACTAAGGGGCCGCTGCGGACTCTGGAACCGAAGGTTCCGTGCGGTGTCCGGCCGAGGTGGGACTTGAAGCCCTTGGGGTTTTGTCCCCTTTACTGAGTCGGGAGGTCGCCTTGCGGCGCCTCGGGACCACCGCCTCCTGGCTTGGACCCTTTTGGGACTCCAGCTTGGCATCATCCGCAGGGCGAGGGGAGGAGGCGGCCGGAAGTGAAGTGCTATTCACATCCGACGAGCTTAAAGAGCCGCTCGACGACACGCCAACCTAGGCTCGGGGCGGATTGCATGATTATATTCAGCGTCAGAAGATACTGTGCAATAAAGGAACGCCATGAGTTATTCTGGTATCCGGATACTTAAGATTTTGCCATGGGCTTGGCCCTGGATGGCCACTCCTCTTCGCCGTCGTCAGCGTTGGTGGAGTAGTCCGGAGAACGGTCCTTCGCTTATTGGACCCTCCGGGACCCCCAGTTGGGGCGGCCGTCCTTTTCTTCTCTCCCCGGGAGAGACCTCTCTTCCTCCTCCTCGTTTGCGTGGGAGGAGTCCATATGAGTCATCGGACGATGAGTCCGACACCACCGGCCGGGAACTCTTTCGCGTTCCGTGGCCTTCTTCTTGGCCTTGTTCTCCGGCACCACGTAAGGTGCGGAACCGGCTAACCCGTCAGCCGGGCGTCCGCTGAGTCTTCGGGCAAGGGAGCCGGACGGTCAATCTGCGGGGCGTCTTCTGCCAATCTTGTCAAAGGTAAGGGAGTTTAGATCCCGCATAGGGTCAAACTATGAGAAACAAGTATCCCGTAAAGGGTAAAACATCTTACCGTTTTGGCTTGATGCTGCGCGCTGAATCCGCAATCCTCGGTAGCGGATGCGGGAGCCTCGGCGCCCTTGCACAACACCTTCCACGCATCTTCGTACGTAGTGTCGAAGAGCCTGCTCAGGTTTCGGTGCTGTGCCGGATTAAACTCCCACAAGCTGAAAGCCCGTTTTTGGCATGGGAGGATCCGGCGGATGAGCATGACCTGGACTACATTGACGAGTTTGAGCTTCTTGCTCACCAGGTTTTGGATGCAGGTTTGGAGTCGGTCGGCTCTTCGAATTACCCCACGACAGGCCCTTCTCTTTCCAGAAGTGAGCAGCGTGGGGATGCCAGATCAGAATTGGGGGCGCTGCCCATTCAGGGTCACGCGGCTCGGTGATGTAGAACCACCCGATTGCCACCCCTTTATGGTCTCTCTGAAGGAGCCCTCGAGCCATAGGACGTTGGGCATCTTTCCCACCATGGCACCTCCGCACTCCGGCTTGGCGGCCGCCCACTACCTTGGCTTGACATTGAAGGTCTTCAGCCATAAGCCAAAGTGGGGCTGGATGCAGAGGAAGGCCTCGCACACGACGATGAACGCCGAGATGTTGAGGATGAAGTTCAGGGCCAGATCGTGGAAATCCAGGCCGTAGTATAACATGAGCCCCCGGTCAAATGGGTGAAGTGGGAAACCTAGTCTGCGAAGGAAATGGGTGAGGAACACCACCCTCTCGTGGGGCCTGGAGGTGGGGATGAGCTGCCCCTTATCTGGGAGCCGGTGCGCGACGTCATTGGATAAGTATCCGGCTTCCCTCAGCTTCTTGATGTGTCCCTCCATGACGGAGGAGACCATCCACTTGCCTCCCACTCCGGACATGGCTGGAGAAGGTCGATGAGGGAGTTCCGGACTAGGGGGTGTCCGGATAGCCGAACTATCATCATCGGCCGGACTCCAAGACTATGAAGATACAAGATTGAAGACTTCGTCCCGTGTCCGGATGGGACTTTCCTTGGCGTGGAAGGCAAGCTTGGCGTCTGGATATGTAGATCTCCTACCATTGTAACCCGACTCTGTGTAACCCTAACCCTATCCAAAGTGTCTATATAAACCGGAGGGTTTTAGTACATGGGGCGAACAACAATCATACCATAGGCTAGCTTCTAGGGTTTAGCCTCTTTGATCTCGTGGTAGATCTACTCTTGTAACACACATCATCAATATTAATCTAGCGAGGATGTGAGGTTTTACCTCCATCGAGAGGGCGAACACAGGTAAAACATCGTGTCCCTTGTCTCCTGTTACCATCCGCCTAGGCATACGATTCGGGACCCCCTACCGAGATCCACGGTTTTGACACCGACATTGGTGCTTTCATTGAGAGTTCCTGCGTAGCCGTCGCCCGATAGGCCGATGGCTCCTTCGATCATCAACAATGGCGCGGTCCAGGGTGAGACTTCTCTCCCGAGGCGGATCTTCGTGTCCGGCGGCTTTGCTGCCGGGCCAATTAAGCAGCCATCTAGAGCAGATCGAAAGCTACGCTCCTCGACCGTCAGGTCGATTCGGAAGATTTAAACTATACGGCGATATCCGCGGAGACTTGATCTTGGCCGATTCGAGCCTGACCAAGTGCGCCGCCTTGTCTCGATGGGCATGATCTAGCTCTGCGGTGAGCGGTGCCACGGAGGCCGCACAGAATCTGCTCCAACCCTTAATCCGGGCGGACTCCCGATCGGGGGCGAGTGGTTGGACACCACCTCAGGGCTTTAATCTCTCTGGCGATCGAGCCGAACTCCATCCCTGTCCTTTGCAAAGACGCCCGACTCGGTAGCGCGGACTCCTATCCGAACTCCGAACCTTCCGCGCCCTTGCCGATCGAATCCGATCGGGCGCCCGTTATGGAGTTCACGTCCGCAGACATCTTTCAGCACTCGCCTTTTGGCGACATCCTGAATTCACTAAAGTCTCTCTCTTTATCCGGAGAGCCCTGGCCGGACTACGGTCAGGAAGGTTGCGATACGGACAATGAAAAAATTCAACGCCCAGCCACCACCCACTTCGTAGCCACTGTCGATAGCCTACACGACGTGCTCGATTTCGACTCCGAAGACATCGACGGTATGGACGACGATGTAGGAGACAACAATGAACCAGCACCTATAGGATGGTGGACAAACTCACCCCATGATGTATACATGGTGGATACACCTAAAGCAAATGAAGACGAAGAGCAAGGGGACACTACGAAGGATAAATCCCTCGAAAAGCAGTCAAAACGGCAACGTAAACGCCGAACAAAGTCCCGCCTCAACAAAGACCCAGCCATAGAGCAGGGCGAACCGGTGGACAACGAACAAGATATCGAGCAATCGTCCGAACAAGACAACTTGGATAAACAATCTGTCCCCGGCGAAGACAACAGTCCGGACGACCTCACGCCGGACAAACCATTGGAGCAAAATGACCTCCGAGAAAAGGCTGCGTCGCCCGCTGCTGGCGTAAGCCTGAAAAAGCGAAGCGGAAGCTCAAAACAATGAACGATGCACTCGAGGATTAGATGGAGCAAAGTATTCAGCACGCGGTAAATGCGGCGACGATCGCCGAACAAAGAGTTATCCGAAAGAAAGCTACTGCCCGAATTGACGAGGAGGCCTTAGAGCCCCACAATTAAAAAGCAAGAAGGCCACCCGGTCGGATGGACGACCTCATGGCAAAAAGAGAGCGGCGAATGGCGCCGCACACAAGCCAATATGCGATCCGCATAAGGATTCACACCAAGAGGATGGCCTAGTTAGGTCCATCTATGGGCCAAGAAAGCAGGCTCGTCAAAGCAATGCAATACGCCAAAATTCCGAAGATCATGGCACACCCAAATATAGGGGCGCCGCACATCCCCTATGTTTCACCGATGAGGTCTTTGGATCATGAATTTCAGTGGGATTCAAACCCGTAAACATAGAGGCATCTGACGGAACAACAGATCACGGAGTGCGGATCGAGGATTACATCGTCCACATACACATGGCTAGAGGAGGCGATCTCACGCCATAAAATACTTACCCTTAAACTCAAAGGGCCAGCTCGGCATTGGCTTAAAAGCCTCCCGAAAATACCATTGGAAGTGGCGAGAGCTCAAGGATGCATTTCGGCAAATTTTGGGGGACTTATGTCCGCCCTCAGGATCTGACGATCTAAGTCACATAACTCAACAGCCCGGAGAGTCAGCCGGAAATTCTGGAACAGGTTCCTTACTAAAAGAACCAAATAGTCGACTGTCCGGACGCCGAAGCCTTAGCAGCTTTCAAACACAACGTCCGAGACGAATGGCTCGCCAGACACCTCGGCCAAGAAAAGCCAAGAACAATGGCCGCATTAACAAGCCTCATGACCCGCTTTTGCGTAGGGGAAGACAGCTGGCTGGCTAGATGCAGCACCAGCGACCCGAGTACATCCGAAATCAGGGATGGAAATGGGAAATCATGAAGCAGAAAAGATCGGTCTTGCGGAATAAGGAAAATGGCCCAAATAGTATGCGGTGATCGGCGCCAGATTCAAAAGCTCTCGGCCGAACAACCAAACACCGCCCTAAAGGATAACGGTGGCGAGCTATCCAACCTAAACAAGATTACGGATAGGCATGTCAAATACATGGTACCTCCGGAAGCCCGCAAACCATACCCATAGAGATTGTTGGGTCTTCAAGCAGTCCGCCGACTTAACGCCCGAACACAAGGGGCTCGACACACCAAATGCGAGTGACGAAACCCAAAAGCAGCACTCCGGAAAACGAAAACTTTCCCACAGGAGGTTAAAACAGTAAACTCACTTCACGTGATCAAAGGGAAAAACAAAGCGGCGCCCCCTAAAAGGCGCGCCGCACACTGGTTGTCAAAACCAATCACCTTCGACCATCAGGACTATTCCGGTTCCTCCCGAAACGCAGGATGGACTGCCTTGATATTGGATCCTATAATCGACGGATTCCAATTTACACATGTCCTCATGGACGGCGGCAGTGACATACGCCCTTTGCACGGGCTCCATACTGCTAGAAGTTGTGTTTGGTTCATCCGACAACTTCCGTCGCGAAAGGTTACTCTTCCATGTCGCCCCGTTTAAAAGTAGCCATCAAGCACTATTGGGACGCGAAGCTTTCGCCCGCTTTAACGCATAATACCGCATTATGCATCTCTAACACTTAAAATGCCCGGTCCACACGGCATCATCTCGTTGAAAGGAAGTATTAAGTGTTACTCGGCGCGGAAGAAGGGGAGACTACATCGACAGCTCCACGACTATCCGGCTCCACTAGGCAAAGAACACGCAATAGGTCATTCAAACCCCGGATACGGCTAGGCGAGTCCGGCGCCCACTAAGCGGCATACCCCCATAAAAGGGCTGCATGCATGTATAACAAGAGACAATAAAGCTCAATTTTGTTCACTTCTTTGAACCGTACTCTGTTCATTTAATATTAATTACATCTTTCGCACGCTCCTTTTTTTCAAACTATGTTCCTCTCTTTTACTGATGAACAACGTGCTACACCCGTCGAGGATCTACGGCACAACGGAGACACAAAGCGCAGACGCGGTGGACCCGTTGCAAGGATTCTTTTCGATTAAGACCTGCGTAAACCTTTTTTCACCGTCTCTTGTTGATATACATTCCCCAGTTCCTTAAATATAAGCGAGGAGGAGGTGGTGCTTTGGCATTGGCCGCACTGAATTTTCTTGGCGATACACGGACACAAAGGGCTTAGGGCCTTATTTTGCCCATTTTCATAAAGACCGAATACCTTAGGGAGTATTCGGCGTCTCGAGTTAGGCCTTATATGCATCAGCTCCGAATCATTGTCTTTGGTCAAATGTTGGGTTGCCCGGCTCCTGTGTTTTGCTGCCTTACGTTCCGTTTTCACGGCTAACGCGGCACCAGGAGAACTACTGCGATTGTGCCCCGGTTCGGCCGGGCGAGCACCTCGATGAAAGCGGCTGACTGTCATGATATAGCGAGAGACTGGTCAACCACTCGATGACTCACGGGAATGTTTAGAATTCCTCCGCATTAACGAAGGACCGGTTTTGATTCGAGCACATACGCACCCGAATTCGGGAGAGTGCGGTGCCCCGAGAACTATATAGTAGCCCCACCCTCGAACTCCTATGGCTAAGTGAAAGTGATAAAGCATTATAGTCCGGTTGCACGGTTTGCTACGCTACCACCTCCTTAACAGGACCAAGGCGTTGGATTGAGTGTGAAAAAGCGCTTTTTGCAAACACCCCGCACTATGTGCGTGGGGCTGAAACCAAGGACTGCCATCTTTCGAGTTATATACACATATACATAAGCGGCCGCCGCAGGAGTAGTTTAGTACTTGAACGCACAAGTATAAAAAGCACTTATATTACATTGAAACATCGTTTTCATGAATCATACATGTCATTCAAACATAATATCCTTCGAAACTGCGTCTCTATTAAGCAGCGCCCGGCAGGACTTCTTCAAAGTAGTGCTCGGCAGGTACTCGGCCTCTGTCCGAATCCTTGGATGCAACGTCAGTGGCCTTCATCTCTGCCCAGTATGTCTTAACACGGGCAAGAGCCATCCGCGCTCCCTCAATACATGCAGATCGCTTCATCGCGTCGATACACGGCACCGCTCCAAGAAACTGCTGCACTACACCAAAATAGCTCTTCGGCTGGGGTCCGTCCGGCCACAAGTGACTCAAGACATGCTTCATGGCCAATCCGGACAATCGATTCAGCTCGGCCCACTCAGCCAACCGATCGGTCAGCGGCAGAGGATGCTCCGGACTATGGAATTGCGACCAGTATAGCTCTTCCCTTTTGTGCCCTTACGGCCGGAAGTGCTCAACCCGCGTCCTGGCGCTTCATGCCAAGTCCATATAAGCATCCTCTAAACTCCATAATTTATCCAGCGGAGCATACTTTGGATCTGTATATTTCCTCCTTGGCCGAAGCAGTTTTCCAGCCGCCAATTGCCACCCGACTCAGCTCCTCCTTGGCAGCTTTCAAAGCAGATTGGGCATTCTTGGTTTCGGGCGGCCTTCTTTAGGCCCTCCTGTTCCGCTTGATGCTCTTTTTCAAGAACCTCGCGGCGATCGGTAGCATTCCTTAACCTTTTGGCCATCTCGGCCATCTCCTCTTTGCTTCGGCAAAGGAGCAGCCCGTTCGACTTCTAGCTCTTGACGCCTTTAAAGCAACCGCATTACTACTCTGGCTTGCTCTTTCGCTCGGGCAAGTTACGCCCTTGACTCCTCAACGGCGGCGGCACCATCTGCATTAAAGCATACAAAGCAAAGAAGACATGGGCGTCAAGCTCCCTTAACAGGTGTCCACATAGAAGTCGCATACCTTGTGACTCGTCAAACCGTTTATTGACCGGTAGCGATGTCCGCATCGCCTCGTCAAGTTGCCGCTTCAGTTTGGCATATTCATCGATCCGGTGGCCTCCGAACACCCCGCCACCTGTTTAGGAGCGGCGATATGTTAAAACTGAGAATTTGATCCTCGGCACGTCGTCAATTTTTGACAACATACCGAGTCTCAGGGGCTACTATCTATACATGGCGCATTTTATACATTATTTTTTGCGTACCTCAAACCCCGTCAGTAAGCTTCTGACGGCTTCACGCAATCCGCTCTCCGCGGATGCAATTCTTTCAATCACCGTACCCATTGAAACACGGTGATCTTACGAGATAACCGCCGCCCGAGCAAATCCTCGACTCCTCGACCGCACACCACTTGGCGCGGACCTTCCACCCCCGCGGACTTGGGGAACCCTCTGCGGCGACACCTCCGGTCGTCCGCTTCACATGAGGGTGCGACAGTGGAGGCGTTTCGCTCTCCATCATCTCCGGAAGAAGATCCCCGAAGACGAGCTCTGCGAGAAGGGCTGAGGTCCGAACTACAAGGTACAATTTCGGTTATCTTCATAAATAAATCTGAGGATGTTCCTTATTTACAAGACCCCTTCGTTTTACTTACGGCTCATTTGGAGGCTGATCCCCTTGGCGAAAGCAGTCTTGGCTGTTACTTCCCAGCGCCGGACTCTCCGAGGAAGATTCCCTTCCTTTCTATGAGGCCTTGACCTCCGGATCTTCTGAAGCAGTCCTCTTCTCTCCTCGGAAGGAGGGACTCTTAATCTCCCCTTCCTTGATAGCCTCCTTCGCAGAGGCAGTTGCTCCCCCGCTCCTCCCTTCGCCTTCTTCAAAAGGCGCGACCTTCAACATCTTGGTCAACATGGGATCCAGGCGTGGTCTCAGGAGGCCGGACACCTTATCAACTTTCCTTGGCTATCCACTCTGTTCAAGAAGCGGTTCCTTTAAAGGGCATATATATATAATAAATGAATGAACAGCTTGTCCGGTTCTGGGACTACTTACTTGAGTATCAGGCGATTGCAGCTTAGTCCTGCGTCCTCGGTCAAGTCGGACACTTCTCTTGTGATCCGAAGAGCAGTTGATACATCTCCATGAGCGTCGTGCCCATAAAATTTTGGAGAGCTCGTGGTCCCTCAGTTGAATTCCCACAAGCGGAGGCGGCGTTTGTAGGGCTGAAGGCGCCGGATCACCATAACTGCGCCATCGCAGCAAATTGATCCCTCTTTCACGGAGGTCTCGAATCTGGCCTGCAGCGGGGAACGTCCTTGGGCGACCCCAGTCGAGCCTTGTTGACCCATGGCGCCCGGCCATGTGGTGGACGGGCGGAAGGCGGGGAGCACCGCCCATTTGGTGCCCACAGGGCGGTGATATAAAACCACTCCCGTTGCCACAAACCAAGCTCCTCTTGAAAGGAGCCCTCGGGCCACGAGCATCGGCACATTTGCTTATGACCGCCCCTCACTTTCTGCTTGCTACCCCTTGATCGTCTTTGGCTCCACCTTGAAGGTTTTGAGCCACAATCCAAAGTGGGGGTAATATGGAGGAAGGCCTCACATACAACAATGAATGACGAGATATGGAGGATGGACTCGGATTAAAGTCATGAAAATCAAGCCCATAATAAAACATGAGCCCCCGCACAAAGGGGTCCATCGGGAAGCCTAAACCCGACGGAAGTGAGACACGAACACCACGTTCTCACGGGCTCGGGAGTGGGAATGACCTGCCACAAGCGGGCAGCCTATCGCGAGATCTCGCCCGGTTAGATACTTGGCGTCTCGCAGCTTTAGCACGTCTTCTTACGTGACGGAGGAAGACATCCATCGGCCATCTTTGGTCGGAGCGGACATCGTCGAAAGTCAAGCGCTGAATCTGAAGCTTTGGGTGTTGGAACTCGAAGCACGAGGCGAACTTCGATAGAGGGTGTAAAAGGAGAGGGCCTTGGTCTCGATATAAAGAGGTTGAATACCAAGAGCCCACCCGTGGTCGACTAGGACTTCGCCTTTGATAGAGAAGGCAGGCCAGCAGCACGCAGTTGGGTTACCACGTCCGTATTGATGAGAATCCCGGAATAAGGGGCACGATCTACGCTTTGATAAGGCGTGCCAAGGAGACCGCCTCGCTAAACACGCTGAGGTGGAACAATAAAAAGCGATTCATATAAAAGCACGGCCGTGGTGTGATGTCACGCCGCGGAATACGTCAGCAGATCTGTGCAAAAATTATTCTCTCTACGGTGTTACGTGGAACTTGTTTTGCAGAGCCGGACACTATCCTGGTGTTCGCAATCTTCTATAAATTATTCGGAGGAAGAACCCGCCTTGCAATGCCGAAGACAATATGCGGCGCCCGGACTCGTCGTCATTGAAGCCTGGTTCGAGGCTCTTGAGGAGTTCCGGACTAGGGGTGTCCGGATAGCGAACTATCATCATCGGCCGGACTCCAAGACTATGTAGATACAAGATTGAAGACTTCGTCCGTGTCGGATGGGACTTTCCTTGGCGTGGAAGGCATGCTTGGCGATACGGATATGTAGATCTCCTACAATTGTAACCGACTCTGTGTAACCCTAACCCTATCCGGTGTCGATATAAACCGGAGGGTTTTAGTCCGTAGGACGGACAACAATCATACCATAGGCTAGCTTCTAGGGTTTAGCCTCTTTGATCTCGTGGTAGATCTACTCTTGTAACACACATCATCAATATTAATCTAGCATGTCATAGGGTTTTACCTCCATCGAGAGGGCCCGAACCTGGGTAAAACATCGTGTCCCTTGTCTCCTGTTACCATCCGCCTAGACGCACAGTTCGGGACCCCCTACCCGAGATCCGCCAGTTTTGACACCGACAGTCGAAGTGAGAAGTGCGGACTTGGGCGCTGGAGCTCGAGTGCGCGAAAATGGATAAGCAAAGGAGGAAGAAGGCATAGATGGAAAGGGTGGATCCTTATCCCCTTATATGGGTAGACGAAACTATGTGCCCCCACTAGCACAGTAAAACTTCGCTTATCTCCCAAGCGCCGTAATTAATTAATGGCAGTTGGGTTACCACGCATATATTGATGAGAATCCCGGAATAAGGGACACGATCTACTTTTGACAAGGCGTGCCAAGGAAATTGCCTCGCTAAGTGTCTTTGAGGAGGGGATAAAAATGATTGAATAAAAGGCTTGGCCGTGGTGTGATGTCACTTATGCGGAATAAATCGTCGGTGATTGGATTTGTGTAAATATTATTCTCTCGGCGGTGGTATGTGGAACTTATTTTGCAGCGCGGACACTATCCTTGTGTTCAAAATCTTCTATGAAGTATTCGGAGGAGGAATCCGCCTTGCAATCTTTGAAGACAATCTGCCGCCCGGACTCGTCGTCATTGAAGCCTGGTTCGAGGGCTCTTTGAGGGAGTCTGGATTAGGGGTGTCCGGATGGCGGACTATAACCTTTCCGGACTCCTGGACTATGAAGATACAAGATTGAAGACTTCGTCCGATGTCCGGATGGGACTTTCATTGGTGTGGAAGGCAAGCTTGGCGAGGCAGAGATATGTAGATCTCCTCCCATTTGTAACCGACTACTGTAACCCTAGCCCTCTCCGGTGTCTATATAAACCGGAGGGTTTTAGTCCGTGGGGCGAACAACAATCATACCATAGGCTAGCTTCTAGGGTTTAGCCTCTCTACGATCTCGTGGTAGATCTACTCTTGTAGTACCCATATCATCGATATTAATCAAGCGGGAGTAGGGTTTTACCTCCATCGAGAGGGCCCAAACCTGGGTAAAAACATCGTGTCCCTTGTCTCCTGTTACCATCCGCCTAGACGCACAGTTCGGGACCCCCTACCCGAGATCCGGTTTTGACACCGACAATGACCCTCCTAAGACACAACCAAAGCACCGTCGTCAGGGGTGCCGCTCTAAATCGTGCAGCAGTAAAGACAGCAACACCGACACAGGAGACGGTAACACTCCAAATGGTGCCGAAGACACAGAAGACCCCGACGAACAAACTGCCGAACAAGACAATCAGGAAGATGGGCAAGTTAGCCCTGATGAACAGGCCATAGAAGAAGACTTCGAGGAGGGCGGTGGTTATCATCCTCTCTCCAAGGAGGAGGTGAGCCTCGACAGCGAGGATTTCATCGTGCACGAGGAACCTCTCGAGCAAGAGCGCTTTAAGCTTGACTAATAGCCCGCTGCGAGGAGCACGGAAAATAAGCGGCGGCGACTTCAAGGCGGCGAGACCTGCTCAATGACAGATGGACCGATGTCCTTGCAGCCGAGGAATACGGCCTTAAACGCCCAGCCAAAAGTTACCCGAAGCGCATATTGCTACCTCAGTTCGATGACGAGGCGCCAGAGCTCGTACCAGCATCACGCAATGCGGCTGACCGACCACCACGCGGTCAGGATAAAATGGCAACTCAAGCCGAACACCAGACTGCCCCACCATGCCGTAAAGGCAGGGATAAGACAGCTCGGGGTTATACAGATGACCTTCGTCAAGACCTGGACAGTAGAGCAGGACATACAAGATCGATCTATGGATCGTCAGGACGTGCCTTGACACGCGAGGACGGCTATCTATTCAGACGTGACAAACCTAGTCATGCCTGGGCCGAAAACCACAGACGGACTCCATCGGAGCTACGTCGCGATGCGGCCCGATATAGAGGTGTCTCACACCCTCTTTGCTTCACTAACAAAGTAATGGATCACGAATTCCCAGAAGGGTTGAAACCCGTAAACATCGAATCATACGATGGAACAACCGATCCCACAATATGGATTGAGGATTTTATTCTCCACATCCACATGGCCCACGGGGATTACCTTCACGCCATCAAATACCTCCCACTAAAACTCAAAGGGCCAGCTCAACACTGGCTAAACAGTCTGCCTGAAAATTCTATTGGCAGCTGGGAGGACTTGGAAGAAGCTTTCCTTGACAACTTCCAAGGTACATATGTCCGGCCACCTGATGCTGATGACTTAAGTCACATAGTCCAACAGCCTGGAGAGTCAGCCAGGAAATTCTGGACTAGGTTCCTAACTAAAAAGAACCAGATCGTCAACTATCCGGATGCCGAAGCCCTAGCGGCCTTTAAACATAGCATCCGTGACGAATGGCTCGCCTGCCACCTCGGCGAGGAAAAGCCAAAGTCCATGGCAGCCCTCACGGCACTCATGACCTGCTTCTGTGCGGGTGAGGATAGTTGGCTGGCCCGTAGCAAAAACACAACAAGCAAAATAGGCACCTCCGAGGGCAAAAATAGCAATGGCAAGCTCCGACGCAACAGACACAAACGCCAAAGCAATGGCGACAACACCGATGACACGGCAGTCAACACCGGATTCAGTGGCTCCAAGTCCGGTCAGCGGAAGAAGCCATATAAAAGAAACAATCAGGGACCATCCAGCTTGGACTGCATACTTGATCGTCCGTGTCAAATCCATGGCACCCCAGACAAACCAGCCAATCATACGAACAAAGATTGTTGGGTTTTTAAACAGGCTGGCAAGTTAAATGCAGAGAACAAGGAAAAGGGGTCGCAAAGCAAGGACGATGATGAGGAGCCCGACAACCCGAATCTGAGGGACAAAAGAAGTTTCCCCTCGGTCAAGCAGCAAACATGATATATGCCACACACATCCCTAAGAGGGAGCGCAAGCGCGCGCTCAGGCACGTCTATGCAATAGAGCCAGTCACCCCAAAATGCAATCCATGGTCGTCATGCTCGATCACCTTTGATCGCCGGGATCACTCGACCAGTATCCGTCATGGCGGTTCAGCCGCACTGGTCCTGGACCAAATCATTGATGGATTCCACCTGACGCGAGTCCTCATGGACGGTGGCAGCAGCCTCAATCTGCTCTATCAGGATACAATGCGCAAAATGGGCATTGACCTGTCACGGATCAAGCCCACAAAGACTACCTTTAAAGGAGTCATACCAGGTGTAGAGGCTCGCTGTACGGGCTCAATTACGCTAGAGGTTGTTTTCGGATCTCCAGACAACTTCCGAAGCGAAGAGTTAATCTTTGATATTGTCCCTTTTCGCAGCGACTATCACGCATTGCTCAGACGAACCGAATTTTCTCGATTCAATGCGGTGCCTCATTATGCTTACCTCAAGCTCAAGATGCTCGGGCCACGCGGCGTCATACCAGTTAATGGAAATACCGAACGTTCCCTCCGTACCGAGGAACACACCGCTGCCTTAGCAGCAGAAGTACAGAGCGGCCTTTTCAAGCAGAACCTTAATTCGGCAGCCCAGCTCACTACAAAAAAAATACACTTCCGTGATGATACGTGTTTGTCACATTAGGTCGCGTTTTTTGTCATGCATCATTTATGACAGAATCAAGATAGTCATACCTGTGCTGTCGTAGAAGTGTTCCATGAAATTACCAAAATTATCACCACGGAAGTGTCCACTTCCATGATGATAAATCACGCATCACAGAAGTGCTTTCGTCAAGGGTGACCGACATGTGGCATCCACCGTAACGGAACGCCGTTAAGCTATCAGGTCGGGTTTTGGATCCGATAACCCGTTAACAGCCCCGACCAATGGGAATTTTCCACGTGTAAAATCATCATTGGCTGGAGGAAACACGTGTCGGCTCACCGTTGGAACAGATGTCATCCACTCATTGGACGGAAGCCGCCTATGGTACGTCGACACATGGCACGGCCCAACAGAGGCCCATTCCTGTGAAAAGGCCGACCCCGTAAAAATTAGCAGGCCGGCCCATATAAGGCCTACTTGTGTCAAGTCCATTTAAGCCCACGACCCATACGAGATGAGCCAATTCGGCCCGTCAACGGCCCATTAAAGATTTGACACCATTGCAGCCCATCGTCAGTTCGAGCCCGTTAATAGCCCGCTATATATCTGGGCTCAATATCGGCCCGATGAGATTTCGGCCTGTTAACGGCCCGTTTAATGGATGGGCCAATTTTTAGGATGTACATCTTTCGGCCTTTTAGCGACCCATTTAAATGTTGGGCTAGTTTCCGGCCCGGTGTGTCTTTCAGCCTGTTGACGGCCCATAAATCTGATGGGCCATTTGTTGTCGGACCTGAGTTTCGGCCTTTTAGCGGCCCGTTTAAGTGTTGGGCCAATTTTCTGGCCTGGTGTCACTTTCAGCCTGTTGACGGCCCATAAATCAGTTGGGCCATTTTTAGTCGGACCTGAGTTTTGGCCTTTTAGCGACCCATTTAAGTGTTGGGCCAATTCCGGCCTGTGTGACATTCGGCTGATAACGGACCATAAATGAGTTGGGCCATTTGTAGTCGGACCTTAGTTTTGGCCCTTTAACGGCCCATGCCCTTCATGGTCCAATACCAGCCGGTTTCTCTTCGGCCTGCTAAAGGCCCACAACCTGATTGGGCCATTTACAATACTGACGACTTTCGGCCTCTTAGCGGCCCATGGTCTTCATGGTCCGATACAGGCCGTTGTCTCTTCGACCTGCTAAAGGCCTACGGTATAGTTGGGCCATATGTAGCCCAAACTTAGTAACTTTGATAACGGCCGTGAAATAAACTGGGGCCACCTGTTGCCCGGCTTCAAGTCGGCATGTTAACGACCGGGAGGTAAGAGGGCCGACAATTAACTTCGACCTAGTAACGGCCCATTAACTTAATGGGCCCACTAAAGTTCAGACATGTCTTTAGGCCAAATTAGATAATTTGAGCCCATTACGACGAGCAATTATGCACAGGACCAAAACCGATCACGCAAAGGTGCGGCATACGAGGAATAACGTTGCACATCCAAAGCATATACTACAGAAATTACATCCTTTGGGCAATCAAAGATTGATGCGGTGCAAATAAATAAATGAGCAGAACCTAACCATCTACAATGTCACAATCTGCAACCTCAGCATAGATGACGCCCATAAGCATGTTGGCAAGTTATTTCTGCTTTGCTACACTTTCTCTGAAAACATTGCTCAGTTGTTGTGTCGCACGACTCTGCACCTCTGATTCATCCACCATTTTCATCATTGCTTCAGCCATTAATTGGTTCACAAACATACATTTATTCCGTTGCATTCGAGACGGAGGATCTTTGAGCAGATTCGGATGGCGATTTTGGCGACTTGTATTATTGATAGTGGAGAGTGTCTTGACCACTGCATCATAACATAAATTAGGGCCAGGGAACCAAAGAGATTAATCATGAGTTATTGCCATATTACACGGCCTAGATTTCTTTGAAATAAACAATGGGGTTGCCTTGCTGTTTTTAGAGTTTGCCTTCTTATCTTCAAAGCAGCACAAAATTAACACACTAGCATTGCTATCATTGGCCAAGTCAGATAATAGGAAAGCAACATTGACACAACGAACGTTTGGGCAAGTAGCCTACACCAAATTAACACAATATGGCACAGCTATCATCAGCCAGGTAAGGTAGTCTGAAAGAAACATTGACACAATGAATGAATGGGCAACCAGAGAAGCACTACAATTCAAGAATGCGTGATATGAGATAGTACATTCATGCATTTCGGTATGCAAAACTACCGAGGCAGTTTTCCTTACAAAAATCAACATTGGCGCCTTTAACATTTTGCTACAACTAATTTTAGATCAGATAAAGGTTAGATTCACGCCGATTAACAAAATACATGTTGATGTAAAAATATAGTGTATACAACAGTACTTACATCAGCATTGGAGCACAGAGAATTCCCATAAGATATTTTCCTCGAATATGATCCCAATGGAGGAAGTCTTCTATCGTTTAACCTTATTTTCTAAAAGAGAGATGGGTAAGAAACATGTAGAAAATATGATCGAATGCTATAAAATTTCATGATGCGAGGATACGCTGCACGCTTCTTAGAATGGAGTTGACATTCTTTTCTTTGGATCGAGCGGACTAGTTCTTTGGCCACTGGAATCTGCTTATTATCGATTGGGAGTTGGGTTTCTCTGTCTTTGGAGCGGTATCTATGAAAAATGGAGTTGGTTTATTATCTCACGGTGTTTGGATCTTTTGCAAAGACCTGGTTTGTAACCCTTCAGATTCTAACAGAGCCGTCTTCCCCTTGCATGCCTTATATAGAAGAATGGTGATTCAATTATAAAACATGCTACAGCAGAGATGGAAAGGTACTTAAGAATAGAAAGGCATGACATATTGACATGTATTCCATCCATCCAGAAATAAATGGACGGGTCTAGGCATATTTCAGTTCTAGATACATCCAGTTTTATCCATTTCTGCGACATTTAATCCGGACGGAGGGAGTATGATGTAAGAGCAAGGGAGACGACAGGACAACACAGTAAAAAAACACTGAAAAACCCACTGCAGAACCAAAGTATTCAAACCCACTAATATGAGATAGTACACTCATGTAGCTCAGGATGCAAAACTACCACGCAGTTTTCCTTACAAAAATCAACATTGTGGCCTTTAATCATACATTTTGCTACAACTAAATTTAGATCAGATAAAGGTTGGATTCACGCCAATTAACAAAATACATGCTGATGTAAAAATATAGTGATATACAAAAGGTACTTACATCTACATTGGAGCACAGAGAATTCTGCAAGAATCTTTCCTCATAAAGCGATACCATTGCAGAAATTCTTCTATGATAAGCTTATTTTCTGAAGAGAGATGGGTAAGAAACATGTAGAAAATATGATCAGCATGCTACAAAATTTCATGATGCAAGGATACGCACGCTTCTTAGAATTGAGTTGACATATTTTTTCTCGACTGGAGCGGACTAGTTCTTTGGCCACTAGAATCTGCTTATTATCAGTAGTAGTTGGGTTTCTCTGTCTTTGGGCGGTATCTATAAAAAGCTGAGTTGGTTTATTATCTCCTGGCGTTTGGATCTTTTGCAAAGGCCTTGTTTGTAACCCTTCAGATTCTAACATAGTCGTCTTCCGCTTGCATGACTTGTATAGAAGAATGGTGCTTTAATTATAAAACATGCATGACGAGAGAGATGGAATAGGTACTGAAGAATAGAAAGGCATGACATATTGACATGTATTCGCTCCATCCGGAAAAAAATGGATGGGTCTAGGCGTATTTCAGTTCTAGATACATCCTTTTTTATCCATTTCGGCAACATGTAATCCGGATGGAGGGAGTACAGTGAAGATCTTAGCACTAAAATCTATCGGCCCTAATCTGGATCAAGTTGTTGGATTCCTTACATGCTTTCCATGCACGGAGAAGCTACTCATCGAGGTGAAACTTCTTTCCTATTAGTAAACGGTAATCACAACGTAGCTCAATTTTTCCAGATGAAGTGTAGTGTTCAAAACTACATCTACGCACTGCACCGAAAGAAATGTTTTTAGTATTTTTTTCTCACGTGATCACCTGCATCATTTTTATGCTGTACTACTATATTTTCCTAGGCTAGTCATGGTGGAAAGTAACTTAGACTACTCCAGTAACTCTATGGTTACCCTAAGGGCAAGTACTACCTCCGTCCTGGTTTACTCTTCCAATTTTGTAGTATCAAAATTTGACCATAGATTTAATCGACAAAATGTTAATGCATGTCACTAAGATCTATATCGTTGGATTCGTATTTGAACATAATTTCAAATGGTGTAATTTTTAGTGACATGCATTGGCATTTTCTTAGGTAAATCTATGGTCAAAATTTTATACTAAATCTGAGGTAGTATTCCTCCGTCCCAAAATTCTTGTCTTGCATTTGTTTAGATATGGATGTATCTAACACAAAATGTAACTAGATACATCCGTATTTAGACAAATTTAAGACAAGAATTTTGGGACGGAGGGAGTAAAAAAGTGGGCTATGTAGGCCAAAACATGTGCCAAATTCACTTGTGATGCATTTGGCATCGATGCCCCTCCATTGCTCACCTGGTGCCCCAATCTGGAGCACCTACTTTGCTCCGGTGCCAAATTAACTCACGCAATGAAAAAACACTGCGTGGGAGAGAGAGGACTGAGGCAATAAAAAAACACTTGTTTGGGAGAGTGAGAGGCTGGTGTAGTTGGTTTGATTGATTTGTTTATACATGTGGGTGCAGTATTGCACGGTGCCAACTCTCTCACATCGCGAGAGCGGTGCCAAAATCTTTGATTTGACATCGATCGTATTATGTGGCATACTTTTTGCGAAATATGGCATCGGCCACATAGTGGAAGGCAACAAATGCCCAAGCTCTTCACGTGCTCCTAGTTAAATGAGAGGAAAGCGAACAGCGAGAGAGAGAGAGAGAGGAGAGAGAGTGAAAAAATATCACTAGCCAGCCAACCCTATCGTATGAGCGAATGATATTGGTACCTCTTGGCGACCACGACAATCTTATGCAGCCAGCTGCTCTAATATATTCTCTTCTTTTGCGGATAAAAAAGACCGAAAGTGAAAAAGGTGCTGCACTATAACAATCTCATCGAATGCCTTGATCTCCATCTTACGTAAATTGATTTGATCGACTACCGAGGCAGCACATCTGAGATTAAATTGGCGAGTTCTTTGTTCGGAGGCAAGTGTGCTCAAGGTAATGAGGTTTGGCATTCTCTGGCGCAACAATGAATGGCGTCTGATCACCGCATAGCGTCTAAGCCTAAATGACAAAGTCTCCATGAAGCTGAATTTGTTTTGAAACATCAAGTGACCGGAGACTTCGAAAACTTATTTGCCCATTAGTGACTTGTCGAGGCGGTGGATTTTAGTTTGTGCGATAACGCTGCATCCACCTAAAGTAACAAAAGTTCTTACGTGAACTTCCTAGTAATTCCCTCTTCCTAGGTGCAGCATTACTCCTAACATTTGTAATATCAGTTTGAAACTTGTAATATTGCCGTGTCCTATTCCTGCGTTTTCAAAATCCTGCGAATCAAACAGGTCCTGAGTTGGTGATGATGTTGTGCCTCCCATCTTTCACCAGTAGCCGTCGGATCTAGATCTGACGCATACAAACCAAGCTTCTCCATTTTTTCAAAAAGATGCCCGCACTTGTTCCCTATTTACAAACAACTCCTTGTCTCTCACAATCAGCCTTATCTCCTCCCCACCACATCTAGAAGACCGTGGAAAAATCTGGTGCGATGGCCGCTGCCGGAGCAGTCCACCCCCAATCTTGGTGTTCCGTGCAATGCACGGGCATCTACGCACGGGAAATTATGTCGAACAGGGCTAGTTGTAAGCAAGCTAGCTCTACAGCCATGATGATAGTGACTGCAGACGGTGAGGCTGACTATGGTATGCGAACACGGCGCCTATACTCAGTGTCATCTCCGGTAGCGAGGTCTTGTCACTTCACCGTGAGGAGCGACGTAATAATTTGACCAGCGGGTAGTACGTGCTAGTACTCCTAGGAGTACTACATTGGTAGTACTACTACTAGTACTAGTAGCACCACCGTCTTGATTTAGGAGTACTACCACGTCCATCTGGATTTTAGTATTTGACTAGCAATATCTAGTAATGCATGTCACAAAAAATGTACTACTCCCTCTGTAAATAAATACATGGTGTTTTATTCCTATCGGCCAGAGAACTTAATGTTTTCTTGCTAACTAGATTCTTAATAGGATTACATGCAATGAACTAAACACTGCATGTCATGTTTGGTAGTCTCAAGTCATTGAAAGCATGCACGGCCCAGATCTCTCATTGGTTGATATGTCACGAAATAAGAAACAAGGAGGGAGTTAATGCACCGTGCCTAAGTGTTTTGGGATTATTTGGTTTTCGTAATGTGACTTACACAACATTTTTGTTTACATGCATTAACATTTTATTAGTTAAATCAAAGGTTAAAACTTGCCGCAAAATGCAAAGGGGACCAATAAACCAGTAAACATCAAACTTCTCTCGTTTGGCCCCAACTAGAGGTCCGGTGAGATGACTATACCGCACCGCACGCGGAGGGGCAGCTTCGATTGACTTCACGGCAACTGCCTTTGGGTGAATGACACGTGGGCTCGGGGTGGCTGGCCCACCTATCATACTGACCAAAGGCGGTGCTGATGAAGGGCCGAGGAGTAGTACAAAATCCTATGCACCTCATACGCTAACCAAGGGCAAGAGTGATCACTTTCGAATCG
Organism: Aegilops bicornis; assembly: GCA_021605145.1. Lineage (NCBI taxonomy): Eukaryota > Viridiplantae > Streptophyta > Magnoliopsida > Poales > Poaceae > Aegilops > Aegilops bicornis. The sequence continues at coordinate 310,990,148 of CM038669.1, forward strand.
CAAGATCAGTTGACTAGTAGAAGCTAAGCTAGACCCATGGGCCGCGATGAGTGCGAGCATCGGCCCGGTTGTGCCGGATGGTCCACGATGCCCTGCTGCGGCAACGAGGAACGTCTCCAGGTAGTATTGCTTGAGGCGGCGAGGCGAGGGCGCTTGGACGACATCTTGTCTCCTTGTTCGACGAGGTCCTCGTCGGTTTCCTCGACAAGTTCACCGTCGTCAAGAAGCTCGCGGACGACTTTGACGTAAGCCTTCAGCCGATGCTCCCAGTCTCTGCAATGCCCGCCACCCTCAACGGCCACTATGGTGACAAGCTCTTTGACGCACTGGTGGCCCTGGGACTGTCCGCCGTCGCGCCGGAGAATGTCCACCTTGAGGTCGCGCTCGCCGTGCAGCGCCTGGCGCAGCAAGACACCATGGACATAATCACCCACGTCTACGCGCATGCAAGTGGAGGACGATAGGACGCTGGCCTTCTTGGACCGCAGGGCAACCTTGGACGCCATTGTTCAAAAGCACGTTGAGCTCGCCGCCAACGCCGCTGCTCCTCACACGTCGGTTGGTGACCCGGCGCACTAGGGCGTGAGGATGTTGTTGATGGATCCGTATGTATTTTTATCTTTCCGTCAAATCCATGTAGTAGTATATGATACTACAGTAATTATCTTACCTTTCGCATCAACTTCATAATTTTAAATGCGTACTCCATGCATGAACGGCGCCGTAACCAAACTTCTCATTACTCTAGGCAAGATCGTTATTTTCTATCTATCGATCGCGCCATGGAGCGAACCAAATTTTACAAGTTACGAAGTTCAAAAGGAAAAGCCTGCCGTGTTCGCGTCGCACCCCAGACGGTTGGTCCGCCCGCTCAATCGGGAATGCGTGCGGTGTTGCATTTTCACTTACAAGTGGGATCGTAGTTGAGCAAACCGACTATCAGCAAACCCCCACCCCGCCCACCGCGCGACGGCTAAGAAAACAGGAGGGAGAAGAGATGGTTGTAGCATGGACTCCAAGAAAATTGGTGTCGGATGGGACTCGTGTGGGTGGCGTGTGCCGTAGTGCTAGACGTGAATGCTAGTTATGGCCCATGCCACCCCACTATATCGAGCCTATATCGAGGTGCGAGACGTAGAACAAATTTCCTGCAGTCCGTGCTCAGCACTCCTCTATCTCTCTTCTCAGCCAGCCAGCGGACGCACGGAGCCCATCGTCTGTTTGCTCACATGCGGTCCCACATGTCAGTGAAAACGCAAGCGGACCCACTGAACCTGCACATCTTTCACCTCGACGTGCTGGTGATGAAAAACAAATCCAAGAAAGATCTTCGGTGGCCACTTTTGGAGTTACTCAAGAGTAGTAAGATTCTATTTACAGTTTAACCCAAGATGCACATCTCGTGGCTTCAACTTATCAACTATACCACTCTATTTTCTTTCATGACACGACATGGATGCTGGATGTCCCACGTGTCGGCAAAAGGAGGAAGAACCCAAACTTCGGTTGTGCTCTCGGATTAGACTAGTTGTGCTAACTTAAAATTTTTATTGTGTACTCCCTCCGTTCCAAATTACTTGACTTCCATTTGTCCAAAAATGGATGTGCCTATATACTAAAACATGTCTAGATACATATATATTTTGACAAACAGAAGGCATGTATTGTGCAACGGAGGGAGTAGAATGGATGCAAGTTTTTGTATTGGGAAGTAGAGTACATCCATATATTGATAGAGCGCAATTTAGTAGATGTTCTATCACTTTTAGCTAGCACAGAGGCTATAGATGAGATTAGTGCACTTGTTGATACTCCTACTTGGTATGCGTGTTGCTGGTTAGACGTGGAGAAAAACGGACCGGAGGGAGTACTAGAATAGAGGCTAGACATGAGATTAGATGCAGAGGAAGCAACATCTACTTCTTTACACTCAAAGAAGAAAGAAGCCGCAAGATCGAGCCTCCACAGATCAACAATGAATGCATCGAGAAGGCACTAATCCAACTTACAGGAGTAGTAAAATGTATTCTTGTGGTTCTTGTTTTCTTTGGTCTTGCTTTTCTAGTCAAAATTAACGTTGGAGTTCGTGCAAAACGGAGGTCCATTTGGGGTCGTGCGTTGCAGTTGGCCTTACAAGTGGGACCGCAGTTAAGGAAATCGACTATCGGCAAACCCCCACCTCACCCGCCGCGATGGCTGAGTAAGAGAAACGATGAGGTTGAAGAGATTGCTCTATACGGACTCCAAGAAATATGATGTCGAGATGGAAGTCGTCTTTGGTGGCGTGTGCCGTACTCACGGGCGTGAATGCTTGTTACATCCCATGCCACCCTACTACTCCTACTAGTTAGTACTACTATATAGTACTACTAGTAGTATCGAGGATTCGAGGTGCTGGTTACGTAGTACAGTATGGCTCTGATAAAAGCACCGGACGACGCCATAAAGCATGTGAAGCTAGTACAAATAGTGTACTACTATTGTTGATTGGCCCCATCCGATAACCTGTTGCAATGCATTACAATTATGTATTCAGAAAATATTTTTTTGCCTCGTCGCACCACTCACTCACGAAGCAACTCGAAAGCCATTCATAAATTTAGTAAGTTTATCACAGGCATATCATTTAATTACATACAACAGGTCATCAACCCACATCGACAACGAGGATACATTATAAATACTAAAGTTTTCACCACACAACAAATAACAAGCAATGAAATGAACTTCAACTCAACCATTCCTCGGTGTTGGAAACACTTGCTTTGAACCACAAGTGATTCTCTCGACAGGCCATCCATTGTCGATCCGAGACCAATGCGGGATCGATCATCCAGCTGAAGCGGCCTACTCTATTAGTACCGGTAGGGAACCACCCAAATGTCGAGGTATAGACACAGTTGCTTCTCATAAATGGTAGTAACGTTGTGTCAACAGCAGTTGGATCGCCTTTCACCATCATTGGATAGTTTTGTCCAAGGAAGAGCGAGTTTTCTAAAAGAATATAAATTCTGTACCAGGGAGAAGGAGTTGGCGCTAGCACACTAGTATCCATCCCGAATACCATGCAACGGGTGTTGGAATAGGTCCGGAGAGTGCGACCATGGGAGACTACACCTGCTTCCTTAGCAGTAACATCATCGGAATTAGTTGCCAGGCGCCAAATAGTATATGGGTGCTGCTCGTCCTCATGCTCGTGATCATCACCATCATCATCTCCCCCTTGGTTATAAAAATCTTCAAGTATAGGTGGTGGAATGTTCACAGGACTTAGAAACACAAGAAGAAGGTTGGATGCATGTGGATGAAACAATTATAATTACGGTGGAAGACAAACGTACCGAAACAATGAGGATGCCATGCAAAAAGCGATTACCCACGAGTGGTGGCAGCAAACACAAGGCCCTCGTATTGAATTGCATCGCAGATACTCATCCGTGTCTGAAACTGATTTTTGAGCAATATCCATCCAGTCAAACCACTGACGACGGCAACAAGCTTGTCGAAGATAGCAACAACTTCATAGTTGTTGTAATTCCAAGAACGGTTGGGGACTCAAGAAATTGCTATCTTACATAGAACACAGTCACCATGATTGTATTTGAATGTGCATACAATACTGGTGTGCTCAACCTCTGGGCAGTGTGCTGAGATTTTTGGAAGTGGAACCCGGTCACGAGTGTACACACTCACAAGTTCCCACTCGCAGTTGGACCCAATGTAAACAACCCAATCTCCATTTGCGCCTGCCCAAGCCTTGCCCTCAAGCGATGGCATCTTAACATCATACGTATCATTATCAAGCGGCATCAACTTGCATAGGGCGAGATCTCCGTCGTGACGGCGCCAGTCATCAGGGTCACGGCGAAGAAGATAAGGGAGATCAAACCTCTCCTTGACTCTTGGGTTCCTTGTAATGATGTTATTAGTTGAGTCGAGAATGGGCTTGAACGAACCTGCCATGCTAGCCGAGGTGATGACGACGCACCGATCAATGAGTTCCTCCACCATGTCATCTTTCGGATCGGGCAAGAATAACAGAGGTCGTTTTACATCCTGTTCCTCCATGGAGAAGACGATCGAACAATGGCGTAAGAAAGGGTGAAGGGCTGAAGGAAAATGGAGGAGGGAGAGGAAGAGCGTGCGACAGCGATTCCAAATCGAGAGGGAAAGGCGAAGAGTCGGTGGGCGGTTGCCGGTTTGCCACACGGTTCCACGAAGGCGCCCGGCCTACACGTCGGTTCGGAAATACTCCTACTACTCGCTGTCGTCTCACTGATATGCGGATCTGGACCACATGTCAACGAGACATGGTGTGTAATTTCTCGTGAAAAATGCGATCTGGCCGCGTTGGCCCGAGGTGCCGCACTAGTTATCGGCCTTTATTTTTTTAATGGCGCGCCGTTCAGTTTTGAAGCACGACTAACTGGTAATGTACGCAGAGAAAATATAAACTACTCTACCACTACTCCACCTCCAGTACTAGTAGTATAAAGAAGATATATAGGCTGGAGCTTCAGCGCTTTCTTGCCAAGGGCTGCCCACTTGCTTCTCACACTACCACCCTCTCTCTAGATCTAAAAAAGACGGCCCCTCTCTCCCTCCACACCGGTGGTCACAGATCCGCCGGGGAAGAAAAGGACGTGCAGCGTTGACGCACTCATCGTCGGCGAGCGAGGTCACGCACTGACGACAAGGCCTTCCTCTAAGACCTAGCGCCTGCGCGGGATCACTGTCGTAGTGTGTGCAGAGGACGACAACCACGAGTGAAGCCACTTCCCGCCGACCCTCAGGTATGCTACCTCTTTTCGAACCATACCCTTGTTCTATTGCCCCATCTGGCACGTCGTTGCATGTGGATCTTTTTCCACTCCACCATCTTCCCAATTTGCTATCCTCTGCTCTGCTGGCCACGCAGACGAAAACCATAATTTTCACTATTAAAGGAAACCCTACTTCATGCAGACTAATGCATGTCTGGGTTGAATAAGGAAAGGAAGGGAGACTGTACTGTCCAAGAGAGTAGTCATCGAACCCGCATCTAGGTTGAAAAGGGGAAAATCAGTAGCTAAGGAACGAATCTCATGTCTCTTGGTTGAAGAAGGGTAGAAAGGCATGACAACGCAATAGAGAATGACCAGGTTGATCGGTTTGTTGTCCTCACATAGGAAAAAGGTGGCTAAAGAGAACAAAAATGGGACGTAATCCACATATGCTGCCTGGATATTTGTTGCTCTGGGCAACCATACCTCCCTCACCACTCTGCGTCCGTGGAGGTACATCGTCTTGAATGCGCCCATGTCCGAATGGGCCTCCCATGCTCTTATTGCCACTTTTTTTCTTTGTTAGTATAACGCCAGCAGTCAAGTCAAGCAATGCTACTACTAAAGTGATGCCACATTTAACTAATGCCGCTCTTAGTCTAATGCCACAGATAAATTTAAGCAGTGCCATTTAATGTCACTAGATCATTTCAGGGTTAGCTGTTGATTGTGGGTGTATTAAAGATTTTTCAGCTAAGGCATTCTAATGCTGTTGCACAGCCAGTATACCAATGATGAAACTTGTTACTACCTTCAGATTTTTGCCTTTATTAATGCTTATAGACTACATACCTCACTTTCATGAGATAAGTTAATTTTTTTTATGCAGTGTCACGAAAATGCCAACGCTACCGATGTCATTTTATTTTGGTTAAACTGCAGAGACAATTATGAAGACAAGAGGAAAGGTCAAGTGGGCACCTCCTCCTCATTTGTTCTCTTGATTATCAAGAGGAAAGATCAAGTTTTTATGTTTGATCGATTATGAAGATTGGAATAGCAATTTTTAAGGTCCCCCCAGTACGAAATGATATTTACCTTGGAGGTACATGGTTTGCAATTTTTTTATACTGTCATTAGTTAATAATGCTAGTTACCTTCAGACTTTTGTATTTGGTTTAATGCTCATGCACAGCTAGTATACCTATGTTGAAACTTGTTACCTTTACATTTTGTATTGTTAATTCTTATAGAAACCTTACGATTGCTAGAGTTTATTGAAATTTGTTCAAGAAACCATTGTACCGTACCATCGTAATAAACTAACTACTCTCTTGTTGCACTAGCCACTAGATTAGTGTATATTTGTAGTATTCGAATGGTGTTGCATTAGCGTATGGACATAAATAAAGTGTGGCAAGCTTTCCCGGATATGTGCTCAAGAAAACTACTACCTGTTTTTCTAAATACTAGACGTTTGGGTACTTTAAATTGAACATGAAAATGTCTTATATTAAGGAACAGAGGGTGTAGAGTTCACTCAAATTATCCGGTAAAGCTAGTCACACCTTTGTTAAAATTAATGTTCATTATGTTACGGAGGAGGTCTCATATGTTTGTCTCTAATGCCTGTCTAGTACATACCGACATCATGATGTAATGTTAAGTCATTTCCTTTTTATGCAGTGTAGCTTATTTTGTCAAAGGCGGTGATGGCATTTTTATTTTAGTAGAACTGCACAAAATTTGCTTAAAAGAAGAGGAAAGGTCGAGAATGGCTCAGTTTTGAGAAAAAAACTATGTATGCCTTCCCGACATCACCGATGTTGCTTTATTTATTCCTTCAAACAGGTGGTTAGAAAGCAGTCTTGCTACCTTTTCCCATTAAGAAATTGGAATGCTTATATTTGTGAGTCTATGCTTAAACTAGTGCCACTTTTATAGTAATCACACTTTCAATATCTATGCAAACAGGGATGCTCGATTTTAGTGGAGCTGCACAAAAAGTCGAACTGGTTCAACATTAGGAGCATGTTTTTTCCAAACCTTCATATCCAATTGGTGGCACTATGAGTTGTTCATTACGAAGGTACATGGTTTGCTACTATTTTGCTACTCTTTTTGTACTGTCATTAGATAGTAATACTAGTGGTTTGCTTTTGAATTTATTGGCAGGGTGAACCTACATTGGAGGTGCAGGACATGATTCAATGATTGGATGCTCAATTTCGGTTGTATCGATTTCACCTCTTCCATCACTGCGAACATGGTGTGGTATATGTTTACTAGCTGCTTGATATTTGTGCAGACAGAGATGTCTGCCCGTTGCTATTTGGCAAACAAACAAAGTGTCCGCAATTTTGGTTGAACTGCACAAGAGAATAGTATAGTCCTTTGCATGCGATTGCCATTTGAAAATAGACACAAAGATTGGATAGTCACTTCATGGACTGCAGAAAAGTAATCTTGTACTATTCTTGGCCAACACTTGGTGATTCATTGCTTTGGTCTGATTATACAATGGGCATCATTTTCCCTAAGTTAAAGTTTGTATTCCTAAAATAGTCTCGCGGTGTGATCGAGAGAAGACCAAATCATATTGCAGTGGATGTTCCTCCATCATGTGTGGTTCATTCTCATGGTTCCAGCTGTTGGTGAAACCACTTACGTTTGCAAGAGTAATTGTAGACTTCACAAACAAATTTGTCTTTCGATGCAGTACTAAATGTTGGCCAAGAGAAGCATCCATGTTAGTAGGAAGAACAGATGTTTTTTCTAGATCTTTGCGTTTGGAGCTACATATTTGTATATGATCTATGAATCATTGAGATGCATTAACATGTTGATCTTGTGTACGGGAATCGTACTAGTTAGTTTTAGTTGCGACGCAAGATCCGAAGTGGCTGATCTTTGCTTTTGGAGCTACATATTTGTATATGATCTGTGAATCATTGAGATGCATTAACGATTACTTATTTCTGTTAAGCTCGGTGTTTACAAATTCTTGATCGATCACTAGCTAGCCTACAAATGCGCTTTTGGCAGTTTTATTTGCTGACGCAAGATGCGAAGTGGCAGTTTTTGAATAAAAATGCCTACCTCAAGAAACCGACAAGCTACACTATCGATCCTACACGGATAAAAATGCCTACCTCAAGAAAGCGACAAGCTACACTATGGATCCTACACTGATAAATAGCGTATCACGCAAGTACTACCTCCTTTCCGGTTTGCAGGGCTCAATTCAAGAAACGACCTACTCGATCCTACACGAATAAATAGCGGATCACGCACGTACTAGTACCTCCTTTCTGGTTTGCGGGGCTTAATCAAACCTCTCACCAACCAAGGTACTCCCTCCGTCCGGGTTTATTAGTCCCGTGAGCAAAGCAGCAAGACCAAGGCATGGCAATAATAAACGGCATGCAGAAGTTTAAGCCTAATTAATTCCAGCGATTTAAGTGGCTACATGTGTGCCCTTGGCTGCGACTCGTTGCATGCTGCTTCGCGTACTGCCTGCGAGCAGTTCTGAGTGCCTACATGCAGCCGGCCGTAATTAAGGCAGCTAACTGATGCGAAAAAGAAACGCTTTAATTGTTGCGGGCTTTTTAAATCCGTGAAATCATTATTGACAAGGAGGGAGATGATTCGAGTGCACTCGTTTGACCGCCATGCCGGCGTGCGACCCAGACGGGACGGGACGACACAGTCATAATTTCCGTTTCCCTAGTTTTCCACGGCAAGCTAGCGCGCTAAGCCATTATGCATTGAATTTCGATGGCCGTCGCGCTACCTTCCCCCTATAAGTACTGTTTCCCGGCATTCTCCAGTGCCACCGTGACCCAACTCGCCGTATCCTCATAAGCCCCCACCAGCCCGATGTTGCTCGCCACGTCCGCCATGCCCCCGCCCATCCGCGGTAGGCGACGCCGGAGGCGGTCACCGCCGGAACTAGTGTTCGATTTTTCACCGGAAGGCAGATGGAGGGAGGAGGCATTCTATCTGTCTTTAGATGGCAATGCGCAGATCGAGGAGTTGTTGGAGCGCGACCGCATGGCAGAGGAACAGGAGTTGTTGGAGCGCGACCGCCTGGCGGAGGAGCAGCGTAACACCGATTCTTGCGCCGGTAGGACATGAAGCAAGCGGCGCACCGACGCCTTCGAAGTCGCGAGCGAGCGCCCATCGGGCCGACTACGTGGAGGCCGGCGCCCGGCAAATAGCCCTGGAGGCTGTCGGGCACGCATGCATTTGCGACACTGATTTTTACTACCAGCTCGTCAAGTGGGTTTCCCGCTTGGAAGCCGAAGCTTCGGTGGACCATGCCGGCATGGAAAGGGCCAACAGCAGCGAACAGCAAGCCCTATCGCACCTCCGCAAGTCCGAGGCGGTGCGGGACGCCGGTGCCGGTGTTTAGCGTGTACCGCCGGCATCGTCTAGTTAGCTAAGAGTAAGTTAGTACTTGTCTAGTGGGAGTAGATAGTTAAATTGGCTATCATGGTTGTCAACGTGGAAGTTCAGTACTCTATATGTGGATCAGACCTGCTACTTTGCTCTGAATGTTGAACTTTCCGTTTGAACGTATGGAATGGGCTGTTATTTTTTTAAATGGGTTGTATTTGTCCTCCACGAGTTTAGAGGCTGACTTGTGGGCCTCGCAAGTTGATGCGTACAAAATCAGGAGATGATTGTACGTGGAGAGGATGACAGCAGGGACCCGCCAAGGTCATGGCAGTATGCAAGCAAGTGCCTCCTTATTTCAAGCCAATAAAAAATGGCTCCTCCTAGTGGATTTCTGACATCTGGGTCCCATGCCATTGTCAACGTAGTCAATAAATGAGAGAATTGCACAACAAACGGCTGACACCAAGGACCCAGCAACTCGCCCAGTTATTTTTGTTTTGGGTTAATTTGATAAATGCCTCAGAAATGCCACCGCAATTTCCAAACATTGAAAATGCCATTTCATGCCATTTCTAGTGGCATTTTTGAAGTCTGGAGTGGCGTTTTCAAATTTTGCAAACTGTTGTGGCGTTTATCAAAGTTTTCATTAATTGCAGTGTAATTTTACATAGTTTGGAAATTGCAGTGGCATTTTTATGAATCGCCATAATTGGAGTGCCATTTATCTAATATGTTTTTGAGGCAGGCGAGGGTGTCAACTGGGCTGTGCGGGACACTCTGGCCTGTCTAGACAGCCTTTTCTTTTATGCTTACCACAGACCGGCCCAGTAGTTTTTTTTCTTTTTGAAAATGGCTAGCCTAGTTTTTTTGTGATTTGTCAACTAAGTCACTTTATCAGGCCTGTTGGGCTAGACGAGGAGAGCTTCATTCGGTTGGCCGAGAAAATGGCCTATCAGTAATGAGAAATGGGCTGTACATTTTTAAAACACATCAAACCGGCAATTAGTTTCAAATATCTTTTTTCATTTTGAGATTTTAAATTGCATTGATTTTTATGCGTGGACAATTTATTGGATTTTATATTGATATACATTTATTTTTAAAATCAGTCTGAATGTGACTCGAAATTTCGGGATTAAAAACAGTTCAGACCGCACCGACATATGCAAAATTTCGTATAATTTTTTAACTGTGGCCACAGTATGGGTTGTAATGCTAACAAAAAGAATATGGTCTCCAAAAAACCCTTAAGAATTAGCAAATGGGTTGTAAACTATTTGAAATAATGGAAGATGGGCTGTATGCTGTTTTCCACAGATTTGAGGCTTTCCACAGATGGCATGTATACTGTTGGATGTCCATCCAACGACCGTCGTGCTTCTTCAATCTCTGCTCTTCCTGCTCCAGCCGCTCAAACAAGCGCCGGCGGGACTGCCTGCTCCCTCCTCCCTTGACGGCTGTCTTCTGCGCTTGAGCCTCAACCGGCCCACCGTGCTCCCATCGCTGGCCTAGCTATCCCTCTACTCACCCTCGGTCCCACATCTTTGTTATTCTCCGGCGACGGCAGACGAACCAGTAAACCCTCGTACTCCTCCGCGTGGGAAATAACTGTCGAGTATTCCCTGGCTCCGTGTCGTTCCCTTCCTAGGCCTCACCGTCGTCCATTGCCTGGCGCTCTCGGCGCGGCCTGGTCAACGTGGTCAATGAACGACATCCATCGGAAGTGGACTGTATGTGGAGAGGCTGACAGCTGGGTCCCGCAAGGAAATGCCTCCTTATTACGCGCAAAATAATGATTCCTCCACCTGACATCTGGGACCCACCGAAAGGGCCTATGTATTTCGCGAAAAAAACGTTACCGCCGCTGACAGCTCGGACCCACCAGCTATATCTTCGCACGCAAGGAAGTGCCTCCTGCTAGCTGGGACCCAGTATAGTGGGCCTACTAAGTTGACGGGGACGAAGGGCTTTGTCAACTTAGTCAATATGCACGATTCTAGCTCGACTGGCCGTACGATGTCCATCCAACGGTCGTAGTGCTTCTTCAACCTCTGGTCTTCTTTCTCCAGCCGACCAATGCAGCACCGGTCGTGCCGCCTGCTCCTGCCTCCCGTGGCCGGCTGTGCTGCCGCGGAGGCCTCACCGCCCCCATACCACTCCCACCGCTGGCCAGGCCATCCCTCCACTCCACTCACCCACACCCCCTGTTATTCTGCGGCGACGGCAGCGCAGCCGAACCAGTGAACCCTCGTACTCCTCTCCGCGTGGGCATCCACTGCCGCGTCTTCCCCGGCTCCGCGTCGTCCCCTTCCTAGGCCTCGCCGTCGTCCACCGCCGTGGTGCTCTCGGCGCGGCATGGTCAATGTGGTCAACGACCGAATTCCATCGGAAGAATACTGTACGTGGAGAGGCTGACATCTAGGTCCACGGCAGCCGCAAGGAAGTGCCTCCTTATTACGCGGAAAATAATTATTCCTCCACCTGACAGCAAGGACCCACCGGACGGGCCACCAGTATTTCACAAAAAAAACATTTGCCCCAGACTTCTGGGACCCACCCGACAGGCCACCGTATTTCACGAAAAAACGTTCCCCCGGCTGTCAGCTCGGACCCACCGGAAGTGCCTCCTTATTACGCACAAAAAAATGAATACCCCCCCCCCAGCTAGCTGGAACCCACCTTGGTGGGAGGCTGACTTGTGGGCCTACTAAGTTGACGGGGACGGAGGGCTTTGTCAACTTAGTCAATATAAACGATTCTAACTCCAGTGACCGTACGATGTCCATCCAACAGCCGTAGTGCTTCTTCAACCTCTGGTCTTCTTGCTCTAGCCGCCCAAAGCAGCACCGGTCTCCCGATCAGCGGTGGGAATAGTAGGGGGCGAACGGGGGTCCTGTTGATCGGGAGGGGTGTGGCGTACCGCAAAATGGATGAAACAGACTTGTGTTGGAGCGCTACGGTCGAAACGGGGGGGGGGGGTGGGTTGTGGCGTACCGCAAAACGGGACTCCACGGGATACTGTTCATCTCCACCGTCGACGTCCTCCAGCCTCCACGGGCTCCTGTTCATCCAGCCTCCTCGGCACGCTACTCCACCGGCTACTGTTCAACCACCCCTCCACACGGGCACCCCTCCACCGTCTAATGTTCATCCAACCCTCCACACCACGGGGTCCTGTTCAACCACCCCTCCACGGCCACCCCTCCACCATCTACTGTTCATCCAGCCCTCCACACCACGGGTTCCTGTTCATCCAGAGGCAACGCCACCGCTCACTGTTCATCCACCCCCCCCCACAACGCTCACTGTTCATCCCAGAGGCAGCATCGATCGGCTTCAGTTGGCAGCAGAAGCGAAGGAATCTCTCCATTGGGTTCAGTTAACAGCCATCGATCGATCGCTCGGGTTCGATGAACGCCAGCCCTGCGGTCAATCGCCGGTTTCAGTTAGAGCCAACGCCTCGCACACACGCGCGTACGTATGAGAGAAATGCCCATCGCTCCGCCCCGACCTCCCACCGTAACCGGCAACTCCCCGAAATTTTCCTCCCCCTCGCTTCTACCACGGTTTTTTCCGTCATGGACGGCCCAAAGAATGTCATGCAGTTGCGTCTCCGGCCCGCCCAGGACAAAAAGCCCATTTTCTGTCATGATTTTTTGTCACAGAAGTAGGAGCCCACCACATCTATGATGATACCGGGTTTTGTCACAATTATTGTCATAGAAGTGTCATATGTATGACAGAAAAAAATTCATTCGGCCCAAAATGTCATGGATGTGTCTTTTTTTTTGTAGTGGCTCCCGGACACTGTCAAGAGGGTCCGGACTATTCTGCACAGGACAGCTCGGCTCGTCAAGAGCTCGACTAGAAATTTGGCCTCCGTCCCAGTCCCCCTCAAGTGGCGGCATTTGTACCGTGCATACATATCTACGCAACCATGGGCATAGACGGAGGCATAACTAGCTTGTGATCCGCAATACGGCTCGACCGCCCCCGGACACACATACTTTCACTATTTCTCTTTCCCCTTTTCAGGTCTCTTTTCCACAGGCTTTCCCTGATGGCTTGATCACCGGTCCTGTCAAAGGATAAACACACCAAGATGGCAAGAAGCACAAGCTTACATGGGAATTTCTAGGTGTTTTCTTTAACGATCACTCTACTTGTTTTCAGGACCCACACACAGCTCTCCCTTGGTCGTGGCATGTCAAATAGCTTGTTGCTTATCACACTATTTGTATCAATGCGCTTTGACGTATTAATGAAATTGCAATGAAAACAGTTTGCGGCCCAAATTCTGCGGCCCTAGCTCATTACCTTTGCTCCTTTTCTGTTTTTCTTTATTTTCTATTGATCACCTTATCAAGTAGCACCCGTACACTTTGGTACGTTTCCATTTGCAAGGGGCTTCATAGCGCCCCGCACTATGGCAACAAAGTCCGAACACTTTTTTATAGTACAGTTCGGCACCCCGAATTTAGCATTATATGCATTGGCTCCGAATCATGTCTTTTGTCAATAGTTGGGTTGCCCGGCTCCTGTGCTTGCTATCTTACATTCCGCTATATCAGCTAAGGTAGTAAAGGGAGAACTACTGCGATTGTGCCTGGTTTACCCGATGGAGCACCTCGTAGAGAAAGCCGAAAAACTGATCATCATGATGTGGCGAGAGCCGGTCAGCTCTTCGGAGGTCTCAAATCGTTAGAGATTTTTTCCGCATTACGCGAGGGATCGGTACTTACCCGATCAGGTGTTTACAGCATCCTAGTTCGGGTACTAGGGGTTGCGCCTATATTTTTATTGTCAAACTCCTATTGTTAAGTGAGGGTGTTCAAGCCGTATAGTTTGATTGTCTGGTTCGTTGCGCTAAACACCTCCTTCAAGGACCAAACAATTGGATAAAGAGTGTTTAGATTCAATCTCGAACACCCCCGTACTACCTACATGGGGGCAGAAGCCGACGACTGGCCAACCCTCAGATTTTATACCACACGGCTGCACAGGAGGTAATTTTTTTATAAAAACAAACATTATATTACATAACAACTTTGTTTGATCATACAAGGCCGAGACAACATGAATGTATTCATTCAAAGATAATGTCTTTCGCACATTGCGTCGCCACAATGCGAGACCCCTCCAGGACATCTCCAAAATATCGCTTGGGTGTGCGGTGCTCCTTTCCCTCAGGCGGCCCCTCGGTCGCTAGCTTGACGGCGTCCATATTCACCCACCACACCTTGACATAGGCGAAGGCCAGGCGCGCGCCCTCGATGCAGACCGACCGCTTGACGATGTCCAGCCGAGGACAGGCATTCACCAGCCGCTTCACGAGGCCGAAGTAGCTATTGGGTATAGCTTCGGCAGGCCACAACCGGATTATCAAATCCTTTATGGCCAGTTCGGCCACCCTATGAAGCTCGAACAGCTGTTTTAGCTCATCGGTGAAGGGCACTAGATGTTCTAGCGCAAGGTACTGCGACCAGAACAGGTTCTCCGTCGAGCTCCCTTCTTCGGCTCGGAAGAACTCCGCAGCGTCTGACACGCTGCATGGCAGGTCCGCAAACGCCCTTGGGGAACTCCGAATTCGGGTTAGTAAGAAATACTTCTTCTTCACATACTTGCTTTGCATACTAAACGCCTTACCCGCCGAAATCTTCTTGGCCTCCTGGATCTTCTGGATGGCGCCCTGGGCTTCAATCTGGGGCTCTTCCGCACTTTGGCGAGCCTTGGCGAGTTTGGTCTCTCGAGCCGAAACATCACCCTCCAAGGCATCGCACTTTTTCACCGCATCCTGGAGCTCTAGCTGGACCTCGTTGAGCCTGGCCTTGAGCTTTTTGCGGGCGGCTTGCTCCTTGGCAGCTTTCTCCTCGGCTTCGGCCAAGGCCTTTTTAAGGGCCTCGACCTCGGTCATCGCTCCTACACATACCATGACATTACAGTCAATGCACATCATTTATTCTTTCTTAATATATAATGAGTCATTGGATACCTTGTTGGTCTTCCAGCTGCTTCCTCGCTTGGCCGAGCTCTCCCTCGGCCCGCTCCAGCCTCTGCTTTAGTCCGGAGACTTTGGCAGTGTGTGAGCACGCGGCCAGCAACGACGCCTGCTCATTTATACAAGACACATTAAGTTAGTTTCCTGCGAAAATTAATTGATCCTCTGTCCGTCTTTTCTTTCCGAACACCAGACAGTGTCTCATGGGCTACTGTCTATATCGGGACTTTACGCTTTTGTGTCGCTTACCTCAAACCCTGTCAGCAGGCTGCTGCAGGCTTCGGTCAGTCCGCTCATGACGAACTGAACCTTCTCAATCACCGAACCCCTAGCGCTTCCAGCAGATTATCCGGTGCCTCTGGTTGGACAGAAATCACCGGCGGGATAGGTGCTCCTCCTTCTTTCGAAGGAGGTTTCTCGCCCGATTCCGGGACCATGTTGGTCTCTGGAACCGTATTCGGCTGGGGGCCGAATTGGATATGGCCCCCCTGGTTAGTCTCCGTGGGGGCTTTCCCCCCGTGTGTCCGGCGGCCGAGGAGTCATCCTCCGCCGCCACCCCGGCGACCTCCTGAACCTCTCCCTGGCCAGGGAGGGTCCTTCGGGATGACACCTCGGCGTCGCCCTTGGACTGGGGAGAGTGAGCAGCTGGCGGTGACTCACTGGCCATCGCCTTTGAATGCAGTGAACCTCCCAATGAGGTTCGCAGGGAGCTGTCGTGGGCCGGACTGCAATAGCATAGCTAACCATGTTAATACAATGAAGAGGAGAGGCCGGATATACAAATATGAGTTTCTCAGTACTTAAGATGCGGCCAGGGGCTTGTCCCGGAGGCGTCGCTCCGGACTACTATCAACGTCCTATGCGGTATTATCCGCTAGGGAGCCTTTCCCCTTCTTGGGCGTCTCCGCCTCCAGATTTGTGGAGGTCGCCCTCTTCTTCCTCACCCATCAAGGGGAGGGTTGCTTTCCTCCTCCTCCTCATCGTCATCTTCGGCGGCGGAGGAGTGAGTCTTGTCTTTGGACATTACGTCCAAAGCGCCCTTGCGGGGGGGGCCGCCCTGCCCCCCCCCCCCCCCCGGCCATCTTCTTGGCCTTCTTCTCCGGCGGCTGATAGGGCGCCGGGACCAGCATCTTCGCTAGGAACGGGATGACTGGTTCTTCGAGCAACGGAGCTGAACTTCGAATCCTCTCTGCTCTCTCTGACCATACCTGAAAGAACAAATCAGTAAAGTTTAGTTACCCTCCTTGAACAAGCAAGTAGAGGGTACGCTTTGAGACGTGAAGGACTTACCGCATTCGCGGGATGGGCAATATCGTGCCCACGGTCCGAGTCTATGGCCGGCGGCTTCTCGTCGCCCTTGAAGAGCAACTTCCAGGCATCTTCGTGAGTGGTTCCGAAGAGCCCCACCAGGGTTTGGTGCTTCTCCGGATCGAATTCCCATAAAAGGGAAGTTCGGCTTTGGCAGGGGAGGATCCGACGAACTAACATCACCTGGATCACGTCGACGAGCTTGATGTTTTTGTCCACCATGCTTTGGATGCGTGTTTGCAGCGCAATCAGCTCATCCGACGAAGACCAATTTGGGCCCTTCTCCATCCAGGAGGTAAGCCGCACTAGAGCTCCGGACTTGAATTCGGAAGCTGCGGCCCAGGTGGCGTCGCGGGGCTCCATGATATAGAACCACAGCTTCTGCCACTCCTTGATGGTCTCCACAAATGTGCCTTTAGGCCATCTGACGTTGGGCATCTTGCTCACCATGGCTCCTCCGCACTCCGCGTGTTGGCCATCCACCACCTTCGGCTTCACGTTCAAGATCTTGAGCCACAGTCCGAAGTGGGGCTGGATGCGGAGGAAAGCCTCACACACGACAATGAATGCCGAGATATTGAGGAAAGAGTTCGGGGCTAGATCATGCAAATCTAATCCGTAGTAGAACATCAGTCCGTGGACGAATGGGTGGAATGGAAACCCTAACCCGCAGACGAAATGAGGGAGGAACACCACCCTTTCGTTGGGCTTCGGTGTGGGGACGACTTGCCCCTTGGCCGGAAGCCGGTCGGCGATTTCCTTCGCCAGATACCCGACCTCCCGAAGCTCAGCGATATCCTTCTCCTTGATGGAGGAGGCCATCCACATGCCTTGACCTCCGGATCCGAACATGGTTGAGTGCTTGCTTGAGGGGGAAAAGATGAGAACTTGGGTGCTGGAGCTCAAGAACGGAAGGGCAGAGGAAGAGAAAAGGCGTGGGTGAAGAAAGGGAATCCTTATCCCCTTATAAAGGCAGCGAATATAGAACGCCTACCCACTCGCCTTAAGGATCGCCTATCCCAAGGGTTGTGCAAATGACACGGTTGGACTACACATGCCCATATTGATGAGAATCCCACAATAAGGGGACACGATCTCTGGTTTGACAAGACGTGCCAGTGGAAACCGCGTCTCAAAACATGGAACGGCAGATGAAAATGGTTCAAAATAATGACCGGGCAGACGTGATGTCATCTTGCAAAAAGTTGTCAGCAGATGGGACTCGTGAAATATTATACTCTCTACGGCTGTGTGTGTGGTACCTGTATTGCAGATCCGGACAAGTTTGTTTCGTCCGAAGACTATCTTGGAGCACTCAGAAAGGGGAACACGCCTTGATGCCGAAGACAATCTGCGCGCCGGAGATCTCGTCATTGAAGCCTGGTTCAGGGGCTACTGAGGGAGTCCTGGACTAAGGGGTCCTCGGGCATCCGGCCTGTTGGACGTGGGCCAGACTAATGGGCTGGGAAGATACAAGACCGAAGACTCTCTCCCGTGTCCGGATGGGACTCTCCTTGGCGCGGAAGGCAAGCTTGGCGACCGCATATGAAGATCCCTTTTCCCTGTAACCGACTTTGTACAACCCTATCCCCCTCCGATGTCTATATAAACCGGAGGGCTTAGTCCGGAAAGATAGACAATCATACATGCCGGACTTTTAGGGTTTTAGCCATTACGATCTCGTGGTAGATCAACTCTTGTAATACTTATATTCATCAAGATCAATCAAGCAGGAAGTAGGTTATTACCTCCATAGAGAGGGCCCGAACCTGGGTAAAACTGTGTCCCCCTTCTCCTGTTACCATCATCCTTAGACGCACAGTTCGGGACCCCCTACCCGAGATCCGCCTGTTTTGACACCGACACTAAGTTGTAAACATTGCGAGCCATTGATCCACATTGACAAACACAAGATCCATTTAGACATTGTTCATGATTAATTTGCACTAGTGTTTAAACAAATTTTAATATAAAGTGCACTACCACTCAAATCAATATCTCTCATAATTGAAAGTGAGTGATTCAAGACCCTGATCGTATCCGCGGCCATTGTTGTGGACATCACTGATGACATGACCTTCAATCAGTAGCCAAACTTGTCGATCATATCTCATTATGACTCTTGTTCATCTTTTGATGCTTCGTGCTCCGAGGAGCTCAGAATGATTCTACTAAAGCTTCAAGATAACCGAGTGTTTCTGCTTGCAAGGTCTAACCTTCACCCACCTTGCACCTCACAATCTATTTGTACTCATGTGGACATGATGCACTTCAAAGTGTTACGTGTCGTAGATGGTTGCAACACTAGGAAGATCACTTATAACTTGATATTTTATATGGGATATCACCCTAATAAAAACAACTATGCGCAATTAAAAGGGTGCAATCAAAAAGGGATAAACATCTCACGCAATTCATAGTAGCATGATATGGTATAACCCTACGCGCTGGAGATGTCTTCATGATCCTCCAAGGTCTTCAAGAAAATTTCTGAAAAATGCTGCCATGGCGTGGCAAAACTTGTGGTTCCCGCGCGTGGTGTAGCTCTGGGGTCCTCCATAGCATGTTTGCCACTTTCATTGATAAAGTAACGAGGTTAACATGCTGGTCATTTAAAATGGCAATCCCTTGGCTCCAGCCATCAATACAAAAAAAGACACATCCGTGAAATTATGGCCCGGACGAATTTTTAATGTCATGGTTATGGCACTTCTATGACGATAATTGTGACAGAAACACGTATCATCATAGATGTGGTGGGCTCTTACTTCTATGACAAAAAATCATGAAAGAAAATGGGCTTCTCGTCCTGGGCGGGCTGGGGACGCACCTGCATGACATTCTTTGGGCCGTCCATGACACAAAAAATCATGGTAGAAGTGATGGCGAGGAAATTTTCACGGATTTTCCAGTTACGGTGGGTGGTCGGGGCCGAGCGATGTAGTGTGGCTTGTGTTTTTCTCTCTCATCCGCGCGCGTGGTGCTAGCCGTGTAGCTATTACTGAACCCGAGAGAGAGGTATTCGCTTACTGAACCCGAGCGATAGCCTACTACGTACTGAAGTCGGTCGATCGATCCCTTCGCTGCTAAGTGAACCCGACCGACTCCTTCGCTGCTAACTGGACCCGATCATCACTGATGCTGCATACTGAAGCTGATCGAACCCCCATGCGAGAGATAGCCACTGATATGTCTCTATCGTGTCTACATTTCCAAACTCCTTTTCCCTTGTTTTGGACCCTAATTTGCATGATTTGAACGGAACCAACCCGGACTGACGGTGTTTTTAGCAGAATTACCATGGTGTTATTTCTGTGCAGAAATCAAAGTTCTCGAATTGACCTTAAAATTTATGGAATATATAAAATTCTGGCGAAAGAATATACCAGAGGGGGCCACCCAGGAGCCACAAGCTCTGGGGGCGCGCCTCCTAGGCTTGTGGGCCCCCTGGACCTCCGGCAACCCTAATTCCAACTCCATATATACCTATTCGCAGAGAAAAAAATCAGAGAGAAGGAATCATCGCGTTTTACAATACGAAGCCACCGCCACCTCTTGTTCTTCATTGGGAGGGCTGATTTGAAGTCCATCCGGGGCTCCAGAAGGTGGAAATCGACGATGTCATCATCATCAATCTTCCTCCATCACCAATTTCATGATGCTCACCGCCGGGAGTGAGTAATTCCTTCGTAGGCTTGCTGGACGGTGATGGGTTGGATGTTATTTAGCATGTAATCGAGTCAGTTTTGTCAGGGCTTGATCCCTAGTATCCATTATGTTCTGAGATTGATGTTGCTATGTTTTTGCTATGCTTAATACTTGTCACTAGAGCCCGAGTGCCATGATTTCAGATCTGAACCTATTATGTTTTCATGAATATATGTGTGTTCTTGATCCTATATCGTAAGTTGTAGACACCTATTACGGGTTATGATCCGCATACCCCAAGGTGACAATAACTGGGATTCTTTCCGGTGATTACCTAGTTTGAGGAGTTCATGTATTCACTATGCTTTGTTCCGCTTCTCTATTAAAAGGAGGCATTAATATCCCTTAGTTTCCTTATGGACCCCGCTACCACGGGAGGGTAGGACAAAAGATGTCATGCAAGTTCTTTTCCATAAGCACGTATGACTATATACGGAATACATGCCTACATTACATTGATGAATCGGAGCTAGTTCTGTGTCGCCCTGGTTATAACTGCTACATGATAAATATTATCCAACACAATTATCAGCGTTGATCCAATGCCTACGAGATTTTCATACATTGATCTTTGCTAAGTTACTTTTGTTGTGCTGCTGTTACAATCACTACAAAACTGTTATTGTTACTATTGCCACTGTTACCATTACTTCCATACTACTTTACTACTAAATACTTTGCTGCAGATATTAAGTCTTTTAGGTGTGGTTGAATTGACAACTCAACTGCTAATACTCGTGAATATTCTTTGGCTCCCCTTGTGTCGAATCAATAAATTTGGGTTGAATACTCTACCCTCGAAAACTATTGTGATCCCCTATACTTGTGGGTTATCAAGTCCTTTTTCTGGCGCCGTTAACGGGAAGCATAGATGTATTTGCTGAGTCACTTGGGATTTATATCTGTTGATCACTATGAAGAATCTGAAATATACAAAAACCAAGATCATTCCCTCTAAGACGAGGGGAGGTAATGAACTACCATCACACTCTGCACTTGATTCACCTTTTGTTTTGAGTAAGCTTGCAATAGCACCACCTACTATTAATCCTGATGTGTCGCAAGTAACTGATGATGCTACTTCTGCTATTAATGATTCTTATAATGATGCTAGTACTTTGCTTGATAAGACTGTGCCACTGGGTGAATTTCTTGATGAACAACTTGCTACAGCTAAAGATATCGAGAATGCTGAAACTGAAGAAATTATTGAAACTGATGAACTCTTTGAAACTGAACACTTTGAAACACCTAGTAGATCTAGCTCTCATAGATATGAATTGCCTGATATACCTGAGGGTTATGTTATGGATGGAGAGGTAGCTAGAGACTTTCTTGCTTGTAAGGATAGAGATGATCTTAAGAAATTGCTTGTCAAGTTGAAAGAAAAATCTTTGAATGCTAGAATGAAATATGATCCTAAGTTTGCTACTTCACCTATCTTTGTTACTGATAAGGATTATGAAT
This sequence comes from Aegilops bicornis, assembly GCA_021605145.1. Classification (NCBI taxonomy): domain Eukaryota; kingdom Viridiplantae; phylum Streptophyta; class Magnoliopsida; order Poales; family Poaceae; genus Aegilops; species Aegilops bicornis. Next base: position 311,011,793 of record CM038669.1, read on the forward strand.
TTTCTATCGAGTTAATTACTTTGGTTGAATCTGATCCTTTCCATGGTTATGAATCATAAATTGTTGTGGCACTTCTTACTAAACTGAATGATATAGCCACCCTATTTTCTCATGAGAAAAAATTCGCTATTACTATATTCTTAAGTTGTTTCCTTTCTCATTAAATGGTGATGCTAAGATATGGTTTAATTCTCTTGCTCCTGGTTGTGCGCGTAGTCCCCAGGATATGATATATTACTTGTCTGAAAAATATTTTCCTGCTCATAAGAAACAAGCTGCTATATAGGAAATATTTAACTTGATGCAAATTGAAGAAGAGAGTCTATCACAAGCTTGGGCGAGGCTTATCCAATTACTTAATGCTTCGCCTAACCATCCTATCAAGAAAAATGCAATACTTGATATCTATTATAATGGACTAACAATGCTTCTAGGGACCACCTAGATAGTTGTGCTGGTTGTATTTTTAGGGAACGAACTGTTGAACAAGCTGAAAAACTATTTAATATTATATTGAGAAATGATAATGATTGGACTCTTCCTGAACCATCGCACAAGCCAACTCCCAAGAACAGAGGTATTCTATTTCTCAGTCCTAATGATATGCAAGAGGCAAAGAAATCTATGGAAGAAAAAGGTATTAAAGCTGAAGATGTTAAGAATTTACCACTTATTGAAGAAATACATAGTCTCGATACCCTGACACAAGTACTAGAGGTAAATTCTCTCTATAGATTTGATGAAGCCGATATTCCTTATACTAAATCCGCTAGTCAATGCTTGGATGAATATGATAACTTTATTGTTAAACAAGAAAACTTCAATGCATATGTTAGTAGACAATTGAAACGAAATGCTTATATGATTGAATGCTTGAGTGACTATATGTTTAGAACTTTTAATGATCTCAAATGTGTTAGTAAACATGCTTCTATGATAAAAAAATCAAGTAGAACAAGTTCTCAAAGCACAAAATGATTAGTTTAATGAAATGAACAATAAGATGAATGATCATGTTGTTAGAGTTATGACTAGGGGTGGTAAAATGACTCAGGAACCTTTGTATCCTGATGGCCATCCTAAGACAATTGAACAAGACTCTCTAAGAATTAATACTGATGCGCCTAGTCCATCTAAAAAGGAAAAGAAAGATGATATGACTTTGCATGCTTCTAGTGAACCTACTGTAGACACACCTGGAAATCTGAATGATATTTCTATCTCTGATGCTGAAACACAATCTGGTGATGAACATGAACGTAGTAACAATGATAATGATGATGTTCATGTTGATTCTCAACCTAATAATGATAATGATGTGGAGATAGAACCCGCGGTTGATCTTGATAACCCACAACCTAAGAATAAAAGATATGATAAGAGAGACTTCATTGCTAGGAAACATGGTAAAGAAAGAGAACCATGGGTTTAGAAACCCATGCCTTTTCCTCCTAAAGCTTCAAAGAATAAAGATGATGAAGAATTTGAGCGCTTTATTGAAATGCTTAGACATGTCTTTTTGCGTCTTCGTTTGACTAATATTCTGAAAATGTCTCCTTATGCTAAGTATATGAATGATATTGTTACAAATAAAAGATAGATACCGGAAGCTGAAATTTCCACCATGCTTCCTAATTATACATTTAAAGGTGGAATACCAAACAAACTAGGAGATCCAGGAATACCAACTATACCTTGCTCCTTTAAAATAAACTATTTTAAAACTACTTTATGTGATTTGGGAGCCGGTGTTAATGTTATGACTTTCTCTTTGTACCAAAGACTTGATTTGAATAAGTTGACACCAACTAAAATCTCTTTGCAAATGGCTGATAAATCAACCGCCATACCCATCGGTATTTGTGAGGATGTGCATGTCGTAGTTGAAAATGTTACTATCTTAACGGACTATGTTATTCTTGATATACCCAAGGACGACAGTATGTCGATCATCCTTGGTAGACCCTTTCTGAATACTGCAGAGGCTGTTATTGATTGCAATAAGGGCAATGTCAACGGTAATGAGCATACGGTGCACTTTATGAAGAAACAACCTCAAGTGAATAGCATCAACTCTATTTGAAAATTTTCAACTATTGCTATTGGAGTTTTGAATTCCCTATTTCTACTATCAAAAAGAAATATGAAATTATTATTGTTGGGGACATGCATATCCTCATTGAGGTAACCTAGTTACGAAGATTCTCCGGTTTCATGTCATTCGTAAGAAGTTTGTTAATAAGACTTGATCAACCTTATTAACGGATTCCTTTTGACAGGCATGTGATGGATGAATTTAGTAAACACAACCTTCTGTACCCACTTTTTACTTTCTCTTATTTAGATTTTATAAAGTAAAAATGCCATGATTATGTTGTTTTCTGAATTATCCGTGCAATAAAAAAATGACCAGAAAATAGAAGTTCTCCAAATGCCCTGCAAATTTAGTATGATTTTTTCTATAATATTTGAAAACTTTTGGCACTGAACACACCCCAGGAGGTGCACCTGTGAGCCACAAGCTCACAAAGTGCGCCCACACCCCCCGGGCGCGCCTAGCAGGCTGGTGGGCCCATGTAGGCCCCTCACTTATTACAGCCATCCATGCACTTTGTCTTCCTCCAGAAAAATCACTCCATTCTTCAAACCCGTGTTCTTGCTCATCTTGCTGCCATTTTCGATATCCTTGCTCAGAACTCCGTTTTTGAAACTGTTTTGGGGGATTGTTCATCGGTATGTGACTCCTCCATTTGTCCAATTAGTTTTTGCTCTAGTGCTTTATACATTGCAATTTTTTGTTGCTGTGGTGACCATGTTCTTGAGCTTGCATGACAAATTTATATGGTTGAAAGTAGTTTTGTTGCTAGATATGGCCCCTAGGCACTTGTGGGAGTAATTGATATCTATTTTGTTGAGTTTTGTTCACTTTTATTTTGAGTCACTAAAATTTCAGAAATTTTCACAGAAAAGAAAAACCTTGAGGAGGTGGTTAAGGGGCAGATCAAGCCGTGATTTGGAGGAAACTCCGAAGAAGAATCTCAAATACCATCTTCCACGTGCGTTTGAGATTCGGCCGTGTGAGTGGCCGAGTGATTCATCTTGAAGGAGGCGGGAATTTATGAGGATATCTATTATTTGGCGAGTAATGCCGGCATCATCCCCTTCCTCCAAGACAAGTGTGACCAATACCTCCTACTCACTAATTCCTTCGTGCAAAGCTTTCACTTTTATCGTAGGAAGGAATCACCCATGGTAGAATTTAACTTGTATGATGTGCCTAAGGAGATGACATTATATGATTTTTGCAATGTTTGCAAATTACCTTATGAGGGCAGTCACAGTGATCCACGTCCTAGAGACATGGCGTATTTTATTTCTAAAACTACCATGGGGGAAGAGAGAGGAGTGTCGGAAGCGAGAGTGGCTAGTTTACATTTTTCCTATTTTATGTTATTATTCATTATTTGTCGGGAGATGCTTGACTGGTCATTGGGAGAGTGGGTCTCTTAGTGCACCTGACCTTGCAATTTTGCTCCATGCTTTATATGTTGACAGAACTTTTAGTTTGGGCACTATGGTTGCTCGACGGTTACACACAAACCGTTCGAAGGGTATTATTTACGATGGTACCTCCCGCCTCGCTGCGCATTTTGATAGTCCTATTAGACATGATGATGAGGAGGAGATGTTGCTGCCCACTAAATATTTAGACTATGCTAGTACGGTAGCGCATCATTTTATTGACAAGGATAAGCAAAAGCGACTCCTCTACAACTTAGTATTCAGTCAGGATACTTGTGAGATTATTACTCTGCCTGCACCATGTTTGTTTGATCTTTATTTAGGTAGGTACACTATTATGCCCAATGACATATACACATACTGGGGTCTGACACAACCCCCAACACCTGAGCCAGCACCAGCACTTGAGCCATATCAAGGGCCTGTTTATTCGTGGGAGCCACAGGAGCTCGCCAACCAGTGGAACCCTCAGGACTCTCCGCGGTATCTAGGAGAGGGTTACTATGATCCATGGCCATATACCAACTTAAGCCAAAATCCTAAGCTTGGGGGAGTACGTATTTTTCACCGACATTACATTCATGCTCAACATTCATTCCAGTTGTCGGTGTTCATCCTTTTTCATTGTATAATCCATGCTAGTTTTATTTTGCTTTCTTCTTGTGTGTTTGAAAAACCTTGATAAAATCCAAAAATATTTCCGTTTCTTTTTAGTTTTTCTTTCTAGTTTATTTTTGTTTAGTAAGTACTAATATTACAAGAAAACCCAAAAAGATTTCTTGTTCTTCTTTTGCTTGTTGTGAGTTTTCCTGTGTAAATAATTTTTCTCGTTATTTCCCCTTCATTTTACTTTCTTTAGAAAAACAAAAACTCCAAAAATGTTTTAGTGTGTTTCTTTGAAATTCTTTCCGTTTTCTTTGGGTCGTAAGGAGAAGGTCACGATGAAAATGTTGAGTGTCTCTCATATGCATTATTGTTAATCTAACAAAGAGCCCATATTACTTTGTCTTCTCCTTTGAATAAATGTTTGCAGATTCCAGCTTAGTCCACTGCACGTGCACTCTTATTGTTATTCACATCATTCGGTCGTGCAAGTGAAAGGCAATAATGACAAAATTTGATAAATTGATTGAGGTGGAGAAAAGCTGGTACGAACTCGACCTATCTTGTTTTTGTAAATATGTTTAGCTCATCGTTCCTGATTCAGCCTATTATGAATGAAACATGTTTGCAATGACAATTAGAGATCCTAGTTACTCATGCCATTCTTAATTAGCTAGGAGTGGATAATAGTTTATCTTGTGTGTCAACATGCTTTTATAATGGTTATGATGTAGCATGATAGGATGGTATCCTCCTCTGAATGACTCAAGTGGCTTGAGTTGGCACATGTTCACGCATGTAGTTGAATCAAAACCAACAAAGCCTTCATGATATTTCTATTGATGGTATTTTACATCCTACTCATGCTTGCATTCAATGTTGATTGTTGCTCTCTAGTTGGTCGCTCCTCAATCTTTTTGCTAGCCTTCATTTGTACTAAGCGGGAATACTGCTTGTGCATCAGCTTCCTTAAACCCAAAGTTGGTCCATATGAGTCCACCATACCTACCTATATGCGGTATTTACCTGCCGTTCCAAGTAAATTTGCATGTGCCAAACTCTAAATCTTCAAATAATAATCTGTTTTGTATGCCTGAATCGCTCATGTGGCGACAGGGGGCTGTCAGTATCTTCCATGCTAGGTGGGTCACAATGAGTGTTTATTCGCTTGCCATTCACGAGAAAGTGGCTGGTAATCGGGATGCCCAGTCCTATGATAAAAAAAATCAAAATATAATGATGAAACAAAACTCCCCAGGACTGTTGTTAGTATGGAGGGTGCCCGAGGATTCGGGTAGCCATGGCTTGTGTTTGTTGGTGGAGGGGGAGTAAAACTTTACCTTTCTGTTTGGGAACCGCCTATAATGTGTCTAGCATGGAAGATAGTGTGATCTCTAAGTTGTTATGTTGACAATGAAAGCATACCTCCCAAAATAATATTCATCTCTGTTTTAAAAGCTTCGAGCTCTGGCACCTCTGCAAATCCCTGCTTCCTTCTGTGAAGGGCCTGTCTATTTACTTTTATTGTTGAGTCATCATCTTCTCATTAAAGCACCAGTTAGAGAGCACCATTGTCATTTTTATGCTTTGTTTTTAGTTGATGTTGAGTATGAGTGTGACTGGATCTTCCTTGCCATGAATTACAATGTCTAGTCAGTGCTTCATCTTCAGAGGTGCTCTGCATTTATGTTTTGTGGTCTCAGAAAGGGCTAGCAATATATCATTATATCATATTGTATCATGATTGTTTCGAAAGAGTGTTGTCATCCGAGATATCTTATTATTGCTCGCTAGTTGGTTATGTCATTTGATATGAGTAAATGTGAGACTTAAATGTTATCGTGGATATGGTTAGTTTAAACTCTTTGCTAAAAACCTAAACATGGTTAGCCATATTTACAACAACAAGATCAAATAGAGTTTGTAAAAAAAAATCTATGTCACTTTCAGTTTGTCAACTGAAATGCTTAAGGACAAGCAATGGTTAAGCTTGGGGGAATTGATACGTCTCCATCGTATCTACTTTCCCAAACTCTTTTTCCCTTGTTTTGGACTCTAATTTGCATGATTTGAATGGAACTAACCCAGACTAGCGATGTTTTCAGCAGAATTGCCATGGTGTTATTTTTTTGCAGAAATCAAAGTTCTCGGATTGACCTAAAAATCTACGAAGAATTTTTATTGAATATATAAAAAATACTGGCGGAAAAAGGTACTAAGGGGGCCACCCAGGAGCCACAAGCTCTGGGGGCATGCCTACCCCCCCCCAAGGTGTGTGTCTCAGGCTTGTGGCCCCCTGGACCTCCGACAACCATAATCCCAACTCCATATATACCTATTCGTGGAGAAAAAAATCAGAGAGAAGGAATCATCGCGTTTGACGATACGGAGCCGCTGCCACCTCTTGTTCTTCATCGTGTGAGGGCTGATCTGGAGTCCGTTCGGGGCTCCGGAGGATGGAAATCAACGTCGTCGTCATCATCAACCTTCCCCCATCACCAATTTCATGATTCTCATTGCCGGGAGTGAGTAATTCCTTCGTAGGCTTTCTGGACGGTGATGGGTTGGATGAGATTTTTCATGTAATCGAGTTAGTTTTGTTAGAGCTTGATCCCTAGTTTCCATTATGTTCTGAGATTGATGTTGCTATGACTATGCTATGCTTAATGCTTGTCACTAGGGCCCGAGTGCCATGATTCCAATCTAAACCTATTACGTTTTCATGAATATATGTGTGTTCTTGATCCTATCTTGCCAGTTGTAGACACCTATTACGAGTTATGATCCGCATACCCCAAGGTGACAATAATTGGGATTCTTTCCGGTGATTACCGTAGTTTGAGGAGTTCATGTATTCACTAAGTGCTAATGCTTTCTCCTGGTTCTCTATTAAAAGGAGGCCTTAATATCCCTTAGTTTCCTTATGGACCCCGCTGCCACAGGAGGGTAGGACAAAAGATGCCATGCAAGGTCTTTTCCATAAGCACGTATGACTATATGCGGAATACATGCCTACATTACATTGATGAATTGGAGCTAGTTTTGTGTCTCCCTAGGTTATAACTGCTACATGATGAATATTATCCAACACAATTATCATCGATGATCCAATGCCTACGAGATTTTCATACATTGATCTTTGCTAAGTTACTTTTGTCATGCTGCTATTACAATCACTACAAAACTATTACGGATACTATTGCCACTGTTACCGTTACTTCCATACTACATTACTACTAAATACTTTGCTGCAGATATTAAGTCTTTCAGCTGAGGTTGAATTGACAACTCAAGTGCTAATACTCGTGAATATTATTTGGCTCCCCTTGTGTCAAATGAATAAATTTGGTTTGAATACTCTACCCTCGAAAACTATTGCGATCCCCTATACTTGTGAGTTATCAGCTAGCCGGTCGTGTTGCCTCTGGATGAACAGTGCCCGTTGCTGCTGCGCGTGACATGTAGAATGAGTTGAGACGTGGTGAGTCTATTCGGTTGGTTGGCTGTGGATGAACAGTTCTCGGTGGGGGTTGGATGAACACGACCAGGCAGTGTGTAGGCGGTTGCCACTAGATGAACAGGACCCCGTGGTTGTACGTGGTTGCCGCTGGATGAACAGGATCTCGAGGAGGCCGCCACACACCCCAGCCGGTTGGGGGTGGATGAACAGGACCCCGTGGAGGCTGGTTGAAAAGTAGCCGGTGGATTTTGGATGAATAGTAGCCCCATGGATGAACACTAGCTGGTGGGGGCTGGAGAAGGTCGACGATGGATGAACAATAGCAGGTGGAGGTTGGAGGAAGTAAATGGTGGATGAACAGTAGCCCATGGAGGCTGGAGGTAGTTGACGGTGGATGAACAATAGCCCGTGGAGTTCCATTTTGTGATAAGCCACACCCCTCCCAATGAACAGGACTCGATTTCGACCGTAGGCGCTCGAACAGAAGTACGTTTCCTCCATTTTGTGATACGCCAGACCCCTCCCGATGAACATGATCACGTTTCGATTGTAGACGGTCGAACAAAAAGCCGTTTCCTCCGTTCTATGGTACGGCAGACGCCATTTTGGCTGTTCTGTCCAAGCCGGTTAGCTCCCGTTGAATAGGATTTATTCTGACCCAGTCGGTTGCCTCCCGATGAACACAACTATGTTTCCTCCATTCTGACCCAGCCGGTTGGCTCCGGATGAACATGACGCCATTGCTGCCATCCGTATGTGCGACTATGCGTTTGAGACCCTGCTCGTATATACGTATGTGGCCATACTTTTTGCCCTGTGGTTGTACGTACGTATACACGATTTAGACGGGACTGCCTGAACTGCTATGTCGAGGGCTCAACTACAACACGTGCCGCTACTTACTCGGCCACAGTTCATCATTACAGAGAGATGGATCGACCAGTATGTACGTACATGTTTGTGACTAGACAGATAACCATACGTACGCTTCAACCTGGTAGGTCCCAATTGTCAGGGGGATATGGACGCATATCCTTGCGTGAGAAGATATAGCTGGTGGGTCCTTATGTGCGACTCATTGGCGTGCGACCATGGACCTTGTAGGTCCCAGCTATCAGCTTCTTCACGTACAGTCCTCTTTCAATGACTCTCATTTGTTGACCATGCCGCGCCGAGCGCAGCAAGGCGGTGGATGACGGCGAGCCTCGGACGGGAACGACTCGGAGATGGGGAAGATGCGGTAGTGGAGTCGCAGCTGGAGAGGAGTACGATGTACGAGGGTTGACTAGTTCAGTGTGGGCTGGGGCTGTAGTCGGCGGAGAATAACAGGAGGGGTGGAGGGATGGCCTGGTCGACCGTGGAGTAGCGCTTCGCAGTGAGGCGCGTGAAGCAGCGCTGCGGGCCACTGAAGGCAGGAGTAGGAGGTCTCATCGGAGCTGGAGGAAGAAGACAAGAGAATGAAGATGCATGCTGGCGACCGTTGGATGTACATCCAACGACTATTGATGTCTGAATCATTTTGTTGACTAATTTGACAAGCCTTCCGTAGGCGACCTAATGGACCACATGTTAGACTCCTTGCGTGCGAAGATCTAGCTGGTGGGTCCTAGCTGTCATGGGAAGGAATGGTTTTTCCCCATAATAAGGAGGCACTTTCTTGCGTGCGAAGATGTAGCTGCTGGGTCCCAGATGCCCGGGAGAGGAAACATTTTTTCCGCGTAATAAGGACGCACTTCCATGCGTGCGAAGATGTAGCTTGTGGGTCTAAGCTGTCAGGGGGAGGAATAATATTTTTCCCGTGTAATAAGGAGCCAGTTGCATGTGTGTGTCCATGAACATGTGCGTCCCACTGTCAGCCTCTCCACATACGATCCTCCTCCGATGAATCTCGTTTGTTGATCACATTAACTACGCAGCATCAAGCGCGCCAAGGCGGTGGACAATGCCGAGGCCCCAAACAGGAACGAGCCGGAGATGGGAAGACGCAACAGTGGAGTCGTAGACAGAGAGGAGTACGAGGGTTAACTGGCTCTGGTGCGGCGTGGGGCTGCAGTCGGCAGAGAATAACCGGAGGTGTGGATGGGTAGAGGGGTACCCTGGTCAGTGGTGGGGTAGCGCTTTGCAGCGATGCGTGCTAAGAAGAGCCGCTAGCCGTCGGAGCCACGAGCAGGCGGTCCCAGCAGCGTTGGAGGAAGAAGACGAGAGATTGAAGATGCATGCCAGCCGTTGAATATAAATCCAATGGTTGTGGATGTCAGAATCACTTGTTGACTAAGTTGACAATGCCTTGCGTAGGCTTTGACCTATTGGCCCACATGTCAGCCTGCAAAAATGTGGAACATATTTAACCCTTTTTAGAGAGAGAAACATATTTAACCCATGTTTTCTAGAATTTACAGTCAATTTGCTGGGCTGGGTGAACAAATAATGTAGCGTCAATGCGGCCCATTAATTTTTTTCCAAGAAATCACAACAGATTTGCACTTTCTTGAGATACACGAATTTGTTGGGCTTGTTGTGAATATAATGATAGGTTAGACTGTGCAACTAGTATCAAAAAATAAATGGGAGCTGGAAATTTTATTATATATAAAATTAGATAATTAGCGAGTAATTGCTCAAAAGATAAATGAGTGCGTTATTATTACATTGGTCCTATAATCTTTGCAACTTTCGTGCGCAATCACCAAGATTTTCGTTGCCTTAACCACGATTTTCCTTGCTAATTTTGTTAAACATTTATTTTTATAAGTTGATAAGACGTGGGATGTTTTTATAATGTATATATAAGTTTCTATTAAATATATGATAATAATAATAATAATAATAATAATAATAATAATAATAATAATAATAATAATATATAATGTGGTTAGAAAGGAAAACATAAATTGGACCCGACATTCTTATTCTTATATACAGAAAAATAGAACAAATATCTGTGTTTTGTTAAAAAAGGATAAATTGGGTTTCCGATGTTTAAGAAAAATTAAAACCTAGGATGGGAGGCCCATAGGTCGGCACATACATGATGGACCTCAAAAAATTAAGTTGAAACCACGGTCTTGGTATGTCGTGGGCTGCGCATGTTAAAAAACATAACTTAGACCGAGCTGATACTTTTACGCCCTCTGAAAAATATGATACATGTTATATCCCTGATACCACTAAAAAACATCTCCTCAATGACAGTCTTTGTTGTAATTTTTTATATTTATTGACAAGGTTGACAAACCCGTGGGCCCCAACGTCAGTATACAATTAGGAGGAAGGTTTTTTTTTCAATGAGGCACTTGCTTGCGTATGGCCATGGACCTCGTAGGTCCTGACTGTCAGCATCTTGACGTACAGTCCTCTCCAGATTCCTCTTGTTGTTGAGCATGTTGATAATGGCAGATAGTGGCGCCATGGCGAACGCACAAACAGGAGGACGACGTCGTGGCCAAAGACGGGAACGAACCGGAGCCGGCGAACACGCCTTAGAGTACTAAAAAAGCGCGCCTTCATCCTTTCGAACATACCGCAGTAGCCCGGTGCATACAACCCTCTCAACCCAAAATTGTGTTGTCCAGGTTCGATTCCAACTGGTGTAGTTGAAAATATCTAATTTTTTTGCCTCAGCTATTACTGACATGTGGGTCCCGCCAAGTCATCTACACATACCACCTCCACCGCTTGCCAAAATTTTGTCCCTAGTTTACTGTTGGTGCAATATCTGCCTACCTTGTGTTTTGGAGATTATTGAAAGAAACAGGTATGGACTAATTTGTTTGCTACTGCACATAGAGAGAAATTCCATACACAACCGAAGAAAATGTTGTCACCGGTGTTGAGTTCGAGGAACTTCACCGAAGCATATCTGCACTGCAGAGAAAAATGAGCTATATTTGTTGAAGTGATAGAGTCGAGAAGATTAATGTGAAGAAATTGACCCCTTGAAAGTTTTCTGCTATAGCGAAGCTTTCTGTTTCGATATTGTCGTCCAAAGAAATTGACTTCAGCGATTGAAGTCGAAGACAAAGTGAAGAAGTAGTATTCATTTAGTTTTTCTTCTTTCGATCCTTTGAGTCATAGGACCTCCGTACTATTAAGAGGGGTATAGGTTCTCGATGCTTAGATCAGCTGTGATGCTTAGCTACAACCTATGAAAGATGCGAGAGAAATCTCTTTGTGCTCTGAGTAAATACTCACCAGCAAGATACTGTGATCTTCTTCGCTGCGAGAGATTTGCCTCGGACCGAGGAGTTAGCATTTCTTGTTGCTCAAGGAATGTTACCGTTGTGCTCAAATCCGACCGTTGGAGTCGTGTCGTTAGGCCATTGGCTGAGACCAATGTCCAATTTGGTCATTTCCCTTCTGGGAAGGCTGCAGCTATAAATAGCCACCCCGCTCCAATGTTATCCATGGGCTGCTCAGCTTGAGATTTCTGAGAAGATTGATTTGAGAAACCCCTCTCTAAGTGATTTGAGTTTAAGATCCACCGAGAGAAAGCCAAGATCCCAAACTTAGACAGTGGTTTAGCATCATTGTAGTTATGAGTGAGAGTTCTTGTACCTATTACTCTTGAGAGCTGCGCACTCTCTAGACGATAGGTTTGGCTTTGAGTGTTGAAGAGTTGTTATCTTCACCAAGCCTGATCTTCGGCAACCAAGAGTGATTATGGTTCGCGAAGGTCGACCGAAGGTTTGGAGATTGCCGACAAGGATCTACCACGAGCGAAATAAACCTGATTCTGATCAGCTCTATTGAGGGAGTCCTAGATTAGGGGGTGTCCGGATAGCCGAACTATCATCTCTGGCCGGACTCCTAGACTATGAAGATACAAGATTGAAGACTTCGTCCTGTGTTCGGATGGGACTTTCCTTGGCGTGGAAGGCAAGCTTGGCGATACGGATATGTAGATCTCCTACCATTGTAACCGACTCTGTGTAACCCTAACCCTATCCGGTGTCTATATAAACCGGAGGGTTTTAGTCCGTAGGATCGAACAACAATCATACCATAGGCTAGCTTCTAGGGTTTAGCCTCTACGATCTCGTGGTAGATCTACTATTGTACTACCCATATCATCAATATTAATCAAGCAGGAGTAGGGTATTACCTCCATCGAGAGGGCCCGAACCTGGGTAAAAACATCGTGTCCCTTGTCTCCTGTTACCATCCGCCTAGACGCACAGTTCAGGACCCCCTACCCGAGATCCGCTGGTTTTGACACCGACATTGGTGTTTTCATTGAGATTTCCTCTGTGTCGTCGCCGTCAGGAAGGATGCCTCATCCCGTCTTTAAAGACGATACTATCGCTAAAGGAGCCTTGGCCACTCGTCAGACTCTTTGGTTAGGTGGTTTTCTTATGACCGCCAGTTCGGCCACCGCGCCGACGATGACTTCTCGGGTCATCGAAACCAATCTTCACATTAACTCGGAACTTGCCGAGAAGTTAGATCCGATCGAGCTCTCCTCCGTAAACGAGCTCTTGGATCGCATCGCCATACAGGAGTCACCACACACTACGACCAGATCGGGCCTAAAACCGATCTGAGAGAGATCAACTCTCCCCAGGCTACCCATCATGTTGCTGTGATAGAGGAGCAATACGGTGATTCTTCTTCTATCTTAAGGACTAGCTACGTCTGGATTCCCGATCCCTCCATGCCGGATTCCCGCAGAGGGACGGAAGTCGATCAAGCCCTGAACTTAAAGTCAGCCGGCGGGTTGGATTCATTGGATATCATTCAAAAATCCAAACTTCCAAGTTCGGAAACTTCTCGGCCCCTGAGTCTTAAATTGGACGGGGTTCCGGATCTAGTTCCACCCGCCCACCCAAACATTAGCGATCTATCCCGAATTCGGCAAGAGCCTGCTGAAACGATTACATCATTCTTGGGCGATTCCTCCACGGTTATGGACAGGATAAAGGATTGCGGAGAGGAGGACGCAATCTCACTTTTTCTGCAATAATTGCACGGACAAGGGAATCCTAAACACCCTAAGTCGTCGTGAAATTACACGCTTTGCTGACTTGGTGACCATAGTACAAAAGTACTGTGCGATGGAGAGTGCTTGGAAAACCGAAAGTAAATTTTGGGATAATCCGGCCCCGAATACAGCCCTAGTCCGAAATAAAAGGGTGCATCATCACCAAGCACCTGGGTTAAACATCAAAAAACAAAAACCCCCTAAAGGGCACGGAACCATACTGGAGGGTTGGCTAAACGGACCCTGCAAAATTCATAGCACAGAGGGCGCCACTCCAACTCATAGCCTTCGAGCATGTTGGATACTACGGCAGGTGGCCAAAAGTGGCGAAGAGCTTCTAGCCTCGGAATCCCAGCCCAGCAACACCAAGACGGGTATTAGTCAGTCTTGAGACTTTCGCATCAAATAACATGCGGAAACGAACACTCCGCAACCTTGCCGAAGTCTACCAAGTAGCAACAATAAATCCATGGAGTGACACGGCTATTACCTTTAATGCCACTGACGTACCCAAATTCTGAACAGGCCGAGCACCAGCCGCATTGGTCCTCAGTGGACGGCTTTCGCCTTACTAAGGTACTCATGGATGGCGGCAGCGGACTAAACCTCATCTACGAGGAAACCCTCCGAAAAATGGAAATACACTGGAACCGCATTGAGCGAAGCAGCACAACCTTTAGAGGAATAATCCCTAGCCGGGAAGCATGCTGCACAGGAAAAATCACACGGGGCGTAGTGTTCGGCTCACGGACAATTACAGTCCGAGGAGGTCACATTTCAAGTGGCCCGTTCAGCAGCCGGATATCACGCTTTATTAGGGCGAGAGGCATTCACAATTTTTCAAGATATACCCCATTATGGGTACATGAAGCTTAAAATGCCGGACCTAACAGAATCATCACTCGCTAGTGATCCGAACATAGCACTCCGCCCAAAAACAAGACAGCCGCACTAGCCCTCGAGGCACTATCCAAAGCCCTAGCGGCCGAGGAACTCACCGTGATGCGCTCCATGGTGAGCAGGGACGATGTGATACTTGATAAAGATCCAGGTCCACCTCTTTTAAACCAGCGGATGAAATAGTCAAATTCCAAGTCCACCCAATGGACCACTGCAAAGACGGCCTCCATTGGGGCACAATTAAACCACGATGTAGACGCTGCACTACGAGAATTTCTCTGAGAAAATGGGACATTTTTACGCTGGCACCCTTCGGACATGCCAGGAATCCCACGTCGGCTGGCCGAGCACAGCCTAAATACCCTAAAAGGATTCAAGCCAGTCAAACAGGCTCTTCGGTGCTTTTCCGAACCCAAGAGACAGGCCATGGGAGAGGAGCTAGCCAAACTTCTGGAAGCCGGATTCATCAGAGATATAAAACATCCGGACTGGCTAGCAAATCTGGTGATGGTACCAAAGAAGGATAAATCCTGGCGCCTATGTGTTGATTTCAAAGACCTTAATAAGGCTTGCCCAAAGGATCCCTTCCCCCTCCCTCGCATTGATCAAATTATCGAGGCTACAGCAGGACACGACTCATTGTGCTTCCTCGACGAATACTCCGGCTACCACCAAATCAAGATGGCGGAGCCAGACCAAGCCGCAACAGCATTCATCACTCCATACGGCCCATTCTGCTTCAACACAATGCCCTTCGGGCTCAAAAAGCGCCGCGCAACATATCGGTAGCATGATTCGGACATGTCCGCAAACCCGGATCGGCAAAACAGTGGAAGCGTATGTAGATGACATGGTCGTCAAATCCAAGCATGTCGAAACTCTAGTAGGCGACTTGAGGCTCACATTCGACAATCTCTGAAAATATGACATTAAGCTCAATCCGGAAAAATGCGTCTTCGGCGTTCCAGCTGGAAAGCTCCTGGGCTTCATTGTGTCCGGTAGAGGAATTGAAGCAAACCCAGCCAAAATCCGAGCTCTATCACAATTGGATATTCCAAAAGACCTCAAACAAATACAAAAATTATTTGGATGCATAGCGGCTCTAAGCCGCTTTATTTCCGCTTTGGGAGAAAAGGCGTTACCCTTTACCGCCTCCTCCGCGCATCGAACATTTCGAGTGGACGGATGCATACGGCCGGACTCGAAGAAATAAAAGCCATATTGGCAACAAATCCGGTCCTGGCGCGCCCAACTTGGGCGAACCAATGCTATTATATATCGCCGCAACACATCAAGTTGTCGGCGTGGTGCTTTCGTCGTCGAGCGAAAGCAGACGGACACGAGTTCCCTCTTCAAAACCGGTTTACTATGTGTCCCTTTGTCCTAACTCCATACAAGTCCGGTACCCACATTATCAAAAGATAGCATACGCGGTGTTCATGGCATCCGGAAGCTGCGACACTACTTTCAAGAGTGTTCGATAACGGTAGCCTCCGAAGTACCTCTTAACGACATTATAAACAATCATGACGCGACGGGCTGGATTGCTAAATGGGCCATAGAGCTCCTTCCATTCGACATAACCTATAAGCCACGACGAGCTATTAAGTCGCGAGTTTTGGCCGACTTCATGGCGAATGGACCGAAGCCGAACTCCCTAAAGAGTACAGCGCATACTCCAATTGGATCATGCACTTTGGCGGCTCCCAAATGTTGGCGGCACGGGCTGGCGTCGTCTGATGTCCCCAACCGGGGACACAGTCCATCGCCCTTCGAGATAATTTATACGGACTCCAACAACGCGGCGAATACGAGGCCCATACGCACGGCCTTCGGATGGCAGTCTCCATGGGCATTAAACGCCTAGAGGTGCGCGGGGATTCGAACCTCGCGATATCTCAAATAAACGGAGACTTTGATGTCAAAGATCCGAAAATGGCAGCGTACCGCAATGCGGTCCTAAAAATGTCAGCACGGTTCGAAGGGCTCGAATTTCATCATATAGCCCGGGATAACAACCAGGCGGCGGACGTACTGGCACGCAGCGGTGCAACACGCGATGCCGTCCCGCCCAACATCTTCCTGGAACAGCTGTTCAAGCCATCCGTACTATGGGAAGGGGAGTACGGAAATAACAATCCGGACCTAACCGCACTGCCTAACACCGAACACTCTGACACAATCAGAGGCTCTGCCAACGAGATAACACCCTCCACCCACGAAATAATGGCGGTTATCGCCCCGTGGATGGAACCATTCCTAGCCTACCTAACTAGGAAAGAACTCCCCGAAGACCAAAATGAGGCTCGCTGCATAGTACGGCGATCCAAAGCCTATAAAGTCCATGAGGGAGAGCTCTATAAGAAAAGCACAAAAGGAGTCCTTCAAAGGTGTATCTCCGAAGAGGAAGGGCGAAACCTCCTGGCTGAAATTCATGCCGGACTGGGTGGGCACCACGCCACAGCCCGGGCCCTTGTAGGCAAGGCCTTCCGTACATGATTTTATTGGCCGACGGCCCGAGGCAGATCTTGAGGATTTAGTCCAACGATGCGTCGGTTGCCGACTTTTGCTAACCAAAGCCACATGCCACCCACCACCCTCAAAACTATACCCATCACCTGGTCGTTCGCTGATGCAGGGGCTTGACATGGTTGGACCCCTTAAGGGAGGAACCCACAAGCAAAAATACCTATTGGTCATGGTGGATAAATTCACCAAATGGATAGAGGCCAAGCCTGTTAAAACAGCCGAATCTGGGCCGGTGATAGACT
Organism: Aegilops bicornis; assembly: GCA_021605145.1. NCBI lineage: Eukaryota > Viridiplantae > Streptophyta > Magnoliopsida > Poales > Poaceae > Aegilops > Aegilops bicornis. Next base: position 311,029,026 of record CM038669.1, read on the forward strand.
TCATATCAGGGGTAGTGCACCGTTACGGCGTCCCCCACAGTATCATCACTGATAATGGCACCAACTTCACGGCCGATGAGGTCAAATTACGGTGCAAAAACAAGGGCATCAAGCTCGATTACGCCTCAGTCTATCACCCTCAAACCAACGGTCAAGTCGAGCGAGCAAACGATCTAATCATGAGCGGCATTAAACCCAGACTAGTGCGGTCCCTCAAGGAATCTAACACGCACTGGGTTGAGGAGCTCGACTTCGTACTCTGGGGGCTATGGACCACGCCGAATCGTACTACCGGATTCACACCATTTTTTATGGTGTCTGGCGCATGGCGATCTTGCCCTACGACATAATGCATGACTCACCTCGTAATGCGCATGTATGAAGAAAGAGAAGCCGAGCTCGATCGGCAGGACAGTTTGGACGCATTGGAGGAGGAGCGCGATGTGGCAAAAGCTCGTTCCGCATTTTATCAAAAGCAGGCTCGAAGATATCAAAGCAGGGAAGTATGGGCCAAAGCTTACAACGTTGGCGAACTAGTTCTACGCCTGTCGGACAAGAAAAAGGACAAACTCAAGCCCAAATGGGAAGGTCCCTTCATCATCGACTGGTCCTCGACCGTGAGCATACCGTCTGCGAAACGCATCGGATAACTGACTCGAGCCGAACCCATGGAACGCAGCCCGTCTACGAAGATTCTACGCCTAAGCGCTGGACTCCGAGTTCGTCTCCTTCCTCCGTCCACATTTTCTATTTTTGCTGTCTTTTATTTCTCTCGTTCCTCCTCCTTCTTCTTGAAGACTTTAGAGGCTCGCTTGCGCTTTGTTCGCGCATACTTGACGCGTTGTCCGCGCTCATTATACCTGGGGGCTTCTTTAACAGAAGCTTATTTATACGGGCTTCATGCCCAACACATGTGTCAAACTTCCGCATGTACCTTTTACTCACCATTATATGCATCGATATGACTTAAGTTTTGGCCAAGCTGGGTTGCTGGCTCACCATGCTTACCCCTCGTTCCCGATTGTTCGGCTAGGTGGTAAAGGGAGCACCTCTGCGATTATTCTTGCCGGGTCAGCCGGATGTGTACCTCGGTAGGTGAAGCCGAAAGCTAGCGTTCTTAAGGGAATATTCGGTCGGTGAACTGAAAGATGATTTTCAACTATTTATCCATGTGCCCCCAGATGATTTTCCGCTTTCTTAGCAGTTTGGACATGCACTTTAGGGCATGCCTCCCAGGGAAAGGAACCCTTAACGGAACTATTCTCCCTGGAAGATGTTTCTTACTATCCATGTAATATAACATAACTAGTTGGGCACTTGTCTGATACAGCAATAATGACCCCTATGCCTTGTCTCCATGCATTCCTCGGTTCTTACATAACCGCGAGGGTATTCGGACACACTCCGGACTATTGGGTCCCGAGGTCGAAGCGAAAAGGTCCGCTATGACAAACGATCTACAATCCGGCTAGAAGACATTTTTCATCTCATATTCAATTACATAGTCAACTTCGACTAATTGTATTCCTCCTCAATGCCATCTAATAGGCTATCTAATTTACAATCTTGCTGGGAATACTTGGCGGCCAATTCTACTTGGCCGTACACTAACTTTCTGAGGATCTCCTTCCCATCGGGCCCCACAGGTCCGACCTCGGCCATGTGGTTTGGGTCACAACCGTGTACCGCGTCTTTACCATGGCCCGAGCCTCCTCGGCGCCTTTGACGGCAGCCGATATCTTCCATAGTCGGAGCGCCGCCGTGCTCCTTGAAGCCGCTCTGCCCGGCTCCCCAATGCCTTGAGGCGGGGAGATAGATGGCCACAAGGCACAGGCGACGCCTTTCATCACCTGCCGAACTTCGTTTGCGGTAGACGCAGTCGGGAAGAAGATCACCCGAACTGGGCATCTCCTCCTCGGGGCGACACAGTGAGCAAACCTACATAAATTTTTATGTTAGTCGCCTTCCTCGCCGAACTCTTTCAAAGTTCGTTTAAGCACTTACTAAAAATGCCGCGGCAAGCCGTCGATTCTCCTTCTGGTCGGACAATGAGCACGAACATCCTTTAGTTCCTCACCCAGTTTGGTGTTGGCATCTTGGAGGTTATTTTTCTCCTGCCGCATCCTCGTAAGCATGCTCTCGCCGGCCTTTAGCTGGCGCAGGAGTTGTTGCTTGTCCGGATCCATCTCGGTGCTATCTGCAATATTACTGCCAGATTTACGCACACGCCGCACTTTGCGAAAACTACTTCTACTTTGAAGGGCATATATTACCAGAGGGAGTCTTCATGGCTTCCCCGGTGCGGCCAGTGCGGCCTCAAATTGGACCTTGCACTCTTCAAGCTCCTGGGACAAACGGGTATTCTTTTCGGTAAGAACCTGCATTCCAAATGATCCTTAAATCAGTTATCCTAACTATTTTAAGTCTCGAGACTCTTGGCATATATAAGCATCAAAATTCCTTACCCGTATGTCTTTCACATACTGCTCCGTGGCTCTGGCTAGGCCATCTTGAGCGGCACGGAGGTGCGCTTCTTCCGAACTAAAGGCGTCCAACGTCTCTTGGGAGAAACATGCGTCACGTAGAATAGTCCGGCGGCGCTTATGATTCATGGCGTTCTCCACCTCCGACTTGGTGGCGGACAGTCTGTCGGCATCCTCCGTTGGAGGAGCATCCGACGCACGCCTCGTGTTTGTACCCCCTTACGGACTCGGCTTTTTAGCCTGGTTGGCGGAGGTCCGATTGGCAACTTCTCCGGACTCAGTCCGGCGAGCGCTCTTTTTCCTGAAAAAACCACGAGCGTCAGTGTGCCTCCCAGGAACCTCTCCTTAAAACACGAGGGCACATCATACCGTTCTTGGCGGCGTCTTGAGTCGTACCGCACTTCTTTTCCGCTTTCTTTGGGTCGAGCTGCCCTTGTTGGGCTGGCGCGGCGAGCTCGGCTTCCCATTACGAAGGCACCCCTGAAACACCATCAAATACGTGGTGATTAGAAGTAAAGCACGGTGGGTCATGGTATCCGGACTTGATCCACGGTAACACAGGAGGCGGAAATAATCCGGTAGTCGGCCGTGATGGCAACCAAATCATTGTCGATGCTAAGTTGGTGGAACACCCCGACGATCAGCTCCACCTTTATATCTGTGTCCTCTTCGGAGGCCGGATCGAGGGACCGTTCCGGATCCTCGGGTTGTGGGCGCGGGCTGTGTATCTTCTCCACGGCCCGGCGCAGTTCCTGCGTAGAAACCATGAAATGAGATGTTTAACCACGGGAACATGGATCGGACAGGCCACAAAGATATTTGCTTACCCAACTTCGAGGATTATTCAAGAAAACCCGCTCGATTGGTGATGCGAGAAAATCCTCCTCTTCCCCTTTGTACATGGCGGACAAGGTCTTCACCAGTTCGGTGACGATCCGACCCTTTGCGGCCATGGCGGGTGGCATCGTCCTCCCGTTGAAGTCCCACATGAGGTGGCCCCTATATTGGGCGGCTGCACTCCCCTCATAATGCAGATTGCCATGACACCAATCATGGTCAATCCGGCATGAGCCGATAATCTTATTCGGCTCATCAAGTAAAGGACGCGTCGGTCATTTTCCCTGGGGCTCCATGGCGCCAGCTTAGGCGCTTCTTGAGGAGCGTTGCTAAACTCCGGAAGGCTGATCCGAACAGGATCCTAGCGTGGGGCGTCCTCCATGTAAAACCATTCCGAGGCGGTCCTCGTCGCCTTCTTTGGGGTTCCGGATAAGTATCCGGTCCCGGCGATGCGCCATAGTTCGGCTCCGCCCACTTGATATATTGACCCCTCATGAGAACGGGGTACTAGGCAGAATAATCTCTTCCACAGGGCAAAATGAGCCTCGATGCCCAAGAACAGTTCGCAATGGGCCACGAAGCCCGCGATGTGCAAAATGGAGGCAGGCGTAAGGTGGTGCAACTGGAGGCCGTATAACTCCAAGAGCCCCCGGAGAAACGGATTAATTGGAAATCCGAGTCCTCTTACTAGATAAGAGATAAAGCACACCTGCTCTCCTTTAGAGGGATCGGGGACACTGTCTGCTTGCTTTCCGCCCTTGTAGGTGGCAAGTCCCGCTCGAACCGGAACCATGAAGGCCGGGGGAAGAAATCCCTTGGTTTGGAGTATAACTAGCTCGCTATGCGGGTGAGCATCTCTCCCAATTTCGGTGAGGGGCTGGGGCGCGAGAGGAGGAGCCGCGTCGACTGTCCATGATGGAATGGGTTTTTGTCAAAGGCGCTCCAATGAAGGCTTGCGGAGGGGGGATGGTGTGACTCAGATCTAAATCCACGCCCCTTTTATAGGCGGCTCATTGCGCAGCTAGGGGGGTAAGTGTAAAAATACCCTGGCTCTTCGCATTCATTCAAACACGTGGAAGATGGCCATTATTGGGCGTGGAAGCCAAGGAGCGCAGCATTTATAAGAAGCCGGACACTATTCGACAAGTATATGGAATTTGGAGAAGAACCCGCCTCGCAATGCCAAAGACAAACTACGCGTCGGACTCATCGTCATTGAAGCCTGGTTCGGGGGCTACTGAGGGAGTCCTGGATTAGGGGGTGTCTGGATAGCCGAACTATCATCTTTGGCCGGACTCCTAGACTATGAAGATACAAGATTGAAGACTTCGTCCCGTGTCCGAATGGGACTTTCCTTGGCGTGGAAGGCAAGCTTGGCGATACGGATATGTAGATCTCCTACCATTGTAACCGACTCTGTGTAACCCAAACCCTATCCGGTGTCTATATAAACTGGAGGGTTTTAGTCGGTAGGACGAACAACAATCATACCATAGGCTAGCTTCTAGGGTTTAGCCTCTCTGGTCTCGTGGTAGATCTACTCTTGTAGTACCCATATCATCAATATTAATCAAGCAGGAGTAGGGTATTACCTCCATCGAGAGGGCCCGAACCTGGGTAAAAACATCGTGTCCCTTGTCTCCTGTTACCATCCGCCTAGACGCACAGTTCGGGACCCCCTACCCGAGATCCGCCGGTTTTGACACCGACATCTATGTTGAAGGAGAATAGGGTGAAGAGAATTTACCTTCCGTGTTAAGTCACAGCCCCTCCAACCAGACGTAGCCCTTTGGCAGAAGGGTGAACTGGTCTACCAAATCTCTTGTCGCCATCGAGCACCACTAGTTCTATTTATTCTACTGAATTTCATTCAATAGTTTTCGTTCATGCTCTGTGCTATTAGCTTCTTTGATATTTGTTTTGTTTTGTGTCTTTCACCCTGTGTACTCGTGTTATTTACCTTCATATTCCTCGCCTATATCTCTTCGTTGATAGTTTGTATCCTTGTTCCCAGCATATCCCTCCGGTTGCATTTACTTCAGTTTCAGTTATGTTTTGCCTCATTCTGTTCCACATGTTTGCCTGTTGCATAACCCTCATTGTAGTTAAACCCATTATCAATCAAGCTCGCTCTGTTGTAAATGCTTTCCTCGATGAATATGCATGTGACAAAGAATACTAATTTAGTGTATCTCTTTCAAATTCTCTATTCCGTTGCTATGTTTAGATTAAGTTTAAAAGCTTTCGAAAGAAAATTTGAATCTCCCATTCACCCCCCCCCTCTGGTCGATATACTCTCGGTCCTAACACTACTGCAGGATGGTCCAAACGCGACACTACGATCAGAGACTTTAGGCGTTCTGGGAACGGGGGTCCCCAGACTTGCCTGCCTGCGGCCTGCGGCGTGGCTCAAGACCCTCGCGAGGGGCCAAGCCTCGCGGGGCGGACGACAGGAAGCTTCCTCAGGAGCGGCCTCCTCAGGAAGGCTCACGAGGAGGCGGAGAGATCAATGCAAGGACACCTCGCAAGGATCCCGTGACGCAAGCCATGACGAATCAAGACCAGGTGGGCGCCAGCCTGTGCTGTGTCCTTGTTTCCCCTTTGGTGCAAAGGGGGCAAGCACAGGCTGAGGCATCAGGCAAAGGTTACCATTCCGGTGCAACGAGACCAAGACCAGCCGGGCGGCCGGACGGAGGTCACCATGGAGCCCAAGACGGCGTCACCACCAGAGCTTTTGGCAGCCGAAGACCACCTTTGGTCAGGATAACTTGTACCGGATGTTCCCCTTCAAAATGGCCAATTGTTGGCGCCCTTCCCGCTTAATTATTTCGGGGAGAGGACCAGGGCCTCTATAAATAGAGCTAGCCACCACAGAGTAGGGCATCTGGAGGAGAGATTGATCTGATAAAGAGGCAAGGATAGAGAGAGAGAGAGGCGATCGAACCCACGCAAGCAGTTCATCGCGCCAGTTCAAGAACACCTCTCGCGAGGCTGTTCTTCCCTTATACTGTTCATCATCAGCCCCTGAGGCAATCCACCACACCACACACTGGAGTAGGGTATTACACCACAACGGTGGCCCGAACCAGTATAAACCCCGTGTCTCTTGTGTTGTTCATCGTTTTCATCTTAGTTCGCACGAGAGGATCGGACGTAGATCGGTACGGGAGAGATCTCCGCGCGCACCCTAGTGTTCGAACCTCAAGGGTCTGCCGGAACCCGAAATCCGAAATTTGGCGCGCCAGGTAGGGGTGCGCCGGAATCTTTCTTCTGCTGTTCGCGTGTGATCTCCCATCGTGTCCATGGCTGACGCTCGTCGGGCTCGCGCCGAGCGCCGGGCTGCTCTCGCCACCCGCGTCGCCCAGACGGCGCCCGTCGGCGGTCCCCCTCGTCGTTCCCCGTCGCCCGCCGCCAACGCCGCCACCGGCCCGGCGGGGAACGAGCAGCAGGCCTCGTCCCAGCATCCTTCGGTGCGGCGGGATGGCCGCACTGCCACCCCGTCGCTGACCCCAGCTGGCTCGTCGTCCCACGCCCGTCGCGCCCCCATGGATGCGCGCGCCTCGCTGCTCTTGGCGAAGGAGCTTCTTCATTACCGCCCCGTCGACGACCTCTACGAGGACTGGCTCGCCCGCATCACCGAGCTCGTCAGCACCGCAGGGGGCTCCCCCTTGCGGTCCTCCTCGCTGCCCCCCTCTGTTCCACGCAGGAGGCGATGATCAGGAGGTGCCTCCGCCACCTCCTCCCCAAGAAGGCGCCTTGGCCGCAAGGCGTGCGGCCCCAGGGCGAGACCCTCCCCGTCCAGCGCCTGCGCAACAAGAAAGGAGCTGCCAAGAGATCCCACGTCCCCGAGAAGGTGCTCGCGCGCTCCCGGCACCGGCGCGCCAAGATCACATCCCAGCGCCTCCACGCCAAGACCCCGCGCTGCTCCCAGCGGCGGCGCGAGATGACCTGCAAGAGCAAGTCCGGCACCAGCCGAGGGCGCCGGTGGTACATCGGGCTGCCTCGCCTTCACCCCAGAGTTGCGCGGCGTCACGTGGCCAGGCAAGTTCAAACCTGACCTCCCTCCTTGCTACGACGGCACGGCGGACCCCGCGGAGCTCTTGCAGCTCTACGAGCTGGGCATCATAGCCGCCAATGGGGACGAAAAGGTGATGGTGAATTGGTTCCCCATGGCGCTCAAGGACGGTGCCCGCACCTGGCTCCTGAACCTGGCCCCCGGCACGATCTCCTCCTGGAGCGAGATGCGCACACGCTTCATCGCCAACTTCCAGGGCACTCGCGATCGGCCCTCGGTCGTGAGCGACCTGCGCCGCATCAAGCAGTAGCCAGGGGAAACCTTGCAGAAGTACATCCAGCGCTTCAACTATGCTCGCCTCAAGATCCCCAAGGTGGTGAGAAGCCATCATCTCAGCTTTCTCTCACGGCGGCGTCGCGACATCAAGATGAAGGAGGAGCTAGCAATCCATGAAGACATGTGCACATCCCTGGAGCTGTTCAACTTGGCGACCAAGTGCGCCAGAGCTGAGGAAGGGCGCCTCTCCCTTCTCGAGCTCCCGGCAGCCGACCCAGAAGAGAAGAAGCTCAAGGCCAAAGACGTGAAGCGCAAGGGGGCTGTTGTGCTAGCAGCGGAGCCGGACACCAAGCGAGGTAGGGATCGGCCTGAGTCATCGAAGGGCGAATGCTACTGCGTGTACCACGACCTCCACACCCACAACACCAACGAATGTCAAGAGCTCAGAACCGTGCGAGATGGGCGAATCGGCCGATGCCCCGAGCGCAACGACAGGGGCTATGGACAAGGAGGAGGAAGAGGTGGAGGACAATGGGAAGACCGTGGCCCGCACCAGGGATGGCGTGACCGCCCTCGTGAGGACCGCTGGCAGGACCAGCCTCGCAGGGGAGGCTGGAGGGACCAGCCTCGCGAGGACCGCCCACATGGCAACGCAGGCCTCCCGCCTCTGCCGCCACCGCCAAGGAGGAACGAAGACCAACATCAAGACGATGGGATTGGAGGCTTCTAGGAGCCGCACGCAATTGCCTGCATCTTGGGTGGCGCCAGGCTCCAGCCTCACAGTGCATCTTCAAGCAGTTTGCTCGCGAGGTGAACGCAGTTCTTCCCAATCTTGAGGCCGCGCGCCCTCTCAGGTGGTCTACGTGCGCTATCACGTTCAGCTCCGCGGATCAGCTCAAGTGTGCGGCAACGGCCGGAGTCCTCCCGATGCTTTGCTCCCCAGTCATCAGCAATCTGCAGGTTACCAGGACCCTCATCGATGGCGGCGCTGGACTCAACGTCTTGTCCGTCGAGGCATTCGACGATCTCCAAGTGTCGTACGATCAGCTTCAGCCAACCAAGCCTTTCTCAAGAGTCACCGATGGCTCTACTGTTCCGATTGGGCAGGTGCGCCTTCCAGTCACCTTCGGGCAGCGCAACAACTACCGCACCGAGCTCATCGACTTCGACGTCGCCCACATTCGTCTGCCGTACAACGCCATCCTCGGGTACCCGGCCCTAGCCAAGTTCATGGCAGTGACGCACCATGGTTACAATGTCCTCAAGATGCCTGGGAGTGGTGGAGTCATCACCGTGCCCTGTGAAGAAAGAGACGCTGTGTGTTCACTGGAGTGCACGTTCCAAGCCGCAGCAATCGAAGACCCAGATCACAGGGGCGGGAGACTCCTCGAAGCAGCCCTCAAGAAGAAGAAGACCTCACTAGGCTCAAGCCACAAGGGGCTGACGCCTCCGGAGGCGTTGCGTTAGGTTCTGCGCTTGATCAGGGAGCACCACCCTCTCATGCATAGGAAGACGCGCCCAGCGCCCTCCTCGGGTAGGGCTCGGGGGCTCTTTCTTGGAGAGCCACCGACTTTGCCAAGGTCGCGAGGGAGGCGCTCGGGAATCACTTGGAGGGGTGCTTTCAGGCACGTTTCCCTCAGGAAGGTACAAGGCAAGGAAAACCAAACCCTCAGGAGTTAAATGGCTAGAAACACTCGGGAGCTACAAGAGTCAAGAGTCATGCGGCGGCCGCGCCAACACCGCAGCCCACATCCGGTGAGGATGGTGGGCTGCAGCGTCTATCGGCGTCCGGGGCTCAACCGAGCCGCGTCTCAGGAGCGCCTCTAGCCTTCGTGCGTGGGGCGTTGTGAGGGGCCACCCCACAGCTACGTTCGCATGCCCTTCGGCCTGCCGAACGCGGCCGCTGCTCACCAGCACCTGCTGAGGAGCATTCTAGAGGCTCAGGAGGTCAGGCGCCATGCGGTCCTGGCAGAGATGGAGATGGCCCTCGAGGACCCGCTTGAGCCTACGGAGCCTCCCGAGGCCCCTGGGCCCGGGGGCTCGTGAGGGCCGACGTCTTCACCGTGCATCGCTCACTTCCTCAGCATCACTTCATCTTCAACGACGTCAGGTGACATCTTTCAGAGTTTTACCTTCTGCTGGGAGCGCCCACAGGGCTGCACCATTCCGAGGCCGCGTGGGTCCGCCCCCGCGGCATGTATCCATTTTGCTCATGTTCTTTACTTACCTTGTTGGGGGCACCCTTTCGGGCTGCATCACCCCCACGCCGCTCGGGCCCGACCCAGCGGCAGCTGCCTTCCTAGTATTTGCCTTAGGTTGAAGTGTTCTCTTACGCTAAATCCGGTTCCCATAAGTTATCGCCTACTGCTTATTGTCATGCAAAGCGCTTGCACGTTAAAAGGGGGGCGCCTGAGCATCGCGACTCATGGGCTCCTACTGGCTCTCCAGCCCTCACCCCCAGGCCTTGACCCACGACATCGCGACTGTCATACCCGATGGCGGTGAGCTCGCTCGAGGCTGAGACACGAGGGCGTGAAACATTTGCATTCTAACAACCATGCGAGGAACACACCAGTTGATAAAGGCCCGAGCTAGGCGCAACCCGCCTCGAGGTAGGGCCTCGTGAGTCCCAAGGCCGCTCACGGGTGCCCAGATACACCTCTCCTAGCCCTACCGTGCCCGGCCACGTGTCGTATGGGTCAGACACGCCCAGGGGCTCCTCCGGGAGGGAGCCCCTCCCACGCACTGCGGAAGTACCATGCTCCTTGTTGGTGGCGACACTGCCGAGGAGGCGGCTATGCCCATACACATACTGAGCGCTATGCTCCACGCTGGTGATAAACAATCGAGGCGGCCCACCTGCATTTCAACCTCGTGGAGCCCAGAGCTCAGTGTCCGGCACCATCGCAACGCCTCCCCCAGGAGTGGTGCGCGAGGGGGCTGGACACGGGGGCTACGCCCGGGCCTCGCCCGAGCACGCCACCCAGCCAGGTCCCTCGGACCTGGTCGTCGCGCGCCACTCCCCGAGCGGAGCCAAGGTACGAAACCCGTTTGAGCGTCAAGGGGGACTCCTGAGCATCGTGACTCAGGAGCCTAACTGGTCACGTAGCCCCTCACTCCTTAGTCCCGTCCTGGTTTCCGGTCGGGTCTAATGCTGGGTGAGGTACGCCCGGGGCCGGGCCCTGCCGACGTAGTACGGACAATCCGCTCCTCGCCTCCCCCTCCCTATTTGTTGCTCGGGCGTCAAGGGGGACTCCTGAGCATTGCGACTCAGGAGCCTAACTTGCCACGTAGCCCCTCACTCCTTAGTCCCGTCCTTGGTTTCCGGTCGGGGCTAACGCTGGGTGAGAATACTTGGCCGGGCAGACCTGCCGACGTAGAGTGCAAGCAAGTAGGAGAGGAAAATGCAAATTCCAAGAAATTCAAAGCAAATATTACAAGCCATAAGATTGTTCCACAACGTCGAACACAAATTTAAGCTCCTCCGCGAGGCATGGTGCATGTGCAGGAATAAAATAGGATGGAAGTCGCAAAGGGATCCCTCCCCAGTAACGACGTCACCCGTGGTGGAGTCATGCTGGGAGGCTTCACCTCTCGAGGTCGCAAGGCTGGCGGCGCCGCGCCCGGGCAGGACGCTGCGGGAGCAGAACTTCTCCAGCAAAACCTCGGCTCGACCTTTCACGGCCTCAGCGGCAGCGGCGGCATGGTCGCCGCTCACGGGCTCAAAGAGTCAGTCGTCGATGTCGGGATCGCCGCAGTAGACATGGTGAGGACATGCGTCGGTGCCATGAAGATGTGGCATGCGCCTTGGCCTCGACCGTGGGGCCAAGACCGTCTGCGATGTCCTCAAGCGCATCAACTAGGAAGGGGAGTAGCTTGGCGGGGCCGTCCTCTGCACCAGCCAACGGCTCCTCCAGGCCGCTCTCATACAGCATCTTCAGTATGCCACGGGGCTTCTTCTCCAGCTTCGCGAAGGCCACCCGGTCCTCTGCCAGGACCTTCGCCTTGGTGTCCAGCTCGGTCCTCTTCGCCTTCAGCGACCGCTCCAGCGTCTCCAAACGGCTGTGGCGGTCGTCGAGCTTGGCGTCCCGGTCCTTGGCGGCGGCCTCCCTAGCCTTCATCTCCTTCTCCTTCTCCTTCTGGCTGTGCACCTCCTTGGCGAGCTCGTGTGCAGGCCCTGCAGCTCGGCCTCAAGCGTCTTCTGGCCCCTGGCGGTTACTGCGTCGCCCGAAGCAGCATCGCGAGCGGCCTTGGCTTGGTTAGCGGCCCGCTTCTCCTCGTCGGAGGACGACACAGCCTGGCTCGGCCGCTTTCGGGACGGAGGCGGCAGAGCGAGCCCGGCCGAAGCCAACTCCAGCGCCCGGCCACGGGCGAGGGTCCGAGCTCAAGAGATCCTCCTCATAGCTTGGCTCAGCTCATTGGTAACCTGATGCAGACAACGGTGAAGAAGCAGAAGAGACAAGAACCTGTGGAGCAGGCGGAGAAGATGGCAGCGTGACCACGGCTTGGCAGGAAGGGACCTCCTGAGCCTTGGCCGCCTCGGCTGCAGCGTCGGGCACAGTAGATTCCAGGTCCAGCGAGGCCATGGGGGCTGACCCCTCGCTAGGGCGCCCCAGCTGGCCTCGCGAAGGTGGCTGGATCGGAGAGGAGTGGGCCTTGCCGTCCCCTCCCCCAGCGGCCGAAGGCGCTGCCCCGGCGGACGGGTTCACCCCAAGCAGGGCCGCAGAAGCCTCTTTCAACCTCTTGGCCGCAGGTGCCAGCCTGGTAAAAGAAGGGGCAAACGTCAAGTTTTAGCAGCAGAAACCAAGCGGAGCAAAAATCGAGCACTTACTAGACGTCGTCCGTGGACTCAAGCAACCTCCGACCAAACTTGAAGCCCGAGAGCCTGCAGCGGAGGTCAGCCTTGGGGGGCCCAGAAATAGAAGGCGCGTCAGGAGGGATGGAGCCGGCCTTGGACCCCCCAGGGACCAGAGCAGACCCTAGGGGAACCAGGCTCGACCTTCCCTTCCTCGTGACCGAGGAAGAACCCTCCCCTCCTCGCCTGGCATCGGCCTCGTCGTCATCCGGCATGGAGCGAAGGGCCCGGGACCTGTGCCGGGGAAAGGACTCCCCCCAATCCTCGCCAGTCTCCTCCGAGTCAGACGCTTCCTCCTCCACCTCTTCTTCCCCCTTTCCCCCGCTGGAGCTGTCGGAGGACAAGTTCACCGTCGCCAAGACCGCCAGATCTTCAGGGGCTACCGCGGGCACCAGCCCCTCGCCGTTGAAGGTGGGCATGGCATTCACCACCTGCTCCCAATCGTCACGAAGGAACAGGGGGACTGGGGCGCCCACCGGGCTCGCCACGTCTCCCCTAACCAAGGAATGGAGGGTCGCAGCCAGACCTTCGTCGGTCAGCGCCTCAGAGCTCAGGCGCATGGCAGCGTCCGCCCTTCCAAGCCTCCACAGGGGGAGCGGGTGCTCCTGGAGCGGAGCCACCCGGTGCTCCAAGAATTCCCTCGGGAGCGAGGCCCTGGTCAGCTTTGCCGCCCCCAAGTTGCTTGGCTTCAGGTCCGCGTTCATCCTCCTCAGCACCGCCTTCGCGTGAGGGTCGACGAGCTCCGCGTGGGACCACACGTCAACGGACTTAGGCTGCCCCATGGGCAACACCAGACGAGGATGGAGGCGCCCGACATCCATCATGACCCACTAGCTCCGGTAGCCTTCGATCCTCTTCCCAGGCTTCGAGATGGCGTTGGAGTTGGAGTACGCAATGAAGCTTGCGCATGCGGGGACTTGAGCGCCAGAAACCCGGAGGGAGAAGAAGTGGCACAGCAAAGCCACCGAAGGCTTCACGCCGACATGAGCCTCACAATAATAGGCGAAAATCGCCAGGAGAAGGACAGAGTTGGGGTGGAGGTGCAAATCCTACAGGTTGTATTGGCGAAGAACGGCGTGGAAGAACCTCATCTGTAAGTATGGTTATGTATGGAAACTAGTAATATCGTCTTGGTCTGTCCCATACTTTCTAGGTTGCTGATAATGAGACTCCCATAATTTTCAACAGATGAGGTTCAAGTTGGATAGCCAAGATGATGCAACCAGCCAAGCTTGCACCCATGTTTTCAAGTCTGCTCTGCAACAGTATCGTTATAACTTGAGGAAAACTCACTTTGAAGGCAAGTCTAACAGTTAACTTTCCCAAACATCTCCAGTGGAAAATATATCGGATGAAGACTGGAAGGGCCTTGTTAAACACTGATGCGATCCGAGAAGTATCAAGTACATTATATATATGTGATCGAGATCACATGTTGAAGTCCTATTTACGCATGTGCCGCACCAATCTATCTTCTTGTAGGTGAACTGTTCAAAGAACAAGGCCAACTGCATTTAAAGTGAAATTCAACAAGCGACGGATCTCGTAGCTATATTGCACATTGTGAGGCTCTTGTAATTAGTCGTTGTTTCACTCTTTTCGCTGTACCATATTATCAGATCTATATTGACTTGTTCCAAATGCAGAGGAAAGCCCGCAAGGACCAAAAAGTACCTGAACCAAATGTTGTGGAAATCTTCAAGGACTGTCATACCAGCAAGACGAAGGGCATGACCACACCAGTTGAAGCCGCTGTTGTAAGTCCTTAATCCTCATGCCTATTAACTACTACTTACTCTGACTTGTGCCTTGAACTGCATGGTTTGCAGCCAATGTCTATTACTCTTTTCAATTTTATACACAATTGTCTTAGCGTATCATTGCACCTTACAAGGTTTAAAAGAGGGGAGTGATGTTCCTTTGATCTTGACCCGTAATCTAGTTCCGTGCTGGACTTGCCCACACAACGTTACAATTGCCTGTTTGTCTCAGTTGTTTTGTGATATGAATGATGTCATACTATGCTTACCGTATTATAAACTTCGTCTCTTTATCCTTAGCCCTCAATACAATGTGAAGAAATAGACAATACATTAGCGATGGTACATGGTCATATGTTTGGAACCTGGTTTTATTATGTACTTTGCAATAAAATACAACTAATATTTTACATGGGTTCACCGAGAATAAGTTACGTATATAGACCAAAGCTATTTTGTTTGGTTTTGCTGCCTCCTTAATATCTTACATTACGGTACTACTAATGTAAAACCTCAACTTTTCAAATGAGCTATGGAAAAAATGGTGGAACCGCCACCTTACGAAGGTGGCGAGGCAACTATAACCGCAATGTCAGCTCTTGCTGCAGTGGGTCAGTACCTGTCCACTAACAGTGCCAAAAGCATGTTCTTGCGTAATACTAGGTTGGTTGTTAAGGCAATATCGTCCAAACTGCCTCATGATCAAGATACGCAAGCTCAAAGCAATGTTGTATCTGCGCTCCAGACACAAGTCCAGTCCCTAACAGAGACCCTTTGTGAAACAAGGAGAAACATTGCTCAATGTCGTCAAGATATGCATGGTTTTGAAACCAGACTATCAGACATTTTCTATGTTGTTTAGGAGCCTAGGGGAAATGAAGGCGAGGGTTATGGTGCTCCATCGGACAATACAACATGAAAACGTAATGATCGAGATCAAATGAACCGAGCTTACGAACTTCGGTGATGCATTTATCTCGCTAGATCGTTAAGTTTTATGCCAACCTTCCTTTTGTTATATAGTTGTAATTTGTTTTCGTATGCGATATAAAATTTATTCTTAACGTGCAGCCACCGGTGAAGAAAACAACAAGCCATTTTTGTATAGTGTAGGGTGTTCCCTATATTTGCACTGGTGGCGATCTTTGATGCCGAGTGGATGTAATCTGTGCAATCACCTTAATAGCCTAGCGTTTGTTTCGGCCTTATTTATTTCCTAGTCTTCTTTTTCCCTGGTTTACTAGTGGCCGCAACTACCATGGGCCATATACGGGCCGTAGGATTCATGGGTCTCCTATGGGCCGTCGATAAATGGGCATGTAATCGGTGGGCCTCGGGTCGTCGGATAAATGGGTCTACATGGGCCGTAATCGGGCGAATTGGTATCAGCCCAGCACGGTAACATGCCGTTAACAGGCCGTAGGACAGCAAAGGCTTAATTCTTTCACAGGCATAATGGGTCGTTAATGGGCCAGAATATAGGACGGGCTCGAAATGGCGCAACGGGTTAACAGGCCAGAAACGGGCCGACTCTTGCCATGGGCCGAATTTGGCCCATTAGGGTAACAGGCTAGTAATGGGCCGACTCTTGCCATGGGCCGAATTTGGCCCATTAGGGGAACAGGCCAGTAATGGCCGACTCTTGCCATGGGCGAATTTGGCCCATTAGGGGAACAGGCCAAGAACGGGCGGAAGTAATCGAGGGCGAAAAGGAGCCCAAGAACGTATGGGCGTCAATAGGCGAAAGCTAACACGGCTGGAAACAGCCCATGTAAATCACGGGCCGTTAACGGGTATAAAGAAAATTACTGTTCATTATGGGCTAGAGTCATCGTGGGCTGTAAAGGGCGAAGATCTGAAGGCCTCATATGGGCCGAAAGACGTCGTGGGCCATACATGGGCCGAAAGTGAAATGGGCTGGTGTTATATTCGACGGCCCACATGACGTTGTTGGGCCGATTTCCTTTAGGGCCTAACCGGACGTGAGTTAACGGGCCGTAAAATGAGCTATTTGCGAAGAGAACGTTAACAGGCTTTTCATGGGCCAGCCCGTTAACTTTTGACCAAGTCAAACGGGCCGACTTTGTAAGCTAAATGGGCCAGTTGTGGGCCGTGGCACGTGTCGACATATCATAGGCGCCTATCTGACCCACTGACGAGCTGACACGTGTTTCGTCCGGCCAATAAGAATTTTACACATGGAAATTTCCCATTGGTCGGGGCTGTTAACGGGTTATTGGATCCAAAACCCGACCCGATAGCTTAACGGCGTTCCGTTACGGTGGATGCCACGTGTCGGTTACCCTTGACGAAAGCACTTCTGTTATGCGCGATTTATCGTCATGGAAGTGGACACTTCCGTGATGATAATTTTGGTAATGTCATGGAACACTTCTACGACAACACAGGTATGACTATCTTGATTCTGTCATAAAATCGTCATGGATGTACATGCATGACAAAAAACGTGACCTACTGTGACAAACATGTATCATCACGGAAGTGTATTTTTTTGTAGTGCATCCTCCTCCTCCTTCCACATCCCACATGCCCCGACCACCGGCGCGAGCGCGACACCTTCCACCCAAATCACCGACCCCTCCACCAAATAAGCGCCGCCCTAAGCCATGGTGCATGCAGTATAGCCAAGATCTCAAGGAGCATTTGGCAGCGGAGAAGCAAATTGCGGCGGCACACGCGGATGAGGTCGCGATGGCTTCCATTCGTGCCGACCCCCAGATCTTGGAGGAGCACCTTGCCATTTGCTAGCTATGCCGGTTAAGCATGGTCGGTTTACCCGTTGTGTGTGCCGCTCCTGCCTTTCCTTCACAAATTCTAGTGAATTGTGCTATCTAATTTTACTATGCAATCTGTTGCTCTAGTGTATATGTTCTATATGACGTGCAGTGTGGTGCTCACTTATTAACTATTTTGTTAATTAGTTGTCATCTTCAGTTAACTGTTTGGTTCAATTCATGTTCAATTCTTTAGGCCGGAATTTTTGTATTGTCTTCCATGTGATAAATAAATCGAATTTATCTTTACAAAATACATGAGAAACAAATACAATTGCTATATTTCCAAGTTATCAAGCATGCTTGGTTTGGTTAAACATTGTCCAATGTGGTGCTCAGTTAACGTTTGGTTCATTTGTGTTGTGGTGTTTAGTTAACTGTTTGGTTCAATTCTGCAATGCAATGTTCAATAGTTCTGGGTGCATTCTGTTATTGTATACCACGTGAGGAATAAATTGAATTTGGTTGTACTAAATACATGAGAAACAAATACAATTGCTATATTTCCAAGTTGTTAAGCATGCTTGGTTTGGTTAACTGTCTGATCTTCTATTAGGAGTATGTTATATTGTGCAATGTGGTGTTCAGTTAATGTTTGGTTCATTTGTTGTAGAGTTTAGTTAACTGCTTGTTTCAGTTTTGCAATGCGATGTCCAATTGTTGTGGTTGCATTCTGTTACTGTATACCATGTGAGAAATAAATCAAATTTGAATGTACTAAATACATGAGAAACAAATACAATTGCTATATTTCCAAGTTGTTAAGCATGCTTGATTTGGATAAATGGGTTTTCCATGTGGCTTGAATTAATCTGATGAATCTGCAATGTGCTTATTTTTCATCAACATATTTTACTGATAGCATGCGAACCCTTAACCTAATGACTAACTACCTTATATGTGTTGCAGGGAAACAACGGGAAGCACTGAGGTTTACAATCGAGGTTAGCACATGCATGGTCCGTTGTCTAATAGCACATTATTGTGCAATTGTGGGAACCATTCTAATATTTAGGTTTTTAACAATTTGGTCTTGCACATGTAGGTCCTGTTGTCAGAAATTTTGACCCACCTGCTCAATTCCTTTTTGCATATGGGGAAATGAGTTGTCCATGAATATCAATCAAATCAAGAAACTCAGAAAGATTGTTAGGATAAAGAAATTAGCGACAAAAAACAACAAGATCTTTGTCTGCACAATGAAGAAGACATCAGTTCACTACAAGATGTTACTAACTATTATACCTTTCCTTTTTTTTATTCCTTTGCCCCATTTCCAATATAGAGAAGATATTTATGCACATCCTTGTTTTCAGGCCTTTCCAAAGCAGTTCACTGATGATTACCACTCAAACCAACTCTATGATCAGGAGGCGAGGAAGGTTTTCATACAACACCCACAGTTCAATATTGAAGTGTTCCTGAAGAGGACAAAGGACGGACGGTCAATCATCCACAGGCAATGGCCTAAAGTTGCAAAGACCTTCAACATGAATGAAGGCTCAATATTCGCCTTCCGCTTCAAAGACTTTCCGGATGAGATGCATCTGTCTATATACCGTCTATGATGCTAATTTGAAATGTTCTACATGTTGCATGTGAAACTTGGTCTTTGGTGCAGTTGTGTATGGGGTAGCTAAGTCTTTGAAGCTATGTCATGTTGTGATACGATGTATTTCAATTATGAAATTTTGCTTCCTTAATATGGAAATGAAATATATTATGTGCTTAATATGAATGTCAATTAGATTAATAAATGGATTATTAATAATAGGGCAATTAGCCTGCTAATGGAGAATTAGCCTGCTAATTGGGTTTTGCTATTGCAAACGGTTATTGAAAAAATACCATGGGCGATGACCTCAGGCAACGCACATAGTTTTTAGGAATAAACTGTGTTGGATCAATGAACAATCACACATGATTTTCTCTTGAAAATTGTTTGCGTTAGGCCACCTTGCGCAAACGTTTACCACATAAAAATTGTGTGTGATGGACAGCCTTTGCCACACAGTTTCTTCTAGGGACCGTGTGTGATGCATTCAATAATGCAAACAATAAAATTGTTAATATCGTGTGCAATGGCAACGCTATCACAAATGATTTAATGGGAAAAATTGTGTGCGATGTACCTGTGAACGGAAATGTTTTCCTTGGAGCGACTGTGTGGGATGTACATACGAACGAAAACGTTTAGCGGGGACTGTCTGTGTGGTATGTACTTGCGACCGGAAATGATTTCGCCTGTATAATTGTATTTTTTAGCTCTACTGTACGTATTTCCGTATTTGAGCGCTCGCCGATCGCACACGACCTCATTTTGCCGAGCGTGTGTGCCAGGAGGGCATATCCCGACGGTTTCTGGGTCGTGTGGGACGGACCCCCTATCTCCCACACTCACTAGGCGACGGTTCTAAATGTCGTCGCGGAAAGGGGTTAAAAACCGTTTGTATAGCACCGACGCGTACTAGTGTAACAATTGGTATCAAAGCTGGTACTCCATGTCTCTGTTTATTAAAGATCTAGCATCCTTGGAGTTTTGAGTATGTCACTTGCAGGTCGATCCTCGCACTCTGAAAGGTTTCCTATCTTCGACAGAAATGACTATCTATACTGGAAGGAACAAATGAGAATCGGAATTTAAGCCGTCAACTATGATCTGTGGCAGATTGTGGAAGAAGGCTACACCATTCAGCAACAACACAATCTGTCCTCCAATGATAAAGAAAATCTGCAGCTGGGTGCTGAAGCAAAAGATATCATATGTGACAATCTATCTAAAGACATATTCCTTCAGTTTCACCGGCTCAACACCGCAAAGCAAATCTAGGATGCTCCTAACTGTGCTCATGAAGAATTTGTTGCCCGGTCAGATCCTCATATCAAAATGCTTCGAGCCATCTTCACTGGTTTCAGAAGCCTGTTATGGAACTCACTGATCGATTGACAAACATTGTTGAAAGGCTACATCAGCGAGGAACAACTGATATCAGTGATAGAGATGTAGTCAGCAAACTTCTGAGTGCTCTTGATGAATCCTTCGATCATATTGTGTCTAAAATCAAACTAAGACCTGACTATGAAGAGCTTCACTATGTTGAGGTCATGACACTGTTGTCGATTCACGAAGAAAAGATGGAGCTCAAAAATGCAAATGAAGAATCTTCTTCGGAAAGTGAAGTAGAAATTCTCTCACATTATGGCAGTTCTGAAGAAGAAGAAGAAGAAGAAGAAGATGTTGAAAATCAACACACCGTCACTCGAGAACTTGAAATGCTCACACAAAGATTGAGTGATCTAAAGAGACACAATCTTTATCTCGTCAATGATGAAGAATTTCATGCACCTGAATCATCAAGATGACGATTGCCTCCAAGAGATATGAAGTGCTTAAAATGCAAATTATACGGCCATGTCGTCGCTGATTGCCCTGGTTGGGAAGGAAAACCTAGCAGCAGATGGAAATATCTTCACTGCAGTGGATTCACTCAAATGGATCATCATACTAAGCTCTCGAATGAAAATGCATCTGTGTCATCTTCTTCGATGAGACCAGTCACTGACGTGAAAGCCAAAGCAGTCATCATATCAAATATCAAGAGGATGTCACGACTGAACAGAGCATACGCAGATTTGGCAGTAGAATCTGAAGATGAAACCACCGATACTGATTCCGATGAAGAATAACTCTACAAAAGAATTGGGAGAAGTAATGCATATGTTGCTATTGAAGCTTCGAAGAAATTCAGTGAATCAGACACTGATGATGATGATTCAAGAGATGATGACTCAAGCGACGATGAACCAATCGCCTTTTGTCTCATGACAAAATCCTGTAGGGATCAGGTATCTGTCAAACACATGAGGTCCATGAATGAATACTCTCCCGAATACATATCTTATGCCAAGCTGGTCAAAATTGCTAAATCTCAACATGATGAACTTGAAATGCTTGAAAAAAATCACAGAAAAACTGAAGAATTACTGGTCGAAGAGATGGAGAAGAATCAAAAGTTGATTGAAGAGCAAGATGCTTTTTCATCAACTTTTGGTAATCTTACCATTCGACATGACTCACTTGCAGTTGACTACGAGAGATTATCAAATGAACTCCTTAGAAGGAATCAAGAACTCATGTCACAGAAAGATTCTCACAACGAACTGGCTTTAGAAAAAGCTTCTCTCTTCACCGAGCAATCTCTTCAACTTCCCGATGGTTTTGTACCCCCAAGATCAACTTGCCTAGAATGTAGCAATGCCGATTCTCATGCTGAAACTTCCAATGTTGTGAAAGAGAAGACCGCTACTACTATAAATGGTACTACTAACCCCTCTTCCGAGGATTTTACTGCTCTTACTGAAGAAAATTGAAAGTTAAGAGGCTTACTTGAGACTGGAATGCTAAGGAGCCTGAAAGGGCATCAAACCTTATGTGATGTGCTCGAGAAGTCTATACTTCATAAAAATCCTCAGAAAGAAGCATTAGGTTTCAAAAAGAAACTCAATGTGGATGGTTCGTACTGGACTCCCGAACAATATCCTCGTACAACTTGCATTCGAGCAAATAGTAAAGCCCTCAATCCTGAAACTCTATCTGGTTATCTTTCGCCCATTTCTGTTGACACTGACGAGTCAAATGACTCAAATTACAAACTCTTCAAGCAACAGAACGGTAAGGTTTTCGCTCAATATGTTGGAACTAGCTGCAGGGCAGGCTCACTCAAGAAACAAATTTGGGTGAAGAAAAATACCACAAAAAATCTATCTGTTACTGCAAATCTGACTGTGCAGAATAATCCTCGACGAGGAAATGGCTACCATTCACTGCCTAATCGAAAGTCGTCGTCGAATGGTTATCACCCTCATTTGCATCAGAAGGAGTACATGCGCATATCCTCTAATCATTTCACTCATGCATCTGGAAACAACTTCAATGCCTATTCATATGATTATTATCATAGTGCTCAGGTGTCACGCAGAACACGCCGAAGGAATATCCCAAGCCAGGAGAAGCGAATGAGATTATCACCTCCCACACAGGTATGGGTTGTGAAGAAAAACTAATCATTTCTTGCAGGAAATACTCTCAAGGATATCACACTCTCATCTTATGCCCTGAGTCCAATCATTGTTGGTGCTCTTGTACTCCCGGTTTTCATTCGTATTGTTTGTGCTTTCTCCTACAGTTGTTTTTGTGTTTCAATTCGGTTCCTCATCTATTTTTCACTCTGTTCTTCATGTCACAATCATGCACTTGATCTAAAGAAGATTTCTTTCCGACATCCTTGGTCGCGAATTAAATCATCCTCAATTTTATTATCTGTTTTGGCGCTTGCCCTTCCTCAAACCCTTCGTCACCTAGTTCAGTTCCCGAAAATTTCACAGGAAACGGTTGACACGTGCCCACGATGTCTTCATCGTGATCTCGTCTGTTGAATGTGGAACGTCCCAGGTTTTCCGTCCGTAGATTTCGGAGTGGGCGATTTGTCCTTCGTGCTACATAAACCCCCTCTCTGGGTCTCTTTTTCCTTGCTCTTTCCCTGTTTGGCCTCAAACCCTTTTCTCCATCTCTGCCCGAGCCCGAGCTTGAAGTAGCGTCGACGTCAAGCATTATCGTGCAACTCTGGCGAAGCTCCGTCACCATTGATCATGCTAGTGCAGTAACTTCTCCTCCCCGCGCTGTCGTAGTTGATCTATCTCGCCAAGTTAGGGCATTCAGATCTGGTTCTTACTCTACTCACCTCTTGTTCTAGAGCGGTTCATCCCGACGCGATTTATCCTGCGTTATTTCTTGGCGGTAGATCTTCTAGGTTCTGTTAGTTTTGACTTGTACGGTTTGTAGTTGTTCCTTGTACTAGTCTCTTGGATCTAGGGTTCACTGTGTATGCTCTTCGAAAGATTAGAGAATCGGTTATGTCGTATTTAGGCATACTGGAATTTACTCGATGATATCTTGCCAATGCATAACTTGAATCCCTTGGATATTCCTGTAAACCATCTGTTTTGAGTTAAAATTTCCTCCGTGCATGCTTGTGACTTCTTCGGTGCTTTCTTTTGTATTTGTGTTTCTCTCTCAGGAGTGGTCATGGCAAATAGCTCGAATGAGCATTCTGGTTCAGAGGAAGAAATCCCTCAGCAGCCAAGGGTGGCTGACAAAGCAAAAGTGGTCAAAAGGAAATCAGCAAAGCCACCAAGAGCGCCGAAGAAAAAGGCCAAATCAGAATCTGCTGATGAGGTTGATGATGATATTCCCTCTGCTCACTGTCAGCCAGAAGATGAGCTGGTCACAGATTCCATGACCATGTTCATAGATGGAAATCCTAAGAAGGGTGGCCGAGGAAGAGAAAGAAATACTGGAGCTGAGATTTCTGATCAGGAAACATACAGGACACCACCTGGCGTGGAAACTGCTCAAGACAGGAACAACAGATTGCAAAAGATTTGCCGTCATTGGGCGAAGAAATGGATCATCAACGAGAATGTCCGAAGGAAATATCAGATTTTGTTTGCATTCACTTTGCCTTGGAATGATTGCATTACTGAAGGCTGCCTAGGGCAGGATGATGAAAAAGTTAGGCCAGCACTTCCTCCCAACGCTCATGCCGGTTCTTTGAAAACCATAGCTGATTTTCCCGAAGAAGTTGCAAAGAGGGAAAAAGCAAAGGCTAAGTATGAGGTTAGACTTGCGAAGAAGAACCAAGTTGAACAGTGGAATGTTGAGTTGACTCAATAGGATGTGATTGAAAAGAAGGAAAGGACGTCTGACCGAAAAGAGAAGAGGAAGAGGATGTCAGTTTCTCCTCGATCTCCGAAGAAGAAGTTTGTTGCAAGTAAATCCAGAAAGGTTGCATGTCACAGCCCCAGATCAGCCCTTGTTTGTTTTTGCTTTAGCATCCATGCATCATGTTTAAATTTTAAGAAATTTGAAATGGGGATTGCCTAAACCCTAGCATTAAAGGAATTCAAATAGGCTCAACCAAAAAAAAAATTTTCAGTGAACCCAAATGGCCTTCAAAAATGTTCACCATTTTTGGAAAAATCTTGAAACAAGAACTGAGATGTTGCACATTTTTCCATGACATTTGGATCTTTGAATTAAATCATAAGTATTTGAATTTGGACATTTAAATTCTATAAAATATTTTAAATGTCCAAATATTCCTAAACTGAAATGTTCCATGTTGGATATATTCTATACAGTGGACATGTGCAGTTTAGTGAATTTTGAAGGGGTCTAGGTATTTTTAGAAAAGCCCTAAAGATTACAGAAAAATAGAAAAGTGAAACAAATAAAAGAGAGAGAGAGAATGACTACCTGGCAACCTACCTGTAGCCGGCCCAGTTCGCTGGCCCAGCCCACCTGGCGCCTCCTGTCGTCTTCCTCCTGCCAGTAGGAGCAGCTGCGTGCCCACACGCGCGCGGCCGAGGGGGCCAGCTCCTCCCTGCCTGCCTGCCCCCCCCCCCTTCCTACGCATCTGGATGACGCCACGCGCCGCCCCGACCGCTCTCACTATCCCCCTGTTCTCTCCCTCGCCATTTCCCCACCGTGCCCCTAACGCTGTTGCCGCCGCCGACGCCGCTGCCGTAGCCACCGCCCCTCGCCTCTCCGACACGCTGCAGGAGCTCCGCCTCCTCGCTCAAGCTCTCTGCCGAGCCACACAAGCCAGGCGCCCGTGGAGCCGTCGCCGTCGCCTTCATCACCTCCGGCCGCCCGCAGATCGCCATCGCCGCTTCGTCTCTGGCCCACACCTCGCCACAACGAGCAGCCACCGCAAGTCCGCCGTGAGCCCTGCTTCTTCTCCCCTCTCTCCCCTGGTCGCGCTCGCCCTCCAGCTGTCGTCTCCACCATGGTCGAACCTTCGCCGCCGCCGAGCTCGTCGTCGACGCAGCTCCGGTGACCATTTGGTCACCCCGGCGAGTCCAACAAGCTCGTAAGGCCCCGTAAAGCATCCCTAGCGCTTTGCTTCTCTCGTCTTCGAGCTCCAAACGCGTTCTCATGCACGACCAACTCCGGCGGCGCAGAATCGAAGCTCGCCGCCGCCGACCGGCCATCCCAGCCGAGCCACGGCCACCACCGACGCTACCATCGAAGCTGGCTCTCCAACGCGCCTAGTCACAAGTCATTTGGAGCACCACAGAGGAAACCCGGGGCACAAGCACGCCGCGGATCTCGCCGGCGACTAACCGCCGACGGGTTTGACTTGTTTGACCTGGGGTTTGACCCCCCCAGGGTCACTGACGCGTGGGCCATGCCCCTGTTTAGTTTAGGTGTTAGTTTAGTTAGCACTAATTAACTCAGTTAATTAGTTGTCTCTCTGACAGGTGGGCCCAGGCCCTAATTAACCTAGGTTAGTGCTAACCTAACACTAACTCACTCTGTTAGTTAGATGTTGCACTGACGTGTGGCCCCCACACGTCAGTTTGACCTCAGTCAGCCGCATTGACTTGTCGACGTCATGCTTACGCATCTTGTCGACGCAGATTTGATTTTACGGTATTAAATTAAATCAGGAAATTCCGTAAAATGTTTCAAACTTCAAAAATCATAGAAATTCAACCGTAACTCGGATTGAAATAATTTATATATGAAAAATTATCAGAAAAATGCAATCTTTCCATCTGTACCAGTTTCATGCATGACAAACCAACCTAAACCTGCTGTATAGGTGAAAACATGTAAATGGCATTTGAATTTCACATGTGGAGTTTGAATTTGAACCTAGGGTTCAAACCAACTTCATTTAACCTGTTGCTAGTTGCATTAGCTCAAATCACATCATATTGCCATGTCACATTCATGCATCATATTGTCGCATTGCATTGATTGTGTTCTTCCTTGTTGCCGTAATTGTCCCTCTCAAGAGACGACGTCGCAAGCGATGAATTCGATGACACCAATGAAGAACTATATTATCTTCGTAGTGCCAGCAAGCAAAACCCCTTGTTCATTCTCGATATAATCCCACTCTCTCGCTCCTGCTCTATTTTACTGCATTAGGACAACAACGACTCATGTGTTACTTGCTGCGGTAGCTAAACCCCTTTATCCTCTCTGCATGACCGTCATTCCACAAGAACTAGATGAAACCCACTAGCATGAGTAGGAGTTGTTTGAAACATGTTGTGCCTACTCATTCATGCTTGTTGTCGTGCACTGCCATCGCTTAGAGTTGTGTCAGTCCGATTCATCGGGAATGAATTGGAATGGTTGTGTGAACATGTCCCTCTGTGTGTGAGCTAAGTGTGTGAACACGATTTGGTAAAGGTAGCGATGAGAGGCCATGTAGGAGTACATGGTGGGTTGTCTCATTGCAGCCGTCCTCGAGGAACTGAGTTACGTGTTTGTGATCCATGAAACAGTTACTACCACGCATTGGGCCCGAAACCAATGGACCCTCTCGGCTTCTTAACCACTCTTGTCCTCGGTCAGGAGTTGCAAGTAGTTTCGTGTTTCTAGCATCTTTGGGGCACGCCTGTGACCGTAGGGGTGGGTTGTGTTGCGGTAGGCACCGTGGGGTCTGCACCGATTCGCCCTGCTTGGTGTCTCGGGAACCCCGCACACATCGTTCGGGGCTGTATGGGAAACCTCGGCGGACTCCTGCGGATGGAACCTGAATAGGCAATAAACCTGGACTTGGGACTTGTGTGTTTAGGTAGGTCGTGGCCGACACCCACGTTGGGCTTCCGCTTGAAGGTTGCCGAGTACATGTCGTGGTAAACGGCGGTAAGTGGTGAGCGTGTGTGAAGAAGTACACCCTGCAGGTTAATATGATCTATTCGAATAGCCGTGTCCACGGAGAAGGACTTCGGGTTGCCTATATCAGTTCATAGACAAGTGAAAGTGGATACTCTAAAATGCGCAAGATAAGCGTGAGTGCTATGGATGGTGTTCTCGTAGGGAGACGGGAGCGGGTCCATAGTGGTGTATTGATATGGTGAATATGTGGACTCGTGTGCGCCACCTCAAAAGAGTTACTTGCGATGTAGTATAGGATAGCCACCGAAGTCAAAGCTGGCTTGCTGCAGCTTAAACTCCACCACCCCCTTTTGATAATGATGCATATGTAGTTAGTTCTCGATGTAAGTCTTGCTGAGTAATGCGTTTGTACTCACGTTTGCTTATTTATGTTTTGCGAGAGAGACTTGGTCTCGCTAGTAGTTCCGCTTGGACTTCGATGGTTAGCTTGTTACCTCAGCTACGATCTTGTGCCCTCGGCAGATCTGGTAGATAGTCGCTTCTCAGCCTTCTTCATTTATAGTTGTCTCAGACTCGGACATGTTTAGCTTCCGCTTGTGTTTTGACTTGTATGCTCTGAGTGTTGGGTCATGAGACCCATGTTTGTAATATCTCGCTCCTCGAAGCCTAGTGAATAAATATTTGAGTCGTAGAGTTATGTTGTGATGCCATGTTGTATCTACACATATTGGGCATATTGTGTGTATGTTTAAAATGCTTGGTATGTGTGGGATCCGACAAACTAGTTGTTTATCCTTGGCAGCCTCTCATATGGGGAAATGTAGTCTTGTGCTTCTGAGCGATAGTAGTCCGCTACAGCCCGGTTCACCGGAGTCCTGCTAGCCCAAAGACTACTGCTTGGACACTTGACTGCCGGGCATGTGTTTCACTTCGTTCCTATGTCTGTCCCTTCGGGAAATGTCACGCGGTGTTATTCGAGTCCTGCCTAGCTCACATGTACCGGATACCGGAGTCCTCATAGCCCAAAGGTTACAGCCCGAATTTATACGTTGATGACCGACATGCTCGATGTGATTCATGTATGCCTGTCCCCATAGGTTAGCGCCGCTTTGGGTTCACGACTAGCCATGTCGGCCCGGATTCTTTGTCATATGGATGCTAGCGACACTATCATATCGTGTGCCAAAAGGCTAAACGGTCCGGGCCATGGTAAGGCGACACCGTGGGAATACCGTGCGTGAGGCCGCAAAGTGATATGAGGTGTTACCGGCTAGGTCGATGTGACTTGGAATCGGGTCCCGACAGCGTTGGTATCGAACTGTTGCTGTAGGATTACCAAGCCAAACTGGTCGAAGTTGTCTCTAGAAATGCTTTAGTTATGTAAGGGAATTGATTGTGGAAGGGAACGTAAGGCTCTTTTTACTCCTTATACCTCATGGCCTTCTGATCTGAGTCAACCTCTTCTCTTCTGCGGGGTTTAAGAATTAGGCTTCTCATCTATCTATCAGGATGACGTGTTACTAATCCATAGACCTTTAAGATTGTTGGTTATATGCCCCAGTTCAGTTCCTACTATTTCTGTATGATAATTGTTGATCTCGGAACCTCGATATGATGTTGTTAAGTGGCCATGCCACCATTTTGCAGGATGTCTCAAATCGTTTTGAGCATTTATAGCCGTTATGCTGTCCGAGTCATCCCAGGTCTCTAAATAGTCTGATGCATTTGCAAATCCTTTTCTTCCGTTCCCGATGTCCTTTTGGTCGGAATAAGCACACTAATCGGTAAGTTGAGGTACTTTTGTTGCCTCGGCTTAGATGTTGGAGCTATTATTATGACCCTAGTTGTTTAGGAAGTCATCTAGCAATTTAGCAATGCTTTTGTATCCCCAAAGGTGATGTTTACGGCCGTTATTCTTGAAAGCATCCCGTGATGTTATTAGTTAGTAGGCATCCTATTCCTGGGTTCTTGAACCCGAGATTCACCCTACTTACCTAATGTTGATAGTGTTTGCTAGCTCCTTTAGGATACTAGTAACTTTATGATAGTCCTCGAGGTCCGTGGTATTTCCTTCTTCCAAATACTACGAACCGCTTATGGCAGAAGTTCCTTGTTGAACCAAAAACATTACAATAAGAGTGCTCTTGAGGAGTTCTCCATTCATAATTGTGAATCTGCCAATTCTACCTTTCCGCATGGGTTATCCGGGAGAAATGTTGAGCTTCACTCGACACACTAATCTATGCATCCACAACTCGTAAAACATATGTTCCTTCGAGTTGTTCTTTTTAGTTGTATTCCGACCCGTCATCAATTGATAGTCGGAGTATGTATGCATTCGCTTATCGATGCCTATTATCCTTGTGGTCCGTCAAGCCATTCATTACGGAATGACTATGAGAAACAAACTCCGATTACCTCATCCATTTCTAGGATTGGGTCAAAGTAGTTGTATTCCGCAGATCAAAATGTCAATTCAGCTTTTGTTCTGTTCTACCCTGAAGTATTACCCACTTTATGTCAGGAATGTCCTGAGAACCGCACCTTCTCTTATGAATTCTTGACGTAGTGATACTTCTCGCCATCATTATTCGTTCCTCGGTTCCGAGTTGTTGAAACCGGAATGCCGACAAGTGAATTGTGATGTGTGAAATCAATACTCCGAGCAACTCGTTGCTTGGCAGCTAATGGACAATATCCTCATTCTTAGCGTGTTGGTTATTAAATCATCATCCTAAGATTGATCGTGCTACCCAGTCCTTATTTACGGTGCACACTTCGATTGATGAGTTAGGATTATATCAAGTCCTCACTCATTTGATCATATCGTCTTGCCCTCAAAAGCAAGATTGTTCTCGAGCTTAGTAACATACCGGTGGTTCGTGACTTTCCAAATATCTTCTTGGAAGTGTTACCGGTTGTCTCCTCGACTGTTATGTTGAGCTCGTGATCAAGTTGGTTTCTTGTGAACCACCCTTTCTCCAAGAATCTATGTTGGATATCCCTGAGCTAGTTGGTTAAGCTAGACAACAACTTGGAGAGTTGGAAGATAAAAGCTTGCCTAACTTAGTTCGTTCCAAAGGGATATTCTCGTGTAGTGTGTGTTGAGGAAAGATGATATCTTCATCAATTGGTCCCTGTGATCGATTCTTTGGACCTATTGTCTTATTAATCCCTTGATTTGAGTGTGGGCTATCGTCAAATCAAATCAAGATTTCAACGATGCTCGTAATGTTGTCTTACTCGTGGTTGATTCCTTGAGCATACACCATTACATCTTTTGGTCGACCAATGCTATCACCGTGTTCACATGATGGTGGAAGTCCAAGATATGGAAATTCCGATGAGTTGTTGTTGAGCCCATCGCCAGATTTTGTCTCCCCATGAGTCATGTTGAACATCAACCTAGTATTGGAAACTTGTGTAAGCATTTCTTCGTGTTCCGTTCATGAAGCTTATGCTTGGATGGAAAGAGTGACTTCCTCGAATTCATGTGCTTTAGGTGTAAGTTGCCGCCATGAATTTGAGAAGGGTTTGTTTTGTTTCCTTTGGAATCATTCCAATTCAGTCATGCACGTGCGAAGTATTCCATGGTCTGATAGACTGATCATCTTCATTCCATATGAATTCCATAGCACACTAAGCCACTGATTGACTTGTTCTAGGAAAAGGAGTTAAGTGCTAATCCATGGTAATGCACAAGACTTCATCATCCTCGATGATGGTTTCCACCTGAACTCGGTAGTGTTTTATTATAAGACTACTATGTGGTCATGCTTGTCTAGGACAACGTGTTCACATGTTTGTAGCAGAATCAGATCATGTTTTGGAGCTTGCTATCGTAGTTCATTCCCGAGAATCTCGCAACCTCCTCTCGTCGATTTGTGTTGCAAACTTTCATTTTTCTCTCTAGACTCAATGAGTCTGGAATATCCTAACACCAACCAGATCTGAATCTCAGGCAGATATGATGGTTGGAACATTCCCAGCATTTGCATTTTGTTCCCAGCTTGCACCCTATTGTGCCAACCCCCCATGGGCTGCCTTTCTCGGTAGTTGCTGTCCAATATTATCTTCAAAAGTGGACTTACCATGGGTCCCATCCATTTCCGGTGATAAGAAAAATCATCCATTGCGTTGTCTTCAACAAGGTAGTCCACATCATCCATTCTAGTCTGGGTATGCCATTCCTTGCACCCCACCAAACGATCGTTTGTGATTGCCTTAGGCTGGTATAAAGAGTTCCAATGATCTATGGATCAAAAGTAATTCTTTTTGCCACTTAAGGGAATAGTTCTTTGCGTCACTTTTTCCCAAGGTGCCCTGCTACGGGATCTTGGTAAATATTTCCTCGCCACCTTGACACCATCCACCATTCCACCGACTTTCTAAACGTGGAATAGTAGCCCACAAAATCAAACCCAGTTGTTTGTTCTTCCATCCCTCTCGATGTGTTTTGTGTCTCAACTCGAGATGTTTCTAAATCTCATTCCGTGAGTCGATCATGTTTACTTGATCTACGTGAAGATCGAATCATGTAGTACCTCCCTCTCTTTCCATTTTCGTGTCGAGTGAAGATCTCGAAAGCAAAGACGTCAAGACCAAGATGATGGAATGAATCAATATCTTCGAGAAGGGCAACTGGATCATGAAGATTGTGATAGTTTTGTGACTCCCCTTTTCCTCTTACCTCACGTCTTGAATCTCGGGCGAGATTCTTGTTTAGTGGGGTGAGTTGTCACTGACCCAGATCAGCCCTTGTTTGTTTTTGCTTTAGCATCCATGCATCATGTTTAAATTTTAAGAAATTTGAAATGGGTATTGCCTAAACCCTAGCATTAAAGGAATTCAAATAGGCTCAACCAAAAAATATTTTTCAAAGAACCCAAATGGCCTTCAAAATGTTCACCATTTTTGGAAAAATGCTTGAAACGAGAACTGGAGATGTTGCACATTTTTCCATGACATTTGGATCTTTGAATTAAATCATAAGTATTTGAATTTGGACATTTAAATTCTATAAAATATTTTAAATGTCCAAATATTCCTAAACTGAAATGTTCCATGTTGGATATATTCTATACAGTGGACATGTGCAGTTTAGTGAATTTTGAAAGGGTCTAGGCATTTTTAGAAAAGCCCTAAAGATTACAGAAAAATAGAAAAGTGAAACAAATAAAAGAGAGAGAGAATGACTACCGCCACCTACCAGTAGGCCGGCCCAGTTGGCCTAGCCCACCGGGCGCCTCCCGCCGTCTTCCTCTCCCGCCAATAGGAGTAGCTGCGTGCCCAAGACGCTGCCGAGGAGGCCAGCCTCCTCCCTGCCCCCCTTCCGACGCCTCTGGATGACGCCACGCGCCGCCCCGACCGCTCTCACTCTCCCCCTGTTCTCTCCCTCGCCGTTTCCCCATCGTGCCCGAACGTTGTCGTCGCCGCCGCACGCCGTTGCCGTAGCCACCGCCTCCCCCTCGCCTCTCCGACACGCGCAGGAGCTCCGCCTCCTCGCTCTGAAGCTCTCCGTCGAGCCACACAAGCCGGAGCGCCCCGTGGAGCCGTCGCCGTCGCCTTCATCACCTCCGGCCGCCGCAGATCGCCATCGCCGCTTCGTCGTCTCCAGCGCGTCCCCGGCCACAACGAGCAG
The DNA here is from genome assembly GCA_021605145.1 of Aegilops bicornis. Lineage (NCBI taxonomy): Eukaryota > Viridiplantae > Streptophyta > Magnoliopsida > Poales > Poaceae > Aegilops > Aegilops bicornis. The sequence continues at coordinate 311,061,385 of CM038669.1, forward strand.
CCCTGCAAGTCCGCCGTGAGCCCTGCTTCTTCTCCCCTCTCTCCCCTGGTCGCGCTCAACCTCCGGCAAATCGTCTCCACCATGGCCGAACCTTCGCCGCCGCCGAGCTTCGCCGTCGACGCAGCTCGTGACCATTTGGTCACCGGCGAGTCCAACAAGCTCGTAAGGCCCCGTAGAGCATCCCTAGCGCTTTGCTTCTCTCGTCTTCGAGCTCCAAACGCGTTCTCGTGCACGACCGAACTCCGGCGGCCGCAACCGAGCTCGCCGCCGCCGACTCCGGCCATCCCAGGCCGAGCCACGGCCACCAGCCGACGCGCCATCGAGCTGGCTCTCCAACGCGCCTAGCCGCGCGTCATTTGGAGCACCACAGAGGAAACCCGGGGCACAAGCACGCCGCGGATCTCGCCGGCGACTAACCGCCGGCGGGTTTGACTTGTTTGACCTGGGGTGTGACCCCCCCAGGGTCACTGACGCATGGGCCATGCCCCTGTTTAGTTTAGGTGTTAGTTTAGTTAGCGCTAATTAACTCAGTTAATTAGTTGTCTCTCTGACAGGTGGGCCCAGGCCCTAATTAACCTAGGTTAGTGCTAACCTAACACTAACTCACTCTGTTAGTTAGATGTTGCACTGACGTGTGGCCCCCACACGTCAGGTTTGACCCCAGTCAGCCGCAGTTGACTTGCTGACGTCATGCTTACGCAGTCTTGTGCAGATTTGATTTTCGGTATTAAATTAAATCAGGAAATTCCGTAAAATGTTTCAAACTTCAAAAATCATAGAAATTCAACCGTAACTCGGATTGAAATAATTTATATATGAAAATTATCAGAAAAATGCAATCTTTCCATCTGTACCAGTTTCATGCATGACAAACCAACCTAAACCTGCTGTATAGGTGAAAACATGTAAATGGCATTTGAATTTCACATGTGGAGTTTGAATTTGAACCTAGGGTTCAAACCAACTTCATTTAACCTGCTGCTAGTTGCATTAGCTCAAATCACATCATATTGCCATGTCACATTCATGCATCATATTGTCGCATTGCATTGATTGTGTTCTTCCTTGTTGCCGTAATTGTCCCTCTCGAGACGACGTCATCGATGAATTCGATGACACCAATGAAGAACTATATTATCTTTAGAAGTGCCAGGCAAGCAAAACCCCCTTGTTCATTCCGATATAATCCCACTCTCTCGCTCCTGCTCTATTTTACTGCATTAGGACAACAACGACTCATGTGTTACTTGCTGCGGTAGCTAAACCCCTTTATCCTCTGCATGACCTGTCATTCCACGGTAACTAGATGAAACCCACTAGCATGAGTAGGAGTTGTTTGAGCCATGTTGTGCCTACTCATTCATGCTTGTTGTCATGCCACTCTTTGCTTAGAGTTGAGTCAGTCCGATTCATCGGGAATGAATTGGAATGGTTGTGTGAACATGTCCTACGTGTGTGAGCTAAGTGTGTGAACACGATTTGGTAAAGGTAGCGGTGAGAGGCCATGTAGGAGTACATGGTGGGTTGTCTCATTGCAGCCGTCCTCGTGAACTGAGTTCTGTGTTTGTGATCCATGAAACAGTTACTACCACGCATTGGGCCCGAAACCAATGGACCCTCTCGGCTTCTTAACCACTCTTGTCCTCGGTCAAGAGTTGCAAGTAGTTTCGTGTTTGTAGCATCTTTGGGGGCCGCCGCATTTAACGCTGACCGTAGGGGTGGGTTGTGTTGCGGTAGGCACCGTGTTGGTGTACCGATTCGCCTGCTTGGTGTCTCGAACCCTGCACACATCGTTCGGGGCTGTATGGGAAACCTCGGCCGGACTCCCTGCGGATGGAACCCGAATAGGCGATAAACCTGGACTTGGGACTTGTGTGTTTAGGTAGGTCGTGGCCGACACCCACGTTGGGCTTCCGGCTTGAAGGTTGCCGAGTACATGTCGTGTAAACGGCAGTAAGTGGTGAGAGCGTGTGTGAAGAAGTACACCCCTACAGGGTTAATATGATCTATTCGAATAGCCGTGTCCACGGAGAAGGACTTCTGGGTTGCCTATATTAGTTCATAGACAAGTGAAAGTGGATACTCTAAAATGTGCAAGATAAGCGTGAGTGCTATGGATGGCGTTCTCGTAGGGAGACGGGAGCGGGTCCATAGTGGTGTATTGATATGGTGAATATGTGGACTCGTGCGCCACCTCAAAAGAGTTACTTGCAAATGTAGTATAGGATAGCCACCGAGTCAAAGCTGGCTTGCTGCAGCTTAAACTCCACCACCCCTTTTGATAATGATGCATATGTAGTTAGTTCTGATGTAAGTCTTGCTGAGTACGTTTGTACTCACGTTTGCTTATTTTATGTTTTGCAGAGAGACTTCGTTCTCGCTAGTAGTTCCGCTTGGACTTCGACGGTTAGCTTGTTACCTCAGCTACGATCTTGTGCCCTCGGCAGGATCTGGTAGATAGTCAGGCTTCTCAGCATTCTTCATTTATAGTTGTATGTACTCAGACATGTTTAGCTTCCGCTTGTGTTTTGACTTGTATGCTCTGAGTGTTAGGTCATGAGACCCATGTTTGTAATATCTCGCTCCTCGAAGCCTAGTGAATAAATATTTGAGTCGTAGAGTTATGTTGTGATGCCATGTTGTATCTACACATATTGGGCATATTGTGTGTATGTTTAAAATGCTTGGTATGTGTGGGATCCGACAAACTAGTTGTTTATCCTTGGCAGCCTCTCATATGGGGAAATGTAGTCTCGTGCTTCCGAGCGATAGTAGTCCGCCATGCCTCGGTTCACCGAGTCCTGCTAGCCCAAAGACTACCGCTTGGACACTTGATCGGCCGGCATGTGTTTCACTTTGTTCCTATGTCATCCCTTCGGGAAATGTCACGCGGTGTTATTCGAGTCCTGCCTAGCCTGCTACAGCCGGGATACCGGAGTCCTCATAGCCCAAAGGTTACAGCCCGAATTTATATGTTGATGACCGACATGCTCGATGTGATTCATGTATGCCTGTCCCCATAGGTTAGCGCCACTTTGGGTTCACGACTAGCCATGTCGGCCCGGGTTCTTTGTCATATGGATGCTAGCGACACTATCATATATGTGTGCCAAAAGGCGCAAACGGTCCCGGGCCATGGTAAGGCGACACCCGTGGGAATACCGTGCGTGAGGCCGCAAAGTGATATGAGGTGTTACCGGCTAGGTCGATGTGACTTGGAATCGGGGTCCTGACATTGCATCTGCCTCGTCTAATGAGGAATCTTCTGATGACAATGCTGGAGAAGAAATTCCCATGTATGATAAATGAGTGTTGCTCGATAAGCCATATCAAACTCCATCACCTGCCAAGAAGTCACCACCATTGAGATCTTCACCAAGGCTCTCACATGTTCCGTCAGATAAACCTTCGGGTTCTGCTGCCCCAGCTGCCTAGAGAAAGTTGGTCACTGATGAAAAAGTTGTTGTTTCTGCCAAGAAGGCGAAGAAAATCAGTCCTGCTTCCATGGAGGAATATGATTTTGAGATGGTATTGGACATCATTGAAGGTGCCTCCTATGATTCCAATCCAGCTGACTTGGGTAATTTGGGTCTGCCAGAAGATGTTACCAAGATGGTAGCAAAGCACTTCACTGATCTGAAGGAAATCTCCAAAGAACTCAATCCAGTTGTCGATGATACAAAGCTTCTCGAGAATATGAGAAGGGAAGCTAAGTATGAGACTGAAAGAAAAGATGTGAACAAGGCTATTCTTGAAACCACCAAAGCCCTCACTACCATGAGAAACAACAAGATTGAGTGGCACTCTAGGATGAAGATGGACATCTCTTAGCTGTGTGAACGTAGAATCGAAGAGATTAAGCGTCAGGAAGATCTTGCTCGATGCAGGGAGAAAGAACAAAAACGCCAGAGAGCTCAGGCTAGAGCGAATAAGCCAAAAGAAGTCAAGGATCGTCGTGTCCAATCTACTTCTGCTGATGCTCCCACTGATTCAAGTGTCCCACTGCAACAGATTCCACCATCCCCTCGTCCCAAGGAGGTAACTGAGTAACAAGTTGAGGTTGTGGTAGTTCCTACCTCAGTCGAACAAGAAGATGATGTTGTGGACATATATCTTGTCAATCCTGATGGTTGTGCCCGAGCAAAATGCTCCTGAAGAAAAGATTGGCGAAGAAATTCAAATGGAAAAGTAAGTCCTGTCGCCTGTGAAGAATGTTGATGCTGAACCCTCCGGACCCACTGAGGAGGGAGAAAAGGTTGAGGGGGAGCAAATTGCTGCCCAAGGTTCTACCACTACGGTCTCCTCATTTGGCGCACTAGCCCCGATGGAGGTTGACCCTGCTCCTGGTTCTTTGGCTTCACAACCAAAACAGAAAGATAAGAAGTTTGAAGAGCCCATGGCTCATGAGGAGAAAGATGAAGAAGTTGCACCACTAGTTCTGTCCCACCAGGTCATACCACCAGTGCTGCCGCAGTAGGCTGAAGAAGTTTTTGTGCCACCTCCAATTGCTGAGTCACCGAAAGAAAAGGCCCTCGTGCCTGAGTCTGAGAAAACTGTTGAAGGAGTTCCGGTGAAGAAAAATGATTGTCAATCCAATGATCCCATGCCATCTGCTTCAGAGAACGTTATTGTACCTCATGCTCCAGTGCAGCCCTCTGATGAGAACGCATCTGCTGATGATGATGTTCAGCCGATGGAAATTAGCAAAGAAGTTTATCGAAAAAATCCTCAGGAATCATTCCCGCTATTTTCATCTGAGTACGGCCCCAATGGCCCAGCTTTCAATGAGCAGCTTCACTCGTCGACGCTTGCATTTTTGGGGTGAGCCCCTATGAAGGTGAAAGAACATATTTGTCTCCAAGGTTTTGGACAGAGGAGCAGGCAATATATTATGCTCGAATCTTGTTTGTCAAGCAAAGGATTTTCAATCACAAGATGCTGAACTTCGCCAAGCTCGAAGATATGCCCAGCTTCCACAGCACCCTTGACCATATTGAACATGCTCTTCTGAAGGGTTTTATGTGCTTCAATCATGGATCGAACAAAGATAGTATACTTCAATTCTATGCCACGCTGTACATCGCATGGCAGATGGAAAATACTTCAACATGGACTCTTGAGTGGATGACTAGCAGGGAACGAATCAAATGCTGAGCAGATCATTTCTGGCCCTAATAAACTTGCCTCAATGTGAATTTGAGAATGATAGAGAACACAGACTACATTTCTGGGAAGTGTCTGATGAACAACTCCATATTTTGATGGATCCCACAATAGTGGGTGATGAATGCATTGAAGTTGACCCGAAGAAGTTGGCCTACGAAAACAAAGTTATGTTCCACATTCTGTGCAACACCATCACACCAACTAACAGGCCCAACTCCATCAAAAGAATTGTGGGAAATGCTCTGGTACCAGTATCTCAGGGAATTAAATTCGATATTCTTGACCTTTTCATTCAGAATTTGGCATGTGCTGCAGATAGCCCTTGGTCATTGAAGCCCTATGCTCCTTGGATCATGCATGCCATTGAGCAGCTCACTAATGAAACATTCTTATAGGCCTATGTACCGAAGGTATTCATGCCACATGTCCGAGACACACTGCACATCATGAAGGAATATAGGAAAGGAAAGGAACTTGTTGATACCACTACAACTGCTTCTGCTTCTGAGAATGCACCAAAGGCTAAAGAAGCCAAGGTTGAAGTTCCTCGAGAGGAAAATCCATCACTGTATGAAATTTGCATTCGCACACAGCAGACTTTGGAAAGGCATATCAGGATGGATAGGAAGGAAAAGATGGAATTGCTGGCTGAACTGAATCTGATTCATAATTACACCAGGCAAATTCTTCTACATGAGAAGGATGCAAGGAAGAGATCATGGACCCTACTGAGAAGGCATTTCTCTCACAAGGATCTAGCCAAGAAGGGCCTCTTCAAAGATTATGATTATGTGGACTTGCTTGCAGTACCGCGTGTCCGGAGACAAACTCCAGAGCTCCCACAACATTCTGCTTCAACAGATTTGCAGTTTGTCAACCATGATGACGAAATCAAAGACACAGTCGGCACCCATATCTACAAGCCAGATGCACATCCTTTGAAGCCCCTCAAAGCCAAGACTACTACACCTGCTTCTGCCTCGACCATTCCACATTCTTCTAATTATAGTTCTCCAAGTGGTTTCAATTCTGACTCAGAAGATACTCCCTCGGAGTAATTCCTCATGTGTACTCTCTATCCTTTTTTACACTTGTTGACAAAGGGGGAGAATAACATCGAGTGATAGTTATCAGGGTTTGCAGGGTGTTTTGCTTCGAACTTTCATTTGGTTTCTCGTCGAACAATTTGCTTCAGAACTTTTCGCACCGCATGTGGTGTTAAAACTTCGGTCGTCATGTAATGTTAATAACCCCTGCCTGCAATGCTATTTGCTTCACATTATTTGTCTGTAGGTACCTTTAAATATGTTGTTGTTGTGAATGATTATCATAGACGATTATCTATCTTACAGGGACCCATAGACCCTCCTTGAAGAAAAATTGAGGATCATCAAATGATGATACTACACTATGGTTGGTATGCCCTATTTGCTATCTATTATTATCTAACCCTGCAGGAAGATAATTTCAGTCGATGCTCAAATGTCTTATGAAGGCTATTTATGACTAGCATTGTGTTTTTCCTCTCAGATATCATACACTTCATCTTTGTTGCAGGAAAAGCACCTTCGAAACTTATCTACTCAAAGCAACGAATTATGATTCGATCCTGCTTTGATCATATCGATTATCTAACTTGCAGGAAAACTATGTCTCGAGTGGATCCAGAATTTTGCTCTGAGAAAACCTTCATGACTTATTCTTGTCACAACTCTCACAGTGTGTTTCACATCTAATCCTTGTCGAAATTTTTGTGACAGGAACTACCTCAGACACCGTTGAGTGCATTGAAAGAACTCTAGTCTAAAATCTTTATCAATGACACTCATATGAAGAGAAATATTTTTTCCCAAACCAAATCATATCTTAAGGGGGAGAATACCTTATCTTCGTAACCTTCTCTCGTCCTTCATTATTCTTTGCATTACATTCCATTCATTATCTATCATTCGATTTGATCTGTTTTGTCAACAATCGTCCGAAAAGGGGGAGATTGTTGGTGCAATATCTGCCTACCTTGTGTTTTGGAGATTGGTGACAAAAGAAGGTATGGACTAATTTGTTTGCTAGTGCACACAAAGAGAAAATTCCATACACAACCGAAGAAAATTTTGTCTTCGGTGCTGAGTTCGAGGAACTTCACCGAAGCATATCTGCGTTGCAGAGAAGAAAGAGCTATATCTGTTGAAGTGATAGAGTCGAGAGGATTAATGTGAAGAAATTGACCCCTCGAAAGTTTTCTGCTATAGTGAAGCTTTCTATTTCGATACTGTCGTCCGAACAAATTGACTGCAGCGATATAAGTTGAAGACAAAGTGAAGAAGTAGTATTCATTTAGTTTTCCTTCTTTCGGTCCTTTGAGTCATAGGACCTCTGTACTATTAAGAGGGGTATAGGTTCTCGATGCTTAGATCAGCTATGATGCTTAGCTACAACCTATGAAAGATGCGAGAAAATCTCTTTGTGCTCCGAGTAAATACTCACCAGCAAGAGATTGTGATCTTCTTCGCTGCGAGAGATTTGCCTCGGACTGAGGAATTAGCATTTCTTGTTACTCAAGGAATATTACCATTGTTCTCAAATCCAACCGTTGGAATCGTGTTGTTAGGCCATTGGCTGAAACCGATGTCCAATTTGGTCATTTCCCTTCTGGGAAGGCTGCGGCTATGAATAGCCACCCCGCTCCAACGTTATCTGTGGGCTGCTCCGCTTGAATTTTCTGAGAAGATTAATTTGAGAAACCCCTCTCTGAGTGATTTGAGTTTAAGATCCACCGAGAGAAAACCAAGAGCCCAAACTTATATAGTGGTTTAGCATAACAGTAGTTCCGAGTGAGAGTTCTCTTGTACCTATTACTCTTGAGAGCTGCACACTCTCTAGACGGATAGGTTTGCTTTCGAGTGTTGAAGAGTTGTTGTCTTCACCGAGCCTGATCTTCAGCAACCAAGAGTGATTGTGGTTTGCGAAGGTCGACCATTTTGGAGATCGCCGACAAGGATCTACCACGAGTGAAATCAACCTGAGTCTGATTAACACTGTATTGAAGGAGAATAGGGTGAAGAGAGTTTATCTTCTGTGTTAAGTCACAGCGCCTCCAACCAGACGTAGCCCTTTGGCAGAAGGGTGGACTGGTTTACCAAATCTCTTGTCGCCATCGAGCACCACTAGTTCTATTTATTCTTGTGCATTTCATTCAGTAGTTTTCATTCGTGCTCTGTGCTATTAGATTCTCTGATCTTTGTTTTATTCTGTGTCTCTGATCCTGTGTACTCGTGTTATTTACCTTCATATTCCTCGCCTATATCTCTTTGTTGATAGTTTGTATCCTTGTTCCCAGCATATCCCCCCGGTTGCATTTACTTCAGTTTCAGTTATGTTTAGCCTCATTCTGTTCCACATGTTTGCCTGTTGCATAACCCTTATTGTACTTAAACCCATTATCAATCAAGCTCGCTCTGTTGTAAATGCTTTCCTCGATGAATATGCCTCTGATGAAGAATAATGATTCATTGTATCTATTTCAAATTCTCTATTCCGATGTTGTGTTTGGATTAAGTTTCAAAGCTTTCGAAAGAAAATTTGAATCTCCCATTCACTCCCCTCTTGTCGATACTCTCGGTCCTAACATTTACCCTGTTTTTCGCACACTCAACATTGTCTTGGCATTTTGAGAATAGCATATATTTTTGAGTGTGCATCATATGAAGATGTGTTATACATGAATGTTGATCAGCATGATGTTAACTTGTTGTTAGTTCCATTTTCAACCATGAGTAATATTTTCAACATTCTGTTATCCATGTTTGAGAAGTGCGTGTTGATTTAAATGCTCTGCCTCTGAAACATGCAGTTTCTTATCTAAAACTGAAACTTGCAATTTCTTCTCTGAAAATCACTTGGACAGACAGCCATCGCCGGTGGTGGATTGGATGTCGCTCTTCTTCAATCCCACGGCAGCGCGAGGGGGAAGAAGATTAAACTTCCGTCCCGTGCCGATGGTTGGGGAATGCACCGAATTAGATTTAAGAGGGGGTGAGGGAGTCCTGGATTAGGGGCTATCCGGACAGCCGGACTATATCCTTGGCCGGACTGTTGGACTATGAAGATACAAGATTGAAGACTTCGTCCCGTGTCCGGATGGGACTCTCCTTGGCGTGGAAGGCAAGCTTGGCGATACGGATATGTAGATCTCCTTCCTTGTAACCGACTCTGTTTAACCCTAGCCCCCTCCGGTTTATACCCTCCGGTGTCTATATAAACCGGAGGGTTTAGTCCGTAGGACCAACAACAATCATACCATAGGCTAGCTTCTAGGGTTTAGCCTCTTTGATCTCGTGGTAGATCAACTCTTGTAATACTCATATCATCAAGATCAATCAAGCGTAAACCTTTTTTACTGTCTCTTGTTGATACGCATCCCCCGGATTCTCAGTACAACTAAGAAGGAGGCTGACGTATTGGCATGTGGCCACGTCAGAATATTGCACGTACCTGAACACTAGGGGATTATTACAAAAGGGCACCGTTTAGCCCGGTTTACATCATAAAGACCGAATACCTTAGGGAGTGTTCGGCGTCGCGAGTTTGGCCTTATATGCATCAGCTCCGAATCATGTCTTTGGTCAAATGTTGGGTTTGCCCGACTCCTGTGTTTTGCTGCCTTACGTTCCGCTCTATCAGCTAAGGCGGCACCATGAGAACTACTGTGATTGTGCCCTGGTTCATCTGGACGAGCACCTCAGTAGAGAAAGCCGAAAACTGACTGTCGTGATATAGCGTGAGACTGGTCAACCACTCGATGACCTAGCAGAATCTTTGGGATTCCTCTGCCTTAACGAAGGGCCGTTTCCCGGCCAGGCATGTACGCGCCCCGAACCCGGATGAGCGCGGAGCCACCAGGGGCTATATAGTAGCCCCACTGTCAAACTCCTCTAGCTAAGTGAAAGTGTTAAAGCATCATAGTCCGATTGCCTAGCTCGCTGCGCTATCACCTCCTTAATGGACCAAGACGTTGGATCAAGTGTGAACATGCGTCTTCTGCGAGCACCCCAACATTACATGCGTGGGGGCTGAAGCCGACGACTGCCATCTTTCAGGTTATATACATATATACATTAACGGCCGCACATTAGGTATCATAATTCTTTTAGGCAAAAGTATAAAACAACCTTTACAATTTAGCAAAACATTGTTTTTCAATGGGAATACATGACCTTAAAACATAATATTCTTCGAGAACTGCGCTTCTATTAAACGAGCGCCCTCAAGAACTTCTCGAAAGTAGTGCTCGGCAGGTACTCGGCTTTCGTCCGAATCTTGGGCTGCAATGGCGGTGGACTCCATCTCCGCCCAGTATGTCTTCACACGGGTAAGGGCCATCCGCGCACCCTCTATGCACGCCTACCTCTTCATCGCGTTGATATGCGGCACTGCACCAAGGAACTGATGCACCAGACTAAAATAGTTGTTCGGCTTTGGCATTTTCAGCCACAGATGATCCACAACATACCTCATGGCGAGTCCGAACAATCTATTCATCTCGGCCCATTCGGCCAACCGATCAATCAATGGAAGCGGACGCTCTGGAATGTTAAATTGTGACCAGCACAGCTTTTCCACTTCACGATCCTTTTGATCTTGGAAGTGTTCAGTCGCATCAGCAGCACTCGCCGCTAAGTCCAGATATGCATCTGCAGAACTCCACAGCCGGTCAAAAGGGGCGTACTTTGGATCTCCGAACTTCATTGCAGCATAAAGGGCTTCCCAGCCGCGATGTCTCCGGCTTGACGCAGCTCCTCCTTCATCGCTCTCATTGCAGAGCAGGTGTATTTGGCCGCCATTGTGGCCTTCTCCAGGTCTGTTATCTCCGCTTGATCTTCCTTTTCAAGAAGCTTGCAACGGTCAGCGGCATTCTTCAATTCCACAGCCATCCTGGCTATTTCCTCCTTGCTTTGGCAGTGAGCAGCCTGTTCGGCTTTCAGCTCCTCGATTGCCTTTAGGGCAGCCGCATCACTTTTCTTGGCTTGTTCTTTGGCTCGGGCAAGTTCTGCCCGAAGGTTCTCCACGACCGCAGCTCTGTCTGCATTAACACACACGTTATAGATACTGGCATAATGCTCCTCTTCCAATGTGTCACCAGAGAAACCACATACCTTGTGCCTCGTCAAGCCGCTTGTTGACAAGCACGATGTCGGCATCTACCACGTCAAGCTGCTGCTTTAATTCGGCAAACTCATCAGTCCGGCTGGCCACCGGACACTTCGCCGCCTGCATATTAGGGCGGCAAGATTATTCCTGGGACTATGATCCTCTGTGCGCCGTCGTCTTCGACAGCACCCAGAGTCTCAGGGGCTACTATCTACACAGGGCGCATCTAAAAATGCGCAGTACTATCAAAAATGCACATCATTTCGCGTACCTCAAAACCCGTCAGTAGACTCGTAAAAGCTTCATGCAACCCGCTTTCGGCAGACGAGATCTTTTCAATCACCGTACTCATTAACGTGCAGTGCTCTTCTGAGATAGCTGCTTGCTCCAACATATCCCTCAGTGAGTCCGGCCGCACACCAGACGGCTCCGGACCCTTTCGATTGCTCCCTTCAAGAGCCGGACACTGCGGACTTCGGGTGGCCATACGATTACCTTCCGGCCTTTCCGGGTCAGGAGAAACCCTCCGCGACGACACCTCGGGGTCGCCCGCCTCGTGAGGCGGTATGGCAGGGGGAGGCATTTCGCTCTCCATCATCTCTGGAAGAAGATCCCCCGAAGACGAGCTATGCTGAAAATCCGAACTGCAAAATAAAGGCTTCGGTTATTTTCCTCGGAAGTAAAGCAAGATATTTTTGTTATTAAGGTACCCTTCTACTTACAGCTTGGTGGAGGGCTGATTCCCTTGAGGGCATAGTGCGGACGGGGTATTCCCCAGGGCAGGACCCTCCGGCGAAGATTTCTTCCCCCGTTTGGAGACCATTGTCTCCGGGTCCTCGAGGCGGTCCTCTTTCTTCCCTGGGGAGAGGAAGTTTTGGTTTCTCCTGCCCTGCTGGCCTCCTTTGCGGAGGCGTTAGCCTCCTTGTTCCCCCGTTTATCTTCTCCTAAAGGCACTTGATAAGGCACGATCTCCAGCATCCTGGTTAACACGGGATCTGGAGAGGTCTCAGGGAGGGGGGCCGGACACCTGATCAACTTTGCCTTCGCTATCCAATCCTGGTCAAAGAGCGGCTTTTTAGGGCGATGTTGCAATAAATAAACGGACAGTGTGTTCGGATGCAGGGCTACTTACTTGGGTATCCGAGCGATTGCAGCTCAGACCTGCATCCTCAGTGGTGTCCGGACACATTATTTGTGGTCCGAAGAACAATTTGTACAATTCCTCGGGCGTCTTGCCGAGGAAGTGTTGAAGAGCTCGCGGTCCCTCCGGATTGAACTCCCACAGGCGGAAGGGACGACGTTTGCAGGGCTGGACTTGGCGAATTAACATAACTTGCATCACCATGACCAGACTGACTCTCTCTCGAGGAGATCTCGGATGCGGCTCTGCAATATGGGCACATCCTTTATTGGCCCCCAGTCCAGCCCCTTGTTGACCCATGACGTTAGTCGTGGCGGGGAACCCGAGCGAAAGACAGGTGGCGCCACCCATTTGGTACCCCTGGCAGCTGTGATATAAAACCACTCTTGTTGCCATAAACTGGACACCTCCTGGAAAGAGCCTTCGGGCCATGGGGCGTCAGTGTTTTTGCTTATTACAGCGCCTCCGCACTCTGCGTGCCGCCCCTCGATCATCTTCGACTCCACTTTGAAGGTCTTGAGCCACAATCCGAAGTGAGGGGTAATACATAGGAAAGCTTCGCACACAATGATGAACGATGAGATGTGGAGGATAGACTCCGGAGCTAAACCGTGGAATTCCAGCCCATAATAGAACATAAGCCCCCTCACGAAGGGATCTGGCGCGAAGCCTAGCCCTCGGAGGAAGTGAGATACGAATACGACACTCTCACCGGGCTTGGGAGTGGGAATAACCTGCCCTTGAGCAGGCAACCTATGCAGGATTTCGCCGATCAGGTACCTGGCCTCCCTTAGCTTTATTATGTCTTCCTCCGTGACGGAGGAAGGCATCCACCAACCTTGAAGGTCGGATACGGACATAATCGGAGGTCCGTAGCGCCTAAACCTGAGCTTTGGGTATTGGAACTCGAGGCGGGAGGCGGATTTGATTGAGATCTAAAGAAAAGAATAGGCCTTGGTCTCTTTATAAAGAGGTTGAATACCAAGTGCCCTCCTCGTGACCGTCTGGGGCTTACCTCCAATCGAGGGGCCATACCAATGGGCGCGTTTGGGTTACCCACGTCCGTGTTGATGAGAATCCCGTAATAAAGGGGACACGATCTCTGCTTCGACAAGACATGCCAAGGAAACCGCCTCGTGAAACACGCTGAGGATGGTTGTAAAAAATGATTTGAATAAAGACCTGGTTGTGGTGTGATGTCACATTACGGGGTACGTCAGCAGATTAGATTTGTGGAAATATTATTCTCTCTACGGTGGTATGTGGAACTTGTTTTGCAGAGCCGGACACGATCCTCGTGTTCAAAATCTTCTATGAAGTATTAGGAGGAACCCGCCTTGCAATGCCGAAGACAATCTCTGGCGCGGACTCATCGTCATTGAAGCCTGGTTCGAGGGCTCTTGAGGACTCTGGATTAGGGGTATGCGGACAGCGGACTATATCCTTTGGCGGACTGTTGGACTATGAAGATACAAGATTGAAGACTTCGTCCGTGTCCGGATGGGACTCTCCTTGGCGTGGAAGGCAAGCTTGGCGTCTGGATATGTAGTTCTCCTTCCTTGTAACCGACTACTGTGTAACCCTAGCCCTCCGGTGTCTATATAAACCGGAGGGTTTAGTCCGTAGGACCAACAACAATCATACCATAGGCTAGCTTCTAGGGTTTAGCCTCTTCGATCTCGTGGTAGATCAACTCTTGTAATACTCATATCATCAAGATCAATCAAGCAGGAGTAGGGTTTTACCTCCATCAAGAGGGCCCGTACCTGGGTAAAAACATCGTGTCCCTTGTCTCCTGTTACCATCCGCCTAGACGCACAGTTCGGGACCCCCTACCCGAGATCCGCCGGTTTTGACACCGACAGGGGGCGAGGGCACGACGAGAGGCAGCGCCGCCGGCCCCTGAGCGGCAGCAAGCAGTCCGGCCACGCTGCTGGTTTGGGCAGCGGGAGAACAACCAAAGGGAAGACTGAAGAAGCACATCAGACACGGATTATTTTTTCAGTGGATGGCTCTCGTTGGCGTATTCTTTTACTTTCCTCTTCACGATACGACTTGTATTTTTAGCCTCCTAGTCTGTGGCGGACCAGCAGCCCATTTGCTGGATGAGCCAACCTACAGAAAGCAGCACTTAATTTTTCATCAAGGCCCAAAAACAATGCAGCAGTATGTTTTTTAGGCCAAAAACATTATGGCGGGGGTTGAGCGGGGAGGGGAAGACTGAGCAAAAAGATTAAAAAAAGAGCGGACACGCCGTTGCTACCCTAACAAGATTTGTGTATAGACAAGTTCAGCCTGCCTATGCATCCAAATGATTCATAGATCACAAGCCAATATTCATAGCTAACATTCACAAAAAGATTTAGATATACACAAGTTTAGCATGTTTACGCATCCAAATGATTGAGAGAACACAACCAATATCATCCATTAATACACTTTAATTGCTTAGGGTACATACTGGTAAGTGATGTTCACTCGGTGGTACTTCTTGCTAAATTAATGCTTGTCTGAGCAAACTTTCGAGTACATAAGAGGCAGCACAGACCATCTGAACTTTGCTTGTAGGTTTATCTTCATGATAGTGGCCTTGATGTCGCGAGAGGTTTGAGCAACTTGTCCACTACTTTCATCCAACTAGTTTACTGGCCCATCTTTGTCATGTATCTCGCCAAAATTTTACATTGCAGACAACAAACGAGGAGGTTGACAAAATGAACCACCCAAAGTTTTTGTGCAGTTCAACTGAAATGGAGCATCCCAGGCATGCAGACTGTTTCAGTGCCATATGAATATACGCGTCTACCAACTTGTCTGGAATCTTTAGACTCCATGGCATACATTTTGCTACCAGCATACGAGCCGACAACCAAAAAGCGCAAGTTGGGACCAAAGACTGGACTCCGTTTTTCAGGGCTATGCGCCAAGCAATATTGTTGCCGTTCACTCTAGCACTTCTTCTTGTCAACATGAATGCTTGTCTGAGTGAACTTGGGAGTACATAGCAGCAGCATAAGTATTTGTCCATCTGATCTTTTTGTGCAGTTCTACTGAAATCGGCCAATGTAACGATTTGCCTGCGAGTTTAGGCTCACAAGTTACTCCTTTATGAAATAGGCCAACAGTAGCACAATACAAAATTACCATTAGATATGACAAGGACAATAATTAGGATGAAGATCCGTACCAACCTATGTGAGGAAGCATATCAATTAGTGCTTCCTTCGACTAGAAGCCGAGATAAGCGACTGACGGGAAAGGAAGGATGCAGTCAAGGCAACTACCAATTTTTAGCTCTTTTAACCAAATTATATTTAGCAACAAATAAGTAGTCTACATATGAAACTAGGTGAGCCAACAACAACAACAACACAATATTACCCCGCACAAAGTAAAGGTAAGAAATAACCACAAGTGGGGCCGGTGAAGACGACGATGTGTTACCGAAGTTCTTTTATGCATGATTATTATAGCTTTGCAGTTCTCTCCGATCTATCTATTTGGTATGGCCAACTAGATTGATTTATCTTGCAATGGGGGAGGTACTTTGTAATGGGTTCTTCTGGTGCTCTATATCCTAGTGATAGAAGGGGACAAGACATGTATTTGTAATTCTTCCATTACGGGGAAAATGACTGGGTTTATTCAGACTGATTGGATTTACTTTGTCTACATCATGTCATCTTGCTTAGGGCGTTACTCTGTTTTTCATGAACTTAATAGTCTAGATGCATGCCGGATAGCGGTCGATGTGTGGAGTAATAATAGTAGATGCAGGCGGGAGTCGGTCTACTTGTCTCGGACATGATGCCTATATACATGATCATTGCCTTGAATATCGTCATAACTATGCGCTTTTCTATCAATTGCCCAACAATAATTTGTTTACCCACAGTACGCTTTGTTCAAGAGAGAAGCCTCTACTGAAAACAATGGCCCGCGAGTCTATTTTTATCATATATATAATCCAAAAAATACCTTGCTGCAATTTATTTACCGTTATTTTATTTTGTGTTTTATTTATCAAGAGAGAAGCCTCTAGTGAAAACAATGGCCCGCGGGTCTATTTTTTATCATATATATAATCCAAAAATACCTTGCTGCAATTTATTTACCATTATTTTATTTTTTGTTTTATTTATCAAGCTATCACTATCAGATTTGATCCTTGCAAATAACCGCCAAGGGGATTGACAACCCGCTTGATCGCGTTGGGTGCATGTATTTGCTCTTTTGTGTGTAGGTGCTGCTAACGAGGTTTCACGTGGTTCTCCTACTGGATTGATAACCTTGGTTCTTAACTGAGGGAAATATTTATCTCTACTGTAGTGCATTATCCTCTTCTTTTCGAGGAAAACCAACACAGCTCACAAGTAGCAGGTAGTGCCAGTGGTAGTATGAATGGCAGCACCGCACTAAACGGTATTGCCGCCCTACACTAGTGGTACTACCGCTTGAGTCGGTACGACTGCACTTTACCACCATCAAAACGGGAAGGGCAACAGAAGCTCAAACACAAGCAGAGGTACAACAGAACTAGACTACGATGGTACCTCATTAGGCGGTACTACCGCTGCCAGGGGCGGTACTACTGCTTGGGCACCTCAAGGAAGCCCAAGCAAAAAACAAGGTAGTAACTCCATGTTGTCGGGAAGGAAAGGAGGGTGCAAAGAAAATATGTATGTGTTGATTCCACCCTAACCTTTCCACTAAAGACCCCCCTCTTAATAGTACGGTTTTCCTACGACTCAAATCCACCAAAAAGAAATCATCAGAAAATAACCGGCTTCACTCTTAACCACCGACAGGAAATAAACCGTCTCATGACATCTATCATAACCTCCGAAATACTCAATGCACATTGTTAATCCACAAAATGCAATGTAATCAATCACCAAAGCCACTAAGGGTGAAATACGCCCTAACAACGTTGGTGATGACGATGGCTTCGATTTCTCCCTCCTTGAGGGAAGTTTCCCCAGCAGAATCGCTCCACCGGAGAGCAAAAGTGCTTAGCCTCTGGTTCCACCTCGAGACAACGGCGGAAGGTACTGAAAGTCTTCTCTTTATTTTTTTCTAGAGTAAATGGTTCATATAGGGGAAGATGTGTTTGGAATATGCCCTAGAGGCAATAATAAATTGGTTATTATCATATTTCCTTGTTTAAGATAAAGGTTTATTATTCATGCTAGAATTGTATTGACCGGAAACTTAAATACATGTGTGAATACATAAACAAATACTATGTCCCTGGTGAGCCTCTACTAGACTAGCTCGTTGATCAAAGATGGTTAAGGTTTCCTGACCATAGACATGAGTTGTCATTTGATAACGGGATCACATCATTAGGAGAATGATGTGATGGACAAGACCCATCCGTTAGCATAGCATATGATCGTTCAGTTTATTGCTACTGCTTTCTTAATGTCAAATACATAGTCCTTCGACCATGAGATTATGCAACTCCCGGATACCGCAGGAACACCTTGTGTGCTATCAAATGTAACTTCATAACTAGGTGGTCATAAAGATGCTCTACAGGTATCTCCGAAGGTGTCTGTTGAGTTGGCGTGAACCAAGATTAGGATTTGTCACTCCGTATAAGGAGAGGTATCTCTGGGCCCTCTCGGTAATACGGCATCACAAGAAGCTTGCAAGCAAAGTGACTAAGGAGTTAGTTACAAGATGATGTATTATGGTGTTGGGGAACGTAGTAATTTCAAAATTTTCCTACGCACACGCAAGGACCATGGTGATGCATAGCAACGAGAGGGGAGAGTGTATGTCCACGTACCCTCGTAGACCGTAAGCGGAAGCGTTATAACAACGCGGTTGATGTAGTCGTACGTCTTCACGATCCGACCGATCCAAGTACCGAACGTCTGGCACCTCCGAGTTACGCACACGTTCAGCTCGATGGCGATCCCGGACTCCGATCCAGCAAAGTGTCGGGGATGAGTTCCGTCGACGACGGCGTGGTAGCGATGATGATGCTCCACCGACGCAGGGCTTCGCCTAAGCTCATGACGATATGACTTCTTCGGCGCAAGGCTTCGCCTAAGCTCCGCGACGATATGACCGAAGTGGAATATGGTGGAGGGGGATACCGCACACGGCTAAGGAACGATCCGTAGATCAACTTGTGTGTGCTAGGGTGCCCCCCTGCCCCCGTATATAAAGGAGCAAGGGAGGGGGTGGCCGGCCTAGGAGGAGGCGCACCAAGGGGGGAGTCCTACTCCCACCGGGAGTAGGATTCCCCCTTTCCTAGTCCAACTAGGAAACCTTCCATGTAGTAGGAGTAGGAGAGAAGGAAAGGGAAGGGAAAAGGAGAAGGAAGGAAGGGGGCGCCCCCTTCCCTAGTCCAATTCGGACCAGACCATGGGGAGGGGTGTGGCCACCCTTGAGGCCTTTTCCTTCTTTCCCGTATGGCCCAATAAGGCCCAATACGTATTCCCGTAACTCTCCGGTACTCCGAAAAACACCCGAATCACTCGGAACCTTTCCGAACTCCGAATATAGTCGTCCAATATATCGATCTTTACGTCTCGACCATTTCGAGACTCCTCGTCATGTCCCCGATCTCATCTGGGACTCCTAACTCCTTCGGTACATCAAAACTCATAAACTCATAATATAACATCGCCCGAAACCTTAAGCGTGCGGACCCTACGGGTTCGAGAACTATGTAGACATGACCTAGAACTATTCTCGGTCAATAACCAATAGCGGGACCTGGATGCCCATATTGGCTCCTACATATTCTACGAAGATCTTTATCGGTCAAACCGCATAACAACATACGTTGTTCCCTTTGTCATCGGTATGTTACTTGCACGAGATTCGACCGTGGTATCCAATACCTAGTTCAATCTCGTCACCGGCAAGTCTCTTTACTCGCTCAGAATGCATCATCCCGTAACCAACTCATTGGTCACATTGCTTGCAAGGCTTATAATGATGTGCATTACCGAGAGGGCCCAGAGATACCTCTCCGACAATCGGAGTGACAAAACCTAATCTCGAAATCGCCAACCCAACATGTACCTTTGGAAACACCTGTAGTACTCCTTTATAATCACCCGATTACGTTGTGACGTTTGGTAGCACCAAAGTGTTCCTCCGTAAACGGAGTTGCATAATCTCATAGTTACAGGAACATGTATAAGTCATGAAGAAAGCAATAGCAACATACTAAGCGATCAAGTGCTAGGCTAACGGAATGGGTCATGTCAATCAGATCATTCTCCTAATGATGTGATCCCGTTAATCAAATGACAACTCATGTCTATGGTTAGGAAACATAACCATCTTCGATTAACGAGCTAGTCAAGTAGAGGCATACTAGTGACACTCTGTTTGTCTATATATTCACACATGTATTATGTTTAGGTTAATACAATTCTAGCATGAATAATAAACATTTATCATGATGTAAGGAAATAAATAATAACTTTATTATTGCCTCTAGGGCATATTTCCTTCAGTCTCCCACTTGCACTAGAGTCAATAATCTAGTTCACATCGCCATGTGATTTAACGACAATAGTTCACATCACCATGTGATTAACACCCATTGTTCACATCGATATGTGATCAACACCCAAAGGGTTTACTAGAGTCAGTAATCTAGTTCACATCGCTATGTGATTAACACCCAAAGAGTACTAAGGTGTGATCATGTTTTGCTTGTGAGATATTTTTAGTCAGCGAATTACGTCACATTCGGATCCGTAAGTATTTTCTTGAATTTCTATGTCAACAATGCTCGCATGAGGAAACTATTCTAACTAATTGCTCCCACTTTCAATATGTATCTAGATCGAGACTTAGAGTCATCCGGATCGGTGTCAAAACTTGCATCGGCGTAACCCTTTTACCTAACCTT
Organism: Aegilops bicornis; assembly: GCA_021605145.1. Classification (NCBI taxonomy): domain Eukaryota; kingdom Viridiplantae; phylum Streptophyta; class Magnoliopsida; order Poales; family Poaceae; genus Aegilops; species Aegilops bicornis. Next base: position 311,081,724 of record CM038669.1, read on the forward strand.
TTGTCACTTCCATAATCGAGAAACATATCCTTATTCCACTAAGGATAATTTTGATCATCCGGTGATCTACTCCTAGATCACTATTGTCTTCGGTACACAGCATGGCATACTTTATAGAACCTATGGCCAAGGCATAGGGAATGACTTTCATTCTCATTCTATCTTCTCGCCGTGGTCGGGTTTTGAGTCTTACTCAATTTCACACCTTGTAACACAGGCAAGAACTCTTTCTTTGACTGTTCCATTTTGAACTACTTCAAAATCTTGTCAAGGTATGTACTCATTGAAAAACTTATCAAGCGTTTTGATCTATCTCTATAGATCTTGATGCTCAATATGTAAGCAGCTTCACCGAGGTCCTTCTTTGAAAAACTCCTTTCAAATACTCCTTTATGCTTTGCGAATAATTCTACATTATCTCCGATCAACAATATGTCATTCACATATACTTATCGTAAATGTGTAGTGCTCCCACTCACTTTCTTGTAAATACAGGCTTCTTCCAAAAGTCATATAAAACCATATGCTTTGATCACACTATCAAAGCGTTTATTCCAACTCCGAGATGCTTGCACCAGTCCATAGATGGATCGCTGGAGCTTGCACATTTTGTTAGCTCCTTTAGGATTGACAAAACCTTCGGTTGCATCATATACAACTCTTCTTTAATAAATCCATTAAAGAATGTAGTTTTTACATCCATTTGCCAGATTTCATAGAATGTGGCAATTGCTAACATGATTCGGACAGACTTAAGCATCACTACAGTTGAGAAAATCTCATTGTAGTCAACACCTTGAACTTGTCGAAAACCCTTTTGTGACAAGTCGAGCTTTTTAGATAGTAACACTACATCAGCGTCCGTCTTCCTCTTGAAGATCCATTTATACAATATGGCTTGCCGATCATTGGGCAACTCCACCAAAGTCCATACTTTGTTCTCATACATGGATCCCATATCAGATTTCATGGTCTCAAACCATTTCGCGGAATCTGGGCTCATCATCGCTTCCTCATAGTTCGTAGGTTCATCATGGTCTAGTAACATGACTTCCGTAATAGGATTACCGTACCACTCAAGTGCGGACTGTACTTTGGAAGACCCTACGAGGTTTTGTAGTAACTTGATCTCAAGTTTCATGATCATCATCATTAACTTCCTCACTAATTGGTGTAGGAATCATGGAACTGATTTACGTGATGAACTACTTTCCAATAAGGGAGAAGGTACAATTACCTCATCAAGCTCTACTTTCCTCCCACTCACTTCTTTCGAGAGAAACTTCTTCTCTAGAAAGGATCCATCTTAGCAACGAAAAACTTGCCTTCGGATCTGTGATAGAAGGTGTACCCAATAGTTACCTTTGGGTATTCTATGAAGACGCATTTCTCCGATTTGGATTCGAGCTTATCTGGTGAAAACTTTTTCACATAAGCATCACAACTCCAAACTTTTAAGAAAGCAATGACTTAGGTTTCTTTGTTAAACCATAGTTCATACGGTGTCGCCTCAACGGATTTAGATGGTGCCCTATTAAACGTGAATGCATTTGTCTCTAATGTATAACCCCAAAAGCGATAGTGGTAAATCGGTAAGATACATCATAGATCGCACCATATCCAATAAAGTGTGGTTCTGACGTTCGGACACACCATTATGCTGTGGTGTTCCGGTGGCGTGAGTAGTGAAACTATTTCACATTGTTTTTAATCAAGGCCAAACTTGTAACTCAAATATTTTTCCTCTGCGATCATATCGTAGAAACTTTTATTTTCTTGTTACGATGATTCTTCACTTCACTCTGAAATTCTTTGAACTTTTCAAATGTTTTGGACTTGTGTTTCATCAAGTAGATATACCCATATCTGCTCAAATCATCTTGTGAAGGTCAAGAATAACGATACTTGCCACGAGCATCAACACTCATTGGATCGCATACATCGGTATGTATTATTTCCAATAAGTCAAGAGCTTGTTCCATTGTTCCGAGAACGGAGTTTTAGTCATCTTGCCCAAAAGGCACGGTTCGCAAGCATCAAATGATTCATAATCAAGTGATTCCAAAAATCCATCGACATGGAGTTTCTTCATGCGCTTTACATAATATGACCTAAACGGCGATTGCCACAAATAAGTTGCACTATCATTATTAACTTTGCATCTTTTGGTTTCAATATTATGAATATGTGTATCACTATGATCGAGATCCAATGAACCGTTTTCATTGGGTGTGTAAACATACAAGGTTTTATTCATGTAAACAGAACAACAATTTATTCTCTTACTTAAATGAATAACCGTATTGCAATAAACATGATCAAATCATATTTATGCTCAACACCAAATAACACTTATTTAGGTTCCACACTAATCCCGAAAGTATAGGGAGTGTGCGATGATGATCATATCAATCTTGGAACTACTTCCAACACTCATCGTCACTTCCCCTTCAACTATTTTCTGTTCATTCTGCAACTCCCGTTTCAAGTTAGTACTCTTAGCAATCGAACCAAGATCAAATACCGAGGGGTTGCTACGAACACTAGTAAAATACACATCAATAATCTGTATATCAAATATACCTTTGTTCACTTTGCCATCCTTCTTATCCGCCAAATACTTGGGGTAGTTCCGCTTCTAGTGACCAGTTCCATTGCAGCAAAAGCACTTAGTCTCAGGCTTAGGTCCAGACTTGGGCTTCTTCACTCGAGCAGCAACTTGCTTGTCGTTTCTTCTTGAAGTTCCCCTTTTTCCCTTTGCCCTTTTCCTTGAGACTAGTGGTCTTGTCAATCATCAACACTTGATGCTCTTTCTCGATTTCTACCTTCGTCGATTTCAACATCACGAAGAGCTCGGGAATCGTTTTCGTCATCCCTTGCATACTATAGTTCATCACGAAGTTCTAGTAACTTAGTGATGGTGACTAGAGAATTCTGTCAATCACTATCTTATCTGGAAGATTAACTCCCACTTGATTCAAGCGATTGAAGTATTCAGACAATCTGAGCACATGCTCACTAGTTGAGCGATTCTCCTCCATCTTTTAGCTATAGAACTTGTTGGAGACTTCATATCTCTCAACTCGGGTATTTGCTTGAAATATTAACTTCAATTCCTGGAACATCTCATATGGTCCATGACGTTCAAAATGTCTTTGAAGTCCCGATTCTAAGCCGTTAAGTATGGTGCACTAAACTATCAAGTAGTCATCATATTGAGCTAGCCAAACGTTCATAACGTCACGCATCCGCTCTCTGCAATAGGTCTGTCACCTAGCGGTGCATTAAGGACATAATTCTTACATGCAGCATTGAGGATAAACCTCAGATCGCGGATCCAATCCGCATCATTGCTACTAACATTTTTCAACACAATTTTCTCTAGGAACATATGAAAATAAACATATGAAAGCAACGACGCCTTGAGCTATTGATCTACAAACATAATTTGCAAAATACTACCAGGACTAAGTTCATGATAAATTTAAGTTCAATTAATCATATTACTTAAGAACTCCCACTTAGACAGACATCTCTCTAGTCATCTAAGTGATCACGTGATCCAAATCAACTAAACCATAACCGATCATCACGTGAGATGGAGTAGTTTTCAATGGTGATCATCACTATGTTGATCATATCTACTATATGATTCACGCTCGACCTTTCGGTCTCCGTGCTCCGAGGCCATATCTGCATATGCTAGGCTCGTCAAGTTTAACTGAGTATTCAGCGTGTGCAAAACTGGCTTGCACCCGTTGTAGATGGACGTGAAGCTTATCACACCCGATCATCACGTGGTGTGCAGGCACGACGAACTTTGGCAACGGTGCATACTCAGGAGAACACTTCTTGATAATTAGTGAGAGATCATCTTAAAATGCTACCGTCAATCAAAGCAAGAATAAGATGTATAATAGATAAACATCACATGCAATCAAAATATGTGACATGATATGGCCATGATCATCTTGCGCCTTTGATCTCCATCTACAAAGTAATCTTGTCATGATCTCTATAAATCGTCACCGCGACACCATGATCTTCATCATCTTGATCTATATCAATGTGTCATCACATGGTTGTCTCGCCAACTATTGCTCTTGCAACTATTGCTATCGCATAGCGATAAAGTAAAGCAATTATTTGGCACTTGCATCTTATGCAACAAAGAGACAACCATAGGGCTTACGCCGATTGCCGATAACTTCAACAAAACATGATCATCTTATACAACAACTTATATCTCATCACGTCTTGACCATATCACATCACAACATGCCCTGCAAAAACAAGTTAGACGCCCTCTACTTTGTTGTTGCAAATTTTACGTGGCTGCTACGGGCTTAGCAAGAACCGTTCTCACCTACGCATCAAAACCACAACGATAGTTTGTCAAATAGACTCCGTTTTAACCTTCGCAAGGACGGGCGTAGTCACACTCGGTACAACTAAAGTGAGAGAGACAGACACCCGCCAGCCACCTTTAAGCACGAGTGCTGCTCGTAGCAGTGAAACCGGTCTCGCGTAAGCGTCTGGCGTAATGTCGGTCCGGGCCGCTTCATCTCACAATACCGCTGAACCAAAGTATGACATGCCGGTAGGCGGTATGACTTGTATCGCCCACAACTCACTTGTGTTCTACTCGTGCAAAACATCAAACCATAAAAACCTAGGCTCGGATGCCACTGTTGGGGAACGTAGTAATTTCAAAATTTTCCTACGCACACTCAAGGACCATGGTGATGCATAGCAACGAGAGGGGAGAGTGTATGTCCACGTACCCTCGTGAGACCGTGGCGGGCGTTATAACAACGCGGTTGATGTAGTCGTGCGTCTTCACGATCCGACCGATCCAAGTACCGAACGTCACGGCACCTCCGAGTTACGCACACGCGTTCAGCTCGATGACGATCCCGGACTCGATCCAGCAAAGTGTCGGGGATGAGTTCCGTCAAGACGACGGCGTGGTGGACGATGATGATGCTCCACCGACGCGGGGCTTCGCCTAAACTCCATGACGATATGACTTCTTGGCGCAAGGCTTCACTTAAGCTCATGACGATATGACGAAGTGGAATATGGTGGAGGGATACCGCTGCACGGCTAAGGAACGATCCGTAGATCAACTTGTGTGTGCTAGGGTGCCCCCTGCCCCGTGATATAAAGGAGCAAGGGAGGGTGGCCGGCCTAGGAGGAGGCGCGCAAGGGGAGTCCTACTCCCACCGGAGTAGGATTCCCCTTTCCTAGTCCAACTAGGAAACCTTCCATGTAGTAGGAGTAGGAGAGAAGGAAAGGGAAGGGAAAGGAGAAGGAAGGAAGGGGTCGCCCCCTTTCCCTAGTCCAATTCGGACCAGAACAAGGGAAGTGGTGCGGACACCCTTGAGGCCATTTTCCTTCTTTCACGTATGGCCCAATAATGCCCACTACGTATTCCCGTAACTCTCGGTGCCGAAAAACACCGAATCACTCGGAACCTTTCCGAACTCCGAATATAGTCGTCCAATATATCGATCTTTACGTCTCGACCATTTCGAGACTCCTCGTCATGTCCCGATCTCATCTGGGACTCCGAACTCCTTCGGTACATCAAAACTCATAAACTCATAATATAAGCATCGCCCGAAACCTTAAGCGTGCGGACCCTACGGGTTCGAGAACTATGTAGACATGACCTAGAACTATTCTCGGTCAATAACCAATAAGCGGGACCTGGATGCCCATATTGGCTCCTACATATTCTACGAAGATCTTTATCGGTCAAACCGCATAACAACATACGTTGTGCCCTTTGTCATCGGTATGTTACTTGCACGAGATTCGACCGTCGGTATCCAATACCTAGTTCAATCTCGTCACCGCAAGTCTCTTTACTCGCTCTGTAATGCATCATCCCGTAACCAACTCATTGGTCACATTGCTTGCAAGGCTTATAATGATGTGCATTACCGAGAGGGCCAGAGATACCTCTCCGAGCAATCGGAGTGACAAAACCTAATCTCGAAATCGCCAACCCAACATGTACCTTTGGAAACACCAGTAGTACTCCTTTATAATCACCCGATTACGTTGTGACGTTTGGTAGCACCAAAGTGTTCCTCCCAGAACGGAGTTGCATAATCTCATAGTTACGAGGAACATGTATAAGTCATGAAGAAAGCAATAGCAACATACTAAACGATCAAGTGCTAGGCTAACGGAATGGGTCATGTCAATCAGATCATTCTCCTAATGATGTGATCCCGTTAATCAAATGACAACTCATGTCTATGGTTAGGAAACATAACCATCTTCGATTAACGAGCTAGTCAAGTAGAGGCATACTAGTGACACTCTGTTTGTCTATATATTCACACATGTATTATGTTTCCGGTTAATACAATTCTAGCATGAATAATAAACATTTATCATGATGTAAGGAAATAAATAATAACTTTATTATTGCCTCTAGGGCATATTTCCTTCATATGGAACAAGTGAAGAGACTTGCCGGTAACGAGATTGAACTAGGTACAGAGATACCAACGATCGAATCTCGGGCAAGTAACATACTGATAGACAAAGGGAACTACGTATGTTGTCATAAAGGTTCGACCCATAGAGATCTTCGTGGAACATGTAGGAAGCAATATGGGAATCTAGGTCCTGCTATTGGTTATTGAATGGAGAGGTGTCTCGGTCATGACTACATGATTCCCGAACCCGCAGGGTCGCACGCTTAACGTTCGTTGACGCTAGAGTAGTACTGGGATATTTGATGATTGGTAACTGAATGTTGTTCGGACTCCCGGATGAGATCCCGGACATCACGAGGAGTCTCGAAATGATCGGGGGTAAAGATTTATATATGGAAAGTTGTTTTCACGGTTCCGAAAAAAGTTTCAGTTTTTTCGATATTGTACCGGGAAGCTTCCAGAAGGTTCCGAAAACTTTCAGAGGAGTCCGAAAGTCCACCGAGGATTCCACCACGTCCCAAGGGTCAGCATGGGCTGAGCGGAGGTGCCATTGCCTTATTGGGCCAGGCGAACACAAGTCCCTCCAGGCCCATGTAGTTGGGAAAGGTGGAAAGTCCACCTTTGTATGGAAGGGAAGGAGGACTAGGATTCCACCTCGTCCCACCTTGGTTGTGCCCTAGGGTTTGGAGGGGCTGTTCCCACGCCCCCTCCACCTATATATAGAGGGGAGGGGCGCCCCCTAGAGGACACACAAAGCCCTTGGCGCTCCTCTCTCTCTCTCTCGTTACTCCATAATTACACCACCTCGTCTCGGCGACGCTTAGCGAAGCGTTGTCAGTGCTCCACCACTACCATGATGTCGTGTTGGTTGTGATCTCATCTACTTATCCTCTCCCTTTTGCTAGATCAAGAAGGAGGAGACGTCATCGAGCCGCACGTGTGCTAAACTCGAAGGTGTCGTCCGTTCGGCACTAGGTCGGTTGGATTGTGATCGGATCACGAAGAGTACGACTACATCAACCGCGTTATATACGCTTCCGCTTAGCAATCTAAAAGGGTATGCAGATTCTCTCCCCCTCTCGTAGCTATGCATCTCCATGAATAGATCTTGCGTGTGCGTAGAATTTTTTTTGTTTTCCATGCAACGTTACCCAACAGTGGCATCATGAGCCAGGTCTATGCGTAGATGATATGCACGAGTAGAACACAAAGGAGTTGTGGGCGGTGATGTTCATATTTTTCCCCACCAATGTCTTATTTTTATTTGGCGCATTGTGGGAGGAAGCGGCTCGGACCAACATTACATGTCCACGGACATGAGACCGGTTCCGCCGACTAACATGCAACTTGTTTTGCATAAGGTGGCTGGCGGTTGTCTATTTCTCACACTTTAGTTGAATCTAATTTGACTACGGTGGTTCTTGCAGAAGGTTAAATAGTAACTTAATAATCATCTTGTGGTTTTGCGTAGGTAAGAACGATTCTTGCTAGTTGCCCGTAGCAGCCATGTAAAACATGCAACAACAAAGTAGAGGACGTGTAACTTGTTTTTGCAGGGCATGTTGTGATGTGATATGGTCAAGATGTGATATGATATATGTTGATGTATGAGATGATCATGTTTTGTAATAAGTTCACGACTTACATGTCGATGAGTACAACAGCCGGCAGGAGCATTAGTGTTGTCTTTAATTATTGTATGACCTGCGTGTCAATCACTAAGCACCATGTAATTGCTTTAGTTTATCGCTATGCGTTAGCAATAGGTGTAGAAGCAATAGTTGGCGAGGCGAACCCGACGCAACAATGAAGATCAAGGTGTCATGCCGGTGATGATGGAGACCATGCCGTTGCTTTGAAGATGGAGATCAAAAGCACAAGATGATGATGGTCATATCATGTCACATATTTTGATTGCATGTGATGTTTATCCTTTATGCATCTTATTTTGCTTAGAATGACGATAGCATTATAAGATGATCCCTTCACTTAATTTCAAGATAAAAATGTTATCCCCGAGTATGTACCATTGCCAAAGTTTGTCGTTTCGAAGCACCTCGTGATGATCGGGTGTGATAGATTCTACGTTCACATACAACGGGTGTAAGCCAGTTTTGCACATGCAGAATACTTGAGTTAAACTTGACTGTAACATCCCAAATTTTCGGATTTGGAATATTAATAGGATCATTATTTTCATCATGATTTCTATGCATTTTTGAATTTTCTGAATATTCAAAGAGTTTTTCAACTCAAGGCAAAATATTTGGAGTGGAGATAACATGACTTCTTCCCTGTTAAATGTAGTTGGAAAAGGTTCAGAATATTATTTGGATTATATAGGGATTTTTATGCTCTTTATGTGCTTGTATTTCATAAAATAATTTTCCGAAAATGCATTTGTGTTGTAAAAATGTTCACTGTTTTATATAGTAGCAGTAATGTTTTACTATGTGTTCTGGTATTTTGTTTTTAGATTTTATTTAGATATATTTTACTTCTGTAGTAAGGTTTTAAAAAGGGCAATGAGTGCACTGTGTAGTCGGGCAGCACTGCTGCAGCCCAACTCCCTTACTTTTGCCCGCGCGCGCTAACCAGCCAGCAGGCCATCCCATTTTCCGCGCACAGCCGCAGCCCACCCCGCAGCCTTTCCTATTTGTTTTTTATCTCTCTCACCTTCTGTCGCTGACTTTGGGTCCCGCTTGTCATCTTCCAACGACCGTGTTCATCACGAACACTATGACCGAATCAGACCAAGTCGAATCGATCGACTCGATTGATCCCTGGACTCCATGAGCGAGTTAACGCCCTATATAAGTTCATCAATCCCTCCTCGACCGATTTTTGGCAAAACCTTGGACTCCCGTGCCCTAGCTCGCCGTTGGCTCAACCTTGGATCTCGCCGGAGTCCGCCACCGCAGGAGCACCTCCGCCACTCGATTTCATCACCACAGAAGGTTCCTAGCTTCTCCTGCTGCCCCTATTCTCCTCCCTTGGTCTCGTATTTCTCCCTCACCTGTTAGTTCTCACAGGGAAGCACTAAACAGAGTTCACCGAGCTCGCCCGAAACAAATTTCCGCCGGTCACCGCTCCAGTCGGTCACTGTCGTCACACGAGCAAGCTCCAATCTTCTCGAAGGACACCTACTTCACCTCCGTGGCGCTCTGCACCCATTGGTGATTTCTACGTAGCCGGAGGGCCTCTGTAACCGTCGTACGCATCACCACCGAGCCACCCGTGGCCATCGTCTTCAAGTCCGGCCGCCCAGACTCTGTTCTCCGGTGAGCACATCTTCCATCCGTCCGATCTTCTTTAAACGACCAAGATTAGATCATCTGTTTTTTTAACCGTTTTTCTTTATCTTGTGACCGTCCGCTGTTTAGACCCTGTAGCGAACACATCTGAACAAGTAGAACCCCGCCACGTGGCAATGTTTTTGTTTTAAATAGGAAAAGGGCAGATTTGTTCCAGTTTTTCAAACCTTCGTAACTTTTGCATCGTTTGTCCAAATTTGATGAAACCAATGCCAAACTCTTCATCATGATCCCCTCTATCCAGAACACCTAGCCAATATATGTTTTGAATGTTTTAAATTTGAATTTGATCAAATTTGACTTCAAACTTCCGGAGGCCATATCTTTTAAACTGTTGATCCAAATTAGTTGATTCTTTTTGCATTATGATCCTACTGGCATGTAGATAAGATCCACCTACTGTTATGTTATGTTAATTAGGTTTTATTTGAATTCCTTAGTGTTTACTATATTTTAGCGTTATGTGAGTACGGTATATTTATCGGTGCATTCGTTGATCCTATAGATTGTCCGGAGTGCGAAGCGGATCAGAATTAATCGTTATAGTACTTCAGCACCATTCAAGGCAAGTTTGTACTTTTGGTTTTGCTCATCCTACATTCTGCTATGCATGTGTGGATTTTATGCTATGACATGTGCTTGGTTTGATATATATGTTCTCTGTTGTTATATTCTGATATTGATTGTATTATGTGATGGTGTGATCAACTTGCTATGGTAGACGTGGGCATGTGTCGAGTGATCCATGAAAGTGGTGAGTTTTTATAGCCGTAGGCTCGGGATCATTAACCAGGTGACGTGTCACTGGCAGAGCGCTCTATTGTCCCTAGAGAATGCGCCGACAAATACAAGACTTGAGGCGAGGTATAGTTTTCGGAACTTAAATCAGGTGAATGCGTCCTTGGCAGAGCGCTCTATGGTTCCTAGAGAACGCGCCACCGACAGAGCGCACTTGAGAGATACTTCTAAAGTTCTCGTCATGTTTATTTAGAATCTTTGGGTTATCTTGGGCGAGTAAATTAGAGACGGTTGTGAGTTCATGTAGTGGAGGTAGGTGAAGACTTTCTTCTCCAAATTAACTTGAGTGTTTTGTTTTGTCATACATTGCTTTGTGGATGTAGGTTTGCTATATCATATTGTGTGATTTGCCAATGTATTGACCCTTGTGGCTGCAACTTATCATGTCGCAGGATTTTCAGATGATCAGTGAGATACAATAGGGTCGCGAGTCTTCACTCGGCATTTTCTCCAGTGGGCATTGATGGGACTCATCGTTTGCTTATGCTACATTTTCGTTGTTATTGTTGAATAAAGTTAGCAATGTGCTATTCAGTTTGTAATACTTTATGAATTCTGGATCATACGTTATAGTAAATGATGCACTTGTTATTTGATATTCATACGTATTGTGTGTGCTAGCGAGTCGATCCAGGGACTAGCACAATGAAACAGAGACATCGAATCTTATCAGTTCGTTAGATTCTGAGATGGTATCAGAGCAGTGTGTTGACTGTAGGTCGTGACCCTAGCAAATGGATTTGGAAAGCCTTAGGAGTGAAAAACTTACTTTACAACTTGTTATCTACTTGTTAGCTCATACTCTTGTACTCATATCTTTTCTTTTCAAATATAGATGACCCCTGAAATTATATTAGTGTCATTTAAGGAGTTTTAATTGACAGACCACCATTACTAATTTGTGTCCGATAAATGATTTGCGGTAGTATGATGAGATCATATCTCTTGTGGATATGACCTTACCTGTAGGTTTTGCTTGTGTGGTGTGATTTATGTGAAATTAGTGTTTGGTTTTTTTGTTGAAGTTTTTGCTGCTAGCATGAGCATATGGGTAGTGTTTTCCCCTTAGGTCTGTATTTTTTCTATATCCTTATACATGCTGCAACCCAGTGATGAGTTCAAGTTTTACCACATGCACCAAGATCTGACAAGAAGCAAGCACAATCTTGCTGAAGGAAGAACCCTAGAGGAAGATATAATTCGTTAGTAGATGTTTTATAGTAGTTGACACAAACATGAGAGTTGACAGGAATGATAGATGTTTGGTTTGACTGCAGAACAAATGGATTTATCCGAACCTGGTTCATGAACAAGAGAAGTGTATGCAATGTTTGTGAGGATGCCCGAGTGTTAGAATGCGAGATTTTCTAGAGCATATACAAGGTATTGATTTCGGTGCGGAATGGATTGATCACCATGCCGACTTACTCTTATTATTCACTTTTGTTATATGGGATGGTAATCTGAGTGACATACCTATAGTAGAGTGACGACGTTGCCAAGCCTGAACCTTAGAATGGTATGATATTTGACCCTTGGAAGAGGCACCTGTTGCCAATAGTAGGTTGTACGGTGAGAATAAACCAATACTCTTTCTTGTAGGGATCTTTCTTGATGATCGCCATGAGAGCATCGATATTTGTTTAGTATTGGTGCAAGACCTGTGAGCCATGAAGTTTTAGTTTATGGAAGACTGTTCCTTTGATAAGGGATTCAGAATTTAAAAGGAGTGTAAGACATATGTGTGAAGGATTTCCTCGAAGGAGTACTATTTTTGCAGACCGGTGACTCTTATTCTAAGGGTGGTAGTACTCCACACTCTCACACAAACAATGGATATTCCAAGGAGATCCCAAACCCCGCCTTTTCTTTCTAGCCTCTACGAATCTCGGGGACGAGATTAATTTTAAGGGTGGTAGATTTGTAACTTCTCAAATTTTCAGATTTGGAATGTTAATAGGATCATTATTTTCATCATGATTTCTATGCATTTTTGAATTTTCTGAATATTCAAAGAGTTTTCCAACTCAAGGCAAAATATTTGGAGTGGAGATAACATGACTTCTTCCCTGTTAAATATAGTTGGAAAAGGTTTAGAATATTATTTGGATTATATAGGGATTTTTTATGCTCTTTATGTGCTTGTATTGCATAAAATAATTTTTCGAAAATTCATTTGTGTTGTAAAAATGTTCACTGTTTTATATACTAGCATTAATGTTTTACTATGTGTTCTGGTATTTGTTTTAGATTTTATTTATATATATTTTACTTCTGTAGTAAGGTTTAAAAAAAGGGCAACGAGCGCACTGTGTAGTCGGGCAGCACTGCCGCAGCCCAACTCCCTTACTTTGCCCGCGCGCGCTAAGCAGCCAGCAGGCCAGCCCATTTTCCCCGCACAGCCGCAGCCCACCCCGCAGCCTTTCCTATTTGTTTTTTTTATCTCTCTCACCTTCTGCCGCTAGCCCTCAAAAAAAAAAAACCTTCTGCCGCTGACTTTGGGTCCTGCTTGTCATCTCTTCCAACGACCGTGTTCATCACGAACACTGTGAACAAATCAGACCAAGTCGAATCGATCGACTCGATTGATCCCTGGACACCAAGGGCGAGTTCACGCCCTATATGATCAATCCCTCCTCGACCGATTTTTTGCAAAACCTTGGATTCCTGTGCCCTAGCTCGCCGTTGGCTCAACCTTGAATCTCGCCGGAGTCCGCCAGCGCAGGAGCACCTCCGCCACTCGATTTCATCGCCACAGAAGGTTCCTAGCTTCTCCTGCTGCCCATATTCTCTTCCCCTTCGTCTCATATTTCTCCCTCACCTGTTAGTTCTCTCAGGGAAGCACTAAACTGACTCCACCAAGCTCGCCCGAAACAAATTTTCGCCGGTCGCCGCTCCAGTCGGTCACTGTCATCACAGGAGCAAGCTCCAATCTTCTCGGAGGACACCTACTTCACCTCCGAGGCGCTCTGCACCCGTTGGTTATTTCTACGTAGCCGGAGGGCCTCTGTAGCCGTCGTCCGCATCACCACCGAGCCGCCCGTGGCCATCGTCTTCAAGTCCGGCCGCCCAGACTCTGTTCTCCGGTGAGCACATCTCCAATCCGTCCGATCTTCTTTAAACGACCAAGATTAGATCATCTATTTTTCTTTATCTTGTGACCGTTCGCTGTTTAGACCCCGCAGTGAACACATCCGAACCAGTAGAAACCCGCCACGTGGCAATGATTTTGTTTTAAATAGGAAAAGGGCAGATTTGTTCCAGTTTTTCAAACCTTCATAACTTTTGCATCGTTTGTCCAAATTTGATGAAACCAACGCCAAACTCTTCATCATGATCCCCTCTATCCTGAACACCTAGACAATATAATTTTTGAACTTTTTAAATTTGAATTTGATCAAATTTGAATTCAAACTTCCAGAGGCCATATCTTTTAAACCATTGACCCAAATTAGTTGATTCTTTTTGCATTATGATCCTACTAGCATGTAGATAAGATCCACCTACTGTTATGTTATGTTAATTAGGTTTTTATTTGAATTCCTTGTTGTTTACTTTATTTTAACGTTATGTGAGTACGGTATATTTATCGGTGCATTCATTGATCGTATAGATTGTCCGGAGTGCGAAGCGGATCAGAATTAATCGTTATAGTACTTCAGCACCGTTCAGGGCAAGTTTGCACTTTTGATTTTGCTCATCCTACATTCTGCTATGCATGTGTGGATTTTATGCTATGACATGTGCTTGGTTTGATATATATGTTCTCTGTTGTTATTTCTGATATTGATTGTATTATGTGATGGTGTGATCAACTTGATATGGTAGACGTGGGCATGTGTCGAGTGATCCATGAAAGTGGTGAGTGTTTATAGCCGTAGGCTCGGGATCATTAACCAGGTGAATGTGTCACTGGCAGAGCGCTCTATTGTCCCTAGAGAATGCGCCATTGACAGAGTGCACTTGAGGCGAGGTATAGTTTTCGGAACTTAAATCAGGTGAATGCGTCCTTGGCAGAGCGCTCTATGGTTCCTAGAGAATGCGCCACCGATAGAGCACACTTGAGAGATACTTCTGGAGTTCTCATCATGTTTATTTAGAATCTTTGGGTTATCTTGGGTGAGTAAATTAGAGACGGTTGTGAGTTCATGTAGTGGAGGTAGGTGAAGACTTTCTTCTCCAAATTAACTTGAGTGATTTGTTTTGTCATACATTGCTTTGTGGATGTAGGTTTGATATATCATATTGTGTGATTTGCCAATACATTCAATGTATTGACCCTTGTGGCTGCAACTTATCATGTTGCGGGATTTTCAGATGATCAGTGAGATACAATAGGGTCGCGAGTCTTCACTCAAAGATTTTCTCCAAAGGCATTGATGGGACTCATCGTTCGCTTATGCTACATTTCCGTTGTTATTGTTGAATAAAGTTAGCTATGTGCTATTCAGTTTGTAATACTTTATGAATTCTGGATCATACATTATAGTAAATGATGCACTTGTTATTTGATATTCATATGTATTGTGTGTGCTAGCGAGTCGATCCAGGGACTAGCACAGTGAGCATAGAGACATCGAATCTTATCAGGTTCGGGTCGTTACATTGACAAGCCTAGCATGTACAAACATAGTCTCGAAACACTGGAAACCGAAAGGTCGAATGTGAGTCATATAGTAGATATGATCAACATAGAGATATTCACCATTGAAGACTACCCCACCTCACGTGATGATCGGACATGAGTTAGTTGATTTGGATCATGTATCACTTAGGCAACTTGAGGGATGTTGATTTAAGTGGGAGTTCATTAGTAATTTTATTAATTGAACTAAAATTTATCATGAACTTATTCCTTATAGTTTTTGCAAATCTATGTTGTAGATCAATGGCCCGTGATATCGTTCCCTTGAATTTTAATGCGTTCCTAGAGAAAGCTAAGTTGAAAGATGATGGTAGCAACTACCCGGACTGGGTCCGTAACTTGAGAATTATCCTCATTGCTGCACAGAAGAATTATGTCCTTGATGCACCGCTAGGTGACAGACCTGCTACAGGAGCTGAAGTAGATGTTATGAACGTCTGGCAGGCTCGATCTGATGACTACTCAATAGTTTAGTGTGCCATGCTTTATGGCATGGAATCGGGACTTCAAAAGTGTTTTGAACGCCACGGAGCATATGAGATGTTCCAAGAGCTTTAATTGATATTTCGAGTTAATGCCCGGGTTGAGAGATATGAAGTCTCCAACAAGTTCTTTAGCTGTAAGATGGAGGAGAACAGTTCTGTCAGTGAACACATACTCAAAATGTTTGGGTACCACAACCACTTGACTCAGCTGGGAAACTCAAAATGTCTGGGTACCACAACCACTTGACTCAGCTGGGAATTGATCTTCCAGTTGAGAGTGTTATTGACAGAGTTCTTCAGTCACTGCTACCAATCTACAAAGGCTTTGTGGTGAACTATCATATGCCAGGGATGACAAAAATGATTCCCGAGCTCTTCGCGATGCCGAAATCGGCGGAGGTACAAATCAATAAAGAGCATCAAGTGTTGATGGTTAACAAGACCACCAGTTTTAAGAAAAAGGTCAAAGAACTTCAAGAAGACTGACAAGCAAGTTGCCGCTCCCGTGAAGAAGCCTAAAGCTGGACCCAAGCCTGAAACTGAGTGCTTCTACTACAAAAAAATGGTCACTGGAAGCGGAACTGCCCCAAATACTTGGCAGATAAGAAGGATGGCAAAGTGAACAAAGGTATATTTGATATACATGTTATTGATGTGTTCCTTACTAATGCTCGTAGTAGCGCCTGGGTATTTGATATTGGTTCGGTTGCTCTTATTTGTAACTCGAAACAGGAGTTGCGGAATAAATGAAGATTGGCTAAGGACGAGGTGACAATGCTAGTCGGGAATGGTTCCAAGGTTGATGTGATCGCCGTCGGCGTGCTACCTCTACATCTACCTTCGGGATTAGTTTTAGACCTGAATAATTGTTATTTGGTGACACCGCTGAGCATGAACATTATATCTGGATCTTGTTTATTGCGAGACGGTTATTCATTTAAGTCGGAGAATAATGGTTGTTCTATTTATATGAGTAACATCTTTTATGGTGATGCACCTTTAATGAATGGTCTATTGTTGTTGGATCTCGATCGTAGTGATACACATATTCATAATATTGATGCCAAAAGATGCAAAGTTGATAATCATAGTGCAACATACTTGTGGCACTGCCGTTTAGGTCATATTGGTGTAAAGTGCATGAAGAAACTCCATGCGGATGGACTTTTGGAATCACTTGATTATGAATCATTTGATGCTGCAAACCATGCCTCATGGGTAAGATGACTAAAACTCCGTTCTCCGGCACAATGGAGCGAGCTAATGACTTATTAGAAATAATACATACCAATGTATGCGGTCTGATGAGTGTTGAAGCACGCGGTGGGTATCATTATTTTCTAACCTTCACGGATGATTTGAGTAGGTATGGGTATATCTACTTTATGAAATACAAGTCTGAAACATTTGAAAAGTTCAACGAATTTCTGAGTGAAGTGGAGAATCATCGTAACAAGAAAATAAAGTTGAAAACTTCAATCACACAAAACTCGACAAAACCTTCGTGAGATCCGTTAGTATAAGAAAGCAAACAACTACTATAAGTGTTGTATCAAACCAATTCATATTTTGTTTTTGTATTATCTACTGTATCCCAACTTTTCTATGGCAAAAACTCATCAAAGAAAACCATAGAGCCATCAAAATAAGCACACAACACAAAGAAAACATAATCTTTCAAAAGCGAGTAATGCAGAGTAATCGACTCTTTCGAATACTTTTGCAACTCAAACAATTCTGAAAAATTAGGATGACCAGGGTAATTTGTATATTAATCTTCTGCAAAAAGAATGAGGGCAAAGCACTTTTCTGTGATTTATGAAAATTATTTTTTTGAGTGCATAAGTTTTTGTTTTTCAGCAAGATCAAACAACTATCACCCAAGAACATCCTAAAGGCTTTACTTGTCACAAACACTAATTAAAACACAAAAAACACAATCATACCATAGCATAATTGTGCAAACACACAAGAACAGAAAGGAAAAAGTAAAAATAAATTTTATTCATTGGGTTGCCTCCCAACAAGCGCTATAGTTTTACGCCCTTAGCTATGCATAAAGCAAGGATCTAAGTTTTGTCTTCCGAAGTTTTGGCAACTTCTGTAAGAGTTTTCTCAAACCCGGGAGGCTCTTTACGCTTCCCTAAATTCTCCGGAAAAGAAACCATCTTTAGATCCAAAATATCCAATCGCTTGTTGCAAAGAGTAATCAGGGTATTCACGCGATTAATACTACCATTGAGGTGTTTGAGGGGTTCATTATATTATATATTTCAACCATATGTTTATGCAAATCACCAAGTTTGTCCAACATTTGAACTCCCTCAGGGGTAAACGAAAACCCCTTATTTTGAGGTGGAATTCCCAAAATTCCCTCAAAAATTTCATAGGCAGCATTGGCATCAAGCTCAATAAAATTCCCTTTAGCGGCAAAATCCAGAAGTTGTCTATGATGCAAGGCCAATCCTATGTAAACATTACGAAGCAAAACCTTAGCGTCCCCCTTTAAATTGGAAATACGATACGATTCCATAAGCCTGTACCAGGCATATTTTAAGTTTTCTCCTTGTCTTTGCTTGAAGTAAAGTACTTTAAAATCTGGTGACAAAGGAGGAGTAGGAACGCTAGCCATCAAGACTGCAAAGCAAGAGATCGGCGAACGGAAAAAGAGAGCGGATAAAACGGCAAATTTTTCTGAAGTGGGGTAGAGGAAAACGAGAGGCAAATAATGTAAATTGCGAGGAGATGAGATTTGTGATTAGGAACCTGGTTTATGTTGAAGATCCTCCCCGGCAACGGCGCCAGAAATTCCTTTTGATGTCTTCCTGGCCATGGCGCCAAAAAGCTCTTGTCTGCTAGGACTACGTCGGTATTTCCCCAAAGAGGAAGAGATGATGCAGCACAGCGATGGTAGGTATTTCGCTCAGTGATGAAACCAAGGTTATCGAACCAGTAGGAGAACCAAGCAACACAATGTAAACAACACCTGCACAAAAATAACAAATACTCGCAACCCAACGTGTTAAAGGGGTTGTCAATCCCTTTCGGGTAACGGTGCCAGAAATTTCGTGTTGACGAGAGAAAGTTGTAATAGATTGAATAAATAGATCGCAAATAAAATAAAGTGCAGCAAAGTATTTTTGTATTTTTTAATTTAATAGATCTGAAAATAAATGCAAAAGAAAAGTAGATCGCAAAGCAAATATATGAGAAAGAAGACCCGGGGGCCGTAGATTTCACTAGTGGCTTCTCTCGAGAAAAGTAGAAAATGGTGGGTAAACAAATTACTGTTGGGAAACCAGGCAATGATCATCATATAGGCATCACGTCCAAGATTAGTAGACCGACTCCTGTCTGCATCTACTACTATTACTCCACACATCGACCACTATCCAGCATGCATCTAGTGTATTACGTTCATGGAAAAACGGAGTAATGCAATAAGAACGATGACATGATGTAGACAAGATCTATCAATGTAGAGATAGACCCCCATCGTTTTATCCTTAGTAGCAACGATACATACGTGTCGGTTCCCTTTCTGTCATTGGGATCAAGCACCGTAAGATCGAACCCACTACGGAGCACCTCTTCCCAATTCAAGATAAATAGATCAAGTTGGCCAAACAAAACCCAAATATCGGAGAAGAAATACGAGCCTATAATTAATCATGCATATACGAGATCAAAGAAACTCAAATAACTTTCATGGATATAAAAAGATATAACTGATCATAAACTCGAAGTTCATCAGATCCCAACAAACACACCGCAAAAGAGTTACATCATATGGATCTCCAAGAGACCATTGTATTGAGAATCAAAAGAGAGAGAGAGGAAGCCATCTAGCTACTAACTACGGACCCGTAGGTCTACAAAGAACTACTCACGCATCATCGGAGAGGCACCAATGGAGGTGGTGAACCCCATACGAGATGGTGTCTAGATTGGATCTGGTGGTTACGGACTCTGCAATTTGGATGAATATTTCGTCGACTCCCTAGGGTTTCTGGAATATTGGGGTATTTATAGAGCAAAGAGGCGATGCAGGGGGCACCCGAGGTGGGCACAACCCAGCAGGCGCGCTGGGCCTCTGGCACGCATACAGTGGGTTGTCCCTCCTCGGGACTCCCCGAGCACAACCGAGGCCCATTACGTTCCTTCTGGTCCATAAAAAATCTCTGTAAAGTTTCGTTGCATTTGGACTCCAGCAACTCACACTTGGCACTATGTCAATAGGTTAGTACCAAAAAATGATATAAAATGACTATAAAATGATTATAAAACATCAAAGATAGATAATATAACAGCATGGAACAATCAAAAATTATAGATACGTTGGAGACATATCAGTGCTTAAGTCTGTCAGAATCATGTTAGCAATTGCCGCATTTTATGATTATGAAATCTGGCAAATGGATGTCAAAACTGCATTCCTTAACGGGGTTCTTAAAGAAGAGTTGTATATGATACAACCAGAAGGTTTTGTCGATCCAAAGAGTGCTAACAAAGTATGCAAGCTCTAGCGATCCATTTATGCACTGGTGCAAGCATCTCTTTTTTTTCGCGAATACGCAAAAGCTTTGCGTATCATTGCATTCATAGAAGAAAGAGCAGCAGCAGTTACAGGGAAGATCTCACAAGCACGTACGCCAAGGGCGTGAGCGAGAGCTACAAGGGCGCAAACACAGAGAGGGGGGGGGGTTGTGCATCCCCAAGAGAGAAACTGCGCAGGCGGGAGCATGTTGCTGAGCCCCGTGGCTCCGGCGGCGGCCCAATTGCGGACGTCTTCCTTGATGTCGTGCACGAGGAGCGGAATAGAATGGGTTGCTCCGTTGAAGACACAAGCGTTTCTCGCCTTCCAGATACACCACGTTGTGAGCAAGATGAGCGAGGCTAAGCCGCGACGAAGGGCGGTGGGGGCGTCCTCGAAGGACTGGGCAAACCAGTCGCGGAAACACAACCCGGGGGCTGGTAGAGGCATGTTAGGGACCCGGATCCAAGAAAGGACTTCCTGCCAGGTTTGCCTGGAGAAGACACACCCCGCGAGAAGGTGTGCCATGGTCTCGGGCTCCTGGTCGCAGAGGAGGCATAGAGGGGCGTGGGTGAGGCCACGGCGAGCAAGCCGGTCAGCGGTCCAAAGATCGTCCCCGGAAGGCGAGCCATATGAAGACCTTGATGCGCAGGGAGCCCAGGATTTGTGTGAGGCGCCAGGAGGGCTCGATGGTAGAGCCGATGAACAGGGCTTTGTAACACGATTTGGCGTAGTAGACACCACTTTCGGGGTCCAGCGCGCAGTGAGGGCGTCTGGTGAGGCGGAGAGCGTGACCTGATTGAGCCGCGTCCAGAGGAGGACGTATTGAACGAGCGCCTCGGGGGAGAGATGGCCCTGCATGTCGTGGATCCAGGCACGGGAGGCAAGGCCCGCGGCCACTGTGCGAACCCTGCGAAGTCGGCGAGGGACGAGGGCGTGAAGAAGCGGAGCCAGCTCAGCGATGGAGAGCCCGTCGATCCAGTGGTCCTCCCAGAAAAGGCAGGTGGTGCCGTCGCCGATCGTCCAGGAGGTAGAAGCTCGGAAGATGGCCTTGACGACCGGGCTGCAAGGAATGTGGAGATGCTGCCAGGGCGGGTGGGGTCTGCTTTATGCAGCCAAAGCCATCGGGCTTGTAGGGCGTGGGCGAAGCGCTGCAGATCAGGAATGCCGAGGCCACCGTAAGCCAAGGGGCGGCAAACCTTGGCCCAGCTGACGAGGCAATGGCCTCCATTGGTGGTCTTCCGCCCTTGCCAGAGAAACACACGGAGGAGGCGATTCACCTGGCGGAGGATGGAGGGGTGCAGAGACAAGGCGATCAGGATGTGCGTGGGCATCGCGCAGAACACGTGACGGAGGAGGGCCAGCCGCTCGCCTCGGGAGAGCAAGTGAAGGAAATATGCCCTAGAGGCAATAATAAAGTTATTATTTATTTCCTTATATCATGATAAATGTTTATTATTCATGCTAGAATTGTATTAACCGGAAACATAATACATGTGTGAATACATAGACAAGCAGAGTGTCACTAGTATGCCTCTACTTGACTAGCTCGTTAATCGAAGATGGTTATGTTTCCTAACCATAGACATGAGTTGTCATTTGATTAACGGGATCACATCATTAGGAGAATGATCTGATTGACTTGACCCATTCCGTTAGCCTAGCACTTGATCGTTTAGTATGTTGCTTATGCTTTCTTCATGACTTATACAAAGTTCCTGAAACTATGAGATTATGCAACTCCGTTTACGGAGGAAAACTTTGTGTGCTACCAAACGTCACAACGTAACTGGGTGATTATAAAGGTACTCTACAGGTGTCTCCAAAAGTATATGTTGAGTTGGCATGAATCGAGATTAGGTTTTGTCACTCCGATTGTCGGAGAGGTATCTCCAGGCCTTCTCGGTAATACACATCACATAAGCCTTGCAAGCATTGCAACTAATAAGTTAGTTGTCAGATGATGTATTACGGAACGAGTAAAGAGACTTACAGGTAACGAGATTGAACTAGGTATTGGATACCGACGATCGAATCTCGGGTAAGTAACATACCGATGACAAAGGGAACAACGCATATCGTTATGCGGTTTGACCGATAAAGATCTTCGTAGAATATGTAGGAACCAATATGGGCATCCAGGTTCCGCTATTGGTTATTGACCGAGAATGGTTCTAGGTCATGTCTACATAGTTCTCGAACCCGTAGGGTCCGCACGCTTAAAGTTTGATGACGGTTATATTATGAGTTTACGAGTTTTGATGTACCGAAGGAGTTCGGAGTCCCGGATGAGATCAGGGACATGACGAGGAGTCTCGAAATGGTCGAGACGTAAAGATCGATATATTGGACGACTCTATTCGGAGTTCGGAAAGGTTCCGAGTCATTCGGGTATTTTTGAGTACCGGAGACTTACGGGAATTCGCCGCGGAGCAGTATTGGGCCTTATTGCGCCCTGCGGGACAGAGAGGGAGGCTGCCTAGGGCAGGCTGCGCGCCCCCCATTGCCCTAGTCCGAATTGGTCTAAGGAGGGCCGCACCCTCCTTCCTTCTCTTTTCCTCTTCCTAGTCTCCTACTCCTAATACATGGAAGGATCCCTAGTTGGACTAGGAAAAGGGGAACCCTACTCCCGGTGGGAGTAGGACTCCCCTATGGCGCGCCTCCTCCCTAGGCCGGCCTCCTCCTCCCTCCCTCCTTTATATACGGGGGCAGGGGCACCCCATGAACACACAAGTTGATCTACGGATCGTTCCTTAGCCGTGTCTGGTGCCCCCTCCACCATATTCCACTTCGGTCATATCGTCATGAGCTTAGGCGAAGCCTGCGCCGGTGAAGTCATATCGTCGCGGAGCTTAGGCGAAACCCTGCGTCGGTGGAGCATCATCATCGTCACCACGCCGTCGTCGTGCACGGAACTCATCCTCGACGCTTTGCTGGATCGGAGCCCGGGGATCGTCATCGAGCTGAACGTGTGCTGAACACGGAGGTGCCATACGTTCGGTACTTGGATCGGTCGGATCGTGAAGACGTACGACTACATCAACCGCGTTGTTATAACGCTTCCGCTTTCGGTCTACGAGTGCGTGGGACGGACACTCTCCCTCGTTGCTATGCCATCACCATGGTCCCGTGTGTGCGTAGGAATTTTTTGAAATTACTCGTTCCCCAACAAAGGGTACCGAGCCTAGGTTTTATGCGTTGATGTTATATGCACGAGTAGAACACATGTGAGTTGTGGACGGTATAAGTCATACTACCTACCAGCATGTCATACTTTGGTTCAGCGGTATTGTTGGATGAAGCGGCCCGGACCGACATTACGCCAGACGCTTTACGCGAGACTGGTTCTACCGGCGTGCTTTGCACATTGGCTGGCGGGTGTCGGTTTCTCCAACTTTAGTTGAACCGAGTGACTACGCCCGGTCCTTGCGAAGGTTAAAACGAGTCTATTTGACAAACTATCGTTGTGGTTTTGATGCGTAGGTGAGAACGGTTCTTGCTAAGCCCGTAGCAGCCACGTAAAATTTGCAACAACAAAGTAGAGGACGTCTAACTTGTTTTTGCAGGGCATGTTGTGATGTGATATGGTCAAGACGTGATGCTATATTTTATTGTATGAGATGATCATGTTTTGTAACCGAGTTATCGACAATCGGCGAAGCCATATGGTTGTCGCTTTATTGTATGAAATGCAACGCTTCAGAATTGCTTTACTTTATCACTAAGCGGTAGCGATAGTCGAGAAGCAATAGATGGCGTGACGACAATGATGCTACGATGGAGATCAAGGTGTCGCTACCGGTGACGATGGTGATCACGAAGGTGCTTCGGAGATGGAGATCACAAGCACAAGATGATGATGGCCATATCATATCACTTATATTGATTGCATGTGATGTTTATCCTTTATGCATCTTATCTTGCTTTGATTGACGGTAGCATTATAAGATGATCTCTCACTAAAATTATCAAGAAGTGTTCTCCACAGTATGCACCGTTGCTAAAAGTTCAGAGTACCCGGACACCACGTGATGATCGGGTGTGATAAGTTCTACGTCCATCTACAACGGTGCAAGCCAGTTTTGCACACGCAGAATACTCGAGTTAAACTTGACGAGCCTAGCATATGCAGATATGGCCTCGAACACGGAGACCGAAAGGTCGAGCGTGAATCATATAGTAGATATGATCAACATAGTGATGTTCACCATTGAAACTACTCCATCTCACGTGATGATCGGACATGGTTTAGTTGATTTGGATCACGTAATCACTTAGATGACTAGAGAGATGTCTATCTAAGTGGGAGTTCTTAAGTAATATGATTAATTGAACTTTAATTTATCATGAACTTAGTCCTGGTAGTATTTTGCAAATTATGTTGTAGATCAATAGCTCGCGTTGTTGCTCCCCTATGTTTTTATATGTGTTCCTAGAGAAAATTGTATTGAAAGATGTTAGTAGCAATGATGCGGATTGGATCCGTGATCCGAGGTTTATCCTCATTGCTTTGCAGAAGAATTATGTCCTTAATGCACCGCTAGGTAGGTGACAGACCTATTGCAGGAAGCGGATGCGCACGTTATGAGCGTTTGGCTAGCTCAATATGAGCGAATCTGCACGTTATGAACGTTTGGCTAGCTCAATATGATGACTACTTGATAGTTTAGTGCACCATGCTTAACGGCTTAGAATCGGGACTTCAAAGACGTTTTGAACGTCATGGACCATATGAGATGTTCCAGGAATTGAAGTTAATATTTCAAGCAAATACCCGAGTTGAGAGATATGAAGTCTCCAACAAGTTCTATAGCTAAAAGATGGAGGAGAATCGCTCAACTAGTGAGCATGTGCTCAGAGTGTCTGAGTACTTCAATCACTTGCATCAAGTGGAAGTTAATCTTCCAGATAAGATAGTGATTGATAGAATTCTCTAGTCACCATCACTAAGTTAGTAGAACTTCGTGATGAACTATAGTATGCAAGGGATGATGAAAAAGATTCTCGAGCTCTTCGCAATGCTAAAATCGGCGAAGGTAGAAATCAAGAAAAACATCAAGTGTTGATGGTTGACAAGAGCACTAGTCTCAAGGAAAATGGCAAAGGGAAGAAGGGGAACTTCAAAAGGAACGGCAAGCAAGTTGCTGCTCGAGTGAAGAAGCCCAAGTCTAGACCTAAGCACGAGACCGAGTACTTTTCTTTGCAATGGAACTGGTCAAGGAAGCAGAACTACCCCTGAATATTTGGTGGATAAGAAGGATGGCAAAGTGAACAAGGTTATATTTGATATACAGGTTATTGATGTGTGCCTTACTAGTGTTTATAGTAGCCCTGAGTATTTGATACTCGTTAGGTTGCTAAGATTAGTAACTCGAAACAGGAGTTACGAATAAGCAGAGACTAGTTAAAGGGAAGTGACGATGAGTGTTGGAAGTAGTTCCAAGATTGATATGATCATCATCGCACACTCCCTATACTTTCGGGATTAGTGTTAAACCTAAATAAATGTTATTTGGTGTTTGCGTTGAACATGAATATGATTTGATCATGTTTATTGCAAAATGGTTATTCATTTAAAGTCAAAGAATAATTGTTGTTCTGTTTAAATGAATAAAACCTTCAATGGTCATACACCCAATAAAAATAGTTTGTTGGATCTCGATCGTAGTAATACACATATTCATAATATTGATGCCAAAAGATGCAAAGTTAATAATGATAGTGCAACTTATTTGTGGTAATCGCCGTTTAGGTCATATTGGTGTAAAGCGCATGAAGAAACTCCATGCTGATGGGTTTTTGGAATCACTTGATTATGAATCACTTGATGCTTGCGAACCATGCCTTATGGGCAAGATGACTAAAGACTCGCTTCTCGGAACAATGGAGCGAGCAAATGACTTATTGGAAATAATACATCTTGATGTATGCGGTCCGATGAGTGTTAAAGCTCACGGCAAGTATCGTTATTTTCGACCTTCACAAGATGATTTGAGCAGATATGAGTATATCTACTTAATGAAGCACAAGTCTGAAACATTTGAAAAGTTCAAATAATTTCAGAGTGAAGTGGAGAATCATCGTAATAAGAAAATAAAGTTTCTACGACCTGATCGTGGAGGAGAATATTTGAGTTCTGAGTTTGGCCTTCATATAAAACAATGTGGAATAGTTTCACGGCTCACGCCACATGGAACACCATAACGTAATGGTGTGTCCGAACGTCATAACCGTATTTCTTTATTTTGATATGGTGCGATCAATGATGTCTCTTACCGATTTACCAATATCGCTTTGGGGTTATGCATTAGAGACATTTGCATTCACGCTTAATAGGGCACCATCTAAATCCGTTGAGATGACACCGTATGAACTATGGTTTAACAAGTAAACCTAAGTCGCCGTTTCTTAAAAGTTTGGAGTTGTGATGCTTATGTGAAAAAGTTTTCAACTGATAAGCTCGAACCCAAATCGGAGAAGTGCGTCTTCATAGAATACCCAAAGGTAACTATTGGGTACACCTTCTATCACAGATCCGAAGGCAAGTTATTCGTTGCTAAGATGGATCCTTTCTAGAGAAGAAGTTTCTCTCGAAAGAAGTGAGTGGGAGGAAAGTAGAACTTGATAAGGTAATTGTACCTTCTCCCTAATTGGAAAGTAGTTCATCACAGAAATCAGTCCCAAAGTGAGTCCTACACCACTTAGTGAGGAAGCTAACGATGATGATCATGAAACTTCAGATCAAGTTACTACAAACCTCGTAGGTCTTCCAGAGTAAGATCCGCACCAGAGTGGTATGGTAATCATGTTCTGGAAGTCATGTTACTAGACCATGATGAACCTACGAACTATGAGGAGGCGATGATGAGCCCAGATTCCGCGAAATGGCTTGAGGCCATGAAATCTGAGATGGGATCCATGTATGAGAACAAAGTATGGACTTTGATGGAGTTGCCCAATGATCGGCAAGCCATATTATATAAATGGATTTTCAAGAGGAAGACAGATGCTGATAGTAGTGTTACTATATACAAAGCTCGACTTGTCGCAAAAAGGTTTTCGACAAGTTCAAGGTGTTGACTACAATGAGATTTTCTCAATCAGAAGCGATTCTTAAAGTCTGTCCGAATCATGTTAGCAATTGCCACATTTTATGAAATCTGGCAAATGGATGTCAAAACTACATTCTTTAATGGATTTATTAAAGAAGAGTTGTATATGATGCAACCAGAAGTTTTTGTCAATCCTAAAGGAGCTAACAAAATGTGCAAGCTCCAGCGATCCATCAATGGACTGGTGCAAGTATCTTGGAATATACGCTTTGATGTGTTGATCAAAGCATATGATTTTATACAGACTTTTGGAAAGGCCTGTATTTACAAGAAAGTGAGTGGGAGCACTACAACATTTCCGATAAGTATATGTGAATGACATATTGTTGATCGGAAATGATGTAGAATTATTCTGCAAAGCATAAAGGAGTGTTTGAAAGGAGTTTTTCAAAGAAGGACCTCGGTGAAGCTGCTTACATATTGAGCATCAAGATCTATAGAGATAGATCAAGACGCTAGATAAGTTTTTCAATGAATACATACCTTGACAAGATTTTGAAGTAGTTCAAAATGGAACAATCAAAGAAAGAGTTCTTGCCTGTGTTACAAGGTGTGAGATTGAGTAAGACTCAAAACCCGACCACGGCAGAAGGTAGAAAGAGAATGAAAGTCATTCCCTATGCATCAGCCATAGGTTCTATAAAGTATGTCATGCTGTGTACCAGATCTATTGCATACCCTACCACTAAGCTTGGCAAGGGAGTGCAATAGTGATCTAGAGGAGTAGATCAATGGACAGCGGTCAAAATTATCCTTAGTAGAATAAGGATACGTTTCTCGATTATGGAAGTGAAAAAAAAAGGTTCATCGTAAAGGGTTACGTCGATGCAAGTTTTAACACTAATCTAGATGACTCTGAGGCTCAATCTGGATACATATTGAAAGTGGGAGCAATTAGCTAGAGTAGCTCCGTGCAGAGCATTGTAGACATAGAAATTTGCAAAATACTTACGGCTCTGAATATGACAGACCCGTTGACTAAAATTATCTCACAAGCAAAACATGATCACACCTTAGTACTCTTTGGGTGTTAATCACATAGCGATGTGAACTAGATTATCGACTCTAGTAAACCCTTTGGGTGTTGGTCACATGTCGATGTGAACTATGGGTGTTAACCACATATAGATGTGAACTATTGATGTTAAATCACATGGCGATGTGAACTAGATTATTGACTCTAGTGCAAGTGGGAGACTGAAGGAAATATGCCCTAGAGGCAATAATAAAGTTATTATTTATTTCCTTATATCATGATAAATGTTTATTATTCATGCTAGAATTGTATTAACCGAAACATAATACATGTGTGAATACATAGACAAAGCAGTGTCACTAGTATGCCTCTACTTGACTAGCTCGTTAATCGAAGATGGTTATGTTTCCTAACCATAGACATGAGTTGTCATTTGATTAACGGGATCACATCATTAGGAGAATGATCTGATTGACTTGACTCATTCCGTTAGCCTAGCACTTGATCGCTTAGTATGTTGCTTATGCTTTCTTCATGACTTATACAAAGTTCCTCAAACTATGAGATTATGCAACTCCCGTTTACTGTGAGGAACACTTTGTGTGCTACCAAACGTCACAACGTGAATCGGGTGATTATAAAGGTACTCTCAGGTGTCTCCAAAAGTATATGTTGAGTTGGCATGAATCGAGATTAGGTTTTGTCACTCCGATTGTCGGAGAGGTATCTCTGGCCTTCTCGGTAATACACATCACATAAGCCTTGCAAGCATTGCAACTAATAAGTTAGTTGTGAGATGATGTATTACGGAACGAGTAAAGAGACTTACCGTAACGAGATTGAACTAGGTATTGGACACCGACGATCGAATCTCGGGTAAGTAACATACCGATGACAAAGGGAACAACGATATCGTTATGCGGTTTGACCGATAAAGATCTTCGTAGAATATGTAGGAACCAATATGGGCATCCAGGTTCCGCTATTGGTTATTGACCGAGAATGGTTCTAGGTCATGTCTACATAGTTCTCGAACCCGTAGGGTCCGCACGCTTAAAGTTTCGATGGCGATGCTTATATTATGAGTTTATGAGTTTTGATGTACCGAAGGAGTTCGGAGTCCCGGATGAGATCGGGGACATGACGAGGAGTCTCGAAATGGTCGAGACGTAAAGATCGATATATTGGACGACTCTATTCGGAGTTCGGAAAGGTTCCGAGTCATTCGGTATTTTTCGAGTACCGAGAGTTACGGAATTCGCCGGGAGAAGTATTGGGCCTTATTGGGCCCTCGGGAAAGAGAGGGAGGATGCCTAGGGCAGGCTGCGCCCCCTTTGCCCTAGTCCGAATTGGTCTAAGGGGAGGGCCGCACCCTCCTTCCTTCCCTTCTCTTTCCTCTTCCTAGTCTCCTACTCCTAATACATGGAAGGATCCCTAGTTGGACTAGGAAAGGGGAACCCTACTCCCGGTGGGAGTAGGACTCCCCTATGGCGCGCCTCCTCCCTAGGCCGGCCTCCTCCTCCCTCCCTCCTTTATATACGGGGGCAGGGGCACCCCATGAACACACAAGTTGATCTACGGATCGTTCCTTAGCCGTGTGCGGTGTCCCCCTCCACCATATTCCACTTCGGTCATATCGTCATGAGCTTAGGCGAAGCCCTCATACCGGTGAAGTCATATCGTCATGAGCTTAGGCGAAGCCCTGCGCCGGTGGAGCATCATCATCGCCACCACGCCGTCGTCTGACGGAACTCATCCCCGACGCTTTGCCGGATCGGAGCCCGGGATCGCCATCGAGCTGAACGCGTGTCTGAACACGGAGGTGCCGTACGTTCGGTACTTGGATCGGTCGGATCGTGAAGACGTACGACTACATCAACCGCGTTGTTATAACGCTTCCACTTTCGGTCTACGAGGGTACGTGGACAAACACTCTCCCCTCTCGTTGCTATGCCATCACCATGGTCCTGTGTGTGCGTAGGAAATTTTTTGAAATTACTACGTTCCCCAACAGCAAGGACGCCCACCATGGGGAGAGCTTTTTCTCCAGTTTTTCGACAAAGGGTTGGAGGGAGGAGGCGGTGATCTTCCGAATGGAGAGCGGGAGGCCAAGATATTTGGCGGGGAACTCGCCAATTGCGCACGGAAAGTGGTCGGAGATGGATCCACGGAGCTCGGGAGGGCACCGGATGGCGATGGCCGTGCACTTGGCCAGGTTGGTGTGGAGGCCGGAGGCGGTGCCGAACAGCTCAAGAATGCGGCGCACCGTGGAGAGGTCACGCTCGTCGGGGTGGCAAAATAGCACGACGTCAGTCTGCGTGAGAGAGATGCTAGAGGCCATATGTCGGTCGGTGAGACGGTGGAGGAGCCCTGTGGAGGTGGCCTTGCTGGAAGAGGTGGTTAAGGGCGCCGATGACGATCACAAAGAGCATGGGGACACGGGTCGCCTCGGGCGAAGCCCTTGCAGTGCCGGATCGGAGGCCCTGGGAGCCCATTGAGGAGCACCTTGGTGCTAGCCGTGGAGAGGAGATGGAGGTCCAGTTGCGCCAACGTGGACCGAAGCCCAGGTGCTAGAGCACCTCGAGAAGAAAGGGCCAGGAGACAGAGTCGAAGGCGCGGGTGATGTCCAGCCCGAGGAGAACGCGCGGCAGACGGAGGGAGTGCAGCTTGCAGGCGGTCTCATTGGACGAGCATGAAATTGTCGTGGATGTTCCGACCGGCAATGAAAGCACTCTGGTTGGTGGAGATGAGCTCCCCGAGACGCGGCGCGAGTCGGAGAGTGAGCACCTTGGCGAACAGCTTGGCGAACAGGTGTATGAGGCTGATCGGTCTATACTCGGAAAGCGAGGAAGCTTCCGGGTGCTTGGGGAGGAGGGTGAGAAGAGCTTCATTCAGCTTGTGGAATCCGCGGCCATTTAGGTTATAGAGCTTGCCGAAGGCCTCGACGAAGTCGTCATGGATGATATCCCAAGCGGCGATCAGGAATTCGACGGTGAAGCCATCAGGTCCGGGCGCCTTGCCACGGGGCAGCTGGCGAACGGCGGACCAGATCTCATCGGCGGAGAAGGGTTGGTCGAGCGTGGAGAGGTCGAAGTGTCGATCGCCGATCTCATCGAGGGCGATGGTATGGTCGCGGTGGTCAGTAGTGCTGAGTAGGCTAGAGAAGTGGGAGAAGGCAGCCTCGGCCATGGCCGCGGGGTCGGTGACGACGTCGTCGCCCACGCGGAGCTCATGGATGCGGTTCCGTTGTCTGCGGTGGGCAGCCCGAAGACGGAGGAAGGCAATATCAGTGTCGCCGGCGCGAAGCCAGGAGAGGCGGACCCGTTGGCGGGCAATGGACCTGTCCAGGGAGGCGAGGCCAAGGTATGTTCTCTTTAACTGATGGCGGAGCCAAGACTCCGCCGGCGAGAGGGGCCAAAAGTCTTGGGCCGCGTCGAGACGCGCGATGAGCTCGCCGGAGATGGACAGCTGAAGCGCCACGTGGCCAATCCTCCGAGCACTCCAGCTATGTAGGCGACGCGCGGTGCATTTGAGGCTGGCGAAGATGCAGCGGAACGGGTCCGGATCACGCTCCGGCTCATGCCAAGCGGCGGCGACTGCCCGTGGAAACCTCGAAGCTTGGGCGGAAACCGCTCGAAGTGAAACCGCCAGGCTGTGGAGGGAGAGGAGCAGTCGACGAGCAGTGGCGCGTGATTCGAGGCGGCGGAGGAAAGGCATCGGAGGAGGCAGTGGGGATGGGCCACTTCCCAACTCGGCGAGCAAAGAACGCGATCGATGCGCACGAGGGTGGGAGGGTCCCGCTCGCTAGACCAGGTGTATCGCCTGCCATGCAGGTAGAGATCACGGATCTCAGTGTCGGCCATGAAGCGACGGAAACGCCACATGGAGCGCTGGTTGAGCCGGTCATTGTTCTTGTCAGCCGTGGAAGAGATCATGTTGAAGTCGGCGCCCACGATCCAAGGGCCAATCCGGGCGGCACGGAAGTCTGAGAGGTCTGCGAGCATGGAGGTTTTGCCCGCCTCGTCCTGGGGGCCGTAGACGCCCGTGATCCACCAGTGGGAGTCAGAACCCGGGGTGGTGGCACGAGCATGACGAAGTGAGCCCCGATGAACGGATTAGACAGGGAGATCTCGGAAGGGCGCCAAGCGAGGATGATGCCACCACGCGTGCCGTCCGCGGGGAGGTGGAAGAAACTAGAGAACTTGCTCCCTAGAGAGTCGGCAACCAGGAAGGGGGTGACGTCTGCGAGCTTCGTTTCTTGCAGGCAGACCATGGCGGGGCGAGCAGCACACACGACCGAGCGGACAGCGCCTGCGTTTCGCAGGATAGTTGAGACCACGGGTGTTCCAGAAAATGATACGAAGGCTACAATCCATAAGAATGAAAACATGACATAGTACAACGGCACGACGCGACTAGGCGGCAATGAGCCGGCTAGGCGAGGTGACCGGCGTCACAGGCCCGAGCGAGAAACAGGGCGGTACATTCCAGCCATAGAAATCAGCGAGAGCCTGCACGGTCTGGGCTGCGAGAGGTTCCTCAAATAATCTGGAATACTTGGCCAAGATGTCCGAGGAGAGAGGCTCGTCGTCGCGGAGGAGACCAAGGCGGCGGAGAAGGACACGCCGTGCCTTGGACTCGGAGTCGAGGCCTCGGTCAGCGCGTGCCAACCGGTTGCTGCGCCGGGGGGTGAAGTTCGCCGGCACCACGTTCCGGCGACGCGGAGTAGGGGCAGGCAGAAGAGGAGCTGTGGGCGCCTGGATTAAGGAGGAGAAGGTAGCCAGGGCAGCCGAGGGGGCGTTGCATGGGGCTGTCGCATCGGGGGCCAGCGTGGAGCTAGCGCGTTGTGGCGAGGAGGGGCCGGCCCCACGAGGCACCGGCATGATGGCGCGCGCGAGAGATGGGGCCGTCAGGGGCTCCGGGATTGGCGCGGCAGAAGGCTCAGGGGAGGATGGCGCAGCGAGCGGGAATTGGTCGCGGGGTGGTGGGGACACCACGGGGTCCACGCGAGGGGAGGCGGGCTGGCAGCTGTCAGCCGAACGGGCAGGGGATCCGAGGGGGATATCCGCCGAAGGTTCCGGAGCCACCTGGCTGGTGCGACCGGTCGCCGCGCACAGGAGAAGGGGCCCGGGTGGGGACGGGGCCGCCGATTGGCGGGGCGGGGAAACCGGCGAGGGGGGGCGCGCGGGAGTTCGAATTAAAGCCGAAAACGAGCGGGCCCCGCTGACGTCCACGGCCTCAGGCTGGCTGACACGCTGGTGGGCCGTGCGCTGTCGGGTAGCGACCGCCGGGCCCGCAGGAGGGTGCGCCCCGAGGACGCCATGCCGCATACACCGCAGCGGGAGCACCACGCCGCCGTGAGCCGCCATGAGGTAGGTCCGCGGCCAGGCCCACCATCAGCGCTCCCGGAGCGGCGCGGGAAGCTATGGTGCTGAGGCCAAGGGCCCGGGGGGGGGCGAATCGTCGCCGGCGTCGGTGCCGTTGTCGCCGGCAGGGTCGGCCAACGGAGAGGGGCGACGGAAATCCACGCAGTGAGTCACGAAGATGCGGACGGGGTGGCGGTAGGTGTGGAGCGCGAGCCGCTCGGCGCGGTCGGGGTCGGCATCGGGGAGCACCGCGTCCGGCTCGGGGAGGAACATGTCAGCCTCATGGGGGATGGCATCGGGGTTGGGAGCCCAAGCGGAGAGATGGAACGCCGACATGTCCGCGCCGGAGCGCGTCTCGGGCGCGAGCTCATCAATCTCGCAAAACTGCGCAAGCAGGGTGTCAACGGAGGAACGGAGCCATGCGTGCTCGGGGATCCCGGTGATCTCCAGGTCCACTCTGAACCGGAGGGCGACGGGCTCGGCGCCGGCGGCACGACTCAAGGGGTGGAGGAGCAGGCGAAAACATGGAGAGCGCACTGTCGGGGAGGCTGATCGGACCCACGAACACCTATGGGACCGGCGGACCGAGTCCCTTTTGGTTTGGAGGGGGGCGGAGATCGCACGAAGAGCGGATCGAGGCGGCACACGAAAGCAGTTTTACCCAGCTTCGAGCTCTCCGGAGAGATAATAATCCTACCGCTGCTTGTCCTGGTTGTATTGTGTTCTTGCTAGGGAGCGATGAGAGCTACAAGACCTAGCGTGAGTGTTCTCTGGTTACGTTGGAATCGACCGAACCCCCCACGCTATGCATGGGCCTCCTTTTATATGCTCAAGGGTCTCCGGCAGTGGCAACGTAGATGAGGGTACAAATGGAAAACAGTAGTTGGTACACCTACTTGTACAAAGGTACAAAGGTACTCTACCTAACCCCGACGGCAAGGGACAAAAGCATTAAATGCCCGTCCCCTCGCCGCCTAAACAAAGGCAACAGGGACCGTCAGGAGCGCCACCGTTCGCCACGATGGCAAGCTTGTCAGCGCCGCTTATCGCTGCTTCCCGCTGGCTGCACAGCCTCTTGACACGCGCGCATGGAATGGTCCCATGGTGACACGTTGGTGAATGAGCTGGAGCGGAGATGAAGAGAGGTTGCCTGCCGCGGCTGAATCCTTGTCGCATCCGGAGGCTTGTCGCTCTCCGAGCCTTCCCGGCAAGCTTCTCTTGCTGGGGTCTTGTCTTCTTGGTTAAATACTTTGTTCTTGAATGGCTCCAAAGGAACCACGGAGGATCTTGGCGGTGACCAGGCGAACCTTGCCGCGGGGTGCTGCAACTGCCCATGCACGAGTTCAGGATACTAGGGTACCCCTATTCTAGTACACCGACAGGAGCCCCGGCTGGGCCGCATACAGTCTGCCGAAGCGCTGTCGGGCCAGGCCCAAAACAAGGCATCGCTCACACGCCGCCTTGATCACGCCGTAACTTGCTGGACCCACCACGCCCCCACTTAACAGCACGCGTCGAACGTGGCGTCGTGGGAGAGATCGTGGGGGTTTCTTTATTAGGAAAAGCGGAATGTCCGCCTCTCCCTCCTTATAAACAGGGGAAACAGGCAGGTCGCCCACCTCGCCATTGCCGCCTCGTCTCGAAAACCACCGCTCCCCCCCTTCTTCTCTAGTGCGAAGAGAGCAGCGCTCCGCCCCCTTTTGCCACAACGCCATCAACGCCGTCGGACTCCTCCACCGCCTCCGCCATGGCTCCGAAAGCCGACAAGGGGAAGGGCGTGAAGTCGGCCGAGGCGCAGCGGCTCGCGGCGCTGCGAAAGGAGCGGGCCATCTTCTCCCCCCAGCTCGACGCAAAGGAGCTGAGGGAGGGCTACTACCTCTTCCGGTCAACGGAGACGCTGCGTGCGCATCCAAGACGAAGGTACTCCACGCCACCGCTTCGGAGCTAGCCCCAACTGGGTACCCTTTCTTTGTGCTTTTTCTATTGCGGGCTCTGCCCGCCTTTTCTAATTCTTCACGACATTATGAACACCTACGGGTTCCGCCTCCTTGATTTCACCCCAACGCTTATCCTCGACCATGGCAGTTTTCGCACACCTTTGCGAAAACTTTGTCGAGATCCACCCAAACGTAGCCCTCTTCCGCCACTTCTTCATGCCCCGTTGAGAGAGGGGAGCCGCTGTCGAGGGATTGCTTGGGTCTCCAGAGTCGGCAAGAAAGAGGCCTATCTGGAGGGAGAGTTCCGCAGCAAATGGGAGGAGTGGAGAGCCAATTGGTGTTGGGTCGTTGAGGAGAACCCGTGGCCCTTCACTGCCCTGCGCCAAGCCCCAATAGTGCGCGGCAACGATTGGAGCAACTTGGCGCTGGAAGATGCTAGGTTGAAGATTGTTGTGACCCGGATCTTGCGCCTCAGGCTTGCCGGACTCACGTAGGCGCAGTTGGCGCAGATTTCCTTCGCCGCCACAGACGCTTCCCTTGCAGGAGAGGAGGAGACCTGCTTGGGAGTTCCAGAACGCAGCGGACATCATGAGGCTACGCCCGGGTCTTAACTGGAATTTCACTGTCTTGGAGTTGGATGCGATGCTGCTAGAGCTATTCAAGAATGACCCCGATCACCCCGAGTGGTTTAGGTTGCCGAGGGGGGTCGTCCCATTGTGCAACAACTCTGCGCTCGACCGCATCCGCGCTATGATGCCGCGAAGCGATTCTCATGGGATCGCTCCAACTCGGCAAGAGCCTTCCGACGACATCGTGCGGCAGTTCTTCGACAGCTTGGAAGAAATGCCGATCCGCCCGACGAAAGCGTAGAAGCTCACCCGCGACACCACCGACGAAGAGATGGTGCGCATTGCCACCAAGTGTTGGAGGAGGCGGCAGAATTACCGGGCGTCTTCGGTACACCGTGGAGGAGGCAGATGCAGCAGAGGCGGCAAGCCTTGCCGAGCGAAGGGAGTTCACCGGTGAGGAAGAGCTTGCCGAACCCGAGGCCGAGTCGAGCGAACCAGCCGAGGGCGCTTCTTCCTCACCATCCAGCGGCTTGCCGCAAACGGAGCCCCCGGCTCCGCCTAAGAGGCGTCTCCGCAAGGCCGGAGACGAGACGGGGCGGCAGACGGGCCCACAACAAGAAGCGCCATGACGCGCTTTCTACCACGGCAAGCGATGTTGCAGCTGGAGCACCCCACACCGCTGCGACAATAACCGGGCGGGATCCTCCTGTGCCACCGCCGACACCTCCGCTTAAGCGGCCAAGAGAGCCCACTCCTCGCCTCGTCAGACCGGAGGCGAGCCGAGTTTGATCTCTCCGCGCTCAGCTCCGACGAGGAAGAAGAAGAGTAAGCTTCAATATTGTGCTTGTATTTCTTCAATTTTGTTGCTTCATCTTGAATCTGATTTGCTTCGTTCAACTCTTTCCTTTTCGTGACGCCGCCCGTAGAGCTTGAAGAGAGGCAAGACCCCGGTGGTCGCTGTTGAGGATGATCCACCCGTGGCAACAAGAGGCGTTGCCTGAGACCCCCTTGCCGGACCCGCAACCCTTCTCAGAAAGCCCCAAAGACAGCCCCCCGTGAGTAAGTATGCGGTTTTCTCCTTACTGTTAGGTGTGCATGGGTGCTCTTTCTTCATTGATATCTGACTGTTGGTTTGTGTAGGAGCAGAGCAGCCTCATCAGGAGGGCCCGGAGGCCGCCCCCAAAATTCTATCTGCTTCGACTACGCCGCCAAGGGAGGATTCTCTGGCAAGGGAGCGCCCCCCGGCAAGGGAGACTACTCCGGCAAGGGACATCACTAGTGATCCTCCAGTGGTCGAGACCATGGCTGCAGATCCCATTGCAGGTAATCCTCTTGCGTGAAAATTTCCCTTGGGCTCGTTTTCTTCTGGTTTTCTTTTTTAACATTTGCTTGACTGTTCTTTTCTTTGTCCGCCACAGAGCCGATGGAGACTGAGGTCGCCGGCGAGGAGGACGCTGTGACAACACCGACGGCCGCCGTCAGGAAGAAGAGGCCGGCGCTGACGAGCCTGCCGGCGAGGAGGCCACCGAGGCTGCCGCCGCAGAGGCTGGCGAGGGGTCAGGCGATCGCACTGACGGCCCTGGGGCCCCAGGAGCGCCAGGCGCTACACCGACCACCGACTTCGCCGCTGCCGCAGCTGTCCAGTTCAAGAGCCCCAGCCGCGCTTACTTGAAGGCCGGTGACGGGCGTCTTCATCAAACTCCCATGGGAGTCGAGCTCAGGGCGCGGTCGAAGGAGAGACCTTCGACGGAGAGCTGCTCGCCTCCATTGGCTGACGCTGGTGGACGTGCCAAGCAGCAAGCGGCGAGTCTGAGGAGGAGAAACTGCTGAAGAAGCTGTTGTCGCTCTACCGCGCCCGACAAGCCAAGTTGGAGTCCCGGGAAGCACTTGTCGCGAGGGCGGGAGCAGACATGGAGAAGCGCTGGAGGAGCTCCGGCCGCAACCAGAAGCTCTCCGGTCCTTGGCGGAGGAGCGGAGCAACTTCGCCGAGGAGCGCACGGCCTTCATCCTCGAGAAGGCCGCAGCTAAGGAGGAGCAGCGGCTTGCCGCCGAGAAGCTGTCCGCTTGAAAGCGAAGCCGGGCGTAGCCGGAAGGTCAACTGGACAGCCACGAGGAAGAGCTTGTCGCGCGAGGAGTCACTTGGCGGGGCTCTTAAGGAAGCGAAGATGCCGCCGCAGCCGCCGAGGCCGCCAAGAAAGAGTTGGAGACGAAGGTGACGCAGCCGGAGGCCAGTCTCCGTAAGAGCGGCGAGGAGCTTGCTGCGCTCAAGCACGAGCGCCGAGAAGGACGCCTACACTCTTGGCGAAGCTGCAGGCCGTCTCGCCGATAGGGAGCAAGGAGCTCGACGCCGCCAAGGATTCCAAGGCAGACCTTGAGCTGAAGCCGACCACTCGATGCAGACGCTGGACGGCGCCTAGGAGCGGGAGACGGGCCTGTTGGAGAAGATCAAGGCCAACGAGGAGCTGTTGGCGAATGCTGTTGCCACCCAGAGCGCCTTGAGGGAGAGTGTGGAGCACTGGACCGAAGGTCTCGTGGATACTGCTGCCGACATCCACAACGAGCTGATGGAGCTGGGGATGGTGGATCTCGGATACTCCTCCGACGAGCACCTCCAACCCAGCGCCAATCTTAGCTTATTCTTCAAGGGCGTGGTGACGGCTCTCCGGCGACTCGGGAAGAGATCCCAAAGCGGTGGCCGAGGAATCGCGCAAGATCTGTGCGTAAGCCCTCCGTAAGGTGTTGATGAAGGTGGCCTTCCGCAATCTAGGCCTCAACCTCAACGGCGCCCTCGACATACTTGCCGCCAGATGCCGATGTGGAGGCGCTCAAAGCCCTTGTCGCACCCATTGTGGACAAGGTGAGCAAGATCAAGCGGGTTGATGGCGACCGCGTAGACTAGGCCGCCAATTTTATCTTTCCTTTGTCGCTGCTGATCATGTTTAGAACAATTTATTAGATCTGCGACAAGCTATTTTGTAATATAACTCTATCTTAGGCGATGATTGCAATGTTATTTCCTTTACTTGATTCCTTCCTTTGTAATGCTTTTGCCCTACGCTTTTAGGGAACTTGTCGGTGCAGGCACCTTTGCCGTGAGCGCTGAGTGCGGAACGTCAGCAGCCTGCTGGCGGTGCCGCCTCCGACAAGCAACCTTGTCGTGACTAGCCGCAGCTCACTTAAGTTGTTGAGCGGACTCGAAACAAAGTAAGGGCGCGGCTAGCTGCGAGTTGGTTCCTCTGCGCACAGGTTTTCCATACAAAGTACTATCGTTCGAGGAAGATAACTTAAAAATTTAAGAACTGATTGCTCAGACTTGGGCAACTTAGCTTTTCTGTCGTTTGCTTCCCGATAAGGCGAAACTTCCTCGAGCAACGCTTGAGTGTTCTCTGGTTACGTTGGAATCGAATCGAACCCCCCCTACGTTGCGCATGGGCCTCCTTTTATATGCTCAAGGGGTCTCCGACAGGTGGCAACGTAGATGAGGGTACAAATGGAAAACAGTAGTTGGTACACCTACCTGTACAAAGGTACGGTGTACTCTACCTAACCCTCGACGGCAAGGGACAAAAGCATTAAATGCCCGCCCTCGCCGCCTAAACAAGGCAACAGGACCGTCAGGAGCACCACCGCTCGCCACGATGGCAAGCTTGTCAGTGCCGCTTATCGCTGCTCCCCGCTGGCTGCACAGCCTCTTGACACGCGCCCATGGAATGGTCCCATGGCGACACGTTGGTGGATGAGCTGGAGCGGAGATGAAGAGAGGTTGCCTGCCGCGGCAAGTGCCTTGCCGCGGCTGAATCCTTGTCGCATCCGGAGGCTTGTCGCTCTCCGAGCCTTCCCGGCAAGCTTCTCTTGCCGGGGTCTTGTCTTCTTGGTTAAATACTTTGTTCTTGAATGGCTCCAAAGGAACCACGGAGGATCTTTGCGGTGACCAGGCGAACCTTGCCGCGGGGTGCTGCAACTGCCCGTGCACGAGTTCGGGATACTAGGGTACCCCTACTCTAGTACACCGACACGCACGTTAGCGAGGCCGACCCGAGCGCGCGTCTCCGGCCGAGTGAAGCGGAGGAGGAACTCTCCAGGCAGGCGGCTATGGACGGAAAGGTTGGCGTCCGAGAGCCCGAACTTAGAGGCAAGCAGGTCAGCCACGTCGGCGCGGGAGACGCGCGTGCGGTTGCCGGCGAGGACGGCGACAAGGGCGCTACAGCCTCAGGGCCTCGGCCGCCACATGGACCTCCGCAGAGCGAGGGAGGAAGCATAGCGCACCCGGCGGGCGCAGAGCGGGGTGGCCGGACATGGGGACGGCGAGCTACGGGGTGGAGCTCGGGGAGCGCGACCGTGAGGAGGCGGTGGGGCGCGGCGGGGAGGAGCCGGAGAGGGGTGGCGGGGAGGGAGTGGCCAGCGAGGCGGAGGTGGTGGCGGTGGCGTCGCTGGGGACGGGAGAGTCGCCGCCGCGCGGCGGAGAAGGGCGCGCCAGGCCCCGGCTATCCCCGCTGGAGGTCGCAGGGGAGACGGGCCGAGGAGGGGCGGGCGGAGCACGCCGGCGCTTGGCCGGGGGGTCCGCAGGCTGGTGGCGCATCCAAGTATAGAACTTGGCGACATGCCCATAGTGCCTGCAACGGCGACAGCAGATGTCGCGCCGGCACTCGTGGTGGGGGGGGCCCGAGCGGAGGCAGCGGGGGCAGGCGTCGGCGGGGATGGGGGGGAGCCTGGGGAGGCGGCGCGAGGATCCGGCCGGGGGGTGCCGGGCGAGGGCTGCGAGGCCGCTTGCCTGCACCAGCACCAAAGGCTCCGGGAGGCGACAGCGTGACCGGCTCGTCGCAGCGCGGTGGATCTCGAACGAGGGGCGGCGCGTGGCGGCGCCGACGAAGTCGGGAAGCGGGGAACCAGCCTCGGAGGACGTGAGGGGGTCGCCGCAGAGCGCCTGGCGGTAGGAGCCGGGCAGAGGGGGCCGGCGGGAGGAGTCCGCGGAGGACGGGCTGTCGTCGAGCCAGCGCCGACGTTGTCGCAAGCCCGGTGGCGGGAGGAATGGACTCCATGAGGTGGACAGCGAGGCCGGAGCGGCCGGGCGCCGAGCGAGGGCGGGGTGGCCGCCGGGCCGGAGCGGTCAGCGGCGGGGCTCGGGCTTCAAGCTTCGAGCGGAGCGGAGTTCGTCGGCCTGTATTTTTTAGCGTGTCATGTCCGGTGCAAGCATCTCGGAGTTGGAATATACGCTTTGATGAAGTGATCAAAGCATTTGGTTTTATACAGACTTACGGTGAAGCATGTATTTACAAGAAAGTGAGTGGGAGCTCTGTAGCATTTCTAATATTATATGTGGATGACATATTACTGATTGAAAATGATATGGAATTTCTGGATAGCATAAAAGAATATTTGAATAAGAGTTTTTCAATGAAAGACCTCGGTGAAGCTGCTTACATATTGGCATAAAAAATCTATAGAGATAGATCAAGATGCCTAATAGGACTTTCACGAAGCACATACCTTGACAAAGTTTTGAAGAAGTTCGAAATGGATCAATCAAAGAAAGGGTTCTTGCCTGTATTGCAAGGTGTGAAGTTGAGTAACACTCAAAGCCGACCACAGATGAAAGTCATTCCCTATGCCTCAGCCATAGGCTCTATTACGTATGCCATGATGTGTACTAGACCTGATGTGTGACTTTCCATAAGTCTGGCAGGGAGGTACCAAAGTGATCCAGGAGTAGATCACTGGACAACGGTCAAAATTATCCTTAGGTACCTAGAGAGGACTAAGGAAATGTTTCTCAGTTATGGAGGTGATAAAGAGTTCGCTGTAAAGAGTTGTGTCGATGCAAGCTTTGACACCGATCCGGATGACTCTGAGTTTCAATCTGGATACGTATTGAAAATGGGAGCAATTAGCTAGAGTAGCTCCATGCAGAGCATTGTAGACATATATATTTGCAAAGTACGCACGGATCTGAATGTTGCAGACTCGTTAACTAAAACCTCTCTCACAAGCCAAACATGATCACACCTTAGAACCCATTGGGTGTTAATCATATGGCAATGTGAACTGGATTATTGACTCTAGTGCAAGTGGGATACTATTGGAAATATGCCCTAGAGGCAATAATAAATTGGTTATTATCATATTTCCTTGTTCATGACAAAGGTCTATTATTC
This sequence comes from Aegilops bicornis, assembly GCA_021605145.1. Lineage (NCBI taxonomy): Eukaryota > Viridiplantae > Streptophyta > Magnoliopsida > Poales > Poaceae > Aegilops > Aegilops bicornis. The sequence continues at coordinate 311,124,067 of CM038669.1, forward strand.
ATGCTAGAATTGTATTGACCGAAAACATAAATACATATGTGAATACATAAACAAATACTATGTCCCTAGTGAGCCTCTACTAGACTAGCTCGTTGATCAAAGTTGGTTAAGGTTTCCTAACCATAGACATGAGTTGTCATTTGATAACGGGGTCACACCATTAGGAGAATGATGTGATGGACAAGACCCATATGTTAGCATAGCATATGATCGTTCAGTTTATTGCTAGTACTTTCTTAATGTCAAATACATAGTCCTTCGACCATGAGATTATGCAACTCCCGGATACCGGAGGAATACCTTGTGTGTTATCAAATGTCACTTCGTAAACTGGGTGATCCTAAAGGTGCTCTACAGGTATCTCCGAAGGTGTCTGTTGAGTTGGCGTGAATCGAGATTGGGATTTGTCACTCTGTATGAGGAGAGGTATCTGTGGGCCCTCTTGGTAATACAGCATCACAAGAAGCTTGCAAGCAAAGTGACTAAGGAGTTAGTTACAAGATGATGTATTACAGAACGAGTAAATTGACTTGTTGGTAACCAGATCGAACTAGGTATAGAGATACCAACGATCGAATCTCTGGCAAGTAACATACCGATAGACAAAGGGAACTACGTATGTTGTCATAAAGGTTCGGTCGATAAAGATCTTCGTGGAATATGTAGGAACCAATATGGGCATCTAGGTCCTGCTATTGGTTATTGACCGGAGAGGTGTCTCGGTCATGACTACATGATTCCCGAACCCGCAGGGTCGCATGCTTAACGTTCGTTAACGCTAGAGTAGTATTCGGATATTTGATGATTGGTAACTGAATGTTGTTCGGAGTCTCGGATGAGATCCTGGATATCACGAGGAGTCTTGGAATGGTCGGGAGGTCAAGATTTATATATGGAAAGTTTTTTTTAGGGTTCCGAAAAAAGTTTTAGTTTTTTCTGTATTGTGTCGGGAAGCTTCCAGAAGGTTCCATAAACTTTCAGAGGAGTCCGGAAGTCCACCAAGGGTTCCACCACGTCCCAAGGATCATCATGGGCTGAGGGGAGGTGCCATGGCCTTATTGGGCCAGGCGCACACAAGTCCCTCAAGGCCCGTGTAGTTGGGAAAGGTGGAAAGTCCACCTTTGTATGGAAGGGAAGGAGGAGGACTAGGATTCCATCTCCTCCCCCCTTGGCTGTGCCCTAGGGTTTGGAGGGGCTGTTCCCACGCCCCTCCACCTATATATATAGAGGGGAGGGGCGCCCCATGAGGACACCCAAATCCATTGGCGCCCCTCTCTCTCCCGTTACTCCGTAGTTCCACCGCCTCGTCCAGGCAACGCTTAGCGAACCGTTGTCGATGCTCCACCACCACCATCACCACCATGCCGTCGTGTTGATTATGATACCATCTACTTCTCCTCTCCCTCTTGCTGGATCAAGAAGGAGGAGACGTCATCGAGCCGCGCGTGTACTAAACTCGGAGGTGTCGTCCGTTTGGCACTAGATCGGTTGGATCGTGATCGGGTCGCGAAGAGTACGAATACATCAACCGCGTTATATATGCTTCCTCTTAGCGATCTACAAGGGTATGTAGATTCTCTCCCCCTCTCGTAGCTATTCATCTCCATGGATAGATCTTGCGTGTGCGTAGAATTTTTTTGTTTTCCATGCAACGTTACCCAACAAGATGGGCAGCAGTGGGCCTCCACGGGGCCCACAAGCCACCTGGGCGCGCCCCTGGCTTGTGGCCTCACTGAGGTTCTTCTCTCGTACTTCTTTCTTCCAATATTCTTATACATTCCAAAATAATTCTCTATAAATTTCCAGGTCATTTGGAGCTCTGGAGAATAGCTATCTCTGTTGTAGCTTTTTCAGCTCGTAATTCCAGCTTGTCGGTAATCTCCCTCTTATGACGCATCTTGCAATTTAAGAGAGAAAAGGCATTAGAATTGCATCATAAAGTGGAATATAACTCTAAAGCATTATAAATATTAGGAAAACATGATGCAAAATGGATGTATCACTCGTGCAAGGGATTACAATGTCGATGGTGTATAAATGACAGAGAGTATGGACTACGGATGTAGATGTGAATGGCTATCCCTAGACCCGCCTTATATAGATTACATGGCTTAGGTGTACACTGGGTTCATATGACCTCATGCGCAGCCATCCCAGCTTGCTCACCAAGATGGTCCCCAAGCTCTATCTCGGCCTCTGGGATCCCTCCTGTTGTCGGGCTCTACCTGGGTTGTACATGCCTCGTTTTAGGCCAGCTGTAGGGTTCCCCTTTGAGAGGCTACCCTTGATGTATTGCATTGTCAACGTACACTGGACAATCGGAGCAGGATAGTGACGATGACCTTGATCCAGAGGAATTTGCGACCGATCCAAAGAAGAGGGCTAGAGGAAAAAAGCTTCAACATGTGGGAGGACTAGTTGTTGTGGGATGCGTAGTTGGCCACTGGCATTGATCTGATCCATGGCAGGAAGCAAAAAGGCGCAATATTTTGGGCTAACATTCATATTGGTTCCATGAACACAAGAATTTTGACCCCTACTGCAACGAGCTCATCCGCAATCGTGGGATCAAGTCGCTCAACCATCAATTGTACATGATTCAAGAGGTTGTGAGCAAGTATTGCGGCCATTTGAAGCAACTAATCAGTCGGTGGCCAACTGAGTTGGTCATCTAGCCGGATATGCAACTTGTCGATCGGATATGCTCTATGTGTTGTCATTTGGCCGCATATATAGATTATTAACAATGTTTTTTAGCCCTCTTGTGCATGCAACTTGTTCTTGAAGGTGGAGAAGAGGAGATTCATCCTCATGCATGGTTGGTTGAATTTGAATGGGCAACCCAAGTGGATCCATTGCCAACTCCACCAAGACCGTCGGCGTCGACGCCGAGCAATAAGCGGCTAATCCAACCGACCCAACAAAAGAATCAACCAAAAAGGTTAGAAGAGGGTTGCCGGAAAAATAAGTGGGATGAGGAGGAGAAGTGAGAAGGGGCAGCGGCCAAGATGACAGAGAGGTTCGAGGACATCTTGGTGAATAAGTAGGAGAAGTGTGTCAAGTGTTCTGATATGAAGGAGAGAATGAAGGCCAAGAGGTTTAACATCTTGATGGCGACGACCGAGAAGAAACTTAAGCTCGAAGAGCGAAGGGTTGCGCTCGGGCCGCTTCAGAGGGTATGAAGATGCTGACCATGAAGATGGATGAGTTGGTTGACGACGCAAGGATGAACATGCAAGCCGTTCATGTTAGGATGTTGAAGCGCTTGTCGGCCGAGCTGTAGGCATCTGAGGAGGTGAACGGTGAGGAGGAGTCGGCGGCAAAGTGAGCATCGAGGCTCGGATATCCGGTCTGGCAGGGCAAAAATGCCGGGTTTTTTGCATGGAATGTCGGACTGATAGTTTGTGATCGGGCATATGTAAATACTACGTATATCCGCCTCTGTTTTGGTTGTGATCGGGTGCAATAAAACCATGCTTTAACTTGCTAGTTGGGAGTAACTTAGACTAGTAACATGCATACTCCATAGTGAGTAGTGTCATAAGTGTGGTAAAAATATATTTTTATTTATTACTTTGTAGAGTCATTTTTGCATTGTGAAGCGCTATGTGATGGTAACTCTCTATTAGTCTTTCTTCTCTTTAATTTTTGCCACATCATTTTGTTACTTCTACTATGACCAGTCTAATATTGATATGCATTTAAAATAAAAATGGCCGGACCTAACGAAGATTTAGGCCAACTCTACCGCGCGACCCCATCTTGTTCGGGTGCGTCCGTTTGGGGTAAAACGGACGAATAGTGCGGCCCAACGCGCGGCCTCAAACGGACAAATGTCCGGATTCCGTTCGTTTTCGACTCATCCCCGGCCCAAACTTGCGCTCGGTTTGGAGTGAAACGGACGCGCGCGGACGGTCTCGACGCACGCCCTTGTCCCCCCCCTCCCCCGTGGCCCGCCTGTCGGGGACACTAGCAGTCCCTCTGCTCCCAACGCTTCCACCCTCTCTCCCCGCCCCGCCCCGCCGCTATTCTCCGGCCGCCTCCTCACCGCGCAGCCCCCGGCCGTCCATACCAAACCACGTCTCGACATGGCCGCCACCATGCCCGCTCTTTCGCCGTAGTTTTGGCCGCCGATCGGAGGAGGTTTGTCGTCACCGTCTTTGCCGGTGGCAGAGGGGACACGACCGCCGGCGACGTACCACGGTGGCCGCGGCAGCTTCCGACGAGAGCTCCAGAGCGGCCAGTAGCCGGCCGTCAACCACCCCTGCTGCGTCGAGGTGATCATCGCGGCCTCTTCGCCACCACGACCGCAAGGTGTTCGACATTTTGCCCGCAAAGGTATGGACAGTGGAGACGAGTTTTTCTTCCATCACTTCCTTTGTTCATCAGACGATTCGTCGTCGGATGATGAAGATCTTGTGGTGGCTGCACTGGTCGTTCACGACCACATTCAACACCAGCTTCCTCAGTACAGGGGGTTAGTCCCTGGCCGTGCTCCCAACCTGAACCGCAACAGGGAGAGAGGCAACGCCCTGCTCTATGCCGATTACTTTGCGAACACCCCGCTTTTCAAGCCGGATAAATTTCGTCGCCGTTTTCGAATGGCAAGGCATGTGTTCAATCGTATCCGAGAGGGAGTGGTTGCTCATGGCCCATACTTCGAGTGCAAGTTGGATGCACTTGGCAAGCTTGGATTCTCCTCTTACCAGAAATGCACCGCTGACCATCCGCAGACAAGCTTGCATATGGAATTCCAGGCGATCTGGTGGATGAGTATGTGCGTATGAGTGAGACAACATGTCTGATGTCAATGTACAAGTTCTGCTAGGCTGTGATCGAGGTGTTTGGCCCTGAGTACTTGAGGCAGCCAACTATCGCTGATATAGAGAGATTGTTGGCGACCGACGCAGCTAGAGGCTTTCCAGGCATGCTTGGCAGCATAGATTGTATGCACTGGGAGTGGAAGAACTGTCCATTTGCTTGGCGAGAATTCGATTACAAAGGGGCATGTCAAGGCATGCACTGTCATATTAGAAGCGGTGGCTTCGCAGGATCTTTGGATATGGCATTCTTTCTTCGGCATGGCAGGTTCTCACAATGATATCAACGTGCTGTAGCGTTCTCCAGTCTTCGCAAGGCTTGCAGAAGGCCACTCCCCACCATCAACTTTGAGATCAACGACCACCAGTACAACAAGGGATACTATCTAGCTGATGGTATATATCCTCAAGGTCAACTTTTGTGAAGACAATCTCGAAACCCCAAGGTGAGAAGAGAAAGAGATTTGCCCAAATGCAAGAGAGTGCTAGAAAGGACGTGGAACGTGCTTTTGGTGTGCTTCAATCCCGATGGAGTATCGTTCAAACCCCACCGTCATGGGATGAAAGGAAGCTTTGGGAGGTGATGACTGCTTGTGTGATCATGCACAACATGATCGTCGAGGACGAGCGTGATGAGAGTATCTTCGACTAAGGATTTAATTATCAAGGTGAAAATATTGAGCCCCTACACCAAGACCCGGTCACATTTTAACAGTTTGTTCAATTCTACCGTGGGATGCGTGATTGGCACACTCATTTGAATCTTCAAAATGACTTGGTTGAGCACGTGTGGGATTATATTGGCAACCAATAGATGTATTGGTTCATTTTATGTTCAGTCAAGACAATTTCGATTTGGTTGTAAAACTATTTTATTAAAGACAATTTCAATTGGGTTGTAAAACTGTTTTAATTTTCAGACAAATATTTAGATGTGCAAACTAGTTTTGATGAAAATATGGGCATTTTTTGCCCTGACGGACAGGATGGGGCAAACGGATCCGGCCGCGCGCTGGGCGCACGGCCACCGCATCCCAGGACACGCCCAAACACGACCCAATTACCTTACCCAAACGGACAGAATCCGGACAAAACGGACGTCCGTTTGAGTCGCGCGGTGAAGTTGGCCTTAGGATACGGTGGAATGGCCGGCTCCCGGCAACCAGGCGAGGCGACTACCCACGCCTTTGAACCGCGACTTTTCGAAATTCTGTTCCTGATCTCCGGACTTGCAACATGTGGCGCCACTACGCAGTAGTACATTCATGCAGGTTCTGCATGATAGCATCTGGGGATGCACGGTCCCCCCGTGGCCGCAGGCACCATTCACCTGCGTGTAAATTAAAGATGGATGAGTAAAGGCGACGGTAACGTGGGGGCATGGAGGCACCGCTCGCACGCCTGTTCAATTGCTCCCGGTTCCTCGCCGGTGCGTGCACCTTGCTCTTGAGTACGTATCGACCATCCGGCACCGCTGGATGGGCCGCGACGACGACGGATCGGGGGCTGCAAATCATGCCCCTGCTTCACTTCTGCAGCCTGCAGGCGAATGGAACCTTTCAGGAAATCGATTGTGCATGTTCCTCACTTTTCAGAGTGGTATGAGGATGAAGCTGGGTGATTTAGCATTTCAGACATGAATTGATATCTCAAGCAGTTTTGATCGAATATGAATATATAATGTTAGTATAGTACTACCTTCGTCCTGGTTTATATGTCCCTTTTATAGTTTGTGTCAAATTTTGATCAGAGATTAAACTAACAAAATGTTAATGCATGTCAAAAAAAATTATATCGTTGGACTCGTATTTGAACATAATTTTCAATGATATAATTTTTTTTTACATGCATGAACATTTTTTTAGTTTAATCTATGATCAAAATTTAGCATGAAATACAATATGGACCAATAAATCAGGACCGGGGTAGTATATAGGAGTATATCTCTACCTATCTATGCAAGTTCTTGTTCGGTTTGTATGTCTGCGAGGGAAAGGATGCATCCATCATTAGTAGCCCGAAAGCGCACGTAAAGCAAACGGAAAGCTGCTTGAAAGGCGTCCAGTAAAATAAACAGCGTTCTGAAATACTTGTTGGGAAAGCTATGATTGAGCCTCTAGCCAATCTCAGTAAACAAACATTAGTTAAGGTTTGTGTCTCACTCTCGATCATATCCTATGGTGCATTGGACAACCTAATGGACATCTTCTGCATTCGTAAAGCTGATCAAAGAGGCCGATACATCATTCCATCTCTCCGCACCTCCTCATCATTCTGCTCCCCTTTCGCCTCGCCACTACGAGAATTGACGTGGAAGCAAAGCCTCACAGCCTTTGCTTGCTCGCTTGCGTACCTCTTCCACCTATGCTCCACAATATGTTTTCCTAGCTCATCGTCTATATAAACACAAGGGGTGCGCAAGACACATACTGCACACTCATGTGACCTGCAAGATCACGCAGCTTGGCTAAAAACCATGGCGATGGCGACGCTGGTGGTGGTGCTCTCTCTCCTGTTCCTGCCGACCGGGGAGGCGCAGGAGAGGCGCCCGGTGGAAGCGCACCCACACGGGCTGCCGTTCGAGAGCCCGCTGGCACTGTCCCCGGCGGCGTACGACTTCTTCCACCCCAGTGAGCACGCCCAGCGCGTGGCCGGCGCCCCCGAGCTCGCGCCGCGCGGGCAGCCAAGGGGGTCGGTGGTCCGGGGCGCCGGCGCGTCCGCGGCGAGCGTGGCGAGGGCCGACCACGAGGAAGGGGGCGTGGCGCCCGTCAACGCGGCTCGACGAGGTGGAGCTGTCCGTGCGGGCGTGGTGGCCGGCGTGTTCGTCGGTGCCGCAGTGGTGGTCTTGGCGGCTCTCGGGCTAGCGTACGCGGTGGCGCGGCGCCGCGTGGGCGTCGCGCAAGGTGACGCTGAGGCGGCTAGCGCGCCGAAGTCAAATGCTTAATGGGCTGGATTAGGGGATAATGTAGTACTGTAGTAGTTTTGCGTGGGCCTAGAGAGTTAGGCCGGGCTGGTAGTGTGTAAATTATCAATGTTTCATCATCGAGCGACGGGGAAACTGGCTAGCATGCTCGCGCTTCCACTGTCTGAGCTCTCAAGCCTAGGAGGAAACGCATTTCCTTGCCCGATCGTGCTGTGAACAATCATCACGTAATATAAACCTCAGAGAACGCTTTTGTTCGAGTGAAATGCACTTCCAGTACAGTAAACTTCTTTTGAGTTAATATAAGGTCTGGAGCTCATCCGTGCAATGAATAGTGACAACTTTAATATTATATTTATGTGTTCATGTGACGATGTTGTGTTAGCAGCCGATATTTCTGTCACTTGCATCGAGGTAACGATACTCTCCCACCTCTTCTCCTAGGCTTTTACCCGGCGCTATTGCTAGGCTTATTTCTAGTAGTGCAATTTCCCTTTCTGTGGTTACTGTTCACAATTCTGAACCTACATTTCACATTTTACTGGAGAAAAGGAATGACAACAAAATTCAATTGGTTTATTTTTCATCATCTTCCTGATTGACTGGAGAGATGGGGCCCCGCCACATCACAGTGGGGACATGGGGACGTAAAAAAGAATCCTATCTCTATCAACTAATTTGTTACGATCTAGAAAATAAGCGCATGAGTTTGGTCTTACTTCACCCTAAATCAAAGAAGACTTTTATATCCAAGTTTATCTTAAATGTAGTTTCAGGACAGGACGGCGACCAACTTCGATCAATTGATCTGGAAGGCCTGGGCGCCAGGGAAGATCAAAATTTTTGCTTGGCTGCTGCTCCGGGACAGGCTCTGGTGCAATGACAGGTTACAGAGGCGGGGCTGGCCGAACAGCTACTTCTGCCAGCTCTGCGTCAGAAACTTGGAATCCTCGGGCCACCTGTTCTGGAACTGCCCAGAGTCCAGGCACATCTGGAGCGAGATCGGGCAGTGGCAGGGCTATTCCGCGCTCTCCCCTGCGAGCTGCTGGAGACGCGGAAACTCCACCACGATCATCCAGAACATCTTGGCGCGTACCGATCCATCACGGTGGCACGGGGCGCGGTCAATCTTGCTGCTAGCATGCTGGGAGATTTGGCAGGAAAGAAACCAGTGCACCTTTCGACACAACCTGCCGAGCGTGCGAGAAATTATCAGGCGCATCCGAGACGGCATCGAGCTCTGGAGGATCACAGGAGCAACGTGCAACGAGAGCCCCTTCGGGGAACCACCTTGAGAGAGAAAAACTTTTACTGTACTAGGGTTTTTCGGCCGCCTGTGGCCAACCCAACGCATTGATCCTCGGATCTTCACCTCCCATTTGTTTTCCCGCTGCTTTCTGCTATAATCAATGAAAAAGCCAGCAATTGTTGGATCTTTCAAAAAAAATGTCAAACCAAAATACCCAATAAGCATAAGCATTAGCCCTCCCTGAAAAGGAGGTGATCCAACCGCACCTTCCAGTACGGCTACCTTGTTACGACTTCATTCCAGTTGCAAGCCTAGCCTTAGCATCCCCCTCCTTCACAAGAAAACATCTATTTCAATTGCACATTTTTTAAATAACATATTTCGTTCTTTCGAAATAAACGGTTACACATTTCCAAAATCAGTTTCACAAGTTGACATATCAGTTTCGTATATGGGTTAATATAGGTTTCAAGTGATATAGATTGGTTTCACGTATTTCTACTGAAGAAGGTTGTTGTTTCACATTTTTCAAATGAAACAAGTTTGTTTCACTTTTGTCACTCCATTGAAATAAATTGTTATACATTTCCAAATAATAAATTTCACAAGTTGTCATTTCAGTTTCATATTTGGGTTAATATAGGTTTCTAGTGATATAGGTTACTTTCATGTTTTTCTTGCGGGTTACTTTCACGTATTTGTACTGGAAAGGGTTTGTTTCACATTTTTCAAGTGAAATAGGTTTCTTCCACATACAAAATGTGAAGCACTGAAATTTAAATGTATTCAAGACTGATCTAGTTCTAAAGGATTTGCCGCCAGGAGTTCAAATATATAAATTATTTTAAAACAAACTTATGGTTTAAAAGAGAATGTTTTTAATTGGCTAAAACGAAATAAAGTCCATAAATTTGTGTGCAAGGTAGAGAGAAGAGACAGATGCATGTGTGCCCTTTCTTTTTTGAACACAGCATAGACGATGCATGTGTGTCCTTGTGTGACAAAAAGAAGTACTCCATGTCCGCTAGATGTATTTGGTCCGGTATAATTTTTGTATAGCAGAAAAAAGGGATTAAAGAGGTAGGTGCCCATAACGCTCAAAACGAGCTTGCGCCCACATGGCCTCATCGCCTCCCTCTTGTCGTTTGAGCCCCCCCTCATGTACCACCTCTTCACTTGGACGAACAAGTTTTTTTTTAGGGGTACTTGGACGAACAAGTGAGACCCGTCGACGTTCACATTGGTCACTACAGTTTTGCTCGGTTCGCATGGAACTTTAACCACGATGTCCGAAATGGAATTGAATCACTACAGTTTTGTTCGCGATTTCCGAAATGGACGGGAGACTCATGCATTCTATAACAGGTGTGCGAATGGAGGGGGAGGGGTATGTCTTTCGTACTCCCTCCGTCCGGAAATACTTGTCGCAGGAATGAATGTATCTAGATATATTTTAGTTCTAGATACATCCATATTTATGCATTTCTCTGACAAGTATTTTCGGACGGAGGAAGTACAATACACCATGAAAAGGTGAACCATTTTTATAGAAGAGCTGACCTGCCTGCCTTTCGACTTTGTGGTTGCAAGTGCATTTCACTGAAATCACGACGATGGTACCATCTCCGGCTCAGCGGTTGCAAGTGTGTTTCACTCAAAAACACGATGATGTGCTATATCCAGTTTACTACTCCCTTCGTATCAAAATATAAGACGTTTTTGTAGGCTAGTTTAGCCTATAAAAACATCTTATATTTTGGTAGAGGTAGTATAAAAGATGTATTACTAAGACCAGATAACAACTTTCAACAATGAAAGATGATATTCGCAGCTGTTCGAAAAAGGATCAAGCGACTGTTTCCTTCTAGATCCCTCTTCGCGCTCCCACCCCACCCTCCGCGCCGCGGGCCGCTCCGGCCGCGGCGGCCACCCCACACCCTAGCGCCTACCTCCGGCGGTCGGTGGATCCGCCCCTGACCATGTCGTGCTGCTCCCAAGGGGGGGGGCCCCGGCCTCGCCGACCACCAGCCTGGCCTGGAGCACCCCGGAGAAGGGGGAGATCTGGGCTGCGTCCAGCGGTCCGTCCCAGGTGCCGGAGACCCTCACTGCCCCGTCGCCGCGGATCCGCCCATCGGATTCGCCCCCCCTGGGTGGATCTGAAGCTGCTGCTGCGTTTGCCCCGACGGACAACTCCGCGTCGCTCCATCTTGGGGGCAACAGCCTCAAATCCATTGTGGTGGTGCCTTCCCCCCAAGCTCAGCTGGCGGATGGCGGCATTGAACAGCTCCAGCAATCCCGCAAGAGCCGGCGTGCATGCTCAGATCCAGCGGGCTCGGGCCAGCTCCGGAAGCAGCTCTCCGTCACCCGTCGCCATCGCCACGTCTCCGGCCGTGAGGCCTTTTTAAGCAGGTTCAAAGGTCTCTGTTTTCGTTGCCTGAGCACCCGCCATCGTAGAGTAGATTGTAGAGACCCCCTGCGCTGCATCATCTGCAAGCGGCAGGGGCACTACGGCTGGGAATGCCCGCAAAACCCACGAAAGAAGAGAGGAGGGGGCTCTGCTAGAGAGCGGCTCGGCGACCTTGGGCGCTCGACCTCCCCTGCCCAGCCACCTCCGCCTCCGCCTCCACCTCCACGCCCCCCAGCTGCCATGGAGCTCGCCCCGGCTGTCGACCACACCCGCCGCCCGCGCAACAGCCACAAGGTCATTGCTTCCACCCCCGCGATGGAGCACCAAGTGGCCCTGCTGAACCAACACGCCGTCGTCATCACTGCAGTCGGCACCAAGGCGCACGCCGCTAGTCCTCTGTCCATCGGGCGGGCGCTGGAGAAGGAGCTGAAGATCCCGCCTCACCTGCTGCGTGTGACCGCCCATGACCCTGAAGACTTCTTCGTCTTCTTCAACCTGCCGGGGCACAAAGATCTGGCGGTGCGGCACGGTTCACTCACCGTCGATGGAGTGCCGTTCCTGCTGGAGCCCTGGCGGGAGGACACCACGCCGTGCACCAGAAGTGGATGCTGCACGTCCGGGTGGCCATCGAGAAGCTGCCCATGCAGCTCTGGACGCTCGAGGGTGCTGTGGAGGTCCTTGGCTACAAGGTGATCGTCGACCGCCTCGACAGCCGGACCTTTGAGCGCGCCGACACCAAGCTGTTCGCATGCTGGGTCTGGGTCTGGAACCTCTCCTTCATCCCGACCAAGAGGACGATCGAGGGGGGCGGGCTGCGTGGAAGAGATGCTCGGCTACTCGCCACCAAGCTGCGCGGTCGCCCCTCCGCCGGAGCTGCTGCAGTACGACCTGCTGCTGCACGTGGACCGCGTGGAGGATTGGACGCCGCTATCGCCGCGCTCCTCGCACTCGCCGCAGAGTGGCCTCCCCTCCGACGACGATGAAGACGACGACCGGCCATACCCCCGCATCGTCCCTGGGGTCTGGTCCGTGCGTGTCGAGGACGGGCGGCCCGCGCAGCCCCCGGCGCCCCTGCTGCGCCCACCTCCGCGTGTCTCCTCCTCTGGCTGCAAGGGGATGCCGTCGGGGGGTGCACACAGGGAGCATGACGGAGACGATCGAGGACGCCACCGCCGCTCCTGGAAGGAAACGCTGCTAGGTAGAGGGTGTGCGGCTGACCACGACAAGGCACCCAAGGCCAACACCAGGCACCGCAGCCGCACCCCGACGTCGAGGCACCGCCAATGTGCGCCTGGAGACCGGCGGCTTGACATCGAGCACGCTCAAGAGGCTCGGGAGCGCCCATGGCGCCTGTGGGGCGGGGGCAAAGGGGGCGTTCGCCCGTCAGCCATTAAGGAAAGAGAGCCCGCCAAGGAAAAGCTGCAGCTGCCGGGGCAGGGGGGAGCGCCCGTGTGACGCCCCAAGACCGGAGCTTCAGTTGCCTTCCAGGGTTTCCGAGTTTTGTCGTGTGATTTGTTTTGTTTTTGCATTGCATCATCTCATCATGCCATCATCTCATTAATTTTTTTAAAACTCTTCTAAATAAATTGTATGGATTTTTCGATCCATTTAAATCGAGGGATATTCACATGGTGATTTCTCTTTATAACATATCCTCTCGATATTTAGAGAGCTACTATAAAATATTCCATTGTTTTGGAATCACCATAACCCACTTGCATAATAAATCCCATGCCTTTTCTGCTCCGAGTTGACCTCAAAGCCTTGTAAATATTATTCTATCATTTTCCGGAGTTCCACCAAAAATCCTTGGGCCATTTTTGTTAAGTTCCTCATATTTTTGTGAGCCCGGGAAAATTATCCGTGTGTCCAACTTCTTCCTCTAACCTCTATTTCTTTTCTTTCTTAATCTTCGTTTCTTTTCTTTTCTCCTTTCTTTTAGTGAGGAAGGCCCAGCCGCCTCTAACCCTAGCCCAGCCCCCAGCGCATCTCATCTCTCCCTCGGTCCCTCTCTCTCCAGCGCCGCCACAGGGGAGGAGCCCCTCGTACCTGCGCCCGATCTCCCCATCTCCCTCTCGATCTCCCGATCCCCCTCATCTCCCTCGATCCCCTCGCCACCTCGTCGCCTCCACCGCGCCTCAACCCTCCTCGCCGCCCTTGGTGCCGCGCCACATAATCTGCCCGTCGCCCTCGTCAGCGACCCTCGCCGCTCGCTCCTGCGCCGGTCCCCTCGCCCTTGCCGCCTCCTCCGGTGGTGGCGACCACCAGAGCTCCACAAGGAGCCGGAGTTCCGCCGTGCGGTGCCCTCCATCGCCGACCAGCGAGCCCAGCGGCAGCGCCTCCAGCCCCGACCTCGCGCCCGTCCGCCTCGAGCCGGCCTCCACCGTGCTCCTCCCTCCACCGGGCGCCATTCGTCCGCACCTCGCTGCTACTTCTCCGCGCCGCGGACCTCCATCACGCCTCTACTGCCCGTCGCCCTCCGGCCTTTGTGACCCGGGGCGTCGCCATCCCTCTGCTGTCCCGGCGCTACTCCTCTCTGCCGTCCTCCGCGTCGATCGCGTCAGCAGCACCGAGGCCGAGCAGCTCCTCCGTGCTAATCCTCCATGGAACCGGCGCCATGGATGCCCATGCTCTGCTCCGAGTCAACCGGCGCCGCCACGCCTACGTTTTGACCCGATCCGCCGAGATCGACCCGCCGCCTCGGATCCTCGCGACCCAGTGGCCGAAACTGCCTGCCGTGTTCGACTACGGAACCGCGCCAAATCGCTGCCTCTTTGCGTCTGCGCTGTGTAGCCGTGGGCGCATGCAACCTGGAATCTTTCCCAGCGTCAAGTACCGGGGCACTACGGAAACCTGGATCGTCAAGACCGGACCCGTCAAGTACCCCTCGGATCGTCAAGTTCGACTACACGGTGATGCGCCAAGTACCCCCTCGGATCGTCAAGTTCGACTACGGGAGCGACTACATCCGAGGTGGATAACGACAAGTACCCCTACGGCGAAGACGCCAAGTCCGTTCGGGATTCTTCAAGTACCGCTTATCGCCGACTCGAACATCTACGAAAAACGTGTACAACTACCGCCACGCGTGAACAACGACTTCCACTACGCCGTGTCGACTACTTCCCTCGGCGATCATCGCGAGAACGTCTACTTCCCTCTGAAACGCGTTTCGCCCCGAGCGCACGCTTGAAGGTATAACCACCGAGATGACCGACCGTGATCGAATCATCCTTGCGATGCCCCTCTTTTGCCATGCCACCGTGCCGTGGGAACCCGGTATCCGGGATCACCCACCTTCTTGCATGACTCGCTTCCGTCACGCTTTCCTTTGTACCGATATCTCAATCGAGTTATCGGAACCGATGTGTTGCCGTGGCACCATTTTCGGATTCGTTGCCGTGGCACCTTTCATCCACCACGGTGACATAATGCCTCGTAACATGCTCATGTTAACATTTTCATAAAAATATTGCATAAACTTGCACATGTCATCCGCATCATGATAACAACATTTAAACGCGTTTATAATTGTTGTTTGCTTTAATTTGCTTAAATGCCATGCTAAAATGATTTATTGCATAACTTAATAACCGTAGCCCTGTTTTAAATAAATTATATATGTAAATGGGGTAGAAAAATGCCTAGTTTAACATGGTACACTTTATTTTGCTGTTTAACAACTCTAAAATATGCTTTAGGTCAGATCTGTACCGAATCCATAATTTGCATATGGGGATTTTCCGGAATTGTTGTTGTTGTTTCCGGCCTCATTTAATCTTGCCTAAATAGTTAGTTTCATATGCTTCAACTCTTGCCATGTTTAATAACATTTAATATTGTTGAGTACCTAATCGGAGAGAACTAAATAAGTGATGTGGTGTTCCGTCAATATGCAACTCGTTGCATATTGAGCTCCACTTAACTTGTAGTGTTGTTTGTGCATATTGCCATGCCATGCTATTTAAACCGGACATGCATCATATTTGTTTGTGCATCATGCCATGTTTATGTGATGGTTGTTTACTATGTTGTTTGCTTCTTTCCGGTTTGCTTCTCTCGTTAGCTGCGGTTTCGTTCGGAGTTGTGAGGATTCGTTCGACTACGTCCGTTTGTCTTCTTCATGGATTCGTTCTTCTTCCTTGCGGGATTTCAGGCAAGATGACCATACCCTCGAAATCACTACTATCTTTGCTTGCTAGTTGCTCGCTCTTTTGCTATGCCTATGCTACGATGCCTATCACTTGCTTATCATGCCTCCCATATTACCATGTCAGCCTCTAACCTTTTTACCCTTCCTAGCAAACCGTTGTTTGGCTATGTTACCGCTTTGCTCAGCCCCTCTTATAGCGTTGTTAGTTGCAGGTGAAGATGAAGTTTGTTCCTTGTTGGAACATGGAGATGTTGTTCCTTGTTGGAACATGTTTACTTGTTGGGATATCACAATATATCTTATATTATTAATGCATCTATATACTTGGTAAAGGGTGGAAGGCTCGGCCTTATGCCCGTGTTTTGTTCCACTCTTGCCGCCCTAGTTTCCGTCATATCGGTATTATGTTCCCGGATCTTTGCGTCCCTAACGCGGTCGGGTGATTTATGGGACCCCCTTGACAGTTCGCTTTGAATAAGACTTCTCCAAAAGGCCCAACATTGGTTTTACCATTTGCCTCACCTATGCCCTTTTTCCCTTGGGTTTCCGGAGCCCGAGGGTCATCTTTATTTTAGCCCCCCGGGCCAGTTCTCCTTCGAGTGCTGGTCCAAACCGAGCGATGTCCGGCAACCCCTGGGCAATCAGGGTTTATGCCAACCCGACGTCTGGCTCATCCGGTGTGCCCTGAGACCGAGTTATGTGCAGCTCCTATCAGGATTTGTCGGCACATCCGGGCGGCTTTGCTGGTCTTGTTTTACCATTGTCGAAATGTCTTGTAGCCGGGATTCCGGACTGATCGGGTCTTCCCGGGAGAAGGAATATCCTTCGTTGATCGCGAGAGCTTATCATGGGCTAAGTTGGGACACCCTGCAGGTATAAACTTTTCGAGAGCCGTGCCATGATTACGTGGCGAGATGGGAATTTGTTAATGTCCGGTTGTAGAAAACCCGAAGTTGATCTTAATTAAAATACACCAACCGCGTGTGTAACCGTGATGGTCTCTTCTCGGTGGAGTCCGGGAAGTGAACACGGTGTTGGAGTTATGCTTGACGTAGGTTGTTCTAGGATCACTTCTTGATCATAGTGGTTCGACCGTGCTTTGTCTCCTCTTCTCGCTCTCTTTTGCGTATGTTAGCCACCATATATGCTAGTCGCTTGCTGCAGCTCCACCTCACTACCCTGTCCTACCTTTAAGCTTAAATAGTCTTGATCTCGCGGGTGTGAGATTGCTGAGTCCCCGTGACTCACAGATACTTCCAAAACCAGTTTGCAGGTGCCAGTGAAACCATGCAGGTGGCGCATCCGAGCTCAAGGAGGAGCTCGATGAAGACCTTGTTCATTGTGTTGTTTCGTTTCAGTCGATCAGTAGTGGAGCCCAGTTGGGACGATCGGGGATCTGTGTAGCATTTGGGTAGTCTTCTTTTATTTTGGTTCCGTAGTCGGACCTTGATTGTATCTGTTTGATGTAATGTTTTACTCATGTATTGTGTGAAGTGGCGATTGTAAGCCAACTATGTATCTCTTTCCCTTATTTATTACATGGGTCGTGTGAAGATTACCTCACTTGCGACATTGCTTTCAATGCGGTTATGCCTCTAAGTCGTGCTTCGACACGTGGGAGATATAGCCGCATCGAGGGCGTTACAAGTTGGTAATCGAGCCTTCCCGACTTAGGAGCCCCCTACTTGATTGTTTCTTGGCGTTGTTGAGTCTAGAACGGAAAAATGTTTTGAGTCTTAGGATTATATATATCGGAGAGTAGGATTCTTTTTACTCCTCAGCCCCTTCGTCGCTCTGGTGAGGTATCCTGACGTAGATGTTTTGACTTTTCTCTCCTCAAATTTCACTAAATTTTTTTTTTTAGGATCACGCGGGTATCTTGGAATCGTTCCGATGGTTTTGTGACGAGAACATTGTTCTTGGTGCCTCCTGACATTTAGGGGTTGTGGCAGTGTCCCGGGGAGTTGAGCTCCGAGGTGTTGTCGTCACAATTTTATCGTTGCGATTGGAATACCGACTTTTACCGACATCGAAATCTCTTTTGTGCGATTGTTGGTGAGATAACCCTGATAGCCCGATCTTGTGGCGAAAAGGGAGTATTGCCATGACTTGTATAACGGATGTTTTTGAAGGTCGAGGTACCACGATTTCCGAAGGTTTCTCGGTTATGTGTTGACGGATGGATACAATTTGGATCTAGGTATTGTTAGTTTGGGTGATATATTTTGTGTCCCTGTATCCCCAACACCAGATTGCATAACCGAGAAAGTTTCGGGAGTTTATAGGTGGGAATTCAAGTAGCTCCTAGAATATCTTTCCGAAGCGGATGCATGATATGGGATTGGGTAAATCTCTATCATATGTATTTGTTCCGCTTATTCTGCAAGCCAAATCCTTTGTTTTTGTTCCGTTTTGTGGTATTCAAGTTGCTTCAATGTCAAGTGTGGATTCCATACCTTCCTAAATGGTGTTCTCACATTGCTATGTGAATACTAATCCTTCTTGATCACTGAGCTTGTCATGTCAATTCTTTTCTCAACCGGCGTGCTTCTCTTCAAGTGGATCCGATCATTCCAACATTCGCAAGATCAATTCTAAGTTTTTTTTTTCTTTTCTCAACGGTGTTCGTCTCATCCGACCCAAGTTGTTTTGATTTCCCACCCTCCCACCCCTTTTTCTTCAAGGACTCAGATTACTTAATCAAGCATCCATTTTACTGCTGTGAAGTTTCTTCATTCTTTTCCTTTAATGTTTTATCCGGTGAATTCTCATGAAGACGCTAAGGAAGCTTCAACCTTATCGTTGTTCCATTCTAATTTTCTTCTCCGTGGATTCAATTCAAGCTTTGTCGATCATATCATTTTCCCGTTTCAAATGCTTTCTCATACCGGTGCACCTATCAATCACTCACTTCTCGCTATTGATTTGTTCTGGAGTGCTGAAGATATCTCCGAAGGCTCGTCTTTTCATTCAAGATCCATTCAAGCTATTTGGGGATTATTATCTCATTCAAGTCATTTAATTCAACCGGTGCAATCTTTATTTCAAGCAATCGTTCAACGGTGTTTCTTTTGAGTGGGCCCTAACCCACAGGTCTTTTCCCAGGATCTTACCTAACTCTTCTAATTTTCAGGAGCTATTCCCAAATTCATTGCAAAGTTTGACGTAAGAATGAGTTATCATCAGTCAAATGTCTTTCTCCAAGATCTTTCAAATTATTTTCATCTTGTGGTTCAACCTTTCTAATTTTCATTCCGGAGTGCTTCAATAATTCATGGTGATGTTTCTCGTCGTCATTCTCGAATTTTGAAGACCGAAGAAGAGTTTCTCTTAAATCTCGCTCCTTTCTCTTCAAGATTCATGGTTTTAGCTTGATGCCATCCTCTCATAATTATTTTCGGTTGTGAGAATTCTTTTAACCCACCCGGAGCATTTCAGGAGTCTTTCAGTTTGATTATCCAGAGCCATCATCTCAGAATTATTCATTCTCAACATCTCACTCTCCAAATCTTACCGGTGCATCATTCAAGTATTCTCCAATCAGCTCGTCATCTATTCGTTCACTTGTATCTAAATCCCCTCAAATATCTTCATTCGTTTTCTAATTCTTCCCGTGAATTGTGCCTTTGCTACGTTCATTCTCAATTATTACGGTGGTTCGTTCAAGATTTCACTTCCTTCTTTAGCATATCAATTCATTTGTTGTTTCCAAATCCCACCGGTGGTTCCATCAATACCTTCACAAGTTTGCGCCATATCTATCTTAATCCTTTCTACGGGAATAAGTAGTATGCCAAATCCGTTGCTTGTCATCAATTTAATTGGTGAAGGATCAACATAATGTAATTCTTATTCTTGTTTCATCGAGTAAATTCAATCCCTTATTCCGGAGGATCGTCAAAATTCGTGATTTCATTTGTTCATCTTTCTTTCGGAGTTCCAACTTTTCTCGGTTATACCATTTCAAAGCTTCATCTTATCACTGCAAGGCTTCACCTTGTGTTGTTATCTTCTCTTTCTTTTATCATCCTTTTGTTTACCGGAGTTCTTCGTGGAGGATCTACATGGTGCTTCCTCAAGGATTCTTTTCATTCTTCAATCGTTCTTCAAGATTTCACTCGGAGTTATGATCCGTCAAGCCATACTCAAAATTGAACATGGTGCTCAACACATGTTTTGTTTTGAGGAGTTCAAGTATTCTTCTTCTTGCATTTGAAGTGCAATTCGTTTCTACCTTATCATTTGAGGTGGTGTTATGTCATTCTCGACAATTTGAGTTCGTGTTTCATGATTCACATGTTGTCAAGAATGAGGTATTTCAAATCCATCAATCTCTCCATTGCAGTTATCTTGGGCTATATTTCACCTAAAGCTTTCCCTAAGGATTGTTGCTATTTATGGTGCTTATAAATGACCCAAGCTCTTCATTTGTCCTCCCGGTGATATAAGTTTCTCGCCTCCTTGTTGATATCAATCCAATCAATTGTTTCCGTTGGTGGCGAGCTCGCCTCATAATTTTGAGATGTTTACCATAAGCCCACAACAAGCTTGTGCTTTTCGTTGTTGGTTTTCCAACAACTCCGCTCTAACCTTCTTAGCAAGGATGCCTTCCAAATTCAATTGTGGTAGAAGTTGGCATTTTCTTCTCCATCCCTTTATCCCGAGAATCCATCTTCTATTCTTTCGTTCGGAAACATTGTGATGTTGCTCTCTTGACCCATCATCTTCTTTTGTCAAGATCATGTTCTTTTTCTTGCTTATCCATTTAACCGAGTGTCATGTTTTCATTCGAAGTTCTCTCATCTTATCAAGTTTTGCACTGCTTCCTCAACCGGAGAGCTGTCTGAAATCTTTCTTACCCCTTGTGCCATTCTTTCAATAGTTCCGGAGGCAGTGTGTTGTTGATTTCATCAACTATCATCCCATCTTCTCAAGTTCATGATTCTAATTCCTTCCATTTTCATTCGGAGAGCTGCCAAAATTATATCGTTCTTGTTCATTCTTATCTCGTTTCAACCAGAGTGGTTCCAATTCCTTCTTGTCCATTGTACTCGTCATTCATAGCTTTGCAACCCCCAAGGTTCACATGGTGGTCCTTGTTTCTATTTTCTCTTGGAATGTTCTCAATTTCGTTCATCTCTATTGTGTTATTCTTTCAAGTTTTCAACCTCTCGAGGTTCATCGGCTTCACTCGTTTGTCAAAGAAGCAACTTAGTTTTACCTCTTCCTCTTCCGCTTTTCTCCGGTGCCATCCTAGATCTCGGGACGAGATCCTCTCGTAGTGGTGGAGTGTTGTGGCGCCCCAAGACCGGAGCTTCAGTTGCCTTCCAGGGTTTCCGAGTTTTGTCGTGTGATTTGTTTTGTTTTTGCATTGCATCATCTCATCATGCCATCATCTCATTAATTTTTTTAAAACTCTTCTAAATAAATTGTATGGATTTTTCGATCCATTTAAATCGAGGGATATTCACATGGTGATTTCTCTTTATAACATATCCTCTCGATATTTAGAGAGCTACTATAAAATATTCCATTGTTTTGGAATCACCATAACCCACTTGCATAATAAATCCCATGCCTTTTACGCTCCGAGTTGACCTCAAAGCCTTGTAAATATTATTCTATCATTTTCCGGAGTTCCACCAAAAATCCTTGGGCCATTTTTGTTAAGTTCCTCATATTTTTGTGAGCCCGGGAAAATTATCCGTGTGTCCAACTTCTTCCTCTAACCTCTATTTCTTTTCTTTCTTAATCTTCGTTTCTTTTCTTTTCTCCTTTCTTTTAGTGAGGAAGGCCCAGCCGCCTCTAACCCTAGCCCAGCCCCCAGCGCATCTCATCTCTCCCTCGGTCCCTCTCTCTCCAGCGCCACGGGGAGGAGCCCCTCAGACTGCGCCCGATCTCCCCATCTCCCTCTCGATCTCCCGATCCCCCCTCATCTCCCCTCGATCCCCTGCGCCACCTCGTCGCCTCCACCGCGCCTCAACCCTCCTCGCCGCCCTTGGTGCCGCGCCACCGCAATCTGCCCCGTCGCCCTCGTCAACGACCCTCGCCGCTCCTGCGCCGGTCCCCTCGCCCCTTGCCGCCTCCGGTGGTGGCGACCACCAGAGCTCCACAAGGAGCCGGAGTTCAGCGCCGTGCAGTGCCCTCCATCGCCGACCAGCGAGCCCAGCGGCCGCGCCTCCGGCCTTGACCTCGCGCCCGTCCGCCTCGGGCCGGCCTCCACCGTGCTCCTCCCTCCACCGGCGCCATTCGTCCGCACCTACTTTGCTACTTCTCCGGCGCCGCGGACCTCCATCACGCCTCTACGCCCGCCGCCTCCGGCCCGTGACCGGGGCGTCGCCATCCCTCTGCTGTCCCGGGCGCTTACTCCTCTGCCGTCCTCCGCGTCGATCGCGTCAGCGACACCCGAGGCCGAGCAGCTCCTCCGTGCTAATCCTCCATGGAACCGGCGCCATGGATGCCCATGCTCTGCTTCCGAGTCAACCGCGCCGCCACGCCTTCGTTTTGACCCGATCCGGCCGAGATCGACCCGCCGCCTCGGATCCTCGCGACCCAGCGTGGACCGAAGCTTCTGCCGTGTTCGACTACGGAACCGCGCCAAGTCGCTGCCTCTTTGCGTCTGCGCTGTGTAGCCGTGGGCGCATGCAACCCTGGAATCTTTCCCAGCGTCAAGTACCGTGGCACTACGGAACCCTGGATCGTCAAGACCGGACCCGTCAAGTACCCCCTCGGATCGTCAAGTTCGACTACACGGTGATGCGCCAAGTACCCCCCTCGGATCGTCAAGTTCGACTACACGGGAACGACTACATCCGAGGTGGATAACGACAAGTACCCCTACGCGCGAAGACGCCAAGTCCGTTTCGGGATTCTTCAAGTACCGCTATCGCCGACTCGAACATCTACGAAAAACGTGTACAACTACCGTCGCCACGTGAACAACGACTTCCACTACGCCGTGTACGACTACTTCCCTCGGCGATCATCGCGAGAACGTCTACTTCCCTCTCTGAAGCGTTTTCGCCCCGAGCACGCGCTTGAAGGTATAACCACCGAGATGACCGACCGTGATCGAATCATCCTTGCGATGCCCTCTTTTGCCATGCCACCGTGCATGGGAACCCGGTATCCGGATCACCCCACCTTCTTGCATGACTCGCTTCCGTCACGCTTTCCTTTGTACCGATATCTCAATCGAGTTATCGGAACCGATGTGTTGCCGTGGCACCATTTTCGGATTCGTTGCCGTGGCACCCTTTCATCCACCACGGTGACATAATGCCTCGTAACATGCTCATGTTAACATTTTCATAAAAATATTGCATAAACTTGCACATGTCATCCGCATCATGATAACAACATTTAAACGTTTATAATTGTTGTTTGCTTTAATTTGCTTAAATGCCATGCTAAAATGATTTATTGCATAACTTAATAACCGTAGCCCTGTTTTAAATAAATTATATATGTAAATGGGGTAGAAAAATGCCTAGTTTAACATGGTACACTTTATTTTGCTGTTTAACAACTCTAAAATATGCTTTAGGTCAGATCTGTACCGAATCCATAATTTGCATATGGGGATTTTCCGGAATTGTTGTTGTTGTTTCCGGCCTCATTTAATCTTGCCTAAATAGTTAGTTTCATATGCTTCAACTCTTGCCATGTTTAATAACATTTAATATTG
Source organism: Aegilops bicornis (assembly GCA_021605145.1). Taxonomy (NCBI): domain Eukaryota; kingdom Viridiplantae; phylum Streptophyta; class Magnoliopsida; order Poales; family Poaceae; genus Aegilops; species Aegilops bicornis. The sequence goes on from CM038669.1 coordinate 311,147,306, forward strand.
TTGAGTACCTAATCGGGAGAGAACTAAATAAGTGATGTGGTGTTCGTCAATATGCAACTCGTTGCATATTGAGCTCCACTTAACTTGTAGTGTTGTTTGTGCATATTGCCATGCCATGCTATTTAAACCGGACATGCATCATATTTGTTTGTGCATCATGCCATGTTTATGTGATGGTTGTTTACTATGTTGTTTGCTTCTTTCCGGTTTGCTTCTCTCGTTAGCTGCGGTTTCGTTCGGAGTTGTGAGGATTCGTTCGACTACGTCCGTTTGTCTTCTTCATGGATTCGTTCTTCTTCCTTGCGGGATTTCGTGCAAGATGACCATACCCTCGAAATCACTACTATCTTTGCTTGCTAGTTGCTCGCTCTTTTGCTATGCCTATGCTACGATGCCTATCACTTGCTTATCATGCCTCCCATATTACCATGTCAGCCTCTAACCTTTTTACCCTTCCTAGCAAACCGTTGTTTGGCTATGTTACCGCTTTGCTCAGCCCCTCTTATAGCGTTGTTAGTTGCAGGTGAAGATGAAGTTTGTTCCTTGTTGGAACATGGAGATGTTGTTCCTTGTTGGAACATGTTTACTTGTTGGGATATCACAATATATCTTATATTATTAATGCATCTATATACTTGGTAAAGGGTGGAAGGCTCGGCCTTATGCACAGTGTTTTGTTCCACTCTTGCCGCCCTAGTTTCCGTCATATCGGTATTATGTTCCCGGATCTTTGCGTCCCTAACGCGGTCGGGTGATTTATGGGACCCCTTGACAGTTCGCTTTGAATAAGACTTCTCCAAAGAAGGCCCAACATTGGTTTTACCATTTGCCTCACCTATGCCCTTTTTCCCTTGGGTTTCCGGAGCCCGAGGGTCATCTTTATTTTAGCCCCGGGCAGTTCTCCTTCGAGTGCTGGTCCAAACCGGCGATGTCCGGCGCCCACAGGCAATCGGGGTTTATGCCAACCCGACGTCTGGCTCATCCGGTGTGCCTGAGACCGAGATATGTGCAGCTCCTATCAGGATTTGTCGGCACATCCGGCGGCTTTGCTGGTCTTGTTTTATTGTTGTCGAAATGTCTTGTAGCCGGATTCCGAGACTGATCGGGTCTTCCCGGGAGAAGGAATATCCTTCGTTGATCGCGAGAGCTTATCATGGGCTAAGTTGGGACACCCTGCGAGGTATAAACTTTCGAGAGCCGTGCCATGATTACGTGGCAGATGGGAATTTGTTAATGTCCGGTTGTAGAAAACCCGAAGTTGATCTTAATTAAAATACACCAACAGTGTGTAACCGTGATGGTCTCTTCTCGTGAGTCCGGGAAGTGAACACTGATGTTGGAGTTATGCTTGGCGTGGGTTGTTCTAGGATCACTTCTTGATCATAGTGGTTCGACCGTGCTTTGTCTCCTCTTCTCGCTCTCTTTTGCGTATGTTAGCCACCATATATGCTGGTAAACTTGCTGCAGCTCCACCTCACTACCCTGTCCTACCTTTAAGCTTAAATAGTCTTGATCTCGGGTGTGAGATTCTTTGAGTCCCCGTGACTCACGAGATACTTCCAAAACCAGTTTGCGGTGCGGTGAAACCATGCGGTGGGCGCATCCGAGCTCAAGGAGGAGCTCGATGAAGACCTTGTTCATTGTGTTGTTTCGTTTGATCGATCAAGAGTGGAGCCCAGTTGGGACGATCGGGGATCTGTGTAGCATTTGGGTAGTCTTCTTTTATTTTGGTTCCGTAGTCGGACCTTGATTGTATCTGTTTGATGTAATGTTTTACTCATGTATTGTGTGAAGTGGCGATTGTAAGCCAACTATGTATCTCTTTCCCTTATTTATTACATGGGTCGTGTGAAGATTACCTCACTTGCGACATTGCTTTCAATGCGGTTATGCCTCTAAGTCGTGCTTCGACACGTGGGAGATATAGCCGCATCGAGGGCGTTACAGCCCGTGTCCCTGCTCGCCCCACCACGCAAGCTGCACCGTGATGCTGCATCGTCCTCAGCTGCGCCGGTGGACGACCCAGTGGCCGAGTTCTTCGAGGGGGCCAAACGACAACTGACGCCACCCAAGCGCCATGATGCTATGTCTCCGGTGCTGTACAAGGTGATCGCGGCCAAGCTCAACAAGCCTCTCGACTTCGCCGACGAAGACGGATCCAGCGGGGAATCCCCGGACTTGGGACCGGCGCTGTCCCTGGCGCGCCACACTCCCGCTACCGTGACCTCACGCGCTCCGGTGGGGCCGTGACCGAGCAGGTGGTGAGCTGCAGGTGGGCGGGGTGGTGAAAGCGAGGTCTTGGCCTTGACCCGACGCTTCCGTTCTTCACCAGTGCGCCCACCCCGGTGATCGGCAAGCCCCCAGCAAGAGACAGGGCTCCCCCCAAGACCAGAGCAACCAGTGTCCCAGTCCGGGCAAGTGCGCGTCAGGCAAGCAACCAGACTGCGGTGCCCCATGCGCAGCGTGCAACCTTCCGCCTGGTGCATGGCCTCGGGATCCTGGGACCAAAGGAGAAGATGACAGCGGCTGAGGCTGAGGCGCTCATCCGTCGCTTCGACGAGCCTCTGACGGACGACGACATAGCTGCGATCGCAAGGCTGACCCGCTTGGACGCCCAGGCTCTCAAGGCCGCTGCCGGCATGCTTGGCGCCGATGGAGAGGCCTCTGGCCGCCCGGTCTCCCCATGTTAGATCATCACCGTAGTCGACGACGACCAGCCTTGGGCTGGGTGAAGCTAGGACGTAGGTTGTTAGCCTTAGGGCTCGTGAGTTGTAACAGTAGTTGGGCATGGCTGCTAGTTGTTTGCCGGCGGGGCTTTGGGCCTATTGGTGGCCGCCGGCAACCCCCGGATGGTAGTGTCGTGTACTTGTGGTTTCTTTCAGTAATAGAAATCGTCGTCGTCCATCCCTGGCTCATGCCCAGGGCCAGCCTCCTGCGGATGATCCATGTTTCTGATGAGTAGCACGGCCGACCCGATCATGAGTTGGAACGTCCGAGGCCTGAATAATCCAGCCCGGCGTGCTGTAGTGCAGGACACGGCAAACGCGCACCGTCTAGCCATTCTCTGCATCCAGGAGACCAAGCTTGAGGAGTGGACGACAGCGATCGCTAGAGAAGTAGGAGGGCAAAGGCTCGACGACTGCATCGTCCTGCCAGCTAATGGCACAAGAGGAGGCGCTGCCATCTTCTGGGATTCGACCTCCGTCGGCATCCAATCCCATATGATCGGCGAGTTCTCCATCACGGCCAAGGCCACGGTCCTCTCCTCGGGAGCTAGTTTTTGGTTGACAACGGTCTACGGCCCGTCTGAGAGCGTGCGAAAGGACTCTTTTCTGGCTGAACTAGTGAGAGCTGCCCCTCCCCGCGGAGAGCCCTGGCTCCTAAATGGTGATTTTAACATCATCTACGAAGCCCGCGACAAAAACAACAGCAACATAAACAGAAGAATCATGGGTAGGTTTAGGGCGGCAATCGACGCTGGTGCCCTGCGAGAGATCAAATGCAAAAATAGGCGTTTCACTTGGAGTAGCGAGCGTCGAGATCCAACTCTTGCGAGCATAGATAAGTTTTTCTGCACAATTGAGTGGGAGGTCATGTTCCCTGATTTCATGCTTCACGCAGCGTCCACCTCATGCTCGGATCACTTCCCCTTTGCTCCTTCTGCTGCCATCGCCCCTAGGCGGCGCCCGGTTCCGTTTCAATCGTTTTGGCCAAGGTTCCCGCGCTTCCATGAGACGGTGCAGCGAGCATGGCAGCGGCCAGCACCAGCGGCCTGCGCGTTTGCTCGCCTGAACATCAAAATGCTCCGGGTAGCTAGAGACCTCAAAATTTGGAGTAAATACCTGTTTAGCGATGCTAAAATGCAGCTGCAGCTGGCCACAATGGTAGTGTTACGGCTAGATATAGCGCAAGAACGCCGGCCGCTCACGCAGGGTGAGTTTCACCTTAGAAAGCTTACAAGCTGCGAATTCTTGGTGGCGGCGGTGGAAAGGGCCCGAAGCGCCGGGCATCTAGGATAACATGGCTACAGGCGGGGCGCTCAAACAGCCTTCTTTCAGGCCAAGATCAATGCCGGTAGCGCAGAAAAAACTTCATTCACTCATTTGCACGGACCGGCTAGGGTTGCCACTACCCATGATGAAAAGGAGGAAATCGATCATACTCACTTCGCTAGATCTATAGGGACTAGACAGGACCGAACTAGCACTATTGACTGGAACTACATCGACATGCCAAGGGTCCAGGGTGGTGGTCTAGACAATCCGTTCACTAAGCAGGAAGTGTGGCAGGCGATCAAGCAATCGCCGGCGGAAAAATCACTGGCCGGATGGCTTCTCGGGGTTTTCTTCGAAGCTGTTGGCAAACCATAAAGGGGATGTCATGGACGTTTTTCATCAGTTCTACCACTTAGCCGGGGAAAACTTCCAAACCCTCAACACAGCTGTTGTAGTTCTCCTCCCAAAGAAAGATGGTGCTGCTGCAATCAACGACTACAGACCGATTAGCCTAATTCACTCGGTTGCAAAACTGATCTCCAAAGTACTCTCGCTTCGCCTTGCAACGGTGATTCAAAGCTTGATTTCCCCGGCGCAGACGGCCTTCCTCAGAACCAAATGCATACACGATAGCTACCTCTACGTGCAAAATTGTGTCAAGTCCCTTCACGCTAAGAAGACTCCGTCCTCACATCAAATTAGATATCTCCGAGGCTTTTGATAATGTCTCCTGGGATTATCTGCTCGAGCTGCTCCAACAGCTGGGTTTTAGCGTGAGGTGGCGCGACTGGATTGCCCTGCTTCTCTCCACATCCTCATCGGCCTTCCTGCTCAATGGCGTCGCCGGGCCAAAGATAGTGCACCGAAAGGGCTGCGGCGAAGCGACCCCCTCTCGCCGCTCCTTTTCATCCTAGCCATTGACCCTCTTCATAAAATACTTAAAGCAGCGGTGGAACAAGACCTGATCGCCCCTCTGCCGGGCCGTGAGATCAAGCTTAGAGTTAGCCTTTATGCGGACGATGCAGTAATCTTCGCAAACCCAGACCAGCATGAAGTGCAAACCATTATGGAGATACTTCTTGAATTTGGAACGCCATCGCCTGCATGTCAACCCGGCCAAATCGACAGCGACGCCAATTAGATGTGAACACATTGATCTCTCTGAGATCCTTGGGAGTTTTGGTGGTTCCACCACCTCTTTCCCCATTAGATATCTAGGACTCCCGGTGACAACGACACGGCTTAAATTAGTGCACCTGCAGTTCCTAATGGATAGGATCAGGGCCCGGTTAGCTGGCTGGAAGGGCCGCCTTCTCCCCAGCGTGAGAAGAGTGCTGGTCCGCGATGTCCTCACCGCCATGCCCACTTTTGCCCTTCGGTTCTACTGGGTTCCACCAAGATTACTCAAAGAAATTGATAAGTGTAGGAGGCGTTTCCTTTGGAAGCGGGAGGAGGAAATAAGCGGGGCCCGCAAGGTGAATCGCCAACAGCCAGCATGCCAACTGAGAAGGGCGGGCTCGAAATCCTGGACCTGCAAAGATTCAGCCGAAGCGCCCGGCTCACGCTGGCTATGGATCGCACAGAACGACGAGACAGACCACAGGTTGGCACGCCACCGCCATGTGATGACACGGACAGAGCTTTGTTTGCTGCAGCAACAACGGTGACAGTTGGAGATGGAGATGGCAAGACGACGTTATTCTGGCAATCAACATGGCTGGGACCTGGAACACTAGCTCAGGGCTTCCCAACCTTGTTCAAACACTCCCGGCGCAAAAACAGGACAGTTTTCCAACCTCTGCAAAACGAGACATGGATCAACGACCTTGAGCACGGTGATATCAACCTGATACTGCCTGACTTCCTGCGGCTACACCGGCGAATTCGCGAGGCACACACTCTGCTAAATGATGATGAAAGGGACAAAATTCAGTGGAACATGGAGGCAAAAGAGGATACACAGCAAGCTCCGCTTATCAGATGCACTTTCAGGGACGGCATAACTCAGAGTTTGAGGACATCATATGGAAAACTTGGGCCCCTGGAAAGATCAAAATGTTTTGCTGGCTGCTACTACAAAACCGAGTCTGGTCCAATGACAGACTCCAGCGACGGGGCTGGCCAAATGGCTATTTCTGCCAGCTCTGTCACCGGAGCCTGGAAACAAGCAAGCACATCATCTGGGAATGCCCCGAGGCCTGGAGAGTGTGGCAACGGGTGGCATCTTGGCGGGGCTGCTCCACCTTCACGCCGACGGACGGCTGGCGTCAGAAGAAGCCATTGGCGATTATCAGAGAAATAATCAACAGGACAACACCAAGGGAGCGAAAAGGAGCAAAAACAATGCTCCTTGCAACATGCTGGGAGATTTGGCAGGAGAGGAATAGATGCACTTTTCAAAACAAGATAGCCTCCACCTCTGACATTGTGAGAGTTTTGAGAAATTCACTGGAGCTATGGAGACTCGCGGGAGCCAACTGCATCGAGAAACCCTTCAGGGAGCCACCGTGAGATTGTAGGCCTATTAGTGACCCTCTTTTTCATTTTTCTCTTCATCTTTTTCCTTGGTCCCTGACCGCCACGCACTTTTTGTTATCACCATGTTCTCCCTGTTATGAATCAAATGAAATAGCCAGCAATTGCTGGACAGTTCAAAAAAAAAACTTCAACAATAAAACATTTTAACAGGGTTAGGCTGTAGCCCCTGAATCCACGATACATCTGGGGGACAATGTGTAGCAGGAGGGCGCCATTGGTCCAATCTGACTATTATCCTCCACACCCATTTTTAAAGCAAAAGAAAGCATTATGATCAACCGTTGGTACTGAGAAATGGCAGAGCACATGTGTCTCAATTTAGCACAACAACGCCGTGATCAGGGAGTAGTGCTTCACTCTCAATGCTTGAATTACCATCCACGAGAGCTAAGATACACAACAAGCCGGCCAAGTGTCTCGTCCACTGCCTTGTTCCATACGTGAGCCATCTCAGCTGAAACTCCTCTACCGGTGGTTGCACTTGTCTGCAGGATATGCAAAAGGTTCAGTAACTGATGGCATTCCTTGTAAAACAAAGAATTAGCACATGCAACAAAGAGTCTAAAGTTTCTATCAGAATAACTTCCCTTTGTGGCCATTCGCAGGCTGTGGTAACTAAGATATATTTAATCGTCACTTTAGTTACAAATGTTGCAAGTTTTAAGATGCTATCTTGATACACAATGCAGCTTTAATATGATTATTTAATGAGTAATCGACTTTTACACCCATATCATGGCATTACTTTGACAACACGAAGTAGAAAGAGTATAACAGTACAGAGGACAACAACAGAACAAGATTGACTGCTACACCAACAGACAGTTTGACAAGTGACTCACAACTTCTACTGACGAAAACAAGTCCCAAGCACATGCCAAAATGTGTGCCATTTTTATTATTATAAAGCATCAAAAATATCGACAAGTCTTACGGTAAGAAGAAACCAAACATATTGCAAAAACAGGGCAAAAACTAGAAGCGAAAAAGGAAGAAACAAAAACTGGCTGCAGGAGCTAAACTGTAGTCAGGTCAGGAGGCCAAGCATTAAGCAGCAGCCAGCCAACCAACTCAACCTTTTGGCTCTGGCGAGACCACCAAAGCACGCAAACCTCTCTGATCTAAGCTACAACTTATGATAACTGCTTAGAAGACTTGTTTTAAAGACTAGCATTTCGTTCCAACCAGGTAGGTATGATAACTGAACTGAGTACTTCTTTACCTGATCTGCCTAAATTTTTTATTTGTTCACAAACACCAGTCCCAAGAAAGCCATATGATTACGAGGGATTATTCAGTTTCTTCTGTAGAGCTTACGATAGGAAATGGAATAAGAGGGAAAGACACAAGTGCACAAGCACCAAATAATATTTTTCTTTTATGTATATAAGGTGGACATTCACAATTTCGAGGTTTGATGGAATCAATCAATGTACGAAGCAATTCTCCAAGTCACAGTACATAATATTGTATAGACAATAGAAATTAGGGTCCATATTGAGATTTTTTATTTTGCTGTGTCTAGAATCTCTAACCACAATCATGCACATACAGGTACTGCACAACAAAAACTAATTTCAGATTTCCAAACTCTAGTTACAGGTTCTTCATCATGGCAAGCTTATGTTTAACTAGTTCAGGAACACACAACCATTCACCTTACTGGGGTCATCATCTCAATAGCATATTCAATATTTTAGTTGGAGATTTCCCAGAATCTTTCAGTGTCAACAACACCACAGCATTAATCCCTTTGGGTAAGAAACACAGTGACGGATACATCGTTTTAGGTAACAGGAAATGCCTGGAAACTCGCCCCCTTTCTTCCCAAACTACTCAGCTTGGTTTCTGTTCCAATTTATTTTTTGCGGTCTGGAAGAGTTCCACATGGTATTCCCGACACAACTGGATGAGCCAAAGACACCAGTGCTTTCTTTTCAAGAACCATTACAATATCACAAGGACTTTTGAAGATAAACCAATAATCGGTAACTAAGTTCATCGCCGTTGAGTGGTTAGAGCGTGTCTGTTAACGAAACAAGATCATGACAATAGAAACTTCAACGAGTAGATTAATGAAATTCGATATCAACATTCTGATAGTTACGAATCGTTATAATAGTCCGCAAAAGCAGGCACAGGTTAAATGAGTCGAACAAAATGCAGACCTGATAGGAGAAGGATGCGCCCCCAGAGGCCGCGTCGGCGTCGGCAAGGGAGCGGTAGATGGCGCGACGCTGGTGCAGGACGAAACCCCCCATGGAGACGGAGCCCAGGGCGAACCCGAGGAGGCGCTCCTGCGCACAGATCCACGCGAAACCCACAAGAAACCGAGCCGAGTGAATCAATCGGTCAACCAATCGAAGGGGGCGGACGCGAAATGGAAACGGGGGATGCGAATCCCTTCGGAATCTACAGCCTTGGAGTCAGGATGGGTTACCTGCGCGAGGATGCTGATCATCGTGGTGGCGGCCGCCGGCGAGACGCCGAGGTTGTTGAGAAGTTTCCTCTTTTCGTGTACGGTTTCTACGGGCCTTCACGATGTGTGGCCGCAGCTGCGTGTGTGCTGGTCAGGAACGGAGCGCTCAAGGGGCCACGGCCATCCTATTTTCTTTTGAGCCCTAAACTTAAACTAGAGCTTTTTCTTTGGGTAAAAACTAGAGCATCTCCGGTCACAATTATCAAATATGGCCCTTCATTTGTTTGTGAAAATATTTGAGAATATCCATTGACAAAAAACGGAAGAGATTTTTTTGCCTGTTTCCAAAACAAAATTCATATAAAATCATTTGATAATAGAAATATCACATATTCAACAATTCAAACAATGCCAAAATCATCCGCGGCAAATAAAATTCAACATATCATATAAACCAGTGAATCAAGTGTTTTCCTTGCATTTGGTGATGTCTTTGCACGTGGAGGTGATCCACTCCTTGATATCATCGTCCAAAAGGCTTGTGTAGCTAATATGATTCTCGACTCATCGGTGAATCTTGTGTCATAGGGATGATTCTGACAATAAGAGATAGGGGTAGATGCGACACTAGATCTAGCTAGGCGTAAGTGTGACATAAGAATTTTACGAGTTCAGACCCCTCTCGATAGAGGTAAAGACCCTGAGTCTCGAGCTTCAGGAGCTTTTCTTTCTCTGCGTCTGGTGAGGGATTACAATGATATGTAAACCCATGTCTACGAGGGACGGTTTATATAGAGTGTGCCAAGCCCCTAGCCTTTGTTGTTACAGAGGAATTGAAGTGTTACATTGATTAAACCCAGTACAAGTGGTAACTCATGGTATTTAAACTAATAACTTATGTTTCATTAAACATTGTGCACTTCAGATGTTTCCTTTGGTTGTTCAGCCTCATACACCTGAGTAGCTTACATATATGAGTGCTTGTGAACAGCCCACTAAGTATTATATGAACATTTGTCTGGGTATCAAGTGTGCTACCTCGTTCGAGTGAGCAAGAGCTCCAATGTCGTTCGAATAAATTCTTAGATGGTTGAGATTGATCTACGAATACCTCATTTATACACCCTATAATTTGTGATGCTTTAGACCTTCATGGGCCTACCATTAATAGGTAGCCTACCACCTTCCGATCCTCATCTTATCTCTCAGTTTTAAGGAGCTTCATCGCTTTCTTCCTCTCAAACTTCATATGGCCTCTTGCTTTCATCCTCTCCCTCTCAATTATCATCATCTCCCTCACCCTCCTCTCATATTTCATCATCTCCCTTTACACATCCAAGAAGAGTTTTTATCTCTTATCCTCCTCTATTTTCTTCAGTTCCACCCTTTGTCGGAAAGGAGGTTCACTCAGGTAGACAATATTTCACTCACCACTCTATAGCACCCCGAGATCGGCACTATGCAGATCTAACATCCTCCGCTAGCCTCCACGTCGATCCTAAGGTGCCACTTTCACACAATGAGCACGTCAAAATGTGCACACCATATGATGGAATGGTCGGTACCACAAAATACATAACAAAATAATCTACAACAACAACTCCGGAGAGCCAAAACTAACGAAAGAATACAATAAGGGTCTTTCGACTAAGATACAACTCATACAGCAAAGTGAATATAACTTACATAGGTAAGAATACAAATTGCCTTAAGATGGCTTAAACAAAAGCAAAGGGCACCCATATCCCTGATACGTCTCTAACGTATCTATAACTTTTGATTGTTCCATGCTATTATATTATTATTCTTGGATGTTTTATAATCATTTTAGTCATTTTATATCATTTTTGGTACTAATCTATGGACATAGTGCCAAGTGCCAGTTGATGTTTTCTGGATGTTTTTTACATCGCAGGAAATCAATACCAAACGGAGTCCAAACGCAGCGAAACTTTTTGTGGATTTTTTTGGACTAGAAGACATCCAATGGGCCGGAGAAGCACACAGGGGGTTCTCCAAGGGAGCACAACCCACCGAGGCACGCCAGAGGCCAGGCGTGCCACAGTGGGTTGTGCCCACCTCGGGTGCCCCTTGAACCGACTCTATGTTCTATAAATACCCCAATATTCCAGAAACCCTAGGGGGGTCGACGAAAATCAATTCCAGCCGCCGTAGAGTCCAGAACTACCAGATCCAATCTAGACACCATCACGAAGAGGGGTGCATCATGTCCATTGGTGCCTCTCGGATGATGCGTGAGTAGTTCTTTGTAGACCTACGGGTCCGTAGTTAGTAGCTAGATGGCTTCCTCTCTCTCGTTTGATTCTCAATACAATGGTCTCTTGGAGATCCATATGATGTAACTCTTTTCGCGGTATGTTTGTTGGGATCCAATGAACTTTGAGTTTATGATCAGATCTATCTTTTATCTATGAAATTTATTTGAGTCTTCTTTGATCTCTTATATGCATGACTACTTATAGCCTCATATTTCTTCTCTGATATTTGGGTTTTGTTTGGCCAACTTGATCTATTTATCTTGCAATGGGAATAAGTGCTTTGTAGTGGGTTCGATCTTACGGTGCTTGATCCCAAGGTGTGAAGGGGAGAACCGACACGTATGTATCGTTGCTACTAAGGATAAAAGCGATGGGGTCTATTTCTACATAAATAGATCTTGTCTACATCATGTCATCGTTCTTATGCTACTCTGTTTCTCCATGAACTTAATACACTAGATGCATCTTTGGATAGCGGTCGATGTGTGGAGTAATAGTAGTAGATGCAGGCAGGAGTCGGTCTACTAATCTTGGACGTGATGCCTATATAATGATCATTGCCTGGATATCGTTATGATTATTTGAAGTTCTATCAATTGCCCAACAGTAATTTGTTCACCCCCGTTTGCTATTTTTCTCGAGAGAAGCCACTAGTGAAACCAACAGCCCCCGGGTCTCTCCTTCATTATATTTGCCTTTGCGATCTATTTAATTTGCCTTTTATTTTCAGATCTATTAAACCAAAAATACCTTGCTGCACTTTATTTTATTTGGCGTTCGATCTATCAATATTTACAACTCTCTCACGTCCGTTTGGCTATCTCTAGGCGCCGTTACCCGAAAGGGATTGCCAACCCCTTTAACACTTTGGGTTGCGAGTATTTGTTATTTGTGTGCAGGTGTCGTTCACGTAGTGTTGCGTGATTCTCCTACTGGTTCGATAACCTTGGTCTCAACTGAGGGAAATACCTACCGTTGCTGTGCTGCATAATCCCCTCCTCTTTGGGGAAATACCGACGTAGTTCAAGCCAACATCAAAAGGAATTTATGGCGCCGTTGCCGGGGAGGATCTTCAACATCTACCAGGTTCCTAGTCAAAAATCCCATCTCCTCGCAGTTTACATTATTTCTCTCTCGTTTTCCTCTCCCCCACTTCACAAAAATTTGCCGTTTTATTCGCCCTCTTTTTCGTTCGTTGTTTTCTTGCCAGATCTGTTTTTGAGTGCAATCTTGTTGCAAAGTCACAATGACTCAAGAGAACACCAAGTTGTGTGATTTCTCAAGTACCAACAATAATGATTTTATTGGAACTCATATTGCTCCTCCCTCCACTAGTGCGGAGTCTTATGATATTAATACTGCTTTGCTGAATCTTGTTATGAAAAATCAATTTTCCGGTACTCCTAATGAGGATGCCTCGTCCCATCTTAACACGTTCGTGGAATTATGTGATATTCAAAAGATAAAAGATGTGGACAATGATGTTGCGAAGTTGAAATTATTTCCATTTTCTTTGCGAGATCATGCAAAAAATTGGTTTTCTTCATTGCCTCGCCATAGTATCGATTCTTGGAATAAGTGCAAACAAGCTTTCATTAGTAAGTATTTTCCGCCCGCAAAAATTATTTCCCTTAGAACCCAGATCATGAATTTCAAGCAACTTGAGCATGAGCATGCTACACAATCTTGGGAAAGGATGTAAATGATGCTAAGGAATTTCCCAACTCATGGGTTAGATCTTTGGATGATCATACAAAAAAATTTATGCGGGGTTGAATTTTGTTTCTCGTAATCTTTTAGATTCCGCCGCGGGTGGTACTTTTATGGAAATTACTTTAGGTGAAGCCACCAAATTGCTTGATAATATCATGGCAAATTATTCACAATGGCACACCGAAAGAGCTCCTACTAGTAAAAAGTTAATTCGGTTGAAGAAATTTCTTCTTTGAGTGAAAAAGTTGATGCTCTTATGAAATTGGTTGCTAGTAAAAGTGCACATATTGATTTTAATGATGTGCCTTTGTATACTTTGACTAAGAAAAATAGCGATGCCATAGATGTGAATTTTATCTCTCGCAATAATTTCAATAACAATGCTTATAGAGGTAATTTTAATCCTAGGCCTTTTTCTAGTAATTCATCTAATAATTATGGTAACTCCTATGGTAATAAATCTTATAATAATAATAATAGGAACACGTCTGATCTTGAGAATAATATTAAAGAATTTATCAACACTCAAAAAGTTTTCAATTCTACAATGGAAGAAAAGTTGAATAAGATTGATGATTTGTCTAGAAGTGTTGATAGAATTTCTCATGGTGTTGAAAATCTCAAGATGAAAATATTTGTGCCTAAAGTAGAGGAATCAATTAAAGCTCTTTATGTTTCTATGGATGAAAGTAAGAAAAGAACCGCTATGCTTAGAGCTAGAAGATAATTTTTAGAAAAAGCGTTTTCTAGTGATTGCTTTCATAAAAGTGATGAAGATCTTAAAATGATTGGTGTTTCCTCTATTGATTCCTTGTTTAGTAAAGTTAAAATTGATGATAAAGGGACTGGATAAGAGTCAACTTTAGCTAGAAGGCGTCCCGATAATTCGAAGGGTGAAAATCTTGTTGAGAAAATTGATAAAAGTGGGTTTGAAGAGGTCAAGACTTTAACTAGTGATGTGCCCACTCTTTTGGATTACAAAGACTTTAATTATGATAGTTGCTCTTTGATTGATAGTATTTCTTTGTTGCAATCCATGATAAATTCACCCCATGCCTATGAACAAAATAAAGCTTTTACTAAACATATTGTTGATGCTATGATGAAAGCTTTTGAAGAAAAGATGGAATTAGAAGTTTCAATTCCTAGAAAATTGCATGACGAATGGGAACCTACTATCAAAGTCAAGATTAAAAATTATGAGTGTTTTGCTTTATGTGACTTGGGTGCTAGTGTTTCTACAATTCCGAAATCTTTATGTGATGTACTTGGTCTTACCGATATTGAAGAGTGTTCTTTAAATTTGCACTTGGCGGATTCTACTATTAAAAAGCATGTGGAAGAATTAATGATGTTCTTATTCTTGCAAATATGATTTATGTGCCCATAGATTTTATTGTTCTTGATATTGATTGCAATTCGTCTTGTCCAATTATTCTTGGTAGACCGTTTTTACGCACTATCAGTGCCGTGATTGATATGGAAGAAGGCAATATTAAATTTCAATTTCCACTAAGGAAGGGTATGGAACACTTCCCTAGAACAAGAATTAGGCCACCATATGAATCAAACATGAGGGCATCCTATGGATCTCGAAACAAAGATGACAAAAGTTAGATCCTTGCTTTATGCCTAGCTAGGGGCGTGAAACAATAGCGCTTGTTGGGAGTCAACCCAATGAATAAAATTTGTTTTTGATTTCTGTTCTTGAGTGTTTGCACAATTATGCTACTGTTATGATTTTGTTCTTTGTGTTTTAATTAGTGTTTGTGCCAAGTAAAGCGTTTAGGATCTTCTTGGGTGATAGTTGTTTGATCTTGCTGAAAAATAGAAAATTTTGCACTCATGAAAATAATTTTCATAAATCGTAGAAACGTGCTTTTGCTCTAATTATTTTTGCATAAGATTAATATAAAAATTTCTTAGGTCCTCCTAATTTTTCAGAATTTTTGGAGTTACATAAGTATTCGAAATATCCAGATTGCTAAAGACTGTTCTGTTTTTGACAGATTCTGTTTTCTTTGCGTTGTGTGCTTGTTTTGATGATTCTATGATTTTCTTTGATGAGTTTTTTGCCATAGAAAAGTTGGAATACATTAGATATAATGAAAAAATAAAATATGAATTTGTTATCTACAGTACTTATAGTAGTGATTTGCTTTCTTATACTAACAGATCTGACGAAGGTTTTGTTGAGTTTTGTGTGATTGAAGTTTTCAAGTTTTGGGTGATGTTACGATGGATGAAGGAATAAGGAGTAAGAAGAGCCTAAGCTTGGAGATGCCCATGGCATCCCAAGCTATTATCCAAAGAGAAGCAAGCAACTAAGCTTGGGGATGCCCCGAGTGGCATCCCCTCTTTCTTCTAACGACCATCAGTATTTTACTCGAAGCTATATTTTTATTCGTCACATACAATGTGTTTTGCTTGGAGCGGCTTGTATGATATGAGTCTTCGCTTGTTTTGCTTTGTGTTCTAATTCATGAATCCTTGCTGGACACACCTATTTGAGAGAGCCAAGATTATGCCATGACTTGTTAGAATTGCTATGTATGCTTCACTTAAAAATTTTATGAGCTATGGATTTTCTCTAGTGCTTCACTTATATCTTGTTTGAGCATGGTGTGCTTTAGTATTCTTGAAGAAATGCTCTCTTGCTTCACTTAGATTTATTTGAGAGTTAGTAAACATTTTAAGAAATTCTCTCTTGCTTCACTTGAATTATTTCGAGAGAAAGAAATATTATGCTCATGATCTTCACTTATATTTGTTTCAGCTTATCAAAAGCAACACATGAAAATTAGTCCCAAAGTGATAGATATTCAAGAAGGATATAATAAAAACTTTCATGAAGATGATTGGACAAAATAAACTTGATTCTTTGTAATAGTTTTGAGATATGATGATGTGATATTTGAGTCATGTTGATGAGTAATTGTGCTTTAGTAAGAATATTGGTGTTAAGGTTTGTGATTCCCTATGCAAGCACGAAAGTCAGTAGTCATGCAATGAAATTATGTCCTACTTGTGGTGCATTATTCGATGTTAATTATGCTTAATGCTAGCTTATGAGATTATTTGTTTCTTGGTTGGTCGCTTCTCAATCTTTTGCTAGCCTTCATTTTGCACTAAGTATGATCACTACTTGTGCATCCAAAATCCTTTAAACCAGTTTTGCCACATGAGTCCACTATACCTACCTATATGCGGTATTCTTTTGCTGTTCTAAGCAAATTTGTATGTGCCATCTCTAATTTTCAAAATAAATTTCTCTTTTGTTTGCTCGTACCGCTCGCGAAGAGGTGAGGGGTGGCCAATATTTTCCATGCTAGATGTGTTATTCTCACGATGAGTGTTTATTCACTTGTCATTGCACGAGAGTAAGGCAAAGGTATTAGGGATGCCCAGTCCCGAAATGAGAAATGAATTTACTTTATGTTGTCAAATAATAAATTCCTTGGAAAGTGTTGGTATGGAGGGCAACCGTGGATACGACTAGCCATGGAAAGTGAAAGTATGGTTGAAAAAGGAATACACTTTATTTTCTGTTTGGGAACCTCCTATGATATATCTAGCATGGAAAGTGTTGGGAGCTCTAAGTCGTTTTCGTTGGTGGAAAAAGTATGCCTCTCAAAATGTTTTTATCTCTCAATTTTCGCTTTGAGCTCTGGCAACTCTATAAATCCCTGTTTCCCTCTGTGAAGGGCCCTTTTTTTACTTTATGCAATTTTTATTTTAAATCTGAGTCTCCATCTTCTCTTATAAAGCACCAACTAGGAGGCACTATGATCGTACTTGAGCATTGGGTGTAGCTAATATACGAGTGTGTTTCATGAATGGACCAATGATTGAGCATGATGTGCTAGGGGTAACTTATTTTAGCATTGATATTTTGAAAGACATGGTTGCTTGTTGATATGCTTGAGTATTTAAGTCTCATGTCAAAACTAGACTATTGCTTTGAACCATATAAAAGTCCAAATTTCCATGCTATAAAGAAAAGAATATGATATGACATGTTAAGTAGCATTCCACATCAAAAATTCTGTTTTTATCATTTACCTACTCGAGGACGAGCAGGAATTAAGCTTGGGGATGCTGATATGTCTCCAACGTATCTATATATTTTGATTGTTCCATGATGTCATATTATCATTCTTGGGTGTTTTATAATCATGTTATTGTCATTTTATATCATTTTTTGGTACTAACCTATTGACATAGTGCCAAGTGCCAGTTGTTTTCTACATGTTTTTTACATCGCAGGAAATCAATACCAAACGGAGTCCAAACGTAGCGAAACTTTTTGTGGATTTTTTTGGACTAGAAGACATCCAATGGGCCAGAGAAGCACCTAGGGGGGGGGGGGTTCTCTGAGGGGAGCACAACCCACCAGGGCACGCCAGGAGGCCCAGGCGTGCCCTGGTGGGTTGTGCCCACCTCGGGTGCCCCCTGAACCGACTCTTTGTTCTATAAATGCCCCAATATTCCAGAAACCCTAGGGGGTCGACGAAAATCAATTCCAGCCGCCGTAGAGTCCAGAACCACCAGATCCAATCCAGACACCATCATAGAGAGGGGTGCATCATGTCCATTGGTGCCTCTCTGATGATGCGTGAGTAGTTCTTTGTAGTCCTACGGGTCCGTAGTTAGTAGCTAGATGGCTTCCTCTCTCTCGTTTGATTCTCAATACAATGGTCTCTTGGAGATCCATATGATGTAACTCTTTTTGTGGTGTATTTGTTGGGATCCGATGAACTTTGAGTTTATGATCAAATCTATCTTTTTACCCATGAAAGTTATCTGAGTCTTCTTTGATCTCTTATATGTATGGTTACTTATAGCCTCGTATTTCTTCTCCGATATTCGGGTTTTGTTTGGCCAACTTGATCTATTTATCTTGCAATGGGAAGAGGTGCTTTGTAGTGGGTTCGATCTTACGGTGCTTGATCCCAAAGGATGTATGGGAACCGACACGTATGTATCGTTGCTACTAAGGATAAAACGATGGGGTCTATTTCTACATAAATAGATCTTCTCTACATCATGTCATCGTTCTTATTGCATTACTCCATTTCTCCATGAACTTAATACACTAGATGCATGCTGGATAGCGGTCTATGTGTGGAGTAATAGTAGTAGATGCAGGCAGGAGTCGGTCTACTAATCTTGGACGTGATGCCTATATAATGATCATTGCATGGATATCATCATGATTATTTGAAGTTCTATCAATTGCCCAACAGTAATTTGTTCAACCACCGTTTGCTATTTTTCTCGAGAGAAGCCACTAGTGAAACCTACGGCCCCTGTGTCTCTTCTTCATTATATTTGCCTTTGCGGTCTATTTTATTTGCCTTTTAGTTTTAGATCTATTAAACAAAAAATACAAAAATACCTTGCTGCACTTTATTTTATTTGGCGTTCGATCTATCAATATTTACAACTCTCTCACGTCCGTTTGCCTATCTCTAAGCGCCGTTACCTAAAAGGGATTGACAACCCCTTTAACCCGTCGGGTTGTGAGTATTTGTTTTTTGTGTGCAGGTGTCGTTCACGTAGTGTTGCGTGATTCTCCTACTAGTTCGATAACCTTGGTCTCAACTTAGGGAAATACCTACCATTGCTGTGCTGCGTCATCCCTTCCTCTTTGGGGAAATACCGACGTAGTTCAAGCCAACATCAATCCCTTCCCATGCCGCTTTCCGTAGAATAACCTGCTAATGCCGTCCATCAACAAACCTGCTTAGTGAACTATTGTCGGATGGATGGCAGTCATCTAAAAAAATTATATCTCATATTTGGCACCCTATATCCATAAAACACATGCAATGTGAACTAGTCTACGTAGATCAAACAACTGACATAGGAATTGGCAGCCAACGGGCACCAAAATCGACACCAAACGGACACCAAAATCCACTTTACATCATCCAGAAGATCACCACAGTTCATCACCGAACAGATTCTAAACCAAAGCATCTAAAAGTGATAATAGTAAACGGAGGAGGTGCGTCTTCACCACTTCCTCGCCGGTCCTTCGCCTTTTGGTCGCCGCCGCAACTGTAGGCATTTGCGGATGGTGGTGGATGGTCGGAGCCGGAGCCATGGCGGTCGTCGTCATCTGAGGAGGAATCGGAGATGACGATGAGCCCCTTCATACGCCGGATGGCCCGGTACTGCTGTCGCTTGAGCTTGGCCACCCGAGCCGCCTTCGCCGCTACCTCTGCCGCCTCACGCTCCGACTACTCAATGGCTAGTCAGAGTGCCTTAGCATTCTTTCTCCGGAACTGGAGAGCATCTGTCTCCGCCGTCGTAAGCGAGCGACAGTAGACCCAAGCGAGGAGTCGCTCCTCCTCGTCGGGCACTTATGGCAACCCGCAGTGGTGGTGAAAGGATTACTCGGCCGCGTCCCTCTTCTTTGCCCACTGCCTCTAGCGGCGAGTGGAGCGCCTCCAAGTCTAGTGTGCGCATCCGCATGGCCGGTGGAGCAGCCACTAGCACCCACCACTGCCCATGTGAGAGTGCAACTATCCCTGGGTGTTTTTGGTAATTCCTAACAACATATAGCTCATTGAACTAATGCTCTTTTAAGATGATCATTTTAGAAAGTTCAATGTTTGGCATGGCATGGACTAGGAATGTGGACCCCTCAAAATGCTAAGGACACATGTTGGCTCAAGCTCAAGACTCTAAATTTTCATTTTAGTGATCCAAGATCACATTGAGTCCGTAGGAAAAGCCAATACTATTAAAAGGGGATGAGGTGTTGCTTAATGACTTACTTGCTCAAAATGCTTAGTGATATGCTCCAAAAGCCCTCAACCACTTTCTCATATCCACATATGTCCCAAACCAAAAGTCAAACTCAGCCCCACCGATTTGATCTATCTGGCGCCACCGAGTTCATTTGACATAGCCATATCCAGAAACCCTAATCAGTTCGGTCTCACCGATAGGGATCTCGATCTCACCGAGATGGGATTGCAAACTCTCTATTTCCCTTCGTAACGTTTCGGTCTAACCGAGATGAGCGATCGGTCCCACCGAGTTGGCAATGCAAACTCTCTGTTTCCCTTTCGTAATGTTTCGGTCTCACCGAAATTAGCGATTCGGTCCCACCGAGTTTGCCTGACCAACTCTCTGTTTGCCTATTACAGAAATCGGTCCTACCGAGTTTATGTGATCGGTCTCACTGAGATTACGTTATGCCCTAACCCTAATGAAATCGGTCCCACCGAGTTGAGATGTCGGTCCCACCAAAAAGCCTAACGTTCACATTTTGAACTGAATCGGTCTGATCGAGTTTCATGATTCGGTGCCACCGAGTTTGGTGAATTGTGTGTAACGGTTAGATTTTGTGTGGAGGCTATATATACCCCTCCACCCACTCGTTATTCGAGGAGAGAGCCATCAAAACGTGCCTACACTTCTACGATTCATTTTCTGAGAGAGAACCACCTACTCATGTGTTGAGACCAAGATATTCCAATCCAACCACAAGAATCTTGATCTCTAGCCTTCCCCAAGTTGCTTTCCACTCAAATCATCTTTCCACCAAATCCAAATCCACGTGAGAGAGAGTTGAGTGTTGGGGAGACTATCATTTGAAGCACAAGAGCAAGGAGTTCATCATCAACACACCATCTATTACCTTTTGGAGAGTGGTGTCTCCTAGATTGGTTAGGTGTCACTTGGGAGCCTCTGTCAAGATTGTGGAGTTGAACCAAGGAGTTTGTAAGGGCAAGGAGATCGCCTACTTCGTGAAGATCTACCCTAGTGAGGCAAGTCCTTCATGGGCGATGGCCATGGTGGGATAGACAAGGTTGCTTCTTCGTGGACCCTTCTGAAAGAAATATGCCCTGTGGCAATAATAAAGTTGTTATTTATATTTCCTTATATCATGATAAATGTTTATTATTCATGCTAGAATTGTATTAACCGGAAACTTAGTACATGCGTGACTACATAGACAAACAGAGTGTCACTAGTATGCCTCTACTAGACTAGCTCGTTAATCAAAGATGGTTAAGTTTCCTAGCCATTGACATGTGTTGTCATTTTATGAATAGGATCGCATCATTAGAGAATGGTGTGATGGACAAGACCCATCCATTAGCTTAGCACTATGATCGTTTAGTTTATTGCTATTGCTATTGCTTTCTTCATGACTTATACATGTTCCTATGACTATGAGATTATGAAACTCCCGAATACCGGAGGAGCACTTAGTGTGCTATCAAACATCACAGTGTAACTGGGTGATTATAAAGATGCTCTACAGGTGTCTCCGATGGTGTTTGTTGAGTTGGCATAGATCAAGATTAGGATTTGTCACTACGATTGTCAGAGAGGTATGTTTGTGCCTTCTCGGTAATGCACATCACTATAAGCCTTGCAAGCAATGTGACTAATGAGTTAGTTGCGGGATGATGCATTACAGAGACGAGTAAAGAGACTTGCGGTAGCATTGATTGAACTAGGTATGGTGATACCGACGATCGAATCTCGGGCAAGTAACATACCGATGACAAAGGGAACAACGTATGTTGTTATGCAGCTTGACTGATAAAGATCTTCGTAGAATATGTAGGATCCAATATGATCATCTAGGTTCCGCTATAGGTTATTGACCGGAGATGTGTTTCGGTCATGTCTACATAGTTCTCGAACCCATAGGGTCCGCACGCTTAACGTTCGATGACGATTCGTATTATGAGTTTATGTGATTTGATGTACTGAAGGTTGTTCGGAGTCCCGAATGAGATCACCAACATGACGAGGAGTCTCGGATTGGTCGAGACATAAATATTTATATATTGGAAGGTTATATTCGGACACCGGAATGGTTCCGAAGTGTATCGGGTATTTTCCGGAGTACCGGGGGGTTACCGGAACCCCCCGGGGGGGTTAATGGGCCTTCATGGGCCCTAGTGGAAGAGAGGAGGCAGCAGTCAGGTGGAGGCGCCCCCCAAGCCCAAACCGAATTGGACTAGGGGTTGGGGGCGGCCCCCTTTCCTTTCTCTCCTCCTCCTCTTTCCCCCTTCTCCTTGTAGGAATAGGAAAGGGGGGCCGAATCCTACTTGGAGTAGGACTCCCGCCCTTGGGCGCGCCACCCTTGGCCGGCCTCCTCCTCCCTCCCTCCTTTATATACATGGGGAGGGGGGCACCCTAGGACACACAAGTTGATCTTTTAGCCGTGTGCGGTGCCCCCCTCCACAGTCACACACCTCGGCCATATCGTCGTAGTGCTTAGGCGAAGCCCTGCGCCTATAACTTCATCATCACCGTCACCACGCCGTCGTGCTGACGGAACTCTCCCTTGGCCTCAACTAGATCAAGAGTTCGAGGGACGTCACCGAGCTGAACGTGTGCTGATCGCGGAGGTGCAGTGCGTTCGGTACTTGGATCGGTTGGATCGCGAAGACGTTCGACTACATCAACCGCGTTACTAAACGCTTCTGCTTTCGGTCTACAAGGGGATGTAGACACACTCTCCCCGCTCGTTGCTATGCTTCTCCTAGATAGATCTTGCGTGATCGTAGGCAAAACTTTTGAAATACTACGTTCCCCAACAGTGGCATCCGAGCCAGGTCTATGCGTAGATGTTATATGCACGAGTAGAACACAAAGAGTTGTGGGCGATAATAGTCATACTGCTTACCGCATGTCATTTTGATTCGGCGGTATTGTTGGATGAAGCGTCCCTGTCGGTGTCAAAACCGGCGGATCTCGGGTAGGGGGTCCCGAACTGTGCGTCTAGGCGGATGGTAACAGGAGACAAGGGACACGATGTTTTTACCCAGGTTCGGGCCCTCTCGATGGAGGTAATACCCTACTCCGCTTGATTAATATTGATGATATGGGTAGTACAAGAGTAGATCTACCACGAGATCAAGGAGGCTAAACCCTAGAAGCTAGCCTATGGTATGATTGTTGTTCGTCCTACGGACTAAAACCCTCCGGTTTATATAGACACCAGATAGGGTTAGGGTTACACAGAGTCGGTTACAATGGTAGGAGATCTACATATCCGTATCGCCAAGCTTGCCTTCCACGCCAAGGAAAGTCCCATATGGACACGGGACGAAGTCTTCAATCTTGTATCTTCATAGTCTAGGAGTCCGGCCAAAGATGATAGTTCGGCTATCCGGACACCCCCTAGTCCAGGACTCCCTCAGTAGCCCCTGAACCAGGCTTCAATGACGACGAGTCCGGTGCGCATATTGTCTTCGGCATTGCAAGGCGGGTTCCTCTTCCGAATACTTCATAGAAGATTTTGAACACAAGGATAGTGTCCGGCTCTTCAAAACAAGTTCCACATTCCACCGTAGAGAGAATAACCTTTGCATAGATCTACTGACGTATTCCGCGGCGTGACATCACACCACGGCCAGGCCTTTATACGAAATTTTTTTACTGTTCCACCCCAGCGCGTTTAGTGAGGCGGTTTCCTTGGCACGTCTTATCAAAGCGTAGATCGTGCCCCCTTATTCCGGGATTCTCATCAATACGAACGTGGGTAACCCGACCGTGCCCATTGGCATGCCTCCTCTATCGAAGGCGAGTCCCAATCGACCACGGGGAGGGCTCTTGGTATTCAACCTCTTTATAATGAGACCAAGGCCCTCTTCTTTTTTCCACCCTCCATCGAGTTCACCTCGCGCTTCAAGTTCTAACACCCAAAGCTTCAGATTTAGGCGCTTCGGACCTTCGACGATGTCCGGCTCCGACCAGCTCGGCCGATGGATGTCTTCTTCTGTCACAGAAGAAGGTGTGCTAAAGTTGCGAGACGCCAGGTATCTAACCGACGAGATTTCGCATAGGCTGCCTGCTCCAGGGTAGATCATTCCCACTCCCGAGCCCGACGAGAGCGTGGTGTTCGTGTCTCACTTCCTTCGGGGTTTAGGCTTCCCGACGGATCCCTTTGTGAGGGGGCTCATGTTTTATTATGGGCTGGATTTCCATGACTTGAATCGAGTCCATCCTCCATATCTCGTCATTCATTGTCGTATGTGAAGCCTTCCTCCATATTACCCCTCACTTTGGATGGTGGCTCAAGACCTTCAAGGTGGAGCCAAGATGATCGAGGGGCAACAAGCGAGTGCGGAGGGGCGGTCATAAGCAAGTGTGCGATGCTCCGTGGCCCGAGGGCTCTTTTCAAGAGGAGCTTGGTTTGTGGCAACGGAGTGGTTTTATATCACCGCTCCTGTGGGCACCAAATGGGTGGCGCCACCCGCCTTCCGCTCAGTCCACCACAAGCTGGCATCATGGGTCAACCGGGGGCTCGACTGGGGGCCGTCCAAGGACGTTCCTCTGTTGCAGGGCTGTATTCGAGGCCTCCAAGAAAGAGAGATCAATCTGGTCGTGGCGGCACATGTTATGCTGATTCGGCGCCTTCTGCCCTGCAAACGTCGCCCCCTCCGTCTGTGGGAGTTTAATCCGGAGGGACCACGAGCTCTCCAACATTTTATGGGCGCGACGCCCAAGGAGATGTACAAATTGTTCTTCGGATCACAAGAGAAGTGTCCTGACTTGACCGAGGACGCAGGTCCAAGCTGCAATCACCCAGATACTCAAGTAAGTAACCCTGTAACCGGACAGGCTGTTCATTCATTTATCATATATATGCCCTTTAAGGGAGCCGTTTCTTGAACAGGAGTGGATAGCCAAGGCAAAGTTGATAAGGTGTCCGTCTCCCCTCCCAGAGACCACGCCGGATCCCATGCTGACCAAGATGTTGAAGGCCGCGCCTTTTAAAGAAGGCGAAGGGGGGAGCAGGGAAGCAACTGCCTCCACGAAGGAGGCTTTCAAGGAAGAGGGGATCAGGGATCCTCCCCTCCAAGGGGATAAGAGGACCGCTTCCGACGACCCGGAAGCCAAGGCCTCAAAACGGGGAAAGAAATCTTCGTCAGAGAGTCCGACGCAGGGAAGTACCCCAGACGCACTATTTCCCCAAGGGGATCAGCCCTCCAGCGAGCCGTAAGTAAAAAGAAGGGGCCTTGTAATAAGGGACATCCTCAGTTATTTACGAAGATAACCGAAATTATACCTTGTAGTTCGGATCTCAGCCCTTCTCAGTGAGCTTGTCTTGAGGATCTTCTTAGGAGATGATGGAGAGCGAAATGCCTCCACCTGTCGCACCTTCATGCGAGGCGGACGACCTTGAGGTGTCGTCGCGGAGGGTTTCCCCGAGTCCGGCGGGGCCGGAAGGTCCGGCGCCAACTGGCGTGTGGTCGGAGGAGCTGAAGGATCTGCTCGGGCGAGCGGCTATCTCAGAAGATCACCATGCGCTAATGGGTACGGTGATTGAAAGAATTGCATCCGCTGAGAGCGGATTGCATGAAGCCGTCAGAAGCTTGCTGACGGGGTTCGAGGTACGCAAAAATGATGTACCTTCTGACAGTTATGCATATAGAATGCGCCCTGTATAGATAGTAGCCCCTGAGACTCGGTATGCTGTCACAACTGACGGCGTACCGAGGATCATAATCTTAGTATGAACATGTCGCCGTTCCTATGTAGGTGGCGGGCGTCCGCGTGCCATGGATCGATGAATTTGCCGAATTAAAGCGGCAACTTGACGAGGCAGATGCAGACATCGCGTTTGTCAATAAGCGGTTTGACGAGTCACAAGGTATGCGACTTCTTCACGGACGCCTGGTAAGGGAGTTTGACGCTCGTGCCTTACTACTTGTATGCTTAATGCAGGTGGTGCCGCTTCTGTGGAGGAGCTGCGGGCGGAACTCGCCCGAGCTAAAGAGCAAGCCAGAAATAGTAATGCGGCCGCTTTAAGGGCGGCCGAAGAGCTAAAAGTCGAACGGGCTGCTCACTGCCGAAGCAAAGAGGAAATGGCCGATATGGCCATAGAGTTGAAGAATGCTACCGACCGCTGCGGGGTTCTTGAAAAAGAGCGTCAAGCGGAGCAAGAGGACCTGAAAAAGGCCGCCGCCGAAGCCAAGGATGCCCGCTCCGCAATGAGAGCTGGAAAGGAGGAGCTGCGTTAGGCTGTGGATGTTGCTGCTGGAAAGCCTTTTCTGCTGCGGAGGAAGTTCACGGATCCGAAGTATGCTCGCTTGGACGGTTGTGGAGTTCGGAGGATGCTTATCTGGATTTAGCGGCGAGTGCCGCGGACGCGATCGGCGCTTAGAGGCCGAAGGGGCATGTAAGGGAAGAGCTGTTTTGGTCGCGATTCCATAGTCCGTAGCGTCCTCTTCCGTTAACCGATCGGTTGGCGAATGGGCCGAGCTGAATCGATTGTCCGGACTTGCCATGAAGCATGTCGTGACTCATTTGTGGCTGTGGAAACCTCGGTAGAAGAGTTATTTTGGCTTAGTGCAGCAGTTCCTTGGTGCGGTACCGCGTATCGACGCAATGAAGCGGTCGGCGTGCATTGAGGGTGCGCGGATGGCTCTTGCCCGTGTCAAGACGTACTGGGCAGAAGTGAAGGCCACCTACGTTGCATCCCCAGATTCGGACGGAAGCCGAGTACTAGTCGAGCGCTATTTTGAGGAAGTTCTTCCGGGTGCTCGTTTAATAGAGACGCAGTGCTCGAAGGATGTTATGTTTGAATGACATGTGTAACTTATGAAACAACATTTCAATATAATATAAGAGCTTTTTATACTTGTGCGTTCAAGTAGTAAACTACTCCTGTCTGGCCGTTGATGTATATGTATATATAACACGAAAGATGGTAGTCTTGACATTACGCACATAGTGCGGGGTGTTTGCAAAAGGCGCATTTTCACACTTAATCCAACGTCTTGGTCCTGTGAAGGAGGTGATAGCGTAGCAAACTAGGCAACCGGACTATAATGCTTTATCACTTTCACTTAGCCATAGGAGTTCGATGGTGGGGCTACTATATAGCCCCTAGGGGCACCGCTCTCCCGAATTGAGGCGTATGTGCCTGACCGAAACGGCCCTTCGTCGTCAATGCGGGAATTCTAAACATTCCGCTGGGTCATCGAGTGGTTGACCAGTCTCACGCCATATCATGACATCAGTTTTAGCTTTCTCCACCGAGGTGCTCAACCCAGCTCAGCAGGGGCACAATCGCGGTGGTTCTCCTAAGCGCTACCTTAGCCGATATAACGGAACGTAAGGTACCAAAACATGGGAGCCGGGCAAACCCAACATTTGACCAAAGACATGATTCGGAGCTGATGCATATAAGGCCTAACTCGAGACGCCGAACACTCCCTAAGGTATTCGGTCTTTATGAAAGCAGGCGAGAATAATGCCCTAAGCCCTGGTGTCCAGTGCACGCAAAAAATTACATTGCGGCCGATACCAAAACGCCAGCCTCCTCCTCGGTTATAGTAAGAAACCGGGGGATGTGTATCAACAAGAGACAGTAAAAAAGGTTTACGCAGGGTCTTAATCTGAAAAGAATCCTTGCGACGGGTCCCTGCTGCACGTCTACGCCTGTGTCCACGTTGTGCCGTATCCTGGACGGGTGTAGCACGGTGTTCATCTGTAAAAGAGAAGAGCTTAGTTGAAAAAATATCATGCGAGAAATGTACTTTATATTAAATAAACAGAGTACAGATCGGAAGGTGAATAAAATTGAGCTTTATTGTCTCCTGTTGTACGTGCGTGCAACCCCTTGTATGGGGGCATGCCGCTAGTAGGCGCCGGACTCGTCTAGCCGTGTTCGGGGTTTGAATGACCTATTCAGGTGCTTTGATTAGCGGAGCCGGATTGGTGTGGGGCTGTCAAGGCAGTCTAACGTTCCTCCGTGCTCGAGTAACACTTAATACTCCCTTTTAATGAGATGATGCTGCGTGGACTGGGCATTTTAAGTGTAAGAGATGCATAATGCGGTATTGCGTTAAAGCGGGCGAAAGCTTCACGCCCCAGTAGTGCTTGATAGCTACTTTCGAATGGGGCGACGTGGAAGGTTAACTTTTCGCGGCGGAAGTTGTCGGATGAACCGAACACAACTTCTAGCAGTAGGGAGCCCGTACAATGGGAGGCCTGGCATTACCCCTTTGAAGGAGGTGTTGCTATGGCGAATTTTGGTTGGGTCTATCCCCATTTTGCGAATTGTGTCCTGATATAGCAGGTTTAGATCGCTACCTCCGTCCATTAGGACTTGTGTAAATTGGAGTCCATCGATTATAGGATCTAATATCAAGGCAGTCCATCTTGCGCTCCGGATACTTCCGGAATAGTCCTGATGATCGAAGGTGATTGGTTTTGACAACCATCGTTGGGACTCTGCTGGGATAGACCGTGCAGCACGTGCTCCTATGGGCGCCGCTCTGTTTTTCCCTTTTGTCACTTGAAGTGAGTTCACTGTTTTGACTTTTTGTGGGAAATTCTTTTGTTTTCCGGGCTCGCTTGTGGTGCTCGTCATCATCCTCACTTGGTGTGTCGAGCCCCTTGTGTTCGGCGTTGAGTCTCACGGATCGCTTGAAGACCCAACAATCTCTGTGGGTATGGTTTGCAGGCTTCCCGGGAGTACTGTGGATTTGGCATATCTTGTCCAAGATTTTGTTTAAGTTGGATAGCTCATTGCTATTGTCCTTAAGGGGCAGTTTTTTATTGTTCTGCCGTGAGCTTTTGAATCCGGCGTTGACTGCCGCGCTCTTTGGACTGTTCCCCTTAATCCGGCGCTGGTCCTTGCTGCGTCGTGGTTTCCCATTCCCATCCCTGATATCGGGTGTACTTGGGTCGCTGTACTGCATCTTGCTAGCCAGCTATCCTCTCCCGCGCAAAAGCGGGTCATGAGGCTTGTTAGTGCAGCCATGGTTCTCGGCTTCTCCTGGCCGAGGTGTTCCATGAAGCCATTCGTCTCGGACGTTGTGTTTGAAAGCTGCTAAGGCTTGGCGTCCGGACGATCGACTATTTGGTTCTTTTTGGTGAGGAACCTGTTCCAGAATTTATGGCTGACTCTCCGGGTTGTTGAGTTATATGACTTAAATCGTGCGCATCCGGAGGACGGACATAAGTCCCTTGAAAATTTGCCCGAAAAGCATCCTCGAGCTCTTCCCAACTTCCAATGGTATTTTCAGGGAGGCTTCTGAGCCAATGCCGGGCTGGCCCTTTGAGCATGAGGGGTAAGTATTTTATGGCGTGGAGATCATCTCCTCTAGCCATGTGTATGTGGAGGATGTAATCCTCAATCCAGACTCCAGGGTCTGTTGTTCCGTCGTATGCCTCTATGTTTACGGGTTTGAATCCACCGGGAATTCGTGATCCGGCACCTCATCGGTGAAACACAGGGGGTGTGCGGCACCCCTATATTTGGGTGTGCCGTGATGTTCGGATATTTGGCGTGTTGCATTGCTTTGAAGAGCTTGCTTTCTCGGCCCATAGATGGACCTAACTGGGCCATCCTTTTGATGTGAATCCTTATGTGGATCGCAGACGGCTTGTGCGGCGCCATTTGCCGCTCTCTGTTTGCCGTGGGGTCGTCCATCCGACCGGGTGGCCTTCTTGCTTTTTGATTGTGGGGGCTCTACGGCCTCCTCATCAAATTCAGGCAGTAGTTTTCTCTTTGGGTAGCTCTTTGTTCGGCGACTGTCGCCGTATTTGTCTGCGGTGTTGAGTACTTTGCTCCATCTGATTCTGAGTGCATCTTCCGCTGTTTTGAGCTTCCGCTTACCTTTTCCGTGCTACGCCGCGATGGCGGCGAGCCTTTTGTGGAGGTTCTTCTGCTCCAACAATTTGTCTGGCGTGAGATCGTCCGGACTGTTATCTTCGCCAGGGGCGGGTTGTTTATCCAAGTTGTCCTTTTCGGACGGTTGCTCGATAGCATGTTCGTCGTCCACCGGTTCGCCCTGCTCTATAGCTGGGTCTTTGTCGAGGCAGGACTTGGTGCGGCGTTTACGTTGCCGTTTTGACTTCTTTTCGAGGGATTTATCCTTTGTAGTGTCCCGTTGTTCCTTGTCGTCACTTCCTTTAGGTGTATTCACCATGTATACATCATGGGATGAGGTGGTTGTCCAGTACCCTATAGGTGCTGGTTCATGGTTGTCTCCTACATCGTCGTCCATACCGTCGATGTCTTCAGAGTCGAAATCGAGCACGTCGTTTAAGCTTTCGACAGTGGCTACAAAGTGGGTGGTGGGTGGGCGTTGAATTTCTTCGTCATCCGCATCCCCACCTTCCTGACCGTAGTCCGGCCAGGGCTCTCTCGATAAAGAGAGAGACTTTAGTGAATTCAGGATGTCGCCAAAGGGCGAGTGCTGAAAGATGTCCGCGGCTGTGAACTCCATGACCGGCGCCTAATCGGATTCGATTGGCAGGGGCGCGGCGGGTTCGGAGTCCGGAGAGGAGTCCGGCACCTTGGAGTCACGGTCTTCGCAAAGGACAAGGATGGAGTTTGGCTCAATCGCCGTAAAGATCATAGCCCCCAAGGCGGTGTCCAACCACCCGTCATCGATCGGGGGAGTCGGCTCTGAGCTAAGGGTCGGAGCGGACGCTGGTGTGGCCTCCAGGGCACTGTTCGACGGCAGAGCTAGATCGTGCCCATCGAGACAGTGCGGCACGCTTGGCTGTGGCTCGAATCCGTCAAAGTTCAAGTCTCCGCGGACATCGGCCGTATAGTTCAAGCTTCCAAACCTGACCTGATGGCCAGGGGCATAGCTTTCGATCTGCTCCAGATGGCCTAGCGAATTGGCCTACAGTGCAAAGCCGCCGAATACGAAGATCTGTTCGGGGAGAAAAGTCTCACCCTGGACTGCATCGTTGCTGACGATTGAAGGAGCCATCGGGCCTATAGGTGACGACACAGAGGAACTCTCAAGGAAAGCACCAATGTCGGTGCCAAAACCGGCGGATCTCGGGTAGGGGGTCCCGAACTGTGCGTCTAGGCGGATGGTAACAGGAGACAAGGGACACGATGTTTTTACCCAGGTTCGGGCCCTCTCGATGGAGGTAATACCCTACTCCTGCTTGATTAATATTGATGATATGGGTAGTACAAGAGTAGATCTACCACGAGATCAAGGAGGCTAAACCCTAGAAGCTAGCCTATGGTATGATTGTTGTTCGTCCCTACGGACTAAAACCCTCTGGTTTATATAGACACCGGATAGGGTTAGGGTTACAGTAGTCGGTTACAATGGTAGGAGATCTACATATCCAGACGCCAAGCTTGCCTTCCACGCCAAGGAAAGTCCCATCCGGACACGGGACGAAGTCTTCAATCTTGTATCTTCATAGTCTAGGAGTCCGGCCAAAGATGATAGTTCGGCTATCCGGACACCCCCTAGTCCAGGACTCCCTCAGTCCCAGACTGGCATTACATGACCGCGTTCATGAGACTGGTTCTACCGCCGTGCTTCACACACGGGTGGCTAGTGGGTGTCTGTTTCTGAAAGTGCAATCATGCCCTTAATAATATTTTGATGTTGATGACAACATGCATGTTGGGACTAATCATGTTTATCAAGTATATCTCAGGATTATGTCGCAAGGGCTGTGTGTGGATCATGACTACGTACATAAATATATATACATATATCACTCAAGAGCAGAGACACAAGACAAAGACAGAAAGCTTCGGCTCCTTTTTTGGTTTGTTCTTGAGTATAGGGATCCCGCACTATTAAGAGGGGATCATTGGATTTCGTGAAAGAACTTGCTCAAACCCACAAAATTCCCTCACGTATCATCTCAAAATTCTTCCTCTAACTTATTCACAAATGTTGGTATGATTCTAAGACAATGGGCTCAACTATCACCGGACGACCAAAAGTCTACGGACGTCCGGCCTCTCTCAGCCAACCGGGCTTCCGGCTCTCCCCGGTTGTCCGGTGCATCTCCACAGAACAGATATTAGCGGAAGACCGATCCCACCGGACGTCCGGCCACTGGACGTCCGCTCACCTCCGGATATCCGGCGCACTTCAACAGAACGTTTAATAGCGGATTTCCGACTACACTAGACGTCCGGGCTCTGGAAAAGTTTGTGAGGGTTTGGAGAGCACCCCAAGGTCTACCACTAGTGGTTGAGAAACGCCTCCGTGGTGTTGTATCAAAGGGAGAATAGGGTGAGCCTTCGTGGCGTTGGTGTGCCTTCATGGTAACATCCACCTCTCTAACGGTGACGTAGCTTCCCTCCAAGCAAGTGAACATCGGCATACATCCTCGTCTCCCGGAGTTGCGGTTATTCCTAACCCTAACTCTCTACTTGTGGTTACTTGTCTTTTAACACTTACTTATATCATATTGTGCTTGCTTACTCACATACTTGGGTAACTTGTTTATCTTGCTTAGCTCTTAGCGTCACTCTTGCAATTGTTAGGCTCACTTTCATATTCCGCTCTATTGCCTAAAATTGCTAAGTAATATTTAAAATTCGTAATTGTACATATTCACCCCCCTATAGGTCCATCTCGATCCTTTCAATTGGTATCAGAGCCTCGTGCTCTATTCTTGTGGCTTAACGGCCCTAGAGCGAAATGAACCCCGATGGGACTCCACTTGTTGCAGATCCGAAGAATACGGGCGCGGCTTCCACGGAAGCTAAGTCCTTCACTTCAGAGGATCTGGAACGAGCTCTTGCTGAGCAAAAGGAGGAGCATGATGCCTCTCTTGAGGCCTTGGTCCAAATGAGGCTAGCCACACTAACCACGATGCTTGCACCACTTTCTGGTGGTGCGGCCTCGAGGCCAGCTGTGCCTACTCCTTCAATTGGCCAACAACCTCCTAGCAATGAACACTCCAGTGTTCCTTGGCTTTATGCAAGACCTCAAATAGAGAAACCTAAGTATAACCCTCAAGGCAAACCTCCTTTACTTGATCAAACTACCGACTTTGCTTTGTTGAGAGTTGCTATGTAGGATCATCTTCGATATGGAAATGATGAGATGTTGGAGATCTAGGAGTATGGCTACCAAGCTATTGACCCAAAGAATCTTGCACCAAGAGAGATATATGACAAGAATCTCAATGACACAGCAACCATGTGCATAAGAATTGGTATGACCGACAAGCAAAGGAGACCATACATACATGTCACAAGTGCCAAGGAATTATGGGATACCATTGTGAGAACCAAGACCGGTACCTCCACTCTCTGGCTTGCTCAATATGAAATTGCCAAGGGGCAATTGCAAAACTTTTGTATGGAGAAAGGTGAATCTCCCAAGCAACTTCTTGAGCGTCTCATGACTCTCACTGCGGACATCGATTCATGTGAATGTGACACGACACAAGATTGATTCAACTTGACTAAGAGATTTCTCGTGGATAAGTTGCTTCACGCTCTTGCTCCGTATCATCACCAAATGGTGTGGGACATAAGACAACACCATGGACTCAAGTAAATGA
Organism: Aegilops bicornis; assembly: GCA_021605145.1. NCBI lineage: Eukaryota > Viridiplantae > Streptophyta > Magnoliopsida > Poales > Poaceae > Aegilops > Aegilops bicornis. The sequence goes on from CM038669.1 coordinate 311,180,539, forward strand.
CTCTGGATGACATCATATCCACCTTCCAACTATTTGAAGAGTCAAAGGCAAATGCTACAAAACATCTTGATATGCATGGTACCTCAACATCAAAAATCAATCTTGCATTGAAGGCCAAGCATGTATGTGAAGAAGAGCAAAGTGAAGAAGAAGAAGATGATGATGATGAAGATGGTGATGAGATTGAATCTGATGAGGGCCCTTCATATGAAGACATGGCTCTCTTTGTCAAGAAGTTTAGCGCGGGAAAATTCAAAGGAAGATTCCAGAAGAAGAAAGTGAGAAAATGCTACAACTCTGAAGAAACCAACCACTTCTCCAATGAGTGTCCTTATGAGAAGAGAGAAGATAAACGAAGGTTTCTCAAGACCTTTCCCAAGAAGAAGTTGCCAAATCCTTTGAACTCCAAGCTCAAGAAGAGAGATGGGAAATCAGTGCTTGCTCAAGAAGAATCCGATCCGAATGATGTTAGTGGTGTTGCCGGAGTTGCTCAAGATTCTCAAAACACGTTGAGGCTAGTCAACAAGAGTGGTGATGTTGTCACCTACAACCACATGAAGGACTACAAGGGCAACGCTCAAAAGTGCCTAATGGCAAAGGGCGTGATAGAAGATGGAGAGGACCAAAGCTCTCCTGACAAGGTCAAGGTAACCCCACGATCAAACCCTCCTCTTTTCACTTCTCCTACTCCTAGTGATGAGTATCTTGATGCGGAGGATAGTTATGAGTATGATGATATAGATGATCCTATGCTTGCTAAACTAAATAAGTTCATGTGCTCCCTCAAAGGAAAGAAGCTCACTATGTTTCGTATGCTTATGGAGATGGTGAGTAAGCACACCATCACCATTAAGGAACTCGAAACCCTCGTCACTGAGGAAAAGGAAAAATATGAAATCCTTGAGCGGAAAGTCCAATATGAGGAATCACGAAATGATGAACTATGCTTGAAAATTGGTGCAAACATTGATGTTCATACTAAAGATCTTGCCTCCTTGAAAAAGGCTATTGACTCTTGCGAAGAGTTGATGAATGATAAAAGTAAGCTTGTGAAGTCTAATGCTTCTCTCTCTGAGGATTGTGAGCTCCTATCCGTGTCCCCCAAGACCAAGGAAGATGTAACATCCAAAAATTCTAAATTTTGGAATGTTATATTAAATAGATAGTTATGATTGATTGTTTGATAGATTGTGTGAAACTGAGTGAAATTTGAAACTTTTTGAAAGTTAAATGAGAGGGAATAAAAGGACTTTCCCAAACTTTCATTTTGCACATATGATCTCCATGAATTCAAATTCATCTCATCACAAAACCATAGAGTAAGATAATATGACTTCTTCCATTTAAATAAATGACAATATTTTAATTCCATTTGGAAATATTTCAAATTCAGAAACTTTAAGCAACTCAATGATTTTCATGAGACAAGATAAAATGACTTCTTCAAAACATATGAAATATGAGTTGAAGTTTAAAAGGATCAAATATAAGGTCCCTTTGAAATTATTTTCAATTTGGAGTTATTTGGTTTTTATTCAAATTATTTTTCTCCAAAAATAAAATCTACGGAAAATAGGGTAAAATGATTCCCTACATCAGAAAATTGGAGAGAAATACATTTGAAATCATTTTGGTTTATTTAAAATGATTTTTACTGGGTTTTATGGCACCAATAGCACTCTTTGATTTATTTAAAATTTTGTGTATTTTATTTGACGTTAAGAAAATGTTTACATTGTAGAAAATCTTTTTCTGAAAATTTTAATATATTATATGCCTATATAATATTTTTGTTTTTATTGTTTTTATTTATTTCCATTTGTCTGTGTTTAAAAAAAACTTCTCCTCGCTGAACTAGGCCGGCCCAAAGAACTGGGCAGTAACGGCAACCCATCAAGGCCGTCCCGACCTCCGTCGAAGACTGCTATGCCTTGGCGCCACCGCCTCTGCTTGCCCCCTCCCCCACGCCACCGCGCCTATAAAGCCGCCGCCCAACCCCCTCTACTCCTCCCAAGCAGCCCTCGCCACCGCCGCGCTTGCGCCGCCGTACCACTCGAGCCGCCTCCCCGCGCCGCCTCGCCTTGCCGGAGCCCAGCGACGTCGCCCATTCTTGAAAGTCGCCACCAGAACCGTCTGTCGCCTCGCCAAAGAGCCGCCGGAAACCGCCGCCGTCGACGAAACCACCACGGGCCGGTAAAATCGTCGCCCCGGTCCGATCTGGGTTTTCTCGGTTTTCTTTAAAAACCCGTTTTTTATTTTATCTAGTTATTTAGTGAACGTTCATCGGTTTAGCCTCGGTAGTGAACGAGTTCGTTCGTTACCGTTCGGTAGCGAACGTTCGTTATTTAGATTTTTTTCTTTTTTCTGTTTATTTTGTCAGGGACCTATCCGTGAATATTCTATTTATAGATTAGTCCCTGTTCTCAAACAGTCACAACTTTTTGCTCGCTTATCCAAATCCAACGAAACCAATGCCCACTTCTTCATTATGATCCCCTCTATCCAGTAATCAACTTAAACATATTTTTGAAAGTTTTAAAATTTGTTTTCAAACATATTTGATTTCAAACTTATTTTGTTCATAACTCGAGTTTTATAACTCCGTTTGAGTTGATTCTTTTTGCTAATTGAAGCTCTTGACCTAAACTTTCTGATAAGGCCAAATTCACCCAATTTTGGTACTGTTAGAAATTGTTTTCCATTGCAAGAGTTATTTGATTATTTTCAAAGTTTTCCGAGATATTTTCTTTGATTCTTTTGCTTGATTGCTTATGTGTGGTTACTATTGCTTGCTTATGATAGATTGACCGGAGTGTGACGAGTAGAACTTTTAGGAGTTATGAGTGCGAATCATCTTCATCAACATTACAAGGCAAGTTCACACTTTGATCATACTTTTCATACCTAGTTTTTATGCATTAGTTTCACCCTCAAACATTGCATGAGTAGGATTGATAACATGTGGGTTTTGGGAAGTAGTTGATGAGGTAGAACCTATTGTCCTTTATATCAAACCCTTGGGAGTTACTTCTACACTATGCTTATGTTGCCATGCTATGCTCGTAGACGTGGATTGGGCTTGAGTGATCCATGACAGATGTGAGATTGTTAATTTAATGGGTAACCTAAGGTGGCTACTTAAACACACATCTGGGTGGATTGGTTGCGGTCACCTGGGGATATACCAGTGTTGTCCTTTGGTTCGCCACCCAGGCTCAAAGGAATCATAAGATTATTCATGCTAGAAACTTCCATGTGCAGCCACAAGCTATTATGGGCTCTAGCATAGTTGAGTATGTTGCATGACCTCTTTCAGTGGTGGGCTAGCAGATGTAGGGAAAGTAGGTGTAACTGTTCACCCAGAGTAAAGAGTTAATGTTTCTGAAAGACTGTGTCTCGGTCATCCATTTCTCAAACACCATGTAGTGCGAGAAATCCAACGGAGGAGATCGGGTCTTGTGGGGAAAAGTGCGCAAACCTCTGCAGAGTGTACAAACTAATCATGGTTAGCCGTGTCCCCAGTTATGGACATCTTGAGTATCTGGTTCTTGACTCATCATGTTGATCTCATCACTCTAAGTTAATTTGTTGGGTTGTTAATTACTTTTTAATTGGGATTGAAATGGGGATTTACCATTCTCAATGTTCTCAACAAACTTTGTAGTTAAATAAAATATATTCCTTTGCAGTAGGGAAAAATTGGTTTTACGCAAAAACAATAACCATAGAGCCTCCACCAACCATATATGCATGTAGTGATAGCTATTATTCATCATTATCCTATGGTGTGAATTTGCCAGTACATTCAATGTACTGAGCCTTTGTGGCTGCAACATCTCATATTGCAGGAATCTTACGACGAGTAATTGATGTGTTAGGGTTACTATTTCTACACTCAACTTTGCCGTTGGTGTTGATGGGAATCCACAACCTTATTGTTACTTCTGCTATTTGGATTGAGGTAACAATATTTATGTTACTTTATACATGTGATTTACCTCTATTATAAATCCTCGAGTACTATGTGTGTCAGCATACCGATCCAGGGATGACACTGAAGCACAGAGACTTGACCGTCTGAGGACGGGTCGCTACAAGATGGTATCAGAGCACATGTTGACCGTAGGATGTGACCCCTAGAAACTGGCAAGCCCATAGGAAAGATTTTCTCTAAAAACTTTACTTTCCAAAAGATCTTTTACCTCTCTTCTTTTCTGAGCTTTATAAAAAATACCCTTTTAGTTAGACTATACCCCTTTTCTCTTTTGACCCCACGAAGATTTGACTGATGAGACCACTCCAAGAAGTACAAGATATCGGACAACTAAGACCACTTTGGAATGAAGAGGATTTTACCGTGCATTATAATAATTGAAATTGCAACTGTTGAAGACTCCGAAGACTAGGAGAATCTGAAGGCTTTGAAGAATTTCCAGATTGGTATGACCAAGGAAGGTTACCCTTATGGAACTTGTGAGACTATTAGAGCTGTCAATACCCGAGATCAAGGTGTCGGAGAAAGACCGGAACATGGAGCTTTAAAACTCAAAGTTTTTGTCAAGAAAACCCTAAGGGAGGAGATATCAACTAAGGAGTGATAGCTCATGGCAATGACATGGGCATGAACACGGCTATCCATCGCTCGCTTATGCTATTGTCACCGTGCTGAGTTAAGCATGCATTTCTTCGGAAGGATTGGATGGTAGAAGGTTGATGGAGCATCTATCAGCAAAGGATGCAATTTTAACCTTAGTTGGTGTATCACCAGGATCTGGAGTATTACATCAAGAAGTTTAAGATGGACCTTTAGGAAGCCGTATTTGATAAGCAAGTATTTCATGAAGAACTCAGAACCCAGAAGCTGAAAGTAGCCAAGCTGGAGGAGCAAAACCTCGAGATACCGGAGATTCGGCAGGAACCGAAGGTCAATAGGACCATGGTTCATGCTAAGGATGTTGAAACCCAGGAGTTTGGAACACAACTCCAGAAATATTAAAGGACGTCATGAGAGACTTCGTGTCAACAGAGGTGATCTGACAAAAGAACTTGAGAAGGTCAAGCACGATCGGAAGAAGCCATTGGAGACATGAACAAGACTTGAAGAGTTTGTTGTTTTTGAAGATTTATTGACCTTTAGAAGACCAAACCCCTGATATATACCTACGTTAGATGCGACGATTGTGAGCTGTCATTTGTTTGATGTTTTTTCGACAGCCACAAATAAAATCTGTCTTTTCAAAACTTTTGTTTGTATTGTGTGCATCCCTCTCTATCTCTCTTATCCCACCCCAAAACCCATGGACCCAATAGAGGATGAATGGAGATGAACTCATATTTTCTGGACGGATGAGTCAATTGGAGACAGACCGATGGATCCAGAACATGGAAGATCATATGGAGTATAACACGATAGCCGGAAAGGATATGACCCAGCACACTCTTCAGTGCTTTGAAAGAGGTGTTGCTACTTTGTGGAGGATGCGCCAAACCATCAATGGATGGCAAGGAGTAACCACTTGGAAAGAATTTAAGTTGACTTTGCCAAAGTCTCGGTTTGTGTCCCAATAATTGAAGCCTAATGGAAGTGATATGAAGAAACCTTGTGCATGCAAGCTCTGTGGAGAAATAGGACACAACCATAAGGAACACAAGGATGAATGCCCAAATTGTGAAGAAAGTCACCCAGCTGAAGAATGCCCAACTAGGAAGATTACTTGTTTCTTGTGTGAAGGGACTACCCACTACCCTGTCCAGTGTCACCCTTACCCCATGGTACAAAGAACCATCCAGCAGAAGAAAGAAGTAATGAAAGGAGCCCTCATGGAAATTTTAGAAGAACCTATGACAAGGGAAGAGGTGGAGGACACACCCAAAGAAGACCCAATTAAACCCTGCACCAAGTCCTGCTATTCATGTGGAGAAGAAGGACACATTTCCCAGAATTGTCTGAATGGGGAACTAGTAGCATTCCCGACGGTGGAAGTAGAGTATGACCCACAGGGAATAGAAGCCCTGATTGGCACAGAAAATTCCAGGAAGAGAAATAGAATGTATCCCCAAAACAACCCAATTTCTACAAAGAAGGACCTGAGTCATATCACCTGTTTCAGGTACAAAGAGTCAGGACACTACTTCAGCAGTTGCCCAAAAAGGAAGCTGAGGACCCAAGGAGGCTATGTAGTCATAAGGAAACCATGAGACGTGTCAGAAGTAGTATGTTTCTGCTGTAATGAAGCAGGGCACTTTGTCAGGGATTGTCCCAAAGAGAAGGAGGCTTGTGCTAAATAGTTGAGTTTGTGAGAAGTACAGTAGTAGTAGTGGGAACAATTCTTTTATATCGAGGCGTTGAGTTGAGGCATGTAATGGAAATGCAGGAGATTGAAATGATTTGAGAATTAATGAAGTTAGCATCGTTGGTACTGGTTTGGATTTTATGAGTGGTGACTCTATGAAGGAAGATTTTACCATTTTCGAGGATATGAGAAATATGGTTTGTGGAAGAATTTGTGCATCTCAAGGGTGGTAGTACCCTGTGAGGACACTTGACCTCTGGAAAGGGGTATGATATTCCACGGAGTGGACTTTGGACAAAATAAGTACGGGTTTTATCTCGATATGTGGGATACCCCAAGAGTATGAAGAGATGAAGTACTATTGGATATAAAGGAGGTAGAAGGTTGGCAATATGGACCAATTGCAACTCCATGATGAGTCGGAGTAACCACGTCTTAGTTTGGTACCAATAGAAGGAAGAGAGACAATACAATTGGATGGATTTAAAATGCTAGGAAGCTGGAAGTTGGATTAATGATCAGTTGCCCCGATGATGAGTTCAAGGTTTACAAGTGAGGAGATGGGCCATAACCCACAGGCCCCAGGACCCGCCAATTAGCAAGCACACTCTTGCTGAAGGAAAAACCCTGGAAGAAGGCAGAACTTTATCGATAGACGATCTTATAGGAGTCTATGAAAAACCTGAGAGTTGTAAAGGAACGATAGATGTTTGTTTGGCTTGCAGAATCTATGGATTCTTCCGAACTTAGTTCGTCGACAAGAGAAATTCTGCAATGCTTCTGAGGATGATCGAGTGTTAGAAAGCGAGATTCGCTAAACCGTATACAAGGTAATGATTTGGGTGCGAGATGGATTGATCACCATACCGACTTACTCTTATTATTCGCCTTGCTATATGGGATGGTAAATCTGTGTGACTTGCCTATAGTAGAGAGACGACGATCAAAACCTTGTTTGAACCTTAGAATGGTATATCAATCTTCCCTTGTACAAGGTAGCTGTTGCCAACCGTAGGTCATACGGTGAGGTTCAACCCAGACCCATTTCCTGCAGGAGAAACCATAAATTGTTGACCACCATGAGGTATCGATAGTTGTTTAGTATTGGCGCCAGACCCGTCAGCTAAGAAGACCCAGTCACAGAGGAACCGTACCAAGATGAAAGGACAGAAGTATTGAGGAAAATGTTATGCCACTACCGGAAGAGCCAGAGAAGGAATTTTCCTGAGAATCTGAGAAGATCGACACTGCCAACCATAAGGATGGAGTATATGGGTTTTGATGGAACCGCAACAGTGCTTCTAAGGGTGGTAGCACCCCAGACCCCCTGTAACGATCGATGGATTTTGAGAAGACCCCAAACCTAACCTATTTCTTTCTAGCCTCTCCGAATCTCGAGGACGAGATTCATTTTAAGGGTGGTAGGTTTGTAACATCCCAAAATTCTAAATTTTGGAATGTTATATTAAATAGATAGTTATGATTGATTGTGTGAAACTGAGTGAAATTTGAAACTTTTTGAAAGTCAAATGACAGGGAATAAAAGGACTTTCCCAAACTTTCATTTTGCATTTATGATCTCCATGAATTCAAATTCATTTCATCACAAAACCCTAGAGTGAAGATAATATGACTTCTTCCATTTAAATAAATGAAAAGATTTGAATTCCATTTGGAAATATTTCAAATTCAGAAACTTTAAGCAACTCAATGATTTTCATGAGACAAGATAAAATGACTTCTTCAAAACATATGAAATATGAGTTGGAAGTTTAAAAGGATCAAATATAAGGTCCTTTTGAAATTATTTTCAATTTGGAGTTATTTGGTTGTTATTCAAATTATTTTTCTCCAAAAATAAAATATATGGAAAATAGGGTAAAATGATTCCCTACATCAGAAAATTGGAGAGAAATAAATTTGAAATTATTTTGGTTTATTTAAAATGATTTTTACTGGGTTTTATGGCACCAATAGCACTCTTTGATTTATTTAAAATTTTGTGTTTTTATTTGACGTTAAAAAATGTTTACGTTGTAGAAAATCTTTTTATGAAAATTTTGATATATTATATGCCTATATAATATTTTGTTTTATTGTTTTTATTTATTCTCGTTTGTCTGTGTTTTAAAAAAAACCTCTCCTCATTGGCCCTGGGCCGGCCCGATAGCCAAGCCCAGCCAGTAGTCCCGACCTCCGGTCGGAGAGCCAGCTGCCGCCTTGACGCCGCCGTGCTCATACGAACTCTTGCCGCCGCCTCTGCCGCCCCTCCCTCACGCCACCGCGCCTATAAAGCCGCTGCTGACCCCTCTTCTCCCCGATCAACCTCGCCACCGCGCCTTTGGCCGTCCCTTCGAGCCGCCTCACAGCGCCGCCTCGCCTCGCCCAGCCCAGCGACACCGCCACGCCAAGTCGGCCTTTGAATCGCCGCTGTCCGCCGCCTCACCGGAGAGCCGCCGGAAACCGCCGCCATCGGTGAAACAACCACGGACCGGTAAAACCGTCGCCCCGGTCCGATCTGGTTTTTCTCGGTTTTCTTTAAAAACTCATTTTTTTTTATTTTATCTAGTTATTTAGTGAACGTTCATCGGTTTAGCATCGGTAGTGAACGAGTTCGTTTGTTAGCGTTCGGTAGCGAACGTTCGTTATTTAGATTTTTTTTCATTTTTCTGTTTATTTCGTCAGGGACCTATCCGTGAATACTCTATTTATAGATTAGTCCCTGTTCTTCAAATGGTCACAACTTTTTGCTCGCTTATCCAAATCCAACAAAACCAACGCCCACTTCTTCGTTATGATCCCCTCTATCCAGTAATCAACTTAAATATATTTTTGAAAGTTTTAAATTTGTTTTCAAACATATTTGATTTCAAATTTCTTTTGTTCATAACTCGAGTTTTATAGCTCTGCTTGAGTTGATTATTTTTGCTAATTGAAGCTCTTGACCTAAACTTTCTGATAAGGCCAAATTCACCCAATTTTGGTACTGTTAGAAATTGTTTTCCATTGCAAGAGTTATTTAATTGTTTTCAAAGTTTTCCAAGATCTTTTCTTTGATTCTTTTGCATGATTGCTTATGTGTGGTTACTATTGCTTGCTTACGATAGATTGACCGGAGTGTGACGAGTAGAACTATCAGGAGTTATGAGTGTGAATCATCTTCGTCAACAGTACAAGGCAAGTTCACACTTTGATCATACTTTTCATACCCAGTTTTTATGCATTAGTTTCACCCTCAAACATTGCATGAGTAGGATTGATAACATCTGGGTTTTGGGAAGTAGTTGATGAGGTAGAACCTATTGTCATTTATATCAAACCCTTGGGAGTTACTTCTACGCTATGCTTATATTGCAATGCTATGCTCATAGACGTGGATTGGGTTTGAGTGATCCATGACACATGTGAGATTGTTAATTTAATGGTTAACTTAAGGTGGCTACTTAAACACACATCTAGGTAGATTGGTTGTGGGCACTTGTGGATATACCAGTGCTGTCCTTTTGGTTCGCCACCCAGGCTCAAAGGGATCATAAGATTATTCATGCTAGAAACTTCCGTGTTCAGCCACAAGCTATTATGGGCTCTAGCATAGTTGAGTATGTTGCATGACCTCTTTCAGTGGTGTTCTAGCAGTTGTAGTGGGAAAGTAGGTGTAATCACAACCCAGAGTAAAGAGTTAATGTTTACGAAGGCTGTGTCTCGGTCATTCGCTTCTCAAACACCATGTAGTAGAAATCCAACGGAGGAGATCGAGTCTTGTGGGGAAAAGTGCGCAAACCTCTGCAAAGTGTACAAACTAATCATGGTTAGCCGTGTCCCCGGTTATGGACATCTTGAGTATCTGGTTCTTTAATCATCATGTTGATCTCATCACTCTAAATTAATTTGTTGGGTTGTTAATTAATTTTAATTGGGATTGAGATGGGGATTTACCATTCTTAATGCTTTCAACAAACTTTATAGTTAAATAAAAAATATATTCCTTTGCAGTGGGGAAAAATTGGCTTTACGCAAAAACAATAACCATAGAGCCTCCAGCAGCCATATATGCATGTAGTGATAGTTATTATTCATCATTATCCTATGGTGTGAATTTGCGAAGACATTCAATGTCTTGACCCTTTAATGGCTGCAACGTCTCATGTTGCGAGGAATCTTCTGACGAGTAAGTGATACGTTAGGGTTACGATTTCTACACTCAACTTTGCCGTTGGTGTTGATGGGAATCCACAACCTTGTTGTTACTTCCGCTATTTGGATTGAGGTAACAATATTTACCTTACTTTATACATGTGATTTACCTTTGTTATAAATCCTCGAGTACTGTGTGTGTCAGCATACCGATCCAGGGATGACACTTAAGCATAGAGACTTGACCGTCTGAGGTCGGGTCACTACAGAAGAAGAGCTCACCCTTCTTAAAAAGAGTTTTGAGACGCTCAAGCTTACTTATCTTGAAACTCTAGCCAAGGCTTACTCTTCTCCTATTATCAATTGATGCTTGTACTACTAACTCTAGTAGTGATCTAGCATCTATTCTTGAGGAGAATCGCTTTCTCAAGGCTCAAATCGAGAAAGGTCTCATGACATGTGCTCAAGGGCAAAATAACCTTAATGAGGTATTGAGGCAACACAATGAGGTGTTTGGGAAAGAGGGGCTCGGGTTTGACCCAAGCGCAAGCAAGAAGAAGACGTCTTCTCAAAAGTGCACCACCCCTCTAAAAAGAAACTTTTGTATGAGAAGGGCACAAGGAGAAAGGTAAGGTTGTAGTGGGAAGGCCAGAAGGGGCATGCCCACTCTCAAAAAACCAAAAGAGTTCATGCCTCCATCCTATGTACTTTGTAAGACTAAGGATGGAGAAGTTTATGCAAAGTTTGTTGGTCCTGAGAATGCATTTCGGTTTTATGTTATTTGGGTCCCTAAGACCTTTGTGACTAACCTGAGAGGTCCCATTGCAAAATGGGTGCCTCTAACCACGTAATAATTGTGTTTAGGTTGCCTTCTCCGGTGGAGTAAAATGGCTAATTGATAGTGGATGTACCAATCATATGACCGGAGATAGAAATTGCTCTACAATTGCATGGAAGCTATTCTACCATTTATGAGCATTATGTTTGGTGGAGGATCAAAAGGAGAGGTACTCGGGTTGGGAAAGGTGGCTATCACAAATTACATGTCTCTTGCAAATGTCATGCTTGTCCAATGCCTTAAATACCATTTGCTTTCTGTTCGCTAGTTGGCTTCTGTTGGTTATGATACACTCTTTGGACTAAAAGATGTGAAAGTCGTTAAGAGAGATACTCTCGAAGTGGCCTTTGTTGGAGAGTTGGATGGCAACCTTTACATGGTGATTTCTCGAAAGAGAGCACATTCCATGCAACTTGTCTAATGGCCAAGGCCGACAAGGGGTGGCTATGGCATCGCCGGCTAGCCCATGTCGGCATGAGAAATCTTCAAGATCTCTTAAAGGGTTATCACATCCTTGGACTAACCAATGTCTCTTTTTGAGAAAGATTGTGTGTGTAGTGCATGCATAGCCGGGAAGCAACATCAATCAAAGCACCCACCCAAGAATATTGTGTCTACTTCAAAGCCTTTGGAGCTCCTTCATGTGGATCTTTTTGGGCCTCCTTCATGGGATATTCTTGGTGGGAAAAAGTATGGACTTGTCATTGTTGATGATTACTCAATATATACATGGGTCTTCTTCCTCAAATCCAAGGACGAGACGAAGATCACCTTCATAGATTTTGCCAAGCAAGCACAACACAAGTTTGACAAAGAAGTGATAATGGCTCTGAGTTCAAGAACTACACCTTGGAAGTTTCTTAGTGATGAAGGGTTTGAGCATCAATATTCAGCTCCATACACTCCCCAACAAAATGGTATAGCAGAAAGGGAGAACCGCACACTTGTGGAGATGGCAAGGTCCATGTTGGATGAATACAAGTCACCACATAGTTTTTGGGCCGAGATTGTCAACACCGCATGCCATGCATCAAACCGGCTCTTCCTCCGCACTATATTGGAAAAGACTCCATATGAGCTCCTAATGTTGGAAATATGCCCTAGAGGCAATAATAAAAGGATTATTATTATATTTCCTCGTTCGTGATAATTGTCTTTTATTCATGCTATAATTGTATTATCCGGAAATCTTAATACACGTGTGAATACATAGCCCACAACATGTCCCTAGTGAGCCTCTAGTTGACTAGCTCGTTGATCAATAGATAGTCATGGTTTCCTGACTATGGACATTGGATGTCGTTGATAACGGGATCACATCATTAGGAGAATGATGTGATGGACAAGACCCAATCCTAAGCATAGCACAAGATCATGTAGTTCGTTTTGCTAGAGCTTTTCCAATGTCAAGTATCTTTTCCTTAGACCATGAGATCGTGTAACTCCCGGATACCATAGGAGTGCTTTGGGTGTACCAAGCGTCACAACGTGGCTGGGTGACTATAAAGGTGCACTACAGGTATCTCCGAAAGTGTCATTGGGTTGACACGGATCGAGGCTGGATTTGTCACTCCGTATTACGGAGCGGTATAACTGGGCCCACTCGGTAATGCATCATCATAATGAGCTCAGAGTGACCAAGTGTTTGGTCACGGGATCATGCATTATGGTACGAGTAAAGTGACTTGCCGGTAACGAAATTGAACGAGGTATTGGGATATCGATGATCGAATCTCGGGCAAGTAACATACCGATTGACAAAGGCAATTGTACACGGGGTTGCTTGAATCCTCGACATCGTGGTTCATCCGATGAGATCATCAAGGAGCATGTGGGAGCCAACATGGGTATCCAGATCCCGCTGTTGGTTATTGACCAGAGAGCCATCTCGGTCATGTCTACGTGTCTCCCGAACCCGTAGGGTCTACACATAAGGTTCGGTGGCGCTTAGGGTTGTATGAATATGAGTATGTAGCAAACCGAATGTTGTTGAGTCCCGGATGAGATCCCGGACGTGACGAGGAGTTCGAAATGGTCCGGAGGTAAAGAATTATATATAGGAAGTGTTGTTTGACCATCGGGAGAGTTTTGGGGTCACGGATTGTCTGGGACCACCGAAAGGGTCCCGGGGGTCCACCGGGTGGGGCCACCTATCCCGGAGGGCCCCGTGGGCTGAAGTGGGGAGGGAACCAGCCCCTGGTGGGCTGGTGCGCCCCCCTTGGCCCCCCCTGCGCCTAGGGTTGGAAACCCTAGGGGTGGGGGCGCCCCACTTGCCTTGGGGGGCAAGCCTCCCCCCTTGGCCGCCGCCCCCTTGGGAGATCTGATCTCCAGGGCCGGCGCCCCCCCTGGGGGCCTATATAAAGGGGGGGGAGGGCAGCTGCACCCTGAAGTCTTGGCGCCTCCCTCCCCCTGCTACACCTCCTCCTCCTCCCGTAGTTGCTTGGCGAAGCCTGGGAACCTGCTGCATCCACCACCACGCCGTCGTGCTGCTGGATCTTCATCAACCTCTCCTTCCCCCTTGTTGTATCAAGACGGAGGAGACGTCACGCTGACCATATGTGTGTTGAACGCGGAGGTGCCGTCCGCTCGGCGCTAGGATCTCCGGTGATTTGGATCACAACGAGAACGACTCCCTCAACCCCGTTCTCTTGAACGCTTCCGCACGTGATCTACAAGGGTATGTAGATGCATCTCTCTCTCTCTCTCGTTGCTAGATGAACTCATGGATGGATCTTGGTGAACGTAGGAAAATTTTATTTTATGCAACGTTCCCCAACAGTGGCATCATGAGCTAAGTCTATGCGTAGTTCTCTATTGCACGAGTAGAACACAAATCTGTTGTGGGCGTAGATGTTGTCAACTTTCTTGCCATTACTAGTCTTATTTTGCTTCAACGGTATTGTGGGATGAAGCGGGCCGGACCGACCTTACACGTACGCTTACGTGAGACAGGTTCCACCGACTGACATGCACTAGTTGCATAAGGTGGCTAGCGGGTGTCATCTCTCCACTTTAGTTGGAGCGGATTAAACGAAAAGGGTCCTTATGAAGGGTAAATAGAAGTTGAAAAATCACGTTGTGGCTTTTTCAGAGGTAAGAAAACGTTCTTGCTAGAACCCTATTGCAGCCACGTAAAAGATGCAACAACAATTAGAGGACGTCTAACTTGTTTTTGCAGCAATTGCCTTTGATGTGATATGGCCAAAAGTTGTGATGAATGATGAATGATATATTGTGATGTATGAGATCATGTTCTTGTAATAGGAATCATGACTTGCATGTCGATGAGTATGACAACCGGCAGGAGCCATAGGAGTTGTCTTAATTATTGTATGACATGCGTGTCATTTATTCAACGCCATGTAATTACTTTGCTTTATTGCTAAACCGTTAGCTATAGTAGTAGAAGTAATAGTTGGCGAGCAACTTCATGGAGACACGATGATGGAGATCATGATGATAGAGATCATGGTGTCATGCCGTGACAAGATGTTCATGGAGCCCCGACGATGAAGAACAAAGGAGCTATATGATATTGGCCATATCATGTCACTACTATATAATTGCATGTGATGTTTATTATGTTTATGCATCTTGTTTACTTAGAACAACGGTAGTAAATAAGATGATCCCTTATAATAATTTCAAGAAAGTGTTCTCCCTAAGCGTGCACCGTTGCTAAAGTTAAATGGTTTTGAAGCACCACGTGATGATCGAGTGTGATAGATTCCTACGTTCACATACAGCGGGTGTAAGACAGTTTACACATGCAAAACACTTAGGTTAACTTGACGAGCCTAGCATGTACAGACATGGCCTCGGAACACAAGAGACCGAAAGGTCGAACATGAGTCGTATGGAAGATACGATCAACATGGAGATGTTCACCGACGATGACTAGTCCGTCTCATGTGATGATCGGACACGGCCTAGTCGACTCGGATCGTGTGACACTTAGATGACTAGAGGGATGTCAAATCTGAGTGGGAGTTCATTATATAATTTGATTAGATGAACTTAATTATCATGAACATTAGTCTAAAATCTTTGCAAAATGTCTTGTAGATCAAATGGCCAACGCTCATGTCACCATGAACTTCAACGCGTTCCTAGAGAAAACCAAGCTGAAAGATGATGGCAGCAACTATTCGGATCGGGTCCTAACACGAGGATCATCCTCATAGCTGCCAAGAAAGCGATATGTCCTAGAAGCACCGCTAGGTGAAGCACCCATCGAGAGAACCAAGACGTTATGAACGCTTGGCAGTCTCGTGCTGATGATTACTCCCTCGTTCAGTGCGGCATGCTTTACAGCTTTGAACCGGGGCTCCAAAAGCGTATTGAGCAACACGGAGCATATGAGATGTTCGAGGAGCTGAAAATGGTTTCCAAGCTCATGCCCGGGTCGAGAGATATGAAGTCTCCGACAAGTTCTATAGTTGTAAGATGGAGGAAAATAGTTACGTCGGTGAGCACATACTCAAAATGTCTGGGTTGCACAACCGCTTTGTCCCAGCCTAGACATTAACCTCCCGGATGAGGCGGTCATTGACAGAATCCTTCATCGCTCCACCGAGCTACAAGAGCTTTGTGATGAACTACAATATGCAGGGGATGGTGAAAACTATTCTGAAGTATTTTCAATCTTTGAAGTCAGTGAGGTAGAAATCAAGAAATAACATCAAGTGTTGATGGTCAATAAAACCACTAAGTTCAAGAAGGGCAAGGGTAAGAAGAACTTCAAGAAGGACGGCAAGGATGTTGCCGCGCCCGGTAAGCCGATTCTTGCCGGAAGAAGTCAAAGAATGGACCCAAGCACGAGACCTAGTGCTTTTATTGCAAAGGGAAGTGTCACCAAGCGGAACTTCCCCAAATACTTAGCGCATAAGAAGGCCGGCAACACTAAAGGTATATTTGATATACATGTGATTGATGTGTACCTTACCAAGATTACTCGTAGTAACTCACGGGTATTTGATACCGTGTCGTTGCTCATATTTGTAACTCACAGCAGGCTGCGGAATAAACGGAGACTGGCGAAGGACGAGGTGACGATGCGCGTCGGGAATGGTTCCAAGGTCGATGTGATCGCTGTCGGCACGCTACCTCTACATTTACCTACGGGATTAGTTTTAAACCTCAATAATTGTTATTTGGTGCCAAGTTTGAGCATGAACATTGTATCGAGGATCTCGTTTATCTGAGATGGATACTCATTTAAATCCGAGAATAATGTTTGTTCTATTTATATGAGAGATATGTTTTATGGTCATGCTCCGATGGTCAATGGTTTATTCTTAATGAATATCGAACGTAATATTACACATATTCATAGTGTTAATACCAAAAGATTTAAGGTTGATAACGATAGTCCCACATACTTGTGGCACTGCCGCCTTGGTCATATTGGTGTCAAGCGCATGAAGAAGCTCCATGCTGATGGACTTTTAGAGTCTCTCGATTATGAATCATTTGACACATGCGAACCATGCCTTATGGGCAAAATGACCAAGACTCCGTTCTCTGGAACAATGGAGCGAGCAACCAACTTATTGGAAATCATACATACCGAAGTGTGCGGTCCAATGAGCGTTGAGGCTCGCGGAGGATATCGTTATGTTCTCACTCTCCGATGACTTGAATAGATATGGGTATGTCTACTTGATGAAACACAAGTCCGAGACCTTTGAAAAGTTCAAGGAATTTCAGAATGAGGTAGAGAATCAACGTGACCGAAAAATAAAGTTCTTACGATCAGATCATGGAGGAGAATATTTAAGTCATGAATTTGGTACACACTTAAGGAAATGTGGAATCGTTTCACAACTCACGCCCGCTGGAACACCTCAACAGTAACGGTGTGTCCGAACGTCGTAATCGCACTCTATTGGATATGGTGCGATCTATGATGTCTCTTCTGATTTACCGCTATCATTTTGGGGATACGCTCTAGAGACAATACATTCACTTTAAATAGGGCACCGTCTAAATCCGTTGAGACGACACCGTATGAATTATGGTTTGGGAAGAAACCTAAGATGTCGCTTTCTAAAAGTTTGGGGATGCAATGCTTATGTCAAGAAACTTCAACCTGAAAAGCTCGAACCCAAGTTGGAAAAATGCGTCTTCATAGGATACCCTAAGGAAACCATTGGGTATACCTTCTACCTTGGATCCGAAGGCAAGATCTGTGTTTCCAAGAACGGATCCTTTCTTGAAAAAGAGTTTCGAAAGGAGTAAGTGGGAGGAAAGTAGAACTCGATGAAGTACTACCTCTTGAACCGGAAAGTAGTGCAGCACAGGGAAATTTTCCTGTGGTGCCTACACCGACTGGAGAGGAAATTAATGATGATGATCAAGGTACTTCGGATCAAGTTGCTACCGAACTTCGTAGGTCCACAAGGACACGTTCCACACCAGAGTGGTATGGCAACCACATCACGGAAATCATGTTGTTAGACCACGGTGAACCTTGAACTATGAAGAAGCGATGGCGGGCCCAGATTCCAACAAATGGCTTGAAGCCATGCAATCCGAGATAGGATCCATGTATGAAAACAAAGTATGGACTTTGACAGACTTGCCCGATGATCGGCGAGCTATAGAAAACAAATGGATCTTTAAGAAGAAGACGGGCGAGGATGGTAATGTTACCATCTATAAAGCTTGATTTGTCGCTAAAGGTTATCGGCAAGTTCAAGGGGTTGACTACGATGAGACTTTCTCACCCGTAGCTAAGCTAAAGTCCGTCCGAATCATGTTAGCAATTGCCGCATACTATGATTATGAGATATGGCAAATGGACATCAAAACGGCATTCCTTAACGGCTATCTTAAGGAAGAACTGTATATGATGCAGCCGAAAGGTTTTGTCGACCCTAAGAATGCTAACAAGGTATGCAAGCTCCAATGATCCATTTATGGGCTGGTGCAAGCATCTCGAGTTGGAACATTCGCTTTGATGAGATGATCAAAGCATTTGGGTTTATCTTGAGACTTATGGAGAAGCCTGCGTTTACAAGAAAGTGAGTGGGAGCTCTGTAGCATTTCTCATATTATATGTAGATGACATACTTTTGATGGGAAATGATATAGAACTTTTGGACAGCATTAAGGGCTACTTGAATAAGAGTTTTTCAATGAAGGACCTTGGAGAAGCTGCTTATATATTAGGCATCAAGATCTATAGAGATAGATCGAGACGCCTCATAGGTCTTTCACAAAGCACATACCTTGAAAAGATATTGAAGAAGTTCAAAATGGATCAGTCCAAGAAAGGGTTCTTGCCTGTATTACAAGGTGTGAAATTGAGCTCGGCTCAATGTCTGACCACGACAGAAGATATAGAAGAGATGAGTGTCATCCCCTATGCATCAGCCATAGGTTCTATAATGTATGCCATGCTGTGTACCAGACCTGATGTAAACCTCGCCGTAAGTTTGGTAGGAAGGTACCAAAGTAATCCCGCAAGGAACACCGGACAATGGTCAAGAATATCCTGAAGTACCTGAAAAGGACTAAGGACATGTTTCTCGTTTATGGAGGTGATGAAGAGCTCGTTGTAAAGGGTTACGTCGACGCCAACTTCGACACAAATCTGAATGACTCTAAATCACAAACCGGATACGTGTATATGTTGAATGGTGGAGCAGTAAGCTGGTGCAGCTGCAAGCAGAGCGTCGTGGCGGGATCTACGTGTGAAGCGGAGTACATGGCAGCCTCGGAGGCAGCGCATGAAGCAATTTGAGTGAAGGATTTCATCACCGACCTAGGAGTCATACCGAATGCGTCGGGGCCGATCAAACTCTTCTGTGACAACACCGAGCTATTGCACTTGCCAAGGAGCCCAGGTTTCACAAGAAGACCAGGCATATCAAGCGTCGCTTTAACTCCATTCGTGAAAATGTTCAAGATGGAGACATAAAAATTTGCAAAGTGCATACGGATCTGAATGTCGCAGATCCGTTGACTAAACCTCTTCCGCGAGCAAAACATGATCAACACCAGAACTCTATGGGTGTTCGATTCATCACAATGTAACTAGATTATTGACTCTAGTGCAAGTGGGAGATTGTTGGAAATATGCCCTAGAGGCAATAATAAAAGGATTATTATTATATTTCCTCGTTCGTGATAATTGTCTTTTATTCATGATATAATTGTATTATCCGGAAATCATAATACACGTGTGAATACATAGACCACAACAAGTCCCTAGTGAGCCTCTAGTTGACTAGCTCGTTGATCAATAGATAGTCATGGTTTCCTGACTATGGACATTGGATGTCCTTGATAACGGGATCACATCATTAGGAGAATGATGTGATGGACAAGAACCAATCCTAAGCATACCACAAGATCGTGTAGTTCGTTTTGCTAGAGATTTTCCAATGTCAAGTATCTTTTCCTTAGACCATGAGATCGTGTAACTCCCGGATACCGTAGGAGTGCTTTGGGTGTACCAAACGTCACAACGTACCTGGGTGACTATAAAGGTGCACTACAGGTATCTCCGAAAGTGTCTGTTGGGTTGACACGGATCGAGACTGGGATTTGTCACTCTGTATTCCGGAGAGGTATCACTGGGCCCACCCGGTAATGCATCATCATAATGAGCTCAGAGTGACCAAGTGTTTGGTCACGGGATCATGCATTATGGTACGAGTAAAGTGACTTGCGATGCGAGATTGAACGAGGTATTGGGATACCGACGATCGAATCTCGGGCAAGTAACATACCGATTGACAAAGGGAATTGTATACGGGTTGCTTGAATCCTCGACATCGTGGTTCATCCGATGAGATCATCGAAGAGCATGTGGGAGCCAACATGGGTATCCAGATCCCGCTGTTGGTTATTGACCAGAGAGCCGTCTCGGTCATGTCTACGTGTCTCCCGAACCCATAGGGTCTACACACTTAAGGTTCGGTGACGCTAGGGTTGTATGCATATGAGTATGCAGCAAACCGAATGTTGTTCGGAGTCCCGGATGAGATCCCGGACGTCACAAGGAGTTCCGGAATGGTCCGGAGGTAAAGAATTATATATAGGAAGTGCTGTTTCGGCCATCAGGAGAGTTTCGGGGTCCTTTGGTATTGTCTGGGACCACCGAAAGGGTCCCGAGGTCCACCGGGTGGGGCCACCTATCCGGAGGGCCCGTGGGCTGAAGTGGGAGGGAACTAGCCTGGTGGGCTGGTGCGCCCCCCCTGGCCCCCCTGCGCCTAGGGTTGGAAACCCTAGGGGTGGGGGGCGCCCCACTTGCCTTGGGGGGCAAGCCTCCCCCCTTGGCCGCCGCCCCCCTTGGGAGATCTGATCTCCAGGGCCGGCGCCCCCCCAGGGGGCCTATATAAAGGGGGGAGGGAGGGCAGCCGCACCCTGAAGTCTTGGCGCCTCCCTCCCCCTGCTACACCTCCTCCTCCTCCCGTAGTTGCTTGGCGAAGCCCTCCCGGAGCCCTGCTGCATCCACCACCACGCCGTCGTGCTGCTAGATCTTCATCAACCTCTCCTTCCCCCTTGATGGATCAAGACGGAGGAGACGTCATGCTGACCGTACGTGTGTTGAACGCGGAGGTGCCGTCCGTTCGGCGCTAGGATCTCCGGTGATTTGGATCACGACGAGAACGACTCCTTCAACCCCGTTCTCTTGAACGCTTCCGCACGCGATCTACAAGGGTATGTAGATGCATCTCTCTCTCTCGGTGCTAGATGAACTCATAGATGGATCTTGGTGAATGTAGGAAAATTTTCTTTTATGCAACGTTCCCCAACACCTAACTAGGAACAAGCCGAATGTCAAGTACTTTCGTGTATTTGGGTGTAAATGTTTCATCCTCAACAAAAGAGAACGGTTAGGAAAATTTCAATCCAAAACCATTGATGGCATATTTGTTGGCTATGGATCAAACTCTCACGCCTATAGAGTCTACAACAAATCCAATGGATGTGTTGTAGAAAGTTGTGACGTGGTGTTTGATGAATTTAATGGCTGCCATGGGGAGCAAGTGGATCTAAGTGATGTAGGTGAAGAATATTCCTCTCAAGATATTTTCACCATGGGTATTGGTGCACTTCTTCCAATGGAACAAGAACCTCATGATGATGAAGAATAAGATGGAAGCTTCACGCATCATCAAACTACTTCAATACCCATACCACCACAAGCTCCTATTGATCAACCAATGCCCATAGACCAAGTACAAGATGATGATCAAGTTCCTCTTCATGATAATCATCAAGAACAAGATCATCCTCAAGGGCAAGAACAAGAAAGTGCAATCATTGACGATGAACCTCAACAAATGCAAGATGAAGAAGAAGATCTTCCACCACACATTAATGATCCATATGTTGAGGACGTGGATGATGGACATGAAGTTGAACCTCGTGAAACTCTTACCTCCATCATGCCTTGAGTGGCCGATCATGTTGATGTTGACAAAATTCTCACCGGCATATCAGAAGGTAGAGTCACTAGTAAACATTTGACAAACTTTTGTGCTCACTTCTCGTTTGTGTCTAGTGTTGAGCCTCTCAAGGTACAAGAGGCATTGATGGACAACGATTGGCTCGTTGCTATGCAAGAAGAGTTGAACAGTTTTGAACGCAACCAAGTGTGGTCATTAGTCAAGAGGCCAACTACCGAGCACAACGTCATTGGAACAAAATGGATTTTCAAGAACAAGCAAGATGAGAATGGTGTAATCATCCATAACAAGGCAAGTTTAGTGGCACAAGGGTACTCACAAGTTGAAGTTTGGACTTTGGTGAGACCTTTGCCCCCGTTGCCCGTCTTGAATCCATTCGCATCTTACTTGCTTATGCTGCTTTCAATGGTTTTACATTACATCAAATGGATGTGAAGAGTGATTTCCTTAACGGTCCTCTACAAGAAGAAGTATATGTATGACAACCACCTGGGTTCGTTGATCCCGATCACAAAGACTATGTGTATAAACTTCATAAGGCTTCGTATGGCCTCAAACAAGCACCTCGTGCTTGGTATGATCATCTTAAGAAGTTTTTACTTGATGATGGTTTTGTGAGAGGGGTGATCGATCCCACTCTTTTTACTAAGAGGGACAAGGGTGATTTGATTTTATGCCAAATCTATGTAGATGATATCATTTTTGGTTCTCCTAACATTCATTTGTGCAAGAAGTTTGCGGCTTCCATGACCAAGAATTTTGAAATTTCACTCAATACATATTTGAAGTTCTTCCTCGGATTTCAAATTCGACAATTTCAAGAAGGAATTTTCTTGTCTCAAGCAAAATACCTCAAGGACGACCTAGAGAAGTTTGGCATGTCTGATGCTAGTCCATGTAAGACACCCATGCCAACCAAAATTGTATTCACTGAAGACACAAATGGTATTCCTTTCGACCCATCTATTTACCGCTCTATGATTGGTTCATTGCTTTATCTTTGTGCATCTAGACCAGACATCATGTTTAGTGTATGCATGTGTGCTAGATTTCAAGCTTTTCCTAGGGAAAGTCATCATAAGGCGGTTAAGCATATTCTTAGATACCTTGTTCACACTCCAAAGTTGGGTCTATGGTACCCCAAGGATGCTAAGTTTGATCTCATTGGGTACACGGATGCGGATTGGGCTGGAGACAAAGTGGACCGTAAGTCCACCTCCGGCGCATGTCAATTTCTTGGACGCTCCTTGGTAAGTTGGTCCTCGAAGAAACAAAATTATGTTGCCCTTGAAGGAAATATGCTGTAGAGGCAATAATAAAGTTATTATTTATTTCCTTATATCATGATAAATGTTTATTATTCATGCTAGAATTTTATTAACCTAAACATAATACATGTGTGAATACATAGACAAACATAGTGTCACTAGTATGCCTCTACTTGACTAGCTCGTTGAATCAAAGATGGTTAAGTTTCCTAGCCATAGACATGAGTTGTCATTTGATTAACGGGATCACATCATTAGGAGAATGATGTGATTGACTTGACCCATTCCGTTAGCCTAGCACTTGATCGTTTAGTATGTTGCTATTGCTTTCTTCATGACTTATACATGTTCCTGTAACTATGAGATTATGCAGCTCCGTTTACGGAGGAACACTTTGGTGCTACCAAGCGTCACAACGTAATCGGGTGATTATAAAGGAGTACTACAGGTGTCTCCAAAGGTACATGTTGGGTTGGCGTATTTCGAGATTAGGTTTTGTCACTCTGATTGTCGGAGAGGTATCTCTAGGCCCTCTCAGTAATGCACATCACTATAAGCCTTGCAAGCAATGTAGCTAATGAGTTAGTAACGGAATGATGCATTACGTAACGAGTAAAGAGACTTGCCGGTAGCGAGATTGAACTAGGTATTGGATACCAACGATCCAATCTCAGGCAAGTAACATACCGATGACAAAGGGAACAACGTATGTTGTTATGCGGTTTGACCGATAAAGATCTTCGTAGAATATGTAGGAGCCAATATGGGCATCCAGGTTCCGCTATTGGTTATTGACCGAGAATAGTTCTAGGTCATGTCTACATAGTTCTCGAACCCGTAGGGTCCGCACGCTTAACGTTACGATGATGCTTTATTATGAGTTTATAAGTTTTGATGTACCGAAGTTTGTTCGAGTCCCGGATGTGATCACGGACATAACGAGGAGTCTCGAAATGGTCGAGACATAAAGATTGATATATTGGAAGCCTATATTTGGATATCGGAATGGTTCCGTGAAATCGGGATTTTACCTTAACACCGGGGTTACCGAACTCTCCGGGGATAATGGGCCTTAGTGGGCCATGAGGGAGAAGAGGAGGGCGGCCAGGGCAGGCCGCGCCCCCTCCCCTAGTCCGAATAGGACAAGGAAGGCGGCGCCCCCTTTC
This sequence comes from Aegilops bicornis, assembly GCA_021605145.1. Taxonomy (NCBI): domain Eukaryota; kingdom Viridiplantae; phylum Streptophyta; class Magnoliopsida; order Poales; family Poaceae; genus Aegilops; species Aegilops bicornis. Next base: position 311,204,662 of record CM038669.1, read on the forward strand.
CTCTTTCCTCCCCTTTCCTTCTCCAACAAGGCAGAGGGGGAGTCCTACTCGGTGGGAGTAGGACTCCTCCAGGCGCACCCCTTGGGGTCCGGCCGCACCTCCCCCTCCCTCCTTTATATACGGGGGCAGGGGGGCACCCCATGACACACACAAGTTGATCTTCGTGATCGTTCCTTAGACGTGTGCGGTGCCCCCTCCACCATATTCCACCTCGGTCATATCATCGCGGAGTTTAGGCGAAGCCCTGCACCGGTAGAGCATCATCATCGTCACCACGCCATCATGCTGACGGAACTCATCCCCGACACTTTGCTGGATCGGAGTCCGGGGATCGTCATCGAGCTGAACGTGTGCTGAACTCGGAGGTGCCGTACGTTCGGTACTTGGATGGGTCGGATCGTGAAGACGTACGACTACATCAACCGCGTTGTCATAACGCTTCCGCTTACGGTCTACGAGGGTACGTGGACAACACTCTCCCCTCTTGTTGCTATGCATCACCATGATCCTTGCGTGTGGTAGGAATTTTTTTTGAAATTACTACGTTCCCCAACAGTGGCATCCGAGCCTGGTTTTATGCGTAGATGTCATATGCACGAGTAGAACACAAGTGAGTTGTGGGCGTTACAAGTCATACTGCTTACCAGCATGTCATACTTTGGTTCGGCGGTATTGTGAGATGAAGAGGCCCGGACCGACATTACGCGTACGCTTACGCGAGACTGGTTTCACCGTTGCGAGCACTCGTGCTTAAAGGTGACCGGGCGGTGTCTGTCTCTCTCACTTTAGTTGAACCGAGTGTGGATACGCCCGGTCCTTGCGAAGGTTAAAACAGCACCAACTTGACAAACTATCATTGTGGTTTTGATGCGTAGGTAAGAACGGTTCTTGCTCAGCCCATAGCAGCCACGTAAAATTTGCAACAACAAAGTAGAGGACGTCTAACTTGTTTTTGCAGGGCATGTTGTGATGTGATATGGTCAAGGCGTGATGCTATATTTTATTGTATGAGATGATCATGTTTTGTAACCGAAGTTATCGGCAATCGGCGAGAGCCATATGGTTGTCGCTTTATTGTATGGAATGCAAATGCCTGTAATGCTTTACTTTATCACTAAGCGGTAGCGATAGTCGTAGAAGCATAAGATTGGCGAGACGACAACGATGCTACGATGGAGATCAAGGTGTCGCGCCGGTGGCGATGGTGATCACGACGGTGCTTGAGATGGAGATCACAAGCACAAGATGATGATGGCCATATCATATCACTTATATTGATTGCATGTGATGTTTATCCTTTATGCATCTTATCTTGCTTTGATTGACGGTAGCATTTTAAGATGATCTCTCACTAAAATTATCAAGAAGTGTTCTCCCCAGTATGCACCGTTGCGAAAGTTCTTCGTCTTTGAGACACCATGTGATGATCGGGTGTGATAGGCTCTACGTTCAAATACAACGGGTGCAAAACAGTTGCGCGCGAATACTCAGGTTAAACTTGACGAGCCTAGCATATAACAGATATGGCCTCGGAACACGGAGACCGAAAGGTCGAGCGTGAATCATATAGTAGATATGATCAACATATTGATGTTCATCGTTGAAACTACTCCATCTCACGTGACGATCGGACATGGTGTAGTTAATATGGATCACGTAATCACTTAGAAGATTAGAGGGATGTCTATCTAAGTGGGAGTTCTTAAGTAATATGATTAATTGAAATTAAATTTATCATGAACTTAGTACTGGAAGTATTTTGCAAATTATGTTGTAGATCAATAGCTCGAGTTGTTGCTTCCCTATGTTTTAGCTTCCCTATGTTTTTATATGTGTTCCTAGAGAAAATTGTATTGAAAAAAGTTAGTAGCAATGATGCGGATTGGATCCGTGATCCGAGGTTTATCCTCATTGCTGCCTGTAAGAATTATGTCCTTAATGCACCGCTAGGTGATGTACCTATTGCAGGAGCAAATGCAGACGTTATGAACGTTTGGCTAGCTCAATATGATGACTACTTGATAGTTTAGTGCACCATACTTAACGGCTTAGAATCGGGACTTCAAAGACGTTTTGAACGTCATGGACCATATGAGATGATCCAGGAATTGAAGTTAATATTTCAAGAAAATACCTGAGTTGAGAGATATGAAGTCTCCAACAAGTTCTATAGCTAAAAGATGGAGGAGAATTGCTCAACTAGTGAGCATGTGCTCAGATTGTCTGGGTACTTCAATCGCTTGAATCAAGTGGGAGTTAATCTTCCAGATAAGATAGTGATTGACAGAATTCTCTAGTCACCATCACCAAGTTAGTAGAACTTTGTGATGAACTATAATATGCAAGGGATGACAAAAGTAATTCCCAAGCTCTTCGTGATGCTGAAATCAACGAAGGTAGAAATCAAGAAAAGAACATCAAGTGTTGATGATTGACAAGACCACTAGTTTCAAGAAAAGGGCAAAGGGAAAGAAAGGGAACTTCAAGTAGAATGACAAGCAAGTTGTCGCTCCCGCGAAGAAGCCCAAAGCTGGACCAAAGCCCTGAAACCGAGTGCTTCTCCGCAAAGGAAATGATCACCGGGAGCAGAAATGACCTGAATATTTGGTAGATAAGAAGGGTGGCAAAGTGAACAAGGGTATATTTGATATACAGGTGTTTGATGTGTGCCTTACTAGTGTTTATAGTAGCCCCTGAGTATTTGATACTTGTTCGGTTGCTAAGATTAGTAATGTAACATCCCAAATTTTCAATTTGGAATGTTATACATTAGGTCATCATGCATATCATATTTTTCTCGCATTTTCCGATCCTAGAAAATTTCACGCAACTCAAGGACCCTCGGAGAGAGTTGGAAGTTTCATTATTTTCATATTTGGGATTTCTCAAATTTGAAAATAGGATCATTGGATTTATTTAATTATCTTCATAAAAGTTTTTCCTATAAAAATATTAAGAGAGGGAATAATATGACTTTCCCAATACTTAGGAAAAATGAAGATATTATAAATAAATCAAATTTGGTTTTGGAAGATTTATTTTGCTTAGGCAAAATGAGCATTTTAAAAATATTATGCATATTGCCGTTTTAAAGTTCATTTTGTTCGACTCATTTTTAGGAGTCGGGAAAAATTTGTTTTATTTAAATCGGAGTTCGCTTGATATTTTTTAATTCTTTTTGGTTTTATTTCAAAAAAAACGCCACAGGCCAAGGCCCGGCCATTGCCCAACCAGCCGAGGCCCGGCCCGGCGCCCGCCTCCCTCTCCCTCGCGCCCGCCGCGCCGAGTCCCGCTGGGCAGCCCGCCGCCGCCCGGTGTCCGACTCCGCCCGGCTCCGTTGCCCCTTCCCCAAGCCGAGCACCCTCCTATTTAACCCCGGACCCCCTCTCTCCTCACCTCGCCCCGCCGCCGCCGAGTCCGCCGCCGCCCAAGGGCCTTGCCGCCGCCCGCCGTTCCGTCGCCCGGCCGACCCGCCGCCCCTCGTCTCGAACCCTTGAGCCCGCCGCCCTCGCCCGCCGCCGGAGCCCGCCCGGCGATCACCGGAGGTAGCCACCGCCCATGCGCCGTTCGGTCGGTTTTTCAAAACCTAGATTGGTTTTATTTTTTTCGGTTTTCTTATTTAGTGAACGTTCACCGACCCGTTCGTTTCAATGAACGCGTTCGTTGGATTAGTTCTGTTAACAAACGTCCGTTATTTAATCCGTTCGTCGTTTTCTTTTAAATCGGATTTAATCCGTTATTTTTTTGATTCGATTTCTGATCTGATTTTCAAATCTGTTTTATTTCTTGCTCGTTTATAGGAATCAGGTGATTCAAGCGCGGAGTTTCAGAACGAAACCGCCGTTCGACTAACCTACTTTCACGGAGTTTTGCTACTGTGAAATTTTGACTTAGTTTCAGATTTGCTAAACCGAGTCGTTCTCTCTCGAGTTCCGACCTTCGATGTTTTATTTGATTCGATTCTTTTGCAACTGTGGTTCTTAAGTTGAACTAACTGGTTAGATCTTTTATTCGAGATTTCCTGTGCATTAGATGAGTACTTATTGTATGCTTGTTGTTTGTCTGCGTTAGATCACCCGGTCTTGCCGCTTGTTACTTGAATCTCTAGGACTCATGGATCATCAGCAAGGCAAGTAACACTTTGATCATACCTTTTCTACTACCCAGTTTTATTGCATTAGATCAAACCCTCAAACACTTGCATGTTTAGGATCTAATTAAATTGGGGGATGGGAAGTAGATTGAGGTAGTACCTATTACTGCTTTACTTATGAAACCTTGGGAGTTACTTCTACGTTTGCTTATTATGCCATGCTATGCTAGTAGACGTGGATTGGGTGAGTGAATATCCATGACAGATGTGAGATTGTTAATTAATGGTTTATCTAAGGTGGCAACTTAAACACACATCCGGGTGGATTGAGGCACCTGGTTTCTATCGAGGACTTGCCTGTATTTCTTTGGACCGCCACCCAGGCTCTAAGGGATCATGAGATTATTCAAACTAGAAACTTCCGTGTGCAGCCACAAGCCAATTATGGGCTCTGGCGTAGTTGACTAAGTTGTGCGAACTCTTACGGGTAGGCTAGCTGATGTAGGGGATATAGGTTGGTACGGTCTACCCACATGTAAGGTGCTAGCGCTTCTGAAAGACTATGTCTCGGTCATCCGTCTCTCAAACACCATGTAGTGCGAGAACCAAACGGAGGCGATCGAGTCTTGTGGGGAAAAGTGCGCAAACCTCTGCAGAGTGTAAAAACTAATCATGATTAGCCGTGTCCCCGGTTATGGACATCTTGAGTATCTAGTATTTGAATATCATGTGAATCTCAACATGTTACTTCTAATAATAAAAGTTATTGGGTTTTTAATGAGTACTTTTTAATTGGGATTGAGGATGCTGTCAACCATTCTCAATGTTTAACAACCACCATGATAGTTAAGTAAAATTATTCCTTTGATGTAGGGAAAAATCAGCTTTATGCAAAAATGTAAATCAGAGAGCCTTACCACCAGCCAAATATGCATGTAGTATAGGCTTGTTGCTTCATTGTTCTCTATGTGTTACATTGCCGATATTCCATGTGTTGACCCGTTTTGGCTGCAACTTTTCACGTTGCGTACTTTTCGCATCGCACGAGTAAGGTGTTAGGTCGTGGTTCTATACTCGGTGATGCCGTTGGAGTTGATGGACTCACTCGTTTCCCAAGCCTTCGCTGTTATTATTAGATGGCCTTAAGCCATATTATTGTATTAAGTTCCCTTGTGGACAACGATGTAATAAGTGTGTGATTGCTACTCTGCTATAAATCCTTCAAGTCTTGTGTGGTGTCGGCATTCTTGATCCAGGATGACATCGAGCACAGAGCGCTAGATCCATTCGGTCCAGTCGCGACAGAGAATGGTATCGAGCACACGCCGACTATAGGACACGACCACTAAGATAAAGCCATAGATCACTACTCTCTTCTCATTTTCTAACTCCTCATCTTTTCTACTCTCTTTAGGATGACGGACGCGAAGATCAAGTACACCCAACCAGATGAAGGCACACCTTTTGGATTTCACTTGAAGGAAGTTACCAAGTACCTGAACGTTGGACTACCAAGCTTCACCGGACTTTCAACGCCACTCTGCACGAAGAGGAGCTGGAAGATTCACGCTCACGTTCAGAAGGACATTCGCCTCAATCACCAAGCCTATAGATAGTGTTTTCAGTGCACCAACTTGGAGTCCGGGAAAAAGCATGGCAGCTCACATCACCATGGGACGCATTGGAGAAGTTTATCAAGAAGACCTCAAGGACACAATCTACCAGATTTGCGGACACCGAGATGACAAATGGGACGTCGTCAGCACCAAGAAGGATAGATCCATTGCAGCATTTATCCAGGAGTTAAACCAACACATTCGACGTCAGGAGAACCAGATGTGCAATGATATGTTGGAGTTGCAGAATGCAAAGGGAAGGATCATCGAGCTTGAAGAAGAACTAAAGACAACTCGCAAGGACTATATGGACGAGATCGTAGCTCTAGCAAGACACAATAACGATCTTAAGTACGAGATTGAAGAACTGAAGAAGAAGTTGGCGCTCGAGAATGAAGACCAGTATGTCGATTGCCCAAGCGACTACATCAACATCGACGACACCGATTCGGATCCAAGTGAACCCGACTTTGAAGACGAAGTGGAGCGGACATTATGGAGTCTTCCACCGATTCAAATTAGTAGAAGTCCCCCACATATTAGTAGTATTCCCTCCATGTAAACATTATAGTACACGCACTTTTGTGATAGTTAGATCGTTGTAAGCCTTTGTTTGATTGAATGAAGTGATTTTGTGTGTTTTTGCTCATGTGCATTTGGGTAGTGATTCCCCTTAGACCTCATTCTATTCTAAATTCTCATCTTTTCTAAACCCATCATATGCCTCCGAGACGCGACCCCGGATTCGTTTTCCCGCCAGAGATCACCCAACCGATCCAAAGAAGAATACCCCGATTCAAACATTGGTGCGTAACTGAGGCAACAACAACAACAACAACCCACCGCCACCACCACTGCGGATCATCCGACTCGTTTCCTTAGACTGAACCGCGGTGTATTCCAAAGAGCACCGAGCCAATTGTAGCAGATGACCGGCTCCGCAAGATAGGAAGGGGCGACCCGCTGCAGGATGCACGGATGGAGAAAGAGTGAAGTTTGCAGCACATCAGCTTGAAGGACCCGCAGCAAAGATGGTGGGAGAATTTCACAGCCACTTACCACCTCAGAGACACCGCCACATGGGATCAATTTCAGCAAGCTTTTCAGCCGCCCATGTTTCAGCAGGAGCTATGGCCATGAAGAAGCGTGAGTTTCGCAACTTACGCCAAGGAGGAAGGACTGTTGGCGATGCGTGGATGACTTTAGTAAACTAGCACGTTATGCCCCGGATGACGTTACTCTTGATGCAGCTAAGCAGAGAAGTTTCTAGAAGGACCGAATGATGAGTTCAAGATGCCGTTGATGGTAGCCGTTTCAATAACTACCGGAGTTAGTAGACCGAGCCCTCATGATTGAAGGAAAGCAGACAAATTGAGAACTGCAAGCGGAAGTATGGGCAAGGGAAGTATAACTCTGGAGCTCAGCAGAAACCTCGTTATACCCCTAAATCGAGGATTCGGTTTCAGCATACCCATGGAGGAGGTAATTCGCATAACCATAACAGCACCAAGAATGGGAACGGAATGGAGGAAGTAATGGACAAAATCGCACCAACCCGTCAACACCATCCAAAGTAGACCTGAGTCATATTACTTGCTTTAAGTGCCGCAAGACTGGGCATTATGCCAATGACTGTCCAGAAGGCCAGAATGGAAATGGCAATGGAAGCTCTGGAAAGCCCAACCCTTTCAATAGAGGACAGGTGAATCACATTGAAGTGGAGGAGGTTGAAGATCAGCCCGATGCAGTAATCGGTAAGTTTTTGGTTAAGTCATTTCTTTGCGGTTGTTCTTTTCGATCTTGGTGCATCGCATTCATACATATCAAGGATTTGTGGATAAGTACAAGTTACCAACCCAAGCCCTTAGGTCACCCATGCTAGTAACCTCACCCGGAGCGAGTACATGGCTAGTAAATGGTGTGATCGACCGCCATTAAGGATTGGACACTATGTTTTCCCCTCGGACCTAATAGTTACGGAATCCCAAGGATTGGATGTGATATTAGGAATGGATTGGTTATCAAAGTATGGAGGAAACATTGATTGCTCCACTAGATCAATTTTGCTCACCACACGGAAGGAAGAAGGATTAAGTATGTATCACGGCACGAGCCGAGGAGAGCACAAGTTAAGCGCTTATCGTGAGTGGTACAGAAGAAGTACCGGTGGTGAAGGATTTTCCTGATGTATTTCCGGAAGAGTTGCGTGAATGCCACCGGATAGAGACATTGAGTTTTTGATCGAAAGTTGCCGTGAACAGGCCCGATATCGAAGCGACCATATAGGATGCCAGCACAGGATTTGGCGGAAATCAAGAAGCAGATTAAGGAGCTTTTGGATAAAGGTTTTATACGCCCAAGCTCTTCACCTTGGGGATCACCCGTTTTGCTAGTGGAGAAGAAGGATGGATCGTTAAGAATGGTTGTTGATTATCGTGGATTGAATGAAGTAACAATCAAGAACAAGTACCCACTACCTATGATAAATGATCTGTTTGATCGCTTGCAAGGAGCCAAGGTGTTTTCCAAGATCGACTTGCGATCGTGGTACCATCGATTGAAGATTCGGGAGCAGGACATACCCAAGACAGCATTTACCACGAGATATGGACTATCTGAGTATACCGTTATGTCATTTGGACTGACTAACGCACCAGCCTATTTCATGAACCTGATGAACAAAGTGTTTATGGAGTTTTTGGATAAGTTAAATCGTGGTGTTCATTGATGACATTTTGATTTTCTCGAAAAATGAAGAGGAACACAAGGAACATTTGCGATTGGTTTTGGAGAAACCGAGGGAACACCAGGTTGTATGCCAAGTTCGCAAATGTGAGTTTTGGTTAAAGGAAGTTGGATTTCTCGGACATGTTATATCCGGAGAAGGGATAGCAGTTGACCCCACAAAAGTTGAGACCGTAACCAAATGGGAAGCACCAACGACAGTTGGAGAGATTCGAGTTTCCTTGGACTTGCAGGATACTACCGAAGGTTCATTGAGAATTTCTCAAGGATTGCTAAGCCTATGACAGAATTGTTGAAGAAGGAAAACAGATTCATATGGACTGAGGACTGTGAGGCAAGTTTTCAGGAGTTGAAGAAAAGATTGGTTACCTCACCGGTTTGATATTGCCGGATCGGACTAAGGATTATGAGGTGTATTGCGGCGCTTCACGTCGAGGACTTGGAGCAGTGCTTATGCAGGAAGGAAGAGTTGTTTCGTATGCTTCACGACAACTTAAGCCCCATGAGTTGAATTATGCCACTCATGATTTGGAGTTAGCAACCGTTGTGCATGCCACGAAGACGTGGAGACATTTTCTCATTGGAAATCATTGTGAAGTATATACGGATCACAAGAGTTTGAAGTACATCTTCACACGTAAGGAATTGAATCTCGGACAAAGGAGATGGTTAGAGCTTATCAAGGATTATGACATGAGATTGCATTATCACCCGGGAAGGCTAATGTCGTAGCAGAGCGCATTGAGCCGTAAGAGCCACGCGTCAATACCCTAATGATGGGAGGAATACCCAATGAGTTAGCCGAGGACCTTCGAGAGCTATGTTTGGAAATAGTTCCGAGAGGCTATGTAGCAGCATTGGAGATTCAAATAACGCCGATGGACAAAATCGGAGAAGCCCAAAAGGCGAGATAAGGAAGTTGCCTCTATAAAGGAGAAAATGAGCAAAGGAAAAGCTAAAGGATTTCGTGAGGATGAGCACGATACCCTATGGTTTGAAGACCGTGTTTATGTGCCCAATGACCCGTAGATCGTGAAGTTGATTTTACAAGAAGCCCATGATTCACCCTATTCGATTCACCCAGGAAATACCAAGATGTATTTGGATTTGAAGAATACTTTCTAGTGGACCGGAATGAAGAAGGATATTGCGGAGTATGTAGCAGTTTGCGATGTATGTCAGAAAGTAAAAGCAGAACATCAGAAGCCAGCAAGATTGTTACAACCATTGCCGATACCCGAATGGAAGTGGGATAAACTAGGCATGGATTTTATCACGGGATTGCCAAAGACTCGTTAGGATATGACTCGATTTGGGTTATAGTCGACCGCTTAACAAAGGTAGCTCATTTTATTCCCGTCAAGACCACCTATAGCAGTTCTAAGTTGGCAAAGATATACCTGACCAGAATTGTGTGCTTACACGGAGTTCCGAGGAGCATCGTATTAGATAGAGGAACCCAGTTTACCTCGTAATTTTGGAACCGGTTACACGAAACATTGGGAACCCGATTGGAATTCAAGATGCAGCTTTCCACCCACGGACCGATGGACAGACCGAGAGAGTCAATCAGATTTTGGAGGACATCTTTGAGAGCTTGTGCCCTAGATTATGGATCTAGCTGGGATGAAAATTTGCCGTATGCAGAATTTTCCTACAACAACAGTTACCAAACCAGCTTGAAGATGGCACCTTTCGAGGCTTTGTATGGAAGAAGGTGCAGGACACCGTTGTTATGGGACGAAACCGGAGATCGTCGAGTTGTTTGGACCAGATTTGATTAAGGAGTCCGAGCAGAAAGTTAAGTTGATTCGAGACAGGCTCAAGGTAGCCCAGTCCGGACAAAAGAGCTATGCCGATTCAAAGCGCAGCGATTGAGTATGAAGTTGATGACAGTATATCTCGAGTATCCCCACTTCGATGATTTAAGCGTTTTGGAGTTAAAGGAAAGTTAGCACCACGTTTCGTTGGACCGTGATAAGATTTTTGCAACGCATGGGAGAAGTTGCTTATAAGTTGGAATTACCGGAAGGACTGTCGAGGAGTTCATGATGTATTCCATGTTTCTCGATTGAAGAAATGTCACCCGAGATAAAGCGAGAGGTACCGTTAAGAGACACAAGTGCCACCGAAGCAATTCAGTTGAAGGATGATTTGACATATGAGGAAAAACCGGTTAAGATTCTCGATTATGCCAGTGAGTTACCCGCGGAAGGTTATCAAGTTTTGCAAAGTTCAAGGAGCCACCACTGCGAGGATGAAGCCACACAGGAAAGAGAGGAAGTTTTGTTCAAGGACCACCCTCACCTATTTTCTAGCCAACCCGAATCTCGAGGGCGAGATTCATCTTAAGGGTAGGTTTGTAACATCCCAAATTTTCAATTTGGAATGTTATACATTAGGTCATCATGCATATCATATTTTTCTCGCATTTTCCGATCCTAGAAAATTTCACGCAACTCAAGGACCCTCGGAGAGAGTTGGAAGTTTCATTATTTTCATATTTGGGATTTCTCAAATTTGAAAATAGGATCATTGGATTTATTTAATTATCTTCATAAAAGTTTTTCCTATAAAAATATTAAGAGAGGGAATAATATGACTTTCCCAATACTTAGGAAAAATGAAGATATTATAAATAAATCAAATTTGGTTTTGGAAGATTTATTTTGCTTAGGCAAAAATGAGCATTTTAAAAATATTATGCATATTGCCGTTTTTAAAGTTCATTTTGTTCGACTCATTTTTAGGAGTCGGGAAAAATTTGTTTTATTTAAATCGGAGTTCGTTTGATATTTTTTTAATTCGTTTTGGTTTTTATTTTAAAAAAATGTGCCCCCACAGGCCAAGGCCCAGTGGCCAACCAGCCAGGCCCGGCCCAGCGCCCGCCTCCCTCTCCCTCGCGCCACGCCGCCCGCGAGTCCCGCTTCGGGGGCAGCCGCCGCCGCCCGGTGTCCGACTCCGCCCGGCTCCGTTGCCCCTTCCCAAGCCGAGCACCCCCTCCTATTTAACCCCGGACCCCTCTCTCCTCACCTCGCCCCGCCCGCCCTTGCCGAGTCCGCCGCCGCCCAAGGGCCTTGCCCGCCGCCGCCGTTCCGTCGCCGACGCGGACCCGCCGCCCTCGTCTCCCGAACCCGCGGAGCCCGCCGCCCCTCGCCCGCCGCCGAGCCCGCCGGCGATCACCGAGGTAGCCACCGCCCATGCGCCCGTTCGGTCCGGTTTTTGCGATGTTCGGTTTTTCAAAAACCTAGATTGGTTTTATTTTTTCGGTTTTCTTATTTAGTGAACGTTCACCGACCCGTTCGTTTCAATGAAAGCTTTCGTTGGATTAGTTCTGTTAACGAACGTCCGTTATTTAATCCGTTCGTCGTTTTTCTTTTAAATCGGATTTAATCCGTTATTTTTTCTGATTCGATTTCTGATCTGATTTTCAAATCTGTTTTATTTCTTGCTCGTTTATCGGAATCAGGTGATTCAAGCGCCTGGAGTTTCGTAACGAAACCGCCGTTCCGACTAACCTACTTTCATGGAGTTTTGCTACTGTGAAATTTTGACTTAGTTTCAGATTTGCTAAACCGAGTCGTTCTCTCTCGAGTTCCGACCTTCGATGTTTTATTTTATTCGATTCTTTTTCAACCAGGGTTCTTAAGTTGAACTAAAAGGTTACATCTTTTATTCGAGATTTACCTGTGGATTAGATGAGTAGTTATTGTATGCTTGTTGTTTGTCTGCGTTAGATCACCCGGAGTGCGCCGCTTGTTACTTGAATCTCTAGGACTCGCGGATCATCGGCAAGGCAAGTAACACTTTGATCATACCTTTTCTACTACCCGGTTTATTGCATTAGATCAAACCCTCAAACACTTGCATGTTTAGGATCTAATTAAATTGGGGGATGGGAAGTAGATTGAGGTAGTACCTATTACCTGTTTTACTTATGAAACCTTGGGAGTTACTTCTACGTTTGCTTATTATGCCATGCTATGCTAGTAGACGTGGATTGGGTGAGTGAATATCCATGACAGATGTGAGATTGTTAATTAATGGTTTATCTAAGGTGACAAGTTAAACACACATCTGGGTGGATTGAGGCACCTGGTTTCTATCAGGACTTGCCTGTATTTCTTCGGACCGCCACCCAGGCTCTAAGGGATCATGAGATTATTCAAACTAGAAACTTCCGTGTGCAGCCACAAGCCAATTATGGGCTCTGGCGTAGTTGACTAAGTTGTGCGAACTCTTACGGGTAGGCTAGCTGATGTAGGGGATATAGGTTGGTACGGTCTACCCACATGTAAGGTGCTAAGCGCTTACGAAAGACTATGTCTCGGTCATCCGTCTCTCAAACACCATGTAGTCACGAGAACCAAGCGGAGGCGATCGAGTCTTGTGGGGAAAAGTGCAAACCTCTGCAGAGTGTAAAACTAATCATGATTAGCCGTGTCCCCGGTTATGGACATCTTGAGTATCTAGTATTTGAATATCATGTGAATCTCAACATGTTACTTCTAATAATAAAAGTTATTGGGTTTTAATGAGTACTTTTTAATTGGGATTGAGGATCTTGTCAACCATTCTCAATGTTTAACAACCACCATGATAGTTAAGTAAAATTATTACATTGAAGTAGGGAAAAATCAGCTTTATGCAAAATGTAACCGTAGAGCCTTACCACCAGCCAAATATGCATGAAGTATAGGCTTGTTGCTTCATTGTTCTCTATGTGTTACATTGCCGGCATATTCCATGTCTTGACCGTTTTGGCTGCAACTTTTCACGTTGCGCTTTTCGCATTTACGCAGTAAGGTGTTAGGTCGTGGTTCTATACTCAGTGATGCCGTTGGAGTTGATTGACTCACTCGTTTCCCCAGACTTCCGATGTTATTATTAGATGGCCTTAAGCCATATTATTGTATTAAGTTCCCTTGTGGACAACGATGTAATAAGTGTGTGATTGCTACTCTGCTATAAATCCTTGAAATCTTGTGTGGTGTCGGCATTCTTGATCCAGGGATGACACTGAAACGAGCGCTAGATCCATTCGGTCCGGTCGCGACGAGAGAATGGTATCGAGCACCACGCTGACTATAGGACACGACCACTAAGATAAAGCCATAGATCACTACTCTCTTCTCATTTTCTAACTCCTCATCTTTTCTACTCTCTTTAGGATGGACGGACGAAGATCAAGTACACCCAACCAGATGAAGGCACACCTTTTGGATTTCACTTGAAGGAAGTTACCAAGTACCGAACGTTGGACTACCAAGCTTCACCGGACTTTCAACGCCACTCTGCTGAAGAGGAGCGCTGGAAGATTCACGCTCACGTTCCAGAAGGACATTCGCCCCAATCACCAAGCCTATAGATAGTGTTTTCAGTGCACCAACTTTGAGTCTGGGAAAAGCATGGCAGCTCACATCACCATGGGACGCATTGGAGAAGTTTATCAAGAAGACCTCAAGGACACAATCTACCAGATTTGCGGACACCGAGATGACAAATGGGACGTCGTCAGCACCAAGAAGGATAGATCCATTGCAGCATTTATCCAGGAGTTAAACCAACACATTCGGCGTCGGAGAACCAGATGTGCAATGATATGTTGGAGTTGCGAATGCAAAGGGAAGGATCATCGAGCTTGAAGAAGAACTAAAGACAACTCGCAAGGACTATATGGGCGAGATCGTAGCTCTAGCAAGACACAATAACGATCTTAAGTACGAGATTGAAGAAGCGAAGAAGAAGTTGGCGCTCAGGAATGAAGACCAAGATGTCGATTGCCCAAGCGACTACATCAACATCGACGACACCGATTCGGATCCAAGTGAACCCGACTTTGAAGACGAAATTTGGAAGCGAGACATTATGGAGTCTTCCACCGATTCAAATTAGTAGAAGTCCCCACATATTAGTAGTATTCCTCCATGTAAACATTATAGTACATGCACTTTTGTGATAGTTAGATCGTTGTAAGCCTTTGTTTGATTGAATGAAGTGATTTTGTGTGTTTTTGCTCATGTGCATTTGGGTAGTGATTCCCCTTAGACCTCATTCTATTCTAAATTCTCATCTTTTCTAAACCCATCATATGCCTCCGAGACGCGACCCCGGATTCGTTTTCCCGCCAGAGATCACCCAACCGATCCAGCGAGAATACCCCGATTCAAACATTGGTGCGTAACCGAGCAACAACAACAACAACAACCCACCGCCACCACCACCGCGGATCATCGACTCGTTTCCTTAGACTGAACCGCGGTGTATTCCAAAGAGCACCGAGCCAATTGTAGCGGATGGTGGCTCCGCAAGATAGGAAGGAGCTGACCCACTGCGGGATGCACGGATGGAGAAAGAGTGAAGTTTGCGGCACATCAGCTTGAAGGACCCTTGGCAGCATGGTGGGAGAATTTCACGACCACTTACCCTGTAGACACCGCTCACATGGGATCAATTTCAGCAAGCTTTTCGCCTTGCCCATGTTTCAGCAGGAGCTATGGCCATGAAGAAGCGTGAGTTTCGCAACTTCACGCCAAGGAGGAAGGACTGTTGGCGATGCGTGGATGACTTTAGTAAACTAGCACGTTATGCCCCGGATGACGTTACTCTTGATGCACTAAGCGGGAGAAGTTTCTAGAAGGACTGAATGATGAGTTCAAGATGCCGTTGATGGTAGCCAGTTTCAATAACTACCAGGAGTTAGTAGACCGAGCCCTCATGATTGAAGGAAAGCGTGACAAATTGAGAACCGCATAGCGGAAGTATGGGCAAGGGAAGTATAACTCTGGAGCTCAATGAAACCTCGTTATACCCCTAAATCAGGAATTCAGTTTCAGCATACCCATGGAGGAGGTAATTCGCATAACCATATGACACCAAGAATGGGAACAGGAATGGAGGAAGTAATGGACAAAATCGCACCAACCCGTCAACACCATCCAAAGTAGACCTGAGTCATATTACTTGCTTTAAGTGCCATAAGATCGGGCATTATGCCAATGACCTGTCGTATAGGCCGTAATGGAAATGGCAATGGAAGCTCTGGAAAGCCCAACCCTTTCAATAGAGGACAGGTGAATCACATTGAAGTGGAGGAGGTTGAAGATCAGCCCGATGCAGTAATCGGTAAGTTTTTGGTTAAGTCATTTACTGCAGTTGTTCTTTTCGATACTGGTGCATCGCATTCATACATATCAAGGGGATTTGTGGATAAGTACAAGTTACCAACCCAAGCCCTTAGGTCACCCATGCTAGTAACCTCACGGGAGGCGAGTACATGGCTAGTAAATGGTGTGATCGATCGCCATTAAGGATTGGACACTATGTTTTCCCCTCGGACCTAATAGTTACGGAATCCCAAGGATTGGATGTGATATTAGGAATGGATTGGTTATCAAAGTATGGAGGAAACATTGATTGCTCCACTAGATCAATTTTGCTCACCACACCTGAAGGAAGAAGGATTAAGTATGTATCACGGCACGAGCCGAGGAGAGCACAAGTTAAGCGCTTATCGTGGAGTGGTACGGGAAGAAGTACCCGATGGTGAAGGATTTTCTGATGTATTTCCTAAGAGTTGCGTGAATGCCACGGATAGAGACATTGAGTTTTTGATCGAGCTGTTGCCGAGAACAGGCCCGATATCGGCGACCATATAGGATGCCGGCCACAGGATTTGGCGGAAATCAAGAAGCGATTAAGGAGCTTTTGGATAAAGGTTTTATACGCCCAAGCTCTTCACCTTGGGGATCACCCGTTTTGCTAGTGGAGAAGAAGGATGGATCGTTAAGAATGGTTGTTGATTATCGTGGATTGAATGAAGTAACAATCAAGAACAAGTACCCACTACCTATGATAAATGATCTGTTTGATCGCTTGCAAGGAGCCAAGGTGTTTTCCAAGATCGACTTGCGATCGTGGTACCATCGATTGAAGATTCGGGAGCGGGACATACCCAAGACAGCATTTACCACGAGATATGGACTATACGAGTATACCGTTATGTCATTTGGATCGACTAACGCACCAGCCTATTTCATGAACCTGATGAACAAAGTGTTTATGGAGTTTTTGGATAAGTTCGTCGTGGTGTTCATTGATGACATTTTGATTTTCTCGAAAAATGAAGAGGAACACAAGGAACATTTGCGATTGGTTTTGGAGAAACTGAGGGAACACCAGTTGTATGCCAAGTTCGGCAAATGTGAGTTTTGGTTAAAGGAAGTTGGATTTCTCGGACATGTTATATCCGGAGAATAAATTGTTATTCTCTTTACATGAATAAGACCTTCGATGGTCATACACCCAATGAACATAGTTTGTTGGATCTCGATCGTAGTGATACAATTCATAATATTGATGCCAAAAGATGAAAAGTTAATAATGATAGTGCAACTTATTTGTGGCACTGCTGTTTGGGTCATATCGGTGTAAAGCGCATGAAGAAACTCCATAAAGATGGATTTTTGGAATCACTTGGTTATGAATCATTTGATGCTTGCGAACCGTGCCTTTTGGGCAAGATGACTAAAACTCCGTTCTCCGGAATAATGGAATGAGCTACTGACTTATTGGAAATAATACATACTAATGTATGCGATCCAATGAGTGTTGATGCTCGTGGCAAGTATCGTTATTTTTTGACCTTCACAAGATGATTTGAGCAGATATGGGTATATCTACTTGATGAAACATAAGTCTGAAATAGTTGAAAGGTTCAAAGAATTTCAGAGTGAAGTGGAAAATCATCGTAACAAGAAAAATAAAGTTTCTACGATCTGATCGTGAAGACGAATATTTGAGTTACGAGTTTGGTCTTCAATTAAAACAATGTGGAATAGTTTCACAGCTCACGCCACCTGGAACACCACAACGTTATGGTGTGTCCGAACGTCGTAACCGCACTTTATTGGATATGGTGTGATCTATGATGTCTCTTACCGATTTACCAATATCATTTTGGGGTTATGCATTAGAGACAGTTGCATTCACTTTAAATAGGGCGCCATCGAAATCCGTTGAGACGACGGCTTATGAATTGTGGTTTGGCAAGAAGCCAAAGTTGTCGTTTGTTAAAGTTTGGGGCTGCGATGCTTATGTGAAAAAGTTTCAACTTGATAAGCTCGAACCTAAATCGGAGAAGTGCATCTTCATAGAATACCCAAAGGAAACTGTTGGGTACACCTTCTATCACTGATCCGAAAGCAAGATATTCATTGCTAAGATGGATCCTTTATAGAGAAGGAGTTTCTCTCGAAAGAAGTGAGTGGGAGGAAAGTAAGAGCTTGATAAGGTAATTTGTACCTTCTCCAGAATTGGAAAGTAGTTCATCACAGAAATCAGTTCCAGTGATTCCTACACCAATTAGTGAGGAAGCTAATGATGATGATCATGAAACTTCAGATCAAGTTACTACAAAACCTCGTAGGTCTTCCAAAGTACAGTCCGCACCAGAGTGGTACGGTAATCCTGTTCTGGAAGTCATGTTACTAGACCATGATGAACCTACGAACTATGAGGAAGCGATGATGAGCCCAGATTCCGCGAAATGGCTTGAGGCCATAAAATCTGAGATAGGATCCATATATAAGATCAAAGTGTGGACTTTGGTTGACCAGCTCGATGATCAGCAAGTCAAGCTAAATAAATGGATCTTCAAGAGGAAGACGGACACTGATAGTAGTGTTACTATCTACAAAGCTCGACTTGTTGCAAAAGGTTTTCGACAAGTTCAAGGTGTTGAATACGATGAGATTTTCTCACTCGTAACGATGCTTAAGTCTGTCCGAATCATGTTAGCAATTGCCACATTTTATGAAATCTGGCAAATGGATGTCAAAAATTGCATTCCTTAATGGATTTATTAAAGAATAGTTGCATATGATGCAACCAGAAGTTTTTGTCAATCCTAAAAGATGCTAACAAAATGTGCAAGCTCCAATGATCCATCTATGGACTGGTGCAAGCATCTCGAGTTGGAATACACGCTTTGATAAGTTGATCATAGCATATAGTTTTATACAGACTTGCGGTGAAGCCTGTATTTACAATAAAGTGAGTGGGAGCACTACCGTCTTTTCCGATAAATATATGTGAGTAACATATTGTTGATCGAAATGATGTAGAATTTTTCTAGAAAGCATAAAGGAGTATTTGAAAGGAGTTCTTTAAAGAAAGACCTCGGTAAAGCTACTTACATATTGAGCATCAAGATCTATTGAGATAGATCAAGGCGGCTTGATAAGTTTTTTCAATAAGTATATACCTTGTCAAGATTTTGAAGTCGTTCAAAATGGAGCAGTCAAGAAAAGTTCTTGCACGTGTTGCAAAGGTGTGAAATTGAGTAAGACTCAAATCCCGACCACGGCAGAAAATAGAAAATAGAATGAAAGTCATTCCCTATGCCTCAGTCATAGGTTCTATAAAGTATGCTATGCTATGTACCAGACCTATTGTATACCTTGCTCTGAGTTTGGCAAAGGAATACAATTTTGATCTAATAGTAGATCAACGGACAGCGGTCAAGAATATCCTTAGTAAGGACTAAGGAAATATTTCTCGATTATGGAGGTGATAAAAGAGCCCGTCATAAAGAGTTACAACGATTGCAAGCTTTTACACCGATCCAGGATGACTATAACTCTCAATCTAGATACATATTGAAAGTGGGAGCAATTAGCTATAGTAGCTCCGATGCGAGCATTGTAGACATAGAATATTTGCAAAATACATACGGCTCACGAATATGACAGACCCGTTGACTAAGCCTCTCTCACGAGCAAAACATGATCACACCTTAGTACTCTTTTGGGTGTTAATCACATAGCGATGTGAACTAGATTATTGACTCTAGTAAACCCTTTGGGTGTTGGTCACATGACGATGTGAACTATGGGTGTTAATCATATCTGAGATATGAATATTGGTGTTAAATCACATGGCGATGTGAACTAGATTATTGACTCTAGTGCAAGTGGGAGATCAAGGAAATATGCCCTAGAGGCAATAATAAAGTTATTATTTATTTCCTTATATCATGATAAATGTTTATTATTCATGCTAGAATTGTATTAACTGGAAACATAATACATGTGTGAATACATAGACAAACATAGTGTCACTAGTATGCCTCTACTTGACTAGCTCGTTGAACCAAAGATGGTTAAGTTTCCTAGCCATAGACATGAGTTGTCATTTGATTAACGGGATCACATCATTAGGAGAATGATGTGATTGACTTGACCCATTCCGTTAGCCTAGCACTTGATCGTTTAGTATGTTGCTATTGCTTTCTTCATGACTTATACATGTTCCTGTAACTATGAGATTATGCAACTCCGTTCTGGGAGGAACACTTTAGGTGCTACCAAACGTCCACAACGTAACTGGGTGATTATAAAGGAGTACTACAGGTGTCTCCAAAGGTACATGTTGGGTTGGCGTATTTCGAGATTAGGTTTTGTCACTCCGATTGTCGGAGAGGTATCTCTGGTCCCTCTCGGTAATGCACATCACTATAAGCCTTGCAAGCAATGTAGCTAATGAGTTAGTTACGGAATGATGCATTACGTAACGAGTAAAGAGACTTGCCGGTAGCGAGATTGAACTAGGTATTGGATACCGACGATCGAATCTCGGGCAAGTAACATACCGATGACAAAGGGAACAACGTATGTTGTTATGCGGTTTGACCGATAAAGATCTTCGTAGAATATGTAGGAGCCAATATGGGCATCCAGGTTCCGCTATTGGTTATTGACCGAGAATAGTTCTAGGTCATGTCTACATAGTTCTCGAACCCGTAGGGTCTGCACGCTTAACGTTACGATGACAATTTTATTATGAGTTTATAAGTTTTGATGTCTTTGAAGTTTGTTCGAGTCCCGGATGTGATCACGGATATAACGAGGAGTCTCGAAATGGTCGAGACATAAAGATTGATATATTGGAAGCCTATATTTGGATATCGGAATGGTTCCGGTGAAATCGGGATTTTACCAAACACCGGGGTTACTGAACCCTCCCGGGGATAATGGGCCTTAGTGGGCCATGAGGGAGAAGAGGAGGGCCGGCCAGGGCAGGCCGCGCGACCCCTCCCCCCTAGTCCGAATAGGACAAGGAAGGGGGGGGGCGCCCTCCTTTCCTCTTTCTCCTCCCCCCTTTCCTTCTCTAACAAGGCAAGAGGGGGGAGTCCTACTCCCGGTGGGAGTAGGACTCCTCCAGCGCACTGCCTTGGGGCCGGGCCGCACCTCCCCTCCCTCCTTTATATACGGGGCGGGGGCACCCCATGACACACACAAGTTGATCTTCGTGATCGCTCCTTAGCCGTGTGTGGTGCCCCTCCACCATATTCCACCTCGGTCATATCGTCGCGGAGTTTAGGCGAAGCCTGCGCGATAGAGCATCATCATCGTCACGCCCGTCGTCTTGTGGAACTCATCCCGACACTTTCTTTGGATCGGAGTCCGGGATCGTCATCGAGCTGAACGTGTGCTGAACTCGGAGGTGTCGTGGATTCGGTACTTGGATCGGTAGGATCGTGAAGACGTACGACTACATCAACCGCGTTGTCATAACGCTTCCGCTTACGGTCTACGAGGGTACGTGGACAACACTCTCCCCTCTTGTTGCTATGCATCACCATGATCCTTGCGTGTGCGTAGGAATTTTTTTTGAAATTACTACGTTCCCCAAGAGCCCTCTCCACCGCAGAAGCTGAATACATTGCAACCGCTAGTTGTGCAACTCAATTACTATGGATGAGGCAAACTTTGAAGGATTATGGTATCACCTATACACATGTGCCTCTTCTATGTGATAATGAAAGTGCCATCAATATTGCTGAGAACCCCAAAGATCATACCCGCACCAAGCACATTGATATTAGGTATCACTTCTTGAGAGATCATGTGGAGAAGGGTGATATTGACATTGCTCATGTTGGCACAGATATGCAACTTGCAGATATTTTCACGAAGCCATTGGATGAAGCAATGTTTTGTCAACTTAGGCGTGAACTTGGTATCTTGGAGCTTGACAACATTATGTGAAAACTAGTACCCATGCATGCATTGTCATAATGTCTTGTCTCGATGTAGGCATATATTTAGGGGGAGACACTCAACTCATGAGCTCTCACCCTATGAAATGCATAAAAAGAACAAACACTCTCAAAGCTACCATGTTACTAACTACGGAGCTTTCAATGATGGAGTAGTGATTATGCACCCAAAGTTCCACTCTTTGCGGAGCCATGTCACGTATACTCATACATGGTGGCAGTAGCCACCGCTCTTGTCATTAGAACAATATATGAGTGGTATGTGTTTTCGTGTTGTTGACATAGGATACTCATTGCTTAATATATTGTGTCCTTGCATCCTACTACATATTGAACTCATCATCTTCCCATCATTGTCATTAGCACCAACTATGACACCCTAGTTTTCCCAAATATCCATAAGTGCTTCCAGTCGTCCGCTATGTACCAGACGTCCGTAAAATCCTCTCTAGTGCCATATTACCGGTCGTCCGCTATGTACCGGACGTCCGTAAAATCCTCTCTGGTGCCATATTACCGGTCGTCCGCTGAGACTAGACTTCTGCTAATTTCTGCCCTGCCTAAACGCGTCGGACGTCCGGTCTTGATGGTCGTTTGCTACCTGGCGTATCTGATTGCCTTCTCGGGCCCCGGACATCCGTTACACACTGGCTGTCCGGTCAATTCCTGGCCTGCATATATATAGCGGCGTGCGTTCCTAAACCTAACTTCGCCCGCTCCTCATCTCTTCTTCGCCGCCGCTGCCGCTAGCTCTCCTCGCTGCGGTCACGCGCTGGTCGTGCGCCTCGCCGTCGGGACTCCGTTGGGTCGTCCGGTAAATCGTCGAAGTGGGGCTCGTTTCGTCCCCGTCGCCTCTCCTCCTCGCCCCGTTCATCCTCCCGAGGTAGCATCTCCTCTTATTCTCCCCTCATCCATCGATTCTTTGATTTATGGTGGTGGGGTGTTGAATTGGGTCTCCTTCCTCCTCTAGGTCGGGATGGTGAAGACAAAGCACTCTGCACGCAAGGGGGCCCCGTCTGGGTCCTCTCGTCCATCTCATCGTGGTGATTCCGATGATTCCCATGAACAGGCTCGTCCAAGGAAGTGTGCCCCTCTGCCTTGCTGCTCTCCAAGTGAAGACTCGACGGAGGACTCTGACTATGAAGATGAGCTGGCTCATACGGAGAGAGGAGAGCCTGTTCTTGTTCGCACTACTGCTCTGAAGCCCGGGACTCGGCGGCTCACCTTCAAGCCGCCTAACCCTCCGGTCCAACCTCAAGTGATGCTCGTCACATCTCTCTTGAACCCCCTTTACCACTCAACCGCCACGTTAAGCGGTTCAATGAGGTTTCCATTGCTTCCTATCTTAAGTTGCATCGTGATGTTGATCAATTTACGGTTGCTCATGACTCTCGAGACAATCGTTTATGCACTAATGTCCAAGCTGACATTTTTACCACTATCATCATTCCTAAAGGCCTATCTCTCCATGTATGCATTGATCTTGAGCACATTCGTGCTCATCCGGCGAAATATCCAGGGGCTATTGAGCTCATTGAGTCATCTAATCTTGCTGCCCCATTTGCATTTCAACATGACTTTAACCTAGCTGCCATTCATCAATTCTATGCCACATGTTACTTTAGTCCAAATAACACTGTCACTTGGGTGACCTCTGACACCGTGCTCACGGCATCTTATTCTAAATTTGTTGTTGTCCTTGGGTTTCCTAACACCGGTTTCAAAATCCATAAGGATGACCCCAACCACAGGCCCAAGGGCATTGAGGTCTGTGCAGATCTTCTCAAACCGATAGGAGAAATGACTAATGAGGAGAAACAAAAGGGTCTGAACCAAGTTTCCATTTGGCGCTCACCTTTCTACATCATCTATCAGTGTGTCATTTGCACCATCTATCCAAAGATGGGTGACAAGGGGTCTTGCAATAGCTACTGCATTGATCTCATGCATCGACTCTATGCATCTCCAAAGGGGAAGATGAATGTTCCTCATTTTTTGTGGCATGAGATTCGTCTCGCTAGTTTTCAGCACAAGCGGGCCTTTCCTCATGCCCCCATTCTTCAGGCTTTTATCGAGAGTGTTGCTCCATTTCCCATTGCCCGCACTCACTTGCATGAGCGATGGGTCATTCCACCTCACATGGCGGATGATTGGGTCCCCAAGGACTCTTCTGCTCCTGCTCGTCGCACTGCAACTAGTGTTCCTCCTCCTGCTCATTCCACTCCTTCCAGTTCTACATCTTTTGGGCGCATTGCTCGCTTTCTTGGGAGGCTCACTCTGCCACGATGAAGGTGTTTACCTTTCATTTCTCCCAAAATCACGACGTTGTCACTCGCATGGTCACTTCCAAGAATGCTCTGAAGGCTCATCTGAGACACTCCGGAGTTTATGATGTGAGTGACGATGAGCCTCTCCCTGACAAGCCCCCTTCTGACTTTGGTTTTCCCTTGGGTCCTGAGTGGGCTGACTTCTTCAACGAGGTTGGTGGCAGTGGTGCTCATGATGATGATGATGGTGATGCTCTTTGATGTTATTATGACCCCTTTTGGGTATTTGATGCCAAAGGGGGAGTAGGCACTTATTATTTATGTGATGCTATGATATTAGCTTGTATCGAACACATGTTATGTTTTTATTAGCTTGTATCGAACTCATGTTATGAGTTTTATCGACTTATGTTCTATGCTATGAGCGATGAACCTATATGGAGCCTATTCTGAGTTTATGTTGTCTTGAATATCTTGTGTATGAGATTTGGTTGTGTTGGTATCATATTGAGGGGGAGCTCTCTTCATGATTACAATTTATTTATTGCACATGTTTAGGGGGAGCTCCACAACAAATCCTTTCGATATTCAAAGTTTTTTGAAGTGCATGTATGTTGTCATCAACTACCAAAAATGGGGAGATTGAAAGTGCAATCATGCCCTTAATCATATTTTGATGTTGATGACAACATGCATGTTGGGACTAATCATGTTTGTCAAGTATATCTCAGGATTATGTCGCAAGGGCTGTGTTGGATCATGACTACGGACATAAATATATATACATATATCACTCAAGAGCAGAGACACAAGACAAAGACAGGAAGCTTCGGCTCCTTTTTCGGTTTGTTCTTGAGTATAGGGATCCCGCACTATTAAGAGGGGATCATTGGATTTCGTGAAAGAACTTGCTCAAACCCACAAAATTCCCTCACATATCATCTCAAAATTCTTCCTCTAACTTATGTACAAATGTTGGTATGATTCTAAGACAATGGGATCAACTATCACCGGACGACCGAAAGTCTATGGATGTCCGGCCTCTCTCAGCCAACCGGGCTTCCGGATCTCCCCGGTTGTCCGGTGCATCTCCACTGAACAGATATTAGCGGAAGACCGATCCCACCGGACGTCCGGCCACCGGACGTCCGCTCACCTCCGGATATCCGGTGCACTTCAACAGAACGTTTAATAGTGGATTTCTGACCACACCGGACGTCTGGGAACCGGACATCCGGCGCCTTCCAGACGTCCACTAACTGTGAGTCTCATACCTCGTCTATGCCCTTGGTAGATATTCCAGCGACAGGACGACCGGCAGCCCGGCCGGACGTCCGGTCCTATCTGAGTCTCCGGTCGTCCGGTACCCACCGGACGTCCGTCAGCCCCTGTGCACTAAGTGGCTCAACGGTCTGTTTTGCTCTCACACTATATATAGCCTTCTCTCTCCCACAAGATAAGGTTGACCATTAACTTTGAGCCTTTTAAGAACACATCTCACTCCCTCTCTTGATTCCCCGCACCAAATCCTAGATCCCCAAGGGATTTGGGAACATTTGAGAGAAGTTCTCCAATCAAGTGATAGATCCACTCCTTCTACTTCTTCTCACCAAAGGAATTCGTGATTTAAGCAAGTTCTTGAGCATTCCCAACGTTCTTGTTACTCTTGGAGGTTGGAGACTCCTAGGCGGTAGGAGTCTTTCGGAGAGGAATCAACCATTGTGATTACCCCCGGAAAAGTTTGTGACGGTTTGGAGACCACCCCAAGGTCTAGCACTAGTGGTTGAGAAACGGCTCCGTGGTGTTTTATCAAAGGGAGAATAGGGTGAGCCTTCGTGGCGTTGGTGTGCCTTCGTGGTAACATCCACCTCTCTAACGGTGATGTAGCTTCCCTCCAAGGAAGTGAACATCGGCATACATCCTCGTCTCCCGGAGTTGCGGTTATTCTAACCCTAACTCTCTACTTGTGGTTACTTGTCTCTTAGCACTTACTTATATCATATTGTGCTTGCTTACTTACATACTTGGGTAACTTGTTTATCTTGCTTAGCTCTTAGCGTCACTCTTGCAATTGATAGGCTCACTTTCATATTCCGCTCTATTGCCTAAAATTGCTAAGTAATATTTTAAATTTGTAAGTGTACCTATTCAGCCCCCCCCCCTCTAGGTCCATATCGATCCTTTCAGTTTCTCCAGCTTTAGTTGAATCGAGTTTGACTACGCCCGGTCCTTATTGAAGGTTAAAACAACACACTTGACGAAAAATCGTTGTGGTTTTGATGCTTAGGTAAGAACTGTTCTTGCTAGAAGCCCGTAGCAGCCACGTAAAACTTGCAACAACAAAGTAGAGGGCGTCTAACTTGTTTTTGCAGGGCTTGCTGTGATGTGATATGGTCAAGACGTGATGATATATAAATTTTTGTATGAGATGATCATGTTTTGTAACAGTTATCAGCAACTGGCAAGAGCCATATGGTTGTCGTTTTATTGTATGAAATGCAATCGCCATGTAATTGCTTTACTTTATCTCTAAGCGGTAGCGATAGTCGTAGAAGCAATAGTTGGCGAGACGACAACGATGCTTCGATGGCGATCAAGGTGTCAAGCCGGTGAAGATGGTGATCATGACGGTGATTTGTAGATGGAGATCAAAGGCACAAGATGATGATGGCCATATCATATCACATATTTTGATTGCATGTGATGTTTATCTTTTATGCATCTTATTTTTCTTAGTACGGCGGTAGCATTATAAGATGATCTCTCACTAAATTCCAAGGTACAAGTGTTCTCCCTGAGTATGCACCGTTGCGACAGTTCGTCGTGCCGAGACACCACGTTATGATCGGGTGTGATAAGCTCTACGTTCACATACAACGGGTGCAAGCCAGTTTTGCACACGCAGAATACTCGAGTTAAACTTGACGAGCCTAGCATATGCATATGAAGATATGAATCATATAGTATCTATTATCAACATAGTGATGTTCTCCATTGAAAACTACTCCATCTCACATGATGATCGGACATGGTTTAGTTGATATGGATCACGTGATCACTTAGATGATTAGAGGGATGTCTATCTAAGTGGGATTTATTAAATAATATGATTAATTGAACTTTAATTTATCATGAACTTAGTACCTGATAGTATTTTGCATGTCTATGTTGTTGTAGATAAATGGCCCGTGCTACTGTTCTGTTGAATTTTAATGCGTTCCTAGAGAAAGCTATGTTGAAAGATGATGGTAGCAACTACACGGACTGGGTCCGTAACTTGAGCATTATCCTCATTGTTGCACAGAAGAATTACATCCTAGAAGCACCGCTAGGTGCAAGACCCACTGCAGGAGCAACGCCACATGTTATGAACGTCTGGCAGAGCAAAGCTGATGACTACTCGATAGTTCAGTGTGCCATGCTTTACAGCTTAGCACCGAGACTTCAACGACGTTTTGAATGTCATGGAGCATATGAGATGTTACAGGAGTTGAAGTTAATATTTCAAGCAACTGCCCGGATTGAGAGATATGAAGTCTCCAATAAGTTCTACAGCTGCAAAATGGAGGAGAATACTTCTGTCAGTGAACATATACTCAAAATGTCTGGGTACCACAATCACTTGACTCAACTGGGAGTTAATCTTCCGGTTGATAGTGTCATTGACAGAGTTCTTCAATCACTGCCACCAAGCTACAAAAGCTTCGTGATGAACTATAATATGCAAGGGATGGATAAGACAATTCCCGAGCTCTTCACGATGCTAAAGGCTGCAGAGGTAGAAATCAAGAAGGAGCATCAAGTGTTGATGGTTAACAAGACCACTAGTTTCAAGAAAAAGGGCAAAGGGAAGAAGGTAAACTTCAAGAAGAACGGCAAGCAAGTTGTTGCTCAAGTGAAGAAACCCAAGTCTGGACCTAAGCCTGAGACTGAGTGCTTCTACTGCAAAGGGACTGGTCACTGGAAGCGGAACTGCCCCAAGTATTTGGCGGATAAGAAGGATGGCAAAGTGAAAGGTATATTTGATATACATGTTATTGATGTTGGGGAACGTAGTATTTGAAAAAAAATCCTACGATCACGCAAGATCTATCTAGGAGAAGCATAGCAACGAGCGAGGAGAGTGTGTCCACGTACCCTTGTAGACCGAAAGCGGAAGCGTTTAGTAACGCGGTTGATGTAGTCGAACGTCTTCGCGATCCAACCGATGAAGTACCGAACGCACGGCACCTCCGCGATCTGCACACGTTCAGTTCGGTGACATCTCATGAACTCTAGATCCAGCTGAGGCCGAGGGATAGTTTCGTCAGCACGACGACGTGGTGAAGGGAATGATGAAGTTACTGACGCAAGGCTTCGCCTAAGCACTACGACAATATGACTGAGGTGGAAATCTGTGGAGGGGGGCACCACACACGGCTAAGAATCAACTTGTGTCTCTGGGGTGCCCCTGCCCCCGTATATAAAGGAGCAAGGGGGAGGCCGGCCGGCCCTCATAGGGCGTGACCAAAGGGGGAAATCCTACTCCAAGTAGGAGTTGGATCCCCCCTTTCCTAGTCCAACTAGGAGAAGAAGGAAGGAGAGGGGAAAGACAAGGAAGGAGGGGGCGCCGCCCCTCCCCCTAGTCCAATTTGGACTAGGCCCATGGGGGGCGCGTGGATAGCCCTTGGCTACCCCTCTCTCTCTCTCTCTCCTAGGCCCAATAAGGCCCATTACTTCTCCGGTGGTTCCGATAACCCTTCCGGCACTCTGATATTTTTCCGGTGACCCCCGGAACTCATCCGGTGTCCGAATAACATCGTCCAATATATCATTCTTTATGTCTCGACCATTTCGAGACTCCTCGTCATGTCCGTGATCACATCAGGGACTCTGAACTACCTTCGGTACATCAAATCACATAACTCATAATACATATCATCGTCAAACATTAAGCGTGCGGACCCTACGGGTTCGAGAACTATGTAGACATGACCGAGACTCATCTCTGGTCAATAACCAATACTGGAACCTGGATGCTCATATTGGTTCGTACATATTCTACGAAGATCTTTATCGGTCAAACCGCACAACAACATACGTTGTTCCCTTTGTCCTCCGTATGTTACTTGCCCGAGATTCGATCGTCGGTATCATCATACCTAGTTCAATATCGTTACCGGCAAGTCTCTTTACTCATTCCGTAGTGCATCATCCCGCAACTAACTCATTAGTTACATTGCTTGCAAGGCTTATAGTGATGTGCATTACCAAGAGGGCCCAAAGATACCTCTCTGACAATCGGACTGACAAATCCTAATCTCGATCTATGCCAACTCAACAAACACCATCGGAGACACCTGTAGAGCATCTTTATAATCACCCAGTTACGTTGTGACGTTTGATAGCACACTAAGTGTTCCTCCGGTATTCAGGAGTTGCATAATCTCATAGTCATAGGAACATGTATAAGTCATGAAGAAATCAATAGCAATAAACTAAACTATCATAGTGCTAAGCTAATGGATGGGTCATGTCAATCACATCATTCTCTAATGATGTGATCCCGTTCATCAAATGGCAACTCATGTCTATGGCTAGGAAACTTAACCATCTTTTATTAACGAGCTAGTCAAGTAGAGGCATACTAGTGACACTCTGTTTGTCTATGTATTCACACATGTACTAAGTATCCAGTTTAATACAATTCTAGCATGAATAATAAACATTTATCATGATATAAGGAAATAAAATAATAACTTTATTGTTGCCTCCAGGGCATATTTCCTTCAATTGATGTGTACCTTACTAATGCTCGTTGTAGCGCCTGGGTATTTGATACTGGTTCTGTCGCTCATATTTGCAACTCGAAACAGGGGCTACGGATTAAGCGAAGATTGGCTAAGGACGAGGTGGACGATCTTGGCGTGGGAAATGGTTCCAAAGTCGATGTGATCTCCATCGGCACGCTACCTCTACATCTACCTTCGGGATTAGTGTTAGACCTGAATAATTGTTAGTTGGTGCCAGCTTTAAGCATGAACATTATATCTGGATCTCGTTTGATGCGAGACGGTTATTCATTTAAATCAGAGAATAATGGTTGTTCTATTTATATGAGTAATATCTTATATGGTCATGCACCCTTGATGAGTGGTCTATTTTTATTGAATCTCGATAGTAGTGATACACATATTCATAGTATTGAAGCTAAAAGATATAAGTTTAATAATGATAGTGCAACTTATTTGTGGCACCATCGTTTAGGTCATATTGGTGTAAAGCACATGAAGAAACTCCATGCTGATGGGCTTTTGGAATCACTTGATTATGAATCACTTGACGCTTGCGAACCATGCCTCATGGGCAAGATGACTAAGACTCCGTTCTCCGGAACAATGGTGCGAGCAACAGACTTGTTGGAAATAATACATACTGATGTATGCGGTCTGATGAGTGTTGAGGCTCGCGGAGGGTATCATTATTTTCTGACCTTCACAGATGATTTGAGCAGATATGGGTATATCTACTTGATGAAACATAAGTATGAAACATTCGAAAAGGTCAAAAAAATTCAGAGTGAAGTGGAAAATCATCATAACAAGAAAATAAAGTTTCTACAATTTTATCATGGATTAAGTTACGAGTTTGGTCTTCATTTGAAACAATGTGGAATAGTTTCACAACTCACGCCACCCGGAACACCACAACGTAATGGTGTGTCCGAACGTCGTAACCGCACTTTATTAGATATGGTGCAATCTATGATGTCTCTTACTGATTTACCTCTATCGTAATGGGGTTATGCTTTAGAGACGGCTGCATTCATGTTACATAGGGCACCATCTAAATCACTTGAGACGACACCATATGAACTGTGGTTTGGCAAGAAACCCAAATTGTCGTTTCTTAAAGTTTGGGGTTGCGATGCTTATGCGAAAAAGCTTCAACCTGATAAGCTCGAGCCCAAATTGGAGAAATGTGTCTTCATAGGATACCCAAAGGAGACTGTTGGGTACACCTTCTATCAAAGATCCGAAGGCAAAATATTCATTGCGAAGAATGGATCCTTTCCAGAGAAGGGGTTTCTCTCGAAAGAAGTGAGTGGCAGGAAAGTAGAACTTGATAAGGTAATTGTACCTGCTCCCTTATTGGAAAGTAGTTCATCATAGAAATCAGTTCCAGTGATTCCTACACCAATTAGTGAGGAAGCTAATGATGATGATCATGAAGCTTCTGATCAAGTTACTACCAAACCTCATAGGTCAACTAGAGTAAGATCTGCACCAGAGTGGTACGGTAATCCTGTTTTGGACGTCATGTTACTTGACCATGACGAACCTACAAACTATGAGGAAGTGATGATGAGCCCAGATACCACAAAATGGCTTGAGGCCATGAAATCTGAGATGGGATCCATGTATGAGAACAAAGTGTGGACTTTGGTTGACTTGCCCGATGATCGGCAAGCCATAGAAAATAAATGGATCTTCAAGAAGAAGACCGATGCTGACGGTAATGTTACTGTCTACAAAGCTCGACTTGTTGCAAAAGGTTTTCGAAAAGTTGAAGGAGTTGACTACGATGAGACTTTCTCACCCTTAGCGATGTTTAAGTCTGTCCGAATCATGTTAGCAACTGTCGCATTTTATGATTATGAAATTTGGCAAATGGACGTCAAAACTACATTCCTGAATGGATTTCTAGAAGAAGAGTTGTATACGATGCAACCAGAAGGTTTTTTCGATCCAAAGGGTGCTAACAAAGTGTGCAAGCTCCAGCGATCCATTTATGGACTGGTGTGATACGTTTCCAAGGTATCTATAATTTATGAAGTATTCATGCTATTATTTCATCATTCTTGGATGTTTTACAATCATTTTATAGCAACTTTATATCTTTTTTTGGGACTAACCTATTGACCCAGTGCCAATTGCTGTTTTTTGCTTATTTTTTATATCGCGGGAAATCAATACCAAAGGAGTCCAAATACAACGAAACTCCACGATGATTTTTTATGGACCAGGAGACAACCTTTGGGCCAGAGCAGCACCTGGGGGGTGCCCCGAGGGGGGCACAACCCACCAAGGCGTTCCAGGCCCACCTGGCATGCCTAGGTGGGTTGTGCCCACCTCGGTGGTCTTTCGCACCCCCTCTTTCCACTATAAATTCCAAAATATTCTGAAACCCTTCGGGATTACCCTAGATCAGAAGTTCCGCCGCCGCAAGGTCTCTGTATCCACGAAAACCAATCTAGACCCTGTTCCGGCACCCTCCCGGAGGGGGGAAACATCTCCAGTGGCCATATTCATCATCCCGGCAGCCACCACGATGAGGAGGGAGTAGTCCACCCTCGGGGTTGAGGGTTTGTACCAAAGAGCTATGTGTTTAATCTCTCTCGTGATCTACATCATGGGCTTTGTTAATATAGATGGATCATATGATGTTTCTACCCTCTATACTCTTGTTATGATGAAGTGAATCTTTACCCTTTGAAGTTTTGTCTTGTCGGATTGAATATTCAGAGATGAGAACACATGATATATGTCTTGCGGTATGAATACTTGAGGTGACAATTGGGGTATCTTATCGATTCACTTGATATATGTTATGGCATTCAACTCGCGGATTCCCGCGGTGATATTGGGGTAATATATGCATATGGGTTGATGCACGTTTTTCTCTGACGGAAACTTCCGGGTCTCTTTGTAGTTATTTGTGTGGATTGAGTATTACGAATATGAATTTGCTTTGGTGTTATCTTAGTACGAACTCTAGATTAGATCGATCAGAAAGAATAGCTTGCATTATTCTAGTACGAACTATAGGATAGATCGAACGGAAAGAATAGCTTTGAGTTGATTTCGTACCCTAGAAACAATTTCTATCTTTTGTTCTCTGCTAAAAGGAACTCATGAGTGATTCTTTATTACACTTTGAGGGATAACCATATGATCCAACTATGTTAGCACTGTTGAGAGATTGCACTAGCGAACCCTAGGCCTCATTTTTAAGCACTGCAATACCGTTTTTGTGCATGTTTACTATTTGCTACCTTGCTATTTTTATTTATTAAGATTATAAAAATATATTTCTACCACTAATATTACACTTTTATCACCATCTCTTCGCCGAACTAGTGCACCTATACAATTTGCCATTGTATTGGGTGTGTTGGGGACACAAGAGATTTCTTGTATTTGGTTGCAGGGTCGTTTGAGAGAGACCATCCTCATCCTACACCTCTCACGGATTGATAAACCTTAGGTCATCCACTTGAGGGAAAATTGCTACTGTCCTACAAAACTCTGCGCTTGGAGGCCCAACACGTGTCTACAAGAATAAAGTTGCGTAGTAGACATCATGGTGCAAGCCTCTCAGAGTTGGAATAAACGTTTTGATTGTGTGATCAAAGCATACGGTTTTATATAGACTTTTGGAGAAGCCTGTTGAGGGAGTCCTGGATTAGGGGGTGTCCGGACAGCCGGACTATAACCTTTGGACGGACTGTTGGACTATGAAGATACAAGATTGAAGACTTCGTCCCGTGTCCGGATGGGACTTTCCTTGGCGTGGAAGGCAAGCTTGGCAATACGGATATGTAGATCTCCTCCCATTGTAACCGACTCTGTGTAACCCTAGCCTTCTTCGGTGTCTATATAAACCGGAGGGTTTTAGTCCGTAGGACAACATACAATCATACCATAGGCTAGCTTCTAGGGTTTAGCCTCTCTGATCTCGTGGTAGATCTACTCTTGTACTACCCATATCATCAATATGAATCAAGCAGGAGTAGGTTTTTATCACCATCGAGAGGGCCCGAACCTGGGTAAAAATATCGTGTCCCTTGTCTCCTGTTACCATCCGCCTAGACGCACAGTTCGGGACCCACTACCCGAGATCCGCCGGTTTTGACACCGACATTGGTGCTTTCATTGAGAGTTCGACTGTGTCGTCGCCAGAAGGAAGGATGTCTCGTCTCGTCTTTAAAGACGGAACTACTGTTGGGGGAGCTTTGGCTATCGGCCAAACCCTCCGGCTAGGCGGTTTCATCATGACCGCCTGTTCGGCCGCCGCACCTACGATGACCTCTCGGGTCATCGAAAACAGCCTCCACATCAAATCGGCACTCGCCGAACAGATGGACCCAATGGAGCTCGCTTCCCTAAACGAGCTCTTGGATCGCATCGCCGCCTTGGGAGTCGCTACAGACTATGATCGGATTGGGCTTAAACCCGATCAAAGGGAGATCAGCTCTCCGCCGGTCACCCATCGTGTTGCAGTGGTGGAGGAGCAATGCGGCGACCTCTCCTCTATCTTGAGTACCAATTATGTCCGAATTCCTGAGCTCTCCGAGCCGGATACCCGTTCGCCGGAGGACAGCATCCAATCCCTGAACTTAGAGTCGCAGAAAGCCAGATCATCGGGCAACACCGGAACCGAACTTCCAAAATTGGAAACTCCTCGCCCCTGGATCCCAGATCGGGCAAGGGTTCGGATTCGACTCCACCCACCCACCCAAACATAAGCGATCTTTCACACATCGTGCAAGAGCCCTGTGAAACAAGACATCACTATTGGGCCAGATTCCTCCTTATGATGAACAAGGTTAAGGACTGTCGCGAGGAAGACGCAATCTTATTTTTCTGCAATAATTGCACGGACAAGGGAACTTTAACGCCATAAATCACCGTGAGTTATCACGCTTCGCTGATTTGGCGTCCATAGTACGAAAATACTGTGCGATGGAAAGTGCCTGGAAAACCGAAACAAGCTTTTGGGATAATCCGGCCCTAAATACGAACCCAGTCCGAAATAAAAGGGTGCATTATCACAAGACACCCGGGTCAACTACCAAAAAGCAAAAACCCTCCACAGGGCAGGGAACCGTACTAGAGGGATGGCTCAACGGACCCTGCAAAATTCATAGTACGGAAGGCGTCACACCAACACATAGCCTTAGAGCATGTTGGATACTCCGGCAGGTAGCCAAAAGTGGCGAGGATCTTCTCATCCCAGAAGCCACAGAGCCCCATCGAGGATAACAATACGGTATTAACAGTCTTTGAGACCTTCGCATCAAATAATAAGCGAAGCGAACGCTCCGCAGTCTTGCCGAAATCTACCATGTGGCAACAATAAATCCATGGAGTGACACGGCCATTACCTTCAATGCCAGTGACGAACCTAAGTTCCGAACAGACCGAGCACCCACTGCATTGGTCCTCAGTCCAATTGTGGACGGTTTTCGACTCACCAAGGTGCTCATGGACGGCGGCAGCGGGCTAAACCTCATCTATGAGGAAACCTCATCGAGCGAAGCAGCACAACCTTTAGAGGAATAATCCCCAGTCGAGAAGGGCGCTGTACAGGCAAAATCACACTCGATGTGGTGTTCGGCACGCCGGAAAATTATAGGTCTGAAGAGATTACATTCCAAGTGGCCCCGTTCAATAGTGGATACCACGCCCTTCTAGGGTGGGAGGCGTTCACAATCTTCCAAGCCATACCCCATTACGGGTACATGAAGCTCAAAATGCCCGGGCCCAACGGAATCATCACTCTCGCTAGTTATCCGGATACAACACTCCACGCCGAAAACAAGACAGCCGCACTGGCCCTTGAGGCATTATCCGAAGCCCTTGCGGCCGAGGAACTGACTGCGCTGCGCTCCACGGTGGACAGGGACGACGTGATACTTGATAAGAGGTCCAAGTCCACCTCCTTTAAACCAACGGACGAAACAGTCAAATTCCAAGTCCATCCAACGGACCCTACCAAAATAGCCACCATCGGGGCACAGTTAAACCCCGTCGTGGACGCCGCTCTAAGAGATTTCTTGCGCGAAAATTGGGACATATTTGTCTGGCATCCTTCAGATATGCCAGGAATCCCACGCAGGCTGCCGGAGCATAGCCTCAATATTCTAAAGGGATTCAAGCCTGTCAAGCAGGCTCTCCGGCGTTTCTCTGAACCTAAGAGACAAGCCATGGGAGAGGAGCTAGCCAAGTTATTGGAGGCCGGATTCATTAGAGAAATAAAACACTCGGACTAGCTAGCAAACCTGGTGATGGTACCAAAGAAGGACAAATCATGGCGCCTGTGCGTCGATTTCAAGGACCTCAACAACGCTTGCCCAAAGGATCCCTTCCCCCTCCCCCGCATCGACCAAATTATGGATGCTACCGTAGGACACGACTCATTGTGTTTCCTCGACGCATACTCCGGCTACCACCAGATTAAGATGGCGGAACCCGACCAAGCCGCAACGGCATTCATCACACCATACGGCCCCTTCTGCTTCAACACAATGCCCTTTCGGCTCAAAAACGCCGGTGCAACATATCAGCGCATGATTCAGACATGTCTGGCAAACCAGGTCGGCAAAATAATGGAGGCATACGTAGATGATGTGGTCGTCAAAACCAAGCATGTCGACTCTCTAGTAGACGACTTGAGACTCACATTCGATAACCTCCGAACATATGACATCAAGCTCAACCCGGAGAAATGCGTCTTCGGCGTGCCCGCCGGAAAGCTCCTGGGCTTCATTGTATCCGGCAGAGGAATTGAAGCAAATCCGGCCAAGATCTGAGCTCTATCACAGTTGGATATCCCGACGGACCTCAAACAAATCCAGAAATTAACAGGATGCATGGCGGCTCTAAGCCGCTTTATCTCCCGCCTGGGAGAAAAGGCATTACCCCTTTATCGCCTCCTTCGGCGCACCGAACACTTTGAGTAGACGGACGCCGCCACAGCCTGACTGGAAGAAATAAAGGCCATATTGGCAACCAACCCAGTCCTGGCCGCGCCAAACATTGGCGAACCAATGCTGTTATACATTGCGGCAACTCATCAAGTTGTGAGCGCAGTGCTCGTCGTCGAACGAGAAACGGACGGACATAAATTCCCCCTTCAAAAGCCGGTCTACTATGTATCCACTGTCCTCACTCCATGCAAGTCACGTTACCCGCATTATCAAAAGATAGCATACACGGTATTCATGGCATCCCGGAAGCTGCGACACTACTTCCAAGAGTGTTCGATAACAGTAGCCTCGGAAGTGCCACTCAATGATATCATAAACAACCGCGACACCACGGGCCGGATTGCCAAATGGGCCATTGAACTCCTCCCGTTCGCCATAACTTACAAACCGCGGCGAGCCATTAAGTCGCAAGTATTGGCCGACTTTGTCGCCGAATGGACGGAAGCCGAACTTCCTAAAGAGTACGACACATATTCCAACTGGGCCATGCACTTCGACGGCTCCAAAATGTTGGCTGGTCTGGGGGCTGGCGTCGTTTTGACGTCCCCAACCGGAGATACAATTCAATACGTACTTCAGATAATGTATACGGACTCCAACAACGCAGCCGAATATGAGGCCCTTCTACATGGTCTCCGGATGGCTGTATCCATGGGCATTCAACGCCTAGAGGTGCGTGGGGACTCGAACCTCGCGATATCCCAAATAAATGGAGACTTTGATGCCAAGGATCCGAAAATGGCGGCTTATCGCAACGCCATCCTAAAAATGTCAGCTCGGTTCGAGGGGCTCGAATTTCACCATATAGCCCGGGAAAACAATCAGGCGGGCAGATGTCCTGGCACGCATCGGTGCAAAACGCGATGCAGTCCCCCCCAACATCTTTTTGGAGAGGCTGTTCAAGCCATTTGTAGTATGGGAAGGGGAACCCGGCAATAACAGCCCGGACCCAACCGCACTGCCCGATACCGAACACTCTGACATAATCGGAGGCTCTGCCACCGAAATAACATCTTCAGCCCACGCTATAATGGCCGTCATCGCCCCGTGGACAGAACCATTCCTGGCCAACCTAACTAGGCAGGAACTCCCCGAGGACCAAAATGAGGCACACTGCATAGTGTGGCGATCTAAAGCCTATAAGGTCCATGAGGGAGAGCTTTATAAGAAAAGCACAACCAGAGTCCTTCAAAGGTGCATCTCCGAAGAGGAAGGGCGGAATCTTCTGGCAGAAATTCATGCCGGACTCGACGGCCACCACGCTGCAGCCCGGGCCCTTGTAAGCAAGGCCTTCCGCACAGGTTTTTATTGGCCGACGGCCCGGGCAGACGCTCAGGACTTAGTCCAACGCTGCGTTGGTTGCCGACTTTGCAAACCAAAGCCATATGCCACCCACCGCCTCCAAGCAATCCCCATTACCTGGCCCTTCGCGGTGCAG
Organism: Aegilops bicornis; assembly: GCA_021605145.1. Classification (NCBI taxonomy): domain Eukaryota; kingdom Viridiplantae; phylum Streptophyta; class Magnoliopsida; order Poales; family Poaceae; genus Aegilops; species Aegilops bicornis. The sequence goes on from CM038669.1 coordinate 311,242,632, forward strand.
GGGCTCGACATGGTTGGACCCCTTAAAGGGGGAACCCACAAGAAAAAATACTTGCTGGTCATGGTGGATAAATTCACCAAATGGATAGAAGCCAAACCTGTTAAAACGGCCGAATCCGGACCGGTGATAGACTTTATATCCGGGGTTGTACACCGTTATGGTGTCCCCCACAGCATCATCACGGATAATGGAACGAACTTCACGGCCGACGAGGTAAAACTCTGGTGCAAAAACATGGGCATCAAACTCGATTATGCTTTCGTCTATCACCCGCAAACTAACGGTCAAGTCGAACGAGCAAATGGTCTTATCATGAGCGGCATCAAACCCAGATTAGTGCGGTCCCTAAAGGAATCTAACACGCACTGGGTAGAGGAGCTCGACTCCATACTCTGGGGGCTGCGGACCACGCCGAATCGCACTACCGGATACACACCATTCTTCATGGTATACGGCGCAGAGGCGGTTTTGCCCTGCTACATAATTCATGACTCACCTCGAGTGCGCATGTACGAAGAAAGAGAAGCCAAGCTCGATCGGCAGGACAGTTTGGATGCCCTGGAGGAGGAGCGTGACGTGGCAAAAGCCCGCTCCGCATTCTATCAACAGCAGGCTCGAAGATACCAAAGCAGAGAAGTATGGGCCAAAAATTATAATGTTGGAGAATTAGTTCTACGCCTGCCGGAGAAGAAAAAGGACAAACTCAAGCCCAAGTGGGAGGGTCCCTTCATTATTGACCAAGTTCTAACTGGTGGCACGTACCGTCTGCGGGATGCATCGGATAATCGACTCGAGCCGAACCCATGGAACGCAGCCAGACTCCGAAGATTCTACGCCTAGCGCTGGACTCTGTGTTCGTCTCCTTCCTCTGTCCATTTTTTATACACTATCTGTCTTTTATTCCTCACCTTCTCCCTTTCTTTTCTCTCACAGCCTTTAAGGGCCAATTTGTGCCTTGTTTGCGCTAAATCGACGCGCTATCCAAGGCTCATTATACACTGGGGCTTCTTTACGTGCTTATTTATTTATACGGGCTTCACGCCCAGCACATGTGCCATCCTTCCGCATGTACCTTTTATTCACCATTATATGCATCAATATGACTTAAGTTTTGGCCAAGCTGGGTTGCCTGGCTCTTGTATTTATGCCCTATGTTCCCGTTAATTCGGCTAGGGCATAAGGGGAGCACCTCTGTGATTGTTACTGCCGGGTCAGCCGGATGTGTACCTCAGACTGGGTGAAGCCGAAAGCTAGCGTTCTTAAGGGAATATTCGGTTGGTGAACAAAAGATGTTTTTCTTTTTCTTATATATGTGCCCCCAGATGTTTTTTCTGCATCTCTTTTCGTAGTCCGGACATGCACTTTAGGGCATGCGTCCCAGGGAAAGGAACCCCTAACAGAACTATTCTCCCTGGAAGATGTTTCTTACTAACCATGTAATATAACATAACTAGTTGGGCACTTGTCTGTTCAAGCACTAATGACCCCTACGCCTGGTCACCATGCATGCCCCGGTTCTTACATAACCAAGAGGGTATTCAGATTCACTCCGGACTGTCGGGTCCCGAGGTTGAAGCGAAAAGGTCTGCCATGACAAATGATCTACAATCCGGCTAGAAGGAATTATACATGTCACTTTAAATTACATAGTCAATCTGACTGGCTAAATTCCTCTTCTATACCATCCAACAGGCTGTCTGGTCTACAGTCCTGTTGGGAATACTTTGCGGCCAATTCTACTTGGACGTACACTAAGCTCACGGGGATCTCCTTCCCATCGGGCCCCATAGGTCCGACCTCGGCCATGTGGTTTGGGTCAGCCTTCGTGTACCGCGCCTTCACCATGGCCTAGGCTTCCCTGGCACCTTGACGGCAGGCCGATATCTTCCATAATCGGAAGCGCCGCCGCGCTCCCTTAAGCTTCTCCGAAAGCTCTCCAAGGCCTTCGGGCAGGGAGAAGGATGGCCATAAGGCCTGGGCAACACCTCGCATCACCTGCCGAACTTGTTTATGCAGTTGTGACAGCTCGGGTAGAAGATCACCCGTCGACCCGGGCATCTCATCCGCGGGACGACCCGTCAGCATACCTACAGACATAACTCTGTTAGCCGGTTTCTTCGCCGAACTCTTTTTAACAAGTTCGTTCAAGCACTTACTGAAAATGTCGCGTCGCAGCCGCTGATTCTCCTTCACGGAGTCCGACAGTTGGGCACGAACATCCTTTAGTTCCACGCCCAGCTAGGTATTGGCATCTTGGAGATTGTTTTTCTCTTGCCTAACCCTCGTAAGCACGCTCTCACCGGCCTTTAGCTGGTGTAAGAGATGTTGATCATCCGGATTTCCTCCGGTTTCATCTGCCATATTTGTTGTCAGATTTACACATGTGTCGCACTCCGTATGGTATTTATCATTTTAAAATATGTGTTACCAGCAGGGGTCTTCTTGGACTCCTCTCCTGCGGCCAGTACGGCCTGAAGTTGGGCTTTGCACTCTTCAAGCTCTTAGGACAATTGGGTATTTATTTCTGTCAGAACTTGCATAACAAATGATCCTTAAATCAGTTATTCTAACTGTTTCAAGTCTCAGGGGCTACTGATATATATACTCATTAAATTTTCTCACCGGTATGTCCTTTACATACTGATCCGTGGCTCTGGCTAGACCATTTTGAGCAGCACGGAGGTACGCGTCTCCCGAGTTGAAGGCATCAAATGCCTCTTGGGAGAAACAAGCGTCACGAAGAACGGCTCGGCGATGCCTGTGGTTCATGGCGCTCTCCACCTCGGAATTTGTGGCGGACAGTCTGTCCGCATCCTCTGTCGAAGGAGCATCCGGCGTGCGCCTCATATTCGCTTCTGCTTCCGGGTCTGGCCTTGGAGCCTGACTGGTGGAGGCGTGATTGGCGACCTCTCCGGATATAGTCCGGCGAGCGTTCTTCTTCCTAAGTAAGCGCGGACGTTAATATGCCTTTAAAGAATGACATCATGGAGTAAGGCGGTACGCCATACCGCTGCACCGGTGTCTCTATCCGAATCGCATTTCTTTTCAGCCTACCCGGCCTCGCAGCTCCTGGTTGGCTAGTCACCGCGGGCTCGGCATGACGTCCTGAGGGCCTCCCCTGTAAAACACCATAAGTATACGGTAAGCAAAGTACACAAGGACGGATCCTTTTCAAAATGTTGGGACTTCGGTCTCAGTTACCTGTGAAGCTGGGAGCAGCCCAGGGTAATCGGCCGTAATGGCTACCAAGGCATTATTGCTGCTTAGTTGGTAAAATACCCTATCAATTAGCTCCACGGATATGTCCGGATCCTCTTGGGAGGCCGGGTCGAGGGACCGCTCCGGATCCTCTGGTTGTGGAGGCGGGCTGTTGATCTCCCTTACAGCCTTACGCAGCTCCTGCATTGAAATCACAAGGTAAAATACTTAACTGTGGGAATATGGAATGGATGGGCATGTAAAGTGTCGACTTACCCAGCTCGGAGGATTGTACATAGAAAATCCGCCCTCTGGATTGACACGGAGAAATTCCTCCTCTTCTCCCTTGTACAAATCTGACAAGATTTTTGATAGAGCGGCGGATGAGTCCGGCCCCTTGCGGCCGCAGTGGGTGGCGTCATCCTCTCCGTTGAAATCCCACATGGGATGGCCTCGATATTGAGGCGGCTGCACCCCCCCCCCCATAACGCATATCGCCATGACTTCGGTCATGGTCAGTCCTGATTGAGCTAATAACTTTATCCGGATCATCAGGTAAAGAACATCGCTGTCATCTTCCTCCTGGGGGCTCCGTGGACGCCAGCTCAAGCGCTTCTTCAGAGGAGCATTATCGAACTCAGGAAGACCGATCTGAATAGGATCCAGAAGGGGGGCGTCTTCTATATAAAACCATTCTGAAGGCCAGTCTTCGGACGTCTTCTTCGGGGTTCCGAATAGATATCCGGTCCCGGCTATGCGCCATACTTCAGCTCCGCCCACTTGATATATTGACCCCCTCTGAGAACAGGGCACAAGGCAGAACAGCTTCTTCCATAGTGCGAAGCGAGCCTCGCAGCCCAAAAACAGCTCGCAAAGTGCTACGAAGCCCTCGATATGCAGTATAGAGGCAGGCGTAAGGCTGTGCAACTGGAGGCCCTAGAACTCCAGGAGCCCCCGGAGAAACGGATGAATTGGAAATCCGAGTCCTCTTATCAAATAAGGAACAACGCATACCCGCTCTCCCTTAGAGGGATTGGGAAGGCTCTCCGCTTGCTCTCCCCATTGTAGGTGGCGAGCCCGGCTCGAACCGGGACCATATACGCTGGGGGGAGAAATCCCTGGGTCTGAAGCTTCACTAGTTGGCTGTGCGGGACGGAACATCTCTCCCAATTTCCGAGCTTGGGGCTAGGGGAGCGAGAAGAGGAGCTGCGTCGATCGGCCATGATGGAATGGATCTCTTTCGGGTGCGCTCCGATGAATACTCGCTAAGGGAGGATGGTGTGGGTTGGATCTGAATCCTCGTCTCTTTAATAGACAACTCATTTACATAGCTAGGGGGGTAAATGTAAAAACACCCTGGCTCTTCACATTCGCTTGACATGTGGAAGGTGGCCATTATTGGGCGTGGAAGCCAAGGAGCGCAGCAGTCACAAGAGGTCGGACACTATTTAACAGGTATTCGGAATTTGGAGAAGAACCCGCCTTGCAATGCCGAAGACAATCTGCTCTCCGGACTCATCATCATTGAAAGCCTGGTTCGGGGGCTACTGATGGAGTCCTGGATTAGGGGGTGTCCGGACAGCCGGACTATAACCTTTGGCCGGACTGTTGGACTATGAAGATACAAGATTGAAGACTTCGTCCCGTGTCCGGATGGGACTTTCCTTGGCGTGGAAGGCAAGCTTGGCAATACGGATATGTAGATCTCCTCCCATTGTAACCGACTCTGTGTAACCCTAGCCCTCTTCGATGTCTATATAAACCGGAGGGTTTTAGTCCGTAGGACAACATACAATCATACCATAGGCTAGCTTCTAGGGTTTAGCCTCTCTGATCTCGTGGTAGATCTACTCTTGTACTACCCATATCATCAATATTAATCAAGCAGGAGTAGGGTTTTACCTCCATCGAGAGGGCCCGAACCTGGGTAAAAATATTGTGTCCCTTGTCTCCTGTTACCATCCGCCTAGACGCACAGTTCAGGACCCCCTACCCGAGATCCGCTGGTTTTGACACCGACACCTGTATTTACAAGAAAGTGAGTGGGAGCTCTATAGCATTTCTAATATTATATGTGGATGACATATTATTGATTGGAAATGATATAGAATTTCTGGATAGCATAAAAGGATACTTGAATATGAGTTTTTTATGAAAGACCTCGGTGAAGCTGCTTACATATTGGGCATCAAGATCTATAGAGATAGATCAAGACGCTTAATTGGACTTTCACAAAGCACATACCTTGATAAGATTTTGAAGAAGTTCAAAATGGATCACCAAAGAAAGGGTTCTTGCCTGTGTTACAAGGTGTGAAGTTGAGTGACACTCAATGCCCGACCACTGCAGAAGATAGAGAGAAAATGAAAGTCATTCCCTATGCCTCAGCCATAGGTTCTATCATGTATGCAATGCTGTGTACCTGATACGTCTCCAACGTATCTATAATTTATGAAGTATTCATGCTATTATATTATCTGTTTTGGATGTTTATGGGCTTTACTAAACACTTTTATATTATTTTTGGGACTAACCTATTAACCGGAGGCCCAACCCAAATTGTTGTTTTCTTGGCTATTTCAGTGTTTCGAAGAAAAGGAATATCAAACGGATTCCAAACGGAATGAAACCTTCGGGAGAGTTATTTTTGGAACGGAAGTAATCCAGGAGATTTGGAGTAGACGTCAGGGAAGCTTCGAGGAAGCCACGACGCAGGGAGGCGCGCCCTACCCCCTGGGCGTGCCCCCCACCCTGGTGGGCCCCTTGTGGCTCCCCTGACCGACTTCTTTCGCCTATATATATCCATATACCCTAAAAACATCGGGGAACACAATAGATCGGAAGTTCCGCCTCCGCAAGCCTCTGTAGCCACCAAAAACCAATCGGGACCCTGTTCCGGCACCCTGCCGGAGGGGAGATCCCTCACCGGTGGCCATCTTCATCATCTCGGCGCTCTCCATGACGAGGAGGGAGTAGTTCACCCTCGGGGCTGAGGGTATGTACTAGTAGCTATGTGTTTGATCTCTCTCTCTCTCTCTCTCTCTCGTGTTCTTGATTCGGCACGATCTTAATGTATCGCGAAGCTTTGCTATTATAGTTGGATCTTATGATGTTTCTCCCCCTCTACTCTCTTGTAATGGATTGAGTTTTCCCTTTAAAGTTATCTTATCGGATTGAGTCTTTAAGGATTTGAGAACACTTGATGTATGTCTTGCATGTGCTTATCTGTGGTGACAATGGCATATCACGTGATTCACTTGATGTATGTTTTGGTGATCAACTTACGGGTTCCATGACCTTGTGAACTTGTGCATAGGGGTTGACAGACGTTTTCGTCTTGACTCTCCAGTAGAAACTTTGGGGCACTCTTTGAAGTACTTTGTGTTGGTTTGAATAGATGAATCTGAGATTGTGTGATGCATATCGTATAATCATACCCATGGATACTTGAGGTGACATTGGAGTATCTAGGTGACATTAGGGTTTTGGTTGATTTGTATCTTAAGGTGTTATTCTAGTACGAACTCTATGATAGATCGAACGGAAAGAATAGCTTCGTGTTATTTTACTACGGACTCTTGAATAGATCGATCAGAAAGAATTACTTTGAGGTGCTTTCATACCCTACAATAATCTCTTTGTTTGTTCTCCTCTATTAGTGACTTTGGAGTGACTCTTTATTGCATGTTGAGGGATAGTTATATGATCCAATTATGTTATTATTGTTGAGAGAACTTGCACTAGTGAAAGTATGAACCCTAGGCCTTGTTTCCTAGCATTGCAATACCGTTTACGCTCACTTTTATCAATAGTTACCTTGCTGTTTTTATATTTTCAGATTACAAAAACCTATATCTACCATCCATATTGCACTTGTATCACCATCTCTTCACCGAACTAGTGCACCTATACAATTTACCATTGTATTGGGTGTGTTGGGGACACAAGAGACTCTTTGTTATTTGGTTGCAGGGTTGTTTGAGAGAGACCATCTTCATCCTACGCCTCCCACGGATTGATAAACCTTAGGTCATCCACTTGAGGGAAATTTGCTACTGTCCTTCAAAACTCTGCAGTTGGAGGCCCAACAACGTCTACAAGAAGAAGGTTATGTAGTAGACATCAGTGCCAGACCTGATGTGTGCCTTGCTATAAAATGCAGAGGAGGTACCAAAGTAATCCAGGAGTGGATCACTGGACAGTGGTCAAGAACATCCTGAAATACCTGGAAAGGACTAAGGATATGTTTCTCGTTTATGGAGGTGACAAAGACCTCGTCGTAAATGGTTACGTCGATGCAAGCTTTGACGCTGATCCGGATGACTCTAAGTCACAAACCGGATAAGTATTTATATTGAATGGTGGAGCTGTCAGTTGGTGCAGTTCCAAACTTAGCGTCATGGCGGGATCTACGTGTGAAGCGGAGTACATAGCTACTTCGGAAGCAGCAAATGAAGGAGTCTGGATGAAGGAGTTCATATCCGATCTAGGTGTCATACCTAGTGCATCGGGTCCAATGAAAATCTTTTGTGACAATACTGGAGCAATTGCCTTGGCGAAGGAATCCAGATTTCACAAGAGAACCAAGCACATCAAGAGACGCTTCAATTCCATCCGCGATCTAGTCAAGGAGGGTGACATAGAAGTTTGCAAAATACATACGGATCTAAATGTTGCAGACCCGTTGACTAAGCCTCTCTCACGAGCAAAACATGATCAACACCAAGACTCCATGGGTGTTAGAATCATTACTACGTAATCAAGATTATTGACTCTAGTGCAAGTGGGAGACTGAAGGCAATATGCCCTAGAGGCAATAATAAAGTTGTTATTTATATTTCCTTATATCATGATAAATGTTTATTATTCATGCTAGAATTGTATTAACCGGAAACTTAGTACACGTGTGAATATATAGACAAACAGAGTGTCCCTAGTATGCCTCTACTAGACTAGCTCGTTAATCAAAGATGGTTAAGTTTCTTAGCCATAGACATGTGTTGTCATTTGATGAACGAAATCACATCATTATAGAATGATGTGATGGACAAGACCCATCTGTTAGCTTAGCACTATGATCGTTTAGTTTATTGCTAGTGCTTTCTTCATGACTTATACATGTTCCTATGACTATGAGATTATGCAACTCCCGAATACCGGAGGAACACTTAGTCTGCTATCAAACATCACAACGTAACTGGGTGATTATAAAGATGCTCTACAGGTGTCGCCGATGATGTTTGTTGAGTTGGCATAGATCGAGATTAGGATTTGTCACTCCAATTGTCGGAGAGGTATCTTTGGGCCCTCTTGTAATGCACATCACTATAAGCCTTGCAAGCAATGTGACTAATGAGTTAGTAGCGAGATGATGCATTACGGAATGAGTAAAGAGACTTGCCGATAACGTGATTGAACTAGGTATGGTGATACCGACGATCGAATCTCAGGCAAGTAACATACCGATGACAAAGGGAACAACATATGTTGTTATGCGGTTTGAACGATAAAGATATTTGTAGAATAAGGAGCCAATATGAGCATCCAGGTTCCACTATTGGTTATTGACCGGAGATGTGTCTCGGTCATTGAGGGAGTCCTGGACTAAGGGGTCCTCGGGCATCCATCCTGTTATCCATGGGCCGGACTGGTGGGCTGTAAGACATAAAGGCCGAGGACTCTACCCGTGTCCAGATTGGACTCTCCTTGGCGTGGAAGGCAAGCTTGGCGATCAACTATGAAGATTCCTTCCCATGTAACCAACTCTATGTAACCCTAGATCCCCTGGTGTCTATATAAACCGGAGGGCGTAGTCCGGAAAGGATATACTCATTACCATAGTCATACATGCCAGACTTCTAGGGTTTAGCCATTACAATCTCATGCTAGATCAACTCTTGTAACACTCATATTCATCAAGATCAATCAAGCAGGAAGTAGGGTATTACCTCCATAGAGAGGGCCCGAACCTGGGTAAATATCGTGTCCCCTGTCTATTGTACCATCGATCCTAGACGCACAGTTCGGGACCCCCTACCCGAGATCCGCCGATTTTGACACCGACATTGGTGCTTTCATTGAGAGTTCCACTGTGACATCGACGAAAGGTTCGATGGCTCGCCTTGTCCTTAAAGACAACATCACCTCCGGGGGAGTCCTGGCCCTAGGCCAAACCCTCCGGCTGGGCGACTTTACCATGATCGCCCGTTCGGCCATTGAGCCAACGATGACCTCTCGGGCCATCGAAAACCCCCTTCGCATCAACTCCGAACACTCCAAACACATGGATCCGGCAGAGTTTTCGTCCTTAAACAAGCTCCTAGATCGTATCGCCGCTTTGGGAATCGCCACAGATTATGATCGGATTGGGCCTAAAACCGATCAAGGAGAAATCAAAACTCCATCAGTCACCCACCAGATAGTGGTAGTCGAGGAGCAGGACGGCTAGTCTCCATCTATATCGAGGACGGACTATGTTTGGATCGCCGATCAGGAAGAACTGGATACTCACCAGCGAAAGGATGCGACCAGCCCTCTGAACATAGAACCGGACAACAATCCTAAACAATTAGAAGATACTCCGGAGCCCGGACTGTTGAGTCTGGAAAGTCTTCAGACTCCGGATAATCGGCCAGGTTGGGGTTCGGATTTAATTCCACCCACCCACCCAGACATAGACGCTCTCATGAGCATGAAACAGCAGTCTCAAGAAACGGTCCACCACTTCTGGGCCAGATTCCTCCTTGTAAAAAACAAGGTAAAAGGTTGCTGCGACAAGGACACGATATCAGCATTCTGCAACAACTGCACAGATGAAGGAATCCTCAACGCCATCAATCGCTGCCGCATACTGAAGTTCCCTGACTTAGCAACTATCATGCATAAGTACAGCGCGATGGAAAGCGCTTGGAAAACTCAGGCAGCTTGCGGGGAACCGTCGCTCCCAACTCAACTCCTCCTACAGGCGAAGAGGGCGCACCCCTGTGGCACGCCCAGTCCAACAGTCAAGAAACATAAACCCATTACGCGGCACGGCACCGTTCTGGAGGGATGGCTCGACGGCCCATGCAAAATACACACGACACAAGATACTGTGGCAACCCACAGCCTTAGAGCATGTTGGATACTCCGGCAGGTAGCCAAGAGCGGTGAGGAAATCCTTATAAAAGACACCCCAGAGCAGCACCCTCCAGAAAACGACGACACAAGAGTATTGATGATCTTCGAAACATTGTCTTCAAACAACAAGCGCAAAAGGGCACTTCGTGACCTCGCCGAAGTCTGCCAAATCGCTGCAATAAACCCTTGGAACGACATGGCTATAACATTTAATGCCGGCGACGAACCGAGGTACAGGACAGTCCGAGTGCCAGCGGCATTAGTCCTCAGTCCCATCATGGACGGGTTTCGACTTACTAAGGTCCTCATGGACGGCGGCAGCGGATTAAACCTCATTTATGAGGACACACTTCACAAAATGGAAATAGACAGGAGCCACATTAAGCAAAGTAGCACAACCTTCCGAGGAATCATTCCCAGTCGAGAGGCACGGTGCACGGGCAAAATCACACTTGACGTGGTGTTCGGCACGCCGGAGAACTATCGGTCCGAAGAAATCACTTTCCAAGTGGCCCCTTTCAGCAGCGGATACCACGCCCTGTTGGGGCGGGATGCTTTTACACGCTTCCAAGCTATACCTCATTATGGGTATATGAAGCTCAAAATGCCCGGACCAAACAGTATAATCACTCTCGTCAGTGATCTGGACATAGCACTCCACTCTGAAAACAAAACCGCATCCGTGGCCCTTGAGGCGCTATCCGAAGCCCTCGCGGCCAAAGAATTAACCGCACTACGCTCCATGGTGGACATGGACGATGTGATCCTCGACAAACGCCCCAAATCCACCTCCTTCAAACCAGCAGAAGAAATAGTCAAATTCCAGGTCCACCCAACGGACCCCAAGAAGATAGCATCTATTGGAGCACAACTGAACCCAACAGTTGACGCCGCACTACGAGAATTCTTGTGTGAAAACTGGGACATATTTGCCTGGCACCCTTCAGATATGCCAGGGATCCCACGCAAGCTGGCCGAACATAATCTCAATATACTAAAGGGATTTAAACCGGTCAAGCAAACACTGCGGCGCTTTTTTGAACCCAAGCGACAAGCCATGGGGGAGGAGCTGGCCAAGCTTATCGAGGCCGGATTCACTAGAGAAATCAAACATCCGGACTGGCTGTCAAACTTGGTGATGCTACCAAAGAAGGACAAATCCTGGCGCATGTGTGTCGATTTCAAAGACCTCAACAAGGCTTGCCCTAAGGATCCCTTCCCCCTCCCCCGCATTGATCAAACCATTGACGCCACCCCAGGACACGACTCACTGTGTTTCCTCGGTGCATATTCCGGATACCATCAAATCAAAATGAAGGAGTCCGATCAAGCTGCAACAGCATTTATTACCCCATACGGGCCATTCTGCTTCAACACCATGCCCTTCGGGCTCAAGAACGCTGGCGCCACATACCAACGCATGATTCAAACTTGTCTGGAGAAGCAGATCGGCAAGACAGTAGAAGCCTACGTGGATGACGTCGTCATCAAAACTAGGCACGTCGAGACACTAATAGATGACTTACATCTTACATTCGACAACCACCGCGCGTATGACATTAAGCTCAACCCGGAAAAATGTGTCTTCGGCGTCCCCGCTGGAAAACTGTTGGGCTTCATCGTTTCCAATAGAGGAATAGAAGCAAATCCAGCTAAAATCCAAGCTCTGTCACAGTTAGCTATGCCAACAGAACTCAAACAAGTCCAAAAACTAGCTGGTTGCGTGGCAGCGTTAAGTCGCTTTATCTCCAGATGAGGAGAAAAGGCACTACCACTCTATCGCCTCTTACGACGCACCGATAACTTCGAATGGACAGACGAGGCGACTGCCGGACTGGAGGAAATAAAGGCCCTCCAAGCAAGCAACCCAATCCTGGCCGCACCAAACGCTGGCGAACCCATGTTTCTATACATATCGGCAACACAACAGGTGGTGAGCGTCGTGCTCGTCGTCGAACGAGAACAGGACAGACACAAATTCCCACTTCAAAAACCAGTATACTACGTATCTACTGTCCTCACACCATGCAAATCCCGGTACCCCCATTACCAAAAGATAGCATACGCGGTCTTCATGGCATCTCGAAAGCTACGACACTACTTCCAGGAGTGTTCAATCACGATGGCTTCCTAAGTACCACTCAATGACATAATAAACAACCGCGATGCCACATGACGGATCGCCAAATGGGCCATAGAGCTACTCCCATTTGACATAACATACAAGCCACGTCGAGCCATCAAATCCCAAGTGTTGGCTGACTTCGTCGCCGGATGGATAGAGGCTGAACTCCCCAAAGAGTACGGTGCATATTCCAATTGGGTTATGTATTTTTACGGCTCCAAAATGTTGGCGGGGCTGGGAGCGGGCGTCGATTAACGTCCCCACCGGAGATTTCGTCCCAAAGATGTGCTCCAAATATTGTACACGTAATCCAACAACGCAGCCGAATACGAGGCCTTATTGCATGGTCTTCGGATGGCCGTATCCATGGGCATACAACGCCTGGAGGTGCGCGGGGACTCAAACCTCGCAATATCTCAAATAAATGGAGACTTTGATGCCAAAGATCCAAAGATGGCAGCTTACCGTAATGTCGTCCTAAAAATGTCCGCTCGGTTCGAGGGGCTTGAATTTCATCACATCGCTCGAGAAAGTAACCAGGCGACGGACGTCCTTGCTCGCATTGGCGCTAAGCGCGACCCTGTCCCACCTAACATCTTCCTGGAAAGGCTTTTGAAGCCATCCGTGGTGTGGCAAGGGGAGGGCGGCAACAACAGTCCAGATCCGAACACGACCCCAGATTCTGAACACACCGATATCATCGGGGCTCAATACGAAATTACACCATCGTCCCATCTCATTATGGCAGTCATTGCCCCATGGACCGAACCCTTCTTGGCCTACATTGATAGGAAGGAGCTTCCCGAAGACCAGAATGAGGCCCGCCACATTGGCCGGCGCTCGAAGGCCTACAAGGTTCACGACGGAGAGCTCTACAAGAAAAGTACTACCGGAGTACTTCAAAGATGTATCTCCGAGGAGGAGGGGCGGCAGCTTTTGGCAGAAATTCATGCTGGTCTAGGCGGACACCACGCCGCAGCCCAGGCCCTTGTTAGCAAGGCCTTCCGTACAGGGTTTTATTGGCCGACGGCCCGAGCAAACGTGCAGGACCTTGTCCAACGCTGCGTCGGGTGCCAACTCTTCGCCAACCAAAGCCACATTTCCCCAGCTGCCTTACAGACTATCCCCATCACTTGGCCTTTCACGGTCTGGGGACTGGATATGGTTGGACCCCTTAAAGGGGGAAGCCATAAGAAAAAATATATGCTGGTTATGGTGGACAAATTCACTAAATGGATAGAGGCTAAACCGGTCAAAACGGCGGAGTCCGTCCGGTGATAGACTTCATATCCGGTGTTGTGCACCGTTATGGTGTCCCACACAGCATCATCACCGACAACGGCTCTAATTTCATAGCCGACAAGGTAAAAACCTGGTGTGCTAATCTGGGCATTAAACTCGATTACGCCTCCGTCTACCACCCGCAAACCAACGGTCAAGTCGAACGAGCCAATGGTATTATTATGAGTGGCATCAAGCCCAGACTAGTGCGGTCTTTGAAAGAATCAGATAAGCACTGGGTTGAGGAGCTCGACTCCGTACTCTGGGGGCTGCAGACCACGCCCAACCGTACTACCGGATACACACCTTTCTTCATGGTGTATGGCGCAGAGGCCATGTTGCCCTGCGATATTATTCACGACTCACCTCGAGTGCGTACGTACGAAGAGAGAGAAGACGATCTTGATCGGCAGGACGACCTAGATGCCTGGAGGAGGAGCGCGATGTCGCAAAAGCCCGTTCAGCATTTTACCAACAGCAGGCTCAAAAATATCAAAGCAGAGAAGTCGGGCCAAGACTTACAACGTTGGCGAACACGATCTATGCCTGCCGGAGAAAAAAAAGGACAAACTCAAGCCCAAATGGGAGGGTCCCTTCATAATTGACGAAGTTCTCACCGGAGGAGCGTACCGTATTCGTGATGCATCAGACAATCGCCTCAAGCCGAACCCCTGGAACACGGCCAGACTCCGAAGATTATATGCCTAGCGCCGAACTCCTTGTTCGTCTCCTTCTCCCCTGTAGTTTCCATTATTTTTTCTCTCTTTTCTGATTACTTTTTTTCTTTCTCGCTTTAAAGCTTTGGTACGGCTAGGCCGCACACCCCTAGCACATACATCTTTAAATATGTATGTCCATTATACCTGGGGGCTTCTTGGACAGAAGCTTTTTATTATTATTCCTCGAGCATCAAGCTCTTCACATATGAGTTTTTTCATATGTACCTTTTCTTCGCCATTATATGCATCGATATGACTTAAGTTTTGGCCAAGCTGGGTTGCCTGGCTCTTGTGCTTATGCCCTACGTTCCCGTTAGTTCAGCTAGGGCATAAAGGGAGCACCTCTGCGATTGTTACTGTTGGGTCATCCGGATGTGTTCCTCAGACTGGGTGAAGACGAAAGCTAGCATTCTTAAGGGAATATTCGGTCGTAAAGAAATTTTTGCATTTACTCCATTGCGAACCCCCAGAAGTTACATACACTGTGATTTTTCCATCACAATTCGGACATGTACATTAATACATGCACACCCAGGGAAAGGAACCCTTAACGGAACTATTCTCCCTGGAAGATGTTTCTTACGATCTCAACGTAATATAACATAACTAGCAGGATACAACTTGTCTGTTCAAGCAACTATGACCCCTACGCCTAGTTTTCCAGGCATACCCCGGCCTATTCGGCTGCGAGGGTATTCGGAAACACTCCGCACCCTCGGGTCCGGAGGTTGAAGCGAAAAGGTCTGCCATGACAAATGCTATACAATTCAGCTAGAATTACACATGTTAAGGAAAGTACATAGTCACTTGGACTCAAACACTTCCTCCTCTATACCGTCCAACAGGCGGTCTAACTTACAATCCTGTTGGGAATATTTGGCGGCCACCTCTACTTGGTCATATACTAAACTAACGGGTATTTCTTCCCCATTTGACCCTAGCGGTCCGACCCGAGCCATGTGATTAGGATCCGGCTTGGTATATCGTGTTTTCACCATGGCCCAGGCCTCTCGCGCACCTTCTCGGCAGGACGATATCTTCCATAGTCAGATACGCCGCCGCGCTCCCTTGAACAACTCTACAAGCTCCTCCATACTTCCTGGAGGGGAGGCAGATGGCCATAGGGCCTTGGCAACACTCCGCATTGCCAACCGAGCCTGCTCGTGCACTTGCGACAGCCTTTGCAACATATCACTTGATGATCCGGACACCTCCTCGTCGGGATGGCCCGCCAATATACCTGCAATCATAATTATATCAGTTCCATTTATCTCCGAACTACTTTCAAAATAGTTCAGACACATACTGAATATACCGCCCCGCAACTTCCTGTTCTCCTTCACGGAGTCGGCTAGCTGGGCTCGCACATCTTTCAATTCTTCGCCCAAGGCGGTGTTGGAATCATGTAGCTTGTTTTTCTCCCCTCTGACCCGGGTCAGCACACGCTCGCCTGCGGCGCATAGCCTTTTCGCCTGTTTTCCCCCTCTTGGGCGATCTTCAACTTCTCCTCAAGTTGATCGGGCGATCCTATTATGCAATCAACAACAATATTAGTACCTTTAAGCACGAGTGCTCGTAACGGTGAAACCAGTCTCGCGTAAGCGTACGCGTAATGTCGGTCCGGGCCGCTTCATCTCACAATACCGCTGAACCAAAGTATGACATCTTTGGTAGGCGTATGACTTGTATCGCCCACAACTCACTTGTGTTCTACTCGTGCAAAACATCAAACCATAAAAACCTAGGCTCGGATGCCCTTTGTTGGGGAGCGTAGTAATTTCAAAAAATTCCCTACGCACACGCAAGATCATGGTGATGCATAGCAAGCGAGAGGGGAGAGTGTATGTCCACGTACCCTCGTGAGACCGTAAGCGGAAGCGTTATAACAACGCGGTTGATGTAGTCGTGCGTCTTCACGATCCGACCGATCCAAGTACCGAGCGTCACGGCACCTCCGAGTTACGCACACGTTCAGCTCGATGACGATCCGCGGACTCCGATCCGGCAAAGTGTCGGGATGAGTTCCGTCGGCCGCGACGGCGTGGTAGCGATGATGATGCTCCACCGGCGAGGCTTCGCCTAAGCTCATGACGATATGACTTCACCGGCGCGGGGCTTCGCCTAAGCTCCATGACGATATGACTTCACCGGCGCGAGGGCTTCGCCTAAGCTCCATGACGATATGACGAAGTGGAATATGGTGGAGGGGGCACCGCTGCACCTAAGGAACGATCCGTAGATCAACTTGTGTGTCATGGGGTGCCCCCTGCCCCGTATATAAAGGAGCAAGGGAGGGTGGCGGCCTAGGAGGAGGCGCACCAAGGGGAGTCCTACTCCCACCGGGAGTAGGATTCCCCCTTTCCTAGTCCAACTAGGAGTCCTTCCATATATTAGGAGTAGGAGACAAGGAAGGGGAAGAGAGAAGGGAAGGAAGGAGGGGGTGCGGCCCCTCCCCCTAGACCAATTCGGACTAGGCCATGGGGGGGCGCGCGGCCTGCCCTAGGCAGCCCCTCTCTCTTTCCCGCAGGGCCCAATAAGGCTCCCCGGCGAATTCCCGTAACTCTCCGGTACTCCGAAAAATACCCGAATCATTCGGAACCTTTCCGAACTCCGAATATAGTCGTCCAATATATCGATCTTTACGTCTCGACCATTTCGAGACTCCTCGTCATGTCCCCGATCTCATCCGGGACTCCGAACTCCTTCGGTACATCAAAACTCATAAACTCATAATATAAGCATCGCCGAAACCTTGTTGCGTGCGGACCCTACGGGTTCGAGAACTATGTAGACATGACCTAGAACTATTCTCGGTCAATAACCAATAAGCGGGACCTGGGCGCCCATATTGGCTCCTACATATTCTACGAAGATCTTTATCGGTCAAACCGCATAACAACATACGTTGTTCCCTTTGTCATCGGTATGTTACTTGCCCGAGATTCGATCGTCGGTATCCAATACCTAGTTCAATCTCGTTACCGACAAGTCTCTTTACTCGTTACGTAATACATCATCTACTTAACTAACTTATTAGTTGCAATGCTTACAAGGCTTATACGGTGTGTATTACGAGAAGGCCGAAGATACCTCTCCGACAATCGGAGTGACAAAACCTAATCTCGAAATCGCCAACCCAACATGTACCTTTGGAGACACCTGTAGTACTCCTTTATAATCACCCGATTCGTTGTGACGTTTGGTAGTACCCAAAGTGTTCCTCCGGTAAGCAGGAGTTGCATAATCTCATAGTTATAGGAACATGTATAAGTCATGAAGAAAGCAATAGCAACATACTAACCGATCAAGTGCTAGGCTAACGGAATGGGTCATGTCAATCAGATCATTCTCCTAATGATGTGATCCTGTTAATCAAATGACAACTCATGTCTATGGTTAGGAAACATAACCATCTTGATTAACGAGCTAGTCAAGTAGAGGCATACTAGTGACACTCTGTTTGTCTATGTATTCACACATGTATTATGTTTCCGGTTAATACAATTCTAGCATGAATAATAAACATTTATCATGAAATAAGGAAATAAATAATAACTTTATTATTGCCTCTAGGGCATATTTCCTTCAAATCCAGACTGGGAAAGCATCCTTATCTTGCCCAGTAGCTAACAAACCTCCGCACTATCCTCTTCTTCAAGACTTTGGGGACGCCAGCTGTGGCGTTTCCTCAACGGAACACTTGCAAATTCTGGGAGACCCTTTTGAACTGGGTCGGGAAGCGCGATGTCCTCAATATAGTACCATTCGGAAGGCCATTCTTCAGATGCCTTCCTTGGTGTGCCGGACAGATATCCGGTATCGGCGATGCGCCATACTTCGGCTCCGCACACTTCAAATATTGACCCCTCATGGTTGCGCGGGACAAGACAGAACAGCTTCCTCCACAGCTCAAAATGGGCCTCAATGCCCAGGAATAATTCGCATAAAGCGACATAACCCACAATGTGCAGAATGGAGGCAGGGGTGAAGTTGTGCAGCTGGAGGCCATAGTATTCCAGCAACCCTCGGAGGAACGGATGGATTGGAAATCCGACACCTCTTAGCAGATAGGGGACGAAACACACTGCTCCCCCCGGATGGATTGGGGAAGTCCTCTGCCTGAGTCTCGCCATTAAAGGAGGTCAGCCCCGCTCGAACAGGGACCAGATCTGCAGGGGGAAGAAATCCCTGCGTTTGCAGCTTCGCTAATTGACTGTGGGACACAGAACACCTCTCCCACTCGCCTTTCTCTGGGTCGGAACGGGAGGAGGAGCTGGGAATGCTAGCCACGTTGGAATGGTTTCTCCTAGCAGTCTCCGGGGATTTTTCTCTGCGTGGTGCCAAATGGATCTAGGATCCAATCTCTTTAAATAGGCGCTCTTCCTTGCCTGGATGGGGTGCTATTTGCAAAAATACCCTGACCTTCCGCATTCGCTCGACACATGGAAGGCGAAGTTATTTGACGCGCAGAAGCCGAGGGGAGCGACATTGATCAACGGCCGAATACATTACTTGGAGGTCATCGGAGGAGGAACCCGCCTTGCAATGTCGAAGACAATTTGTGTGCCGAACTTCATTATTGAAGGACTGGTTAGAGACTCTTGAGGAGTCTGGACTAAGGGGTCATCGAGGCGTCCAGGCACATTATCCATGGGCGGGGTGGGTGTGTGAAGACATGAAGACCGAGGACTCTACCCGTGTCCGGATTGGACTCTCCTTGGTGTGGAAGGCAAGCTTGGCGATCAACTATGAAGATTCCTTCCTATGTAACCAACTCTATGTAACCCTAGATCCCCCCCCCCCCGGTGTCTATATAAACCGGAGGGCGTAGTTCGGAAAGGATATACTCATTACCATAGTCATACAGGCTAGACTTCTAGGGTTTAGCCATTACGATCTTGTGGTAGATCAACTCTTGTAACACTCATAGGTATTTACCTCCATAGAGAGGGCCCGAACCTGGGTAAACATCGTGTCCCCTGTCTCCTGTAACCATCGATCCTAGACACACAGTTCGGCACCCCCTACCCGACATCCGCCGGTTTTGACACCGACAGTCATGTCTACATAGTTCTCGAACCCGTAGGGTCCGCACGCTTAACGTTCGATGATGATTCGTATTATGAGTTTATGTGATTTGATGTACCGAAGGTTGTTCAGAGTCCCGGATGAGATCACAGACATGACGAGGAGTCTCAAAATGGTCGAGATATAAAGATTGATATATTGGAAGGTTATATTCGGACACCGGAATGGTTTCGAAGTGTATCGGGTATTTTCCGGAGTACCGGGGGGTTACCGGAACCCCCCGGGGGGTTAATGGGCCTTCATGGGCCCTAGTGGAAGAGAGGAGATAGCAGCCAGGTGGAGGCACCCCCACCCCCAATCCCAAACGGAATTGGACTAGGGGTTGGGGCGGCCCCCTTTCCTTTCTCTCCTCCTCCTCTTTCCCCCTTCTCCTTGTAGGAATAGGAAAGGGGGGGCGAATCCTACTTGGAGTAGGACTCCCCCCCTTGGGCGCGCCACCCTTGGACGACCTCCTCCTCCCTCCCTCCTTTATATACGTGGGGAGGGGGCACCCTAGGATACACAAGTTGATCTCTTAGCCGTGTGCGGTGCCCCCCTCCACAGTCACACACCTCGGTCATATCGTCATAGTGCTTAGGCAAAGCCCTACACCGGTAACTTCATCATCACCGTCACCATGCCGTCATGCTGACGGAACTCTCCCTCAGCCTCAACTGGATCAAGAGTTCGAGGAATGTCATGAAGTTGAACGTGTGCTGATCGCGGAGGTGCCGTGCGTTCAGTACTTGGATCGGTTGGATCGCGAAGACGTTCGACTACATCTACCGCGTTACTAGACGCTTCCGCTTTTGGTCTACAAGGGTACGTAGACACACTCTCCCTGCTCGTTGATATGCCTCTCCTAGATAGATCTTGCATGATCGTAGGCAATTTTTTTGAAATACTACGTTCCCCAACACCTTCATGGATGGAGCCTTCCGTGGACTCGCGCAGCCGTTACCCTTCGTGGGTTGAAGTCTCCATCAACGTGGATGTACGATAGCACCACCTATCGGAACCACGGAAAAATCTTCGCGTCTACATTGCGTTTGCTCCCTCCAAACTCCTCCCTTTACCTTCATATGCAATGATTTACATTCGACTGCTATACTCTTGGATTTGCATGTGTAGGTTGATTGCTTGACTTGTGCTAAGTTGCTAAAATCTGCCAAGACTTAAAGTTGGAAAAAAGGCTAGATTTTTATTTGGTCAAGTAGTCTAATCACCCCCCTCTAGACATACTTTCGATCCTACAAGTGGTATCAGAGCTTTGGTCTCCATTTGCCTTGATTTCCATAGCTTTGGTGATCATAGCCTTGGTTTCACAACCTAGGAGAATATGGCGTCTAGCAAGGGAAATTACCACCGTAGAGGTCCTTACTTTGATAGTACTAATTTTGCTAGTTGGAAGCATAAGATGAAAATGCATATTCTTGGACATAACCCTGCCGTTTAGGCTATTGTGTGTATTGGCTTGCAAGGTGAATTCTTTGATGGGAGAGAACCGAACCGTGAAGCTAGCACGGAAGAGTTGAAGATGCTGCAATACAATGCTCAAGCTTGCGATATCCTCTTCAATGGATTGTGCCCTGAAGAATTCAACAAAATCAGCCATCTTGAGAATGCAAAAGAAATTTGGGATACTTTGATTGATATGCACGAAGGTACCAACTCCATCAAGGAATCCAAATTGGATGTGCTTCAAAGTTAGCTTGACAAGTTCAAAATGAAGGATAGTGAAGGTGTCGCTGAAATGTACTCTAGGCTTGCTCTCATAACAAATGAGACTGTCGGCTTAGGAAGTGAAGATATGACTGATAGATTCATCATCAAGAAGATCCTAAGAGCCTTGGATGGAAAATATGATACCGTGTGCACATTGATCCAAATGATGCCCAATTACAAAGGTCTCAAGCCAACGGAAGTCATTGAAAGAACTGTTGCTCATGAGATGTCACTCAAGGATAAATAAGAGCTTCACAACAAGTCAAGTGGTGCTTACAAAGCCTCATGTGATGCTCCTACATCATGAAGTGAGAAACAAGCCTTAAATGAGGAATTGAGTCTAATGGTGAAGAATTTCAACAAGTTCTACAAGAGTAGAAGCAAAGAAAGAAGTTCCAAGTCAAGGTCCTACAATGACAAAAGATCTTCTAGTCGTGAGCGTAATTGCTACAATTGTGGAAGACCCGAACACTACTCCAATGAGTGTACGGCTCCCTACAAAAGAAGAGAAGACTCACCCAAAAGGAGAAGTAGAAGAGAAGAATCACCTCCAAGAGAGAGGAGTAGAGATGATCATTATGAACGAAGAACTTCTCGCAAAAGCAAGGATTCCGAAAATAAGGACAAGTCATCAAGGAGCTACACAAAACGAAGACATCAAGCTCACGTTGGTGAATGGGTATCCGGCTCCGACTCCGACCATCACTCTGAGAGAAGTTATCACTCCGACTCCGAATATACTCAAGATGAAGGTGTTGCCGACTTAGCACTTGTGTCAACCAACTCCTATGACATATTTGATTCACCAAATGAATGAATTGGAAGATGCTTCATGGCTAAAGGCCCAAAGGTATCACACCCCGAGTATGTTGATTTCAATAGTGATGAAGATGATTTGTTAGGTGATGATGATTTACTTGTTGACAACTCTAGTGATGAAAACTATGATGAACTTGCTATTAATCATGCTAATCAAGATAAAGAGAATGATGATAAGAAGGAGATTGAGCGTCTAACTAAAGAACTAAACACTCTTAAGTTAGCTCATGAAACTACCTTAGAAGATCATCGAGAGCTTTTAAAGACTCATGAGAAGCTACACTTTGAAAAGCTCAACCTTGAGCAAGAGCATGGGTTCTTAAAGGCAATCAATGATGATCTTCGTAAGCAAGTTCTTCTTACATTGCCAAGTGTTTACTCTTGTCTACTTACATGCCACAAGTAAAATCTAGCAACAAGAACAAGAAAGATTCTTCCTCTAGTAGTAACAATAATCATGTTAAATCCAATGTTGTTGCTTCTAGTAGTTCTCTTGATTCCACTAATGATTCTCTTAGCCAAGTTACACTTGAGCAAGAAAATAGCTTATTGAAGGGAATTATAGAGAAAGGTGTTTACAAGAGCCTTCTTGGGAAGTAAGCAATTTGAGGAAATTGTACGCAAGCAAGGAAGGCACCGGAAGAATCAAGGTGTTGGTTTTGAACGAAAGTTCAATGCCAATGGAGTTGAGTGGGAATAAGATCAATACCCCAAGACGAAGTTTGTTCCTCAACAAGAGAAGTATGATCCTACTTCTTTCAAGGGGACACAAGCTCAAGATGATCTTCCACCACAAGACCACAAGCAAAAGGGCAAGGACAAGCTTCAAAAGGAGATTGATGCATTTGAAGAATCTCACAAGGCCTTGGTCAAGTGGGTTCCCAAGACTACATCAAGTTCTACTTCATCAAGTACGACAACAACTCCAAGGATTCCCATCAAGATGATGTGGATCCCGAAGAAGAAGAACTAGAGAGTTCTTGAGGGTGACTCCGCCAACATTCTACACTCATATCATTTGGCGAGAACAAGTGCAAACAACTTCCACATCTTGCACTAGTTCAAGGAGTCACAAACCCTCTTGTTGGTAAGACAAGGGACAAGGTAACCTAATGCTTTCATGGACATCATCTTGTGTGAACTTCATTCTGTGTCCATGGATATCCTTGCTTGTTCCTTGTGGGACTAACTCGTGTAGGTATTGAAAGTGCAATTCACTTCAATGGATTGCTCCAAATGATCTACATCGACATTGAGCATCCACATCTTCAACATCTACATGAAGTCATCATCGACAAAACCCAAGGTTAGTTCATCCCTCTTAGGGGGGATATCACATCTAGGGGGAGCTTTACTCTAAATATTGAGCTAAAGCAAATCTAATGGTGTGAACACAACAATGCTTTATGTAAAAGTGGCAACCCCACTTGTGCTTAAACGATGAGTATGACCTATGATCAAATGTTCTCATTTGACTCCTAAGACAATATACTCATATATAGATGACCTGGTCATCGCCAATTGCTCGATAGATGCTAGATTGTTTGTGCATGCTTTGTCACATATTTCATTTGCCATTTTATTGTGTCAGCATGTTGGTTGCATATTTTTCTCATTCGAGGACATCCATTTGTTGCTTTGATTGTTTGGCTCTTCTTCTTTTGCCAAATGGATGGACAAGAATGCCTAAGAACTTCCTCTAGCTATCTATGCTTTTCTCGTCTCAAACTCTATTCATGCTACATCACAAAGTTTGATCAAGTCGGATTCAAACCCTCTGTGTGAGGAGCACTCGGAGTCACTGATCGTCATAGACTTAAACTTCCAAAACCTCTCTGTGCACTTCGGTCTGACCGATTCATCAATTTCGGTCTGACCCAGTTCACTGAGTTGATCTAGGTTTTCAATCTCGGTGCAACCAATTAGAACCTTTCGATCACACCGAGTTGCAGTAACCGCTTGCGATTCTGCATCTCGGTGCCACCGAGTTGTTCCACTCGGTCACACCGATAGGGTCAGGATATATATACCGACGGGTTAGATTTTGGAAATTTCTCCAAAACCTCTTCGCCCGCGCGTGTCCTGCTCTGCCGTCTCGGGTCTCCGGATCATCCTCTCGTCGCCAGCGACCTCCCGCTGTTGGTCTCCATCACCGTCAACGGAATTCAAGACCACCGTTGTCGCCATAGCAAGCTCATCACTGAACTAGGGTATGAGTTTGAATCTTTGTGTTGTTCTTACCTCCGATTCTTAGCACAAAGCAAATGCCATGTTTCTTACCACGTATGAGATCATCATGTCCAGTAAAAACCTCCTTTAGATTAGATTTGATTCGGAAATTTAGGGTTAGGTTTCCGCCGAACTCATCTCGGACCGACTAAGTTGTGGAAATCGGTCTCACTGATTTGGCTTAGGCCATTGCACTTGCACCTTTCGGTCTGACCAAAACTTGCAAATTGGTGTGACCGAGTTCAACTCTCAGTGAAACCCTAGCAATCTCGGAGTCACCGAACTGTGTCTGGGTCTGACCGATTTGACTAGTTTAGACTCCAAAATTTGCTTCGCTGTCACCGATTTAACAAATCGGTAGCTCCGAAATGCTTTCTGTGGAAAACTAAAACTAAGTTTTTGACTCATTTGTTTTGCAAAATCTCTGCACTTTGTGATGCTCATCCACTCTATCTCATCTATAACTATTCACGTGGTCAAGAATCGACTTGCGGTGCGTAATGTCTGATCAGAGTGATAGCCAGAATAAGTCAGAAGAGCAGGTGAATCTGAGTAAGGGCTCTAGTCCCTCTAGCAGTTTTGATGAAGGCAACAGAAGTACTCCTAGCAATCTGCCTAAGGCTGCTACTAGGCACAAGAGGAAGAAGAATTCTGAGTCTGAAGGTGAAGACTATGTAGCTGCTGAGGAGGAGGTCAGCTCCAAGAAAAAGGTTGTCAAGAAAGAGTTTGGCACAGTTGCATCTACAAAACTTGGTATGCACAAGAAGGCTCCTGCAAAAAGAGTGCCCATGTCAAAGGCCAGAGTCTCCACTCTTGAAACTTCCAAATCAACTGGTGGTGAGGCTGCTGGTGAAGGCAAGAAAAAGGAAAGAAAGAGAGGAAGATGGTGCAAGAAAGTGGATCCCATGGCAGAATTTGAGAAGCACTCCTCTGATGAGGATGAAGAGGGAGAAAGCTAAAGCTGAGAAAGCAGCAAAGATGCCAAGTGCTGAAGATGCTTCTCAAGTGTTTCTCAAGTATAAGCAAGATCAACTTGGATATCTGATTCAAGCCACCTTGAGGATTGAGAACGGATTGGCCACCCTGACTCAGAACCAACAAAGCCTAGAGACGATCATTGAAACAGAATTATATGATCTTGACTTGAAGGTGACAGAGATGCAGACAGCAGTTGAGCAGCTCCAGGAAGAAGCTGAGGAGAGGGCAGGGCATGCTACCACAGATGCATTTCAGAGAGTGCCAAGAGGACAGAGATCTGCTGCAGTGCCAGAGACTAACACAAGAGCTACAACATCAGCACCTGCAGCCACAGCATCAGTAGCACCTCCAGTTGCCACTCCACCAGCTCCAACAACTTCAGCAGATGCATTCGTCCTTGGAGTCCTCTCAACGCCACCTCCCGAAGATCAAGCCTAGAGAGACGCATAGCACTATGCATTTTCGAGCTTTTTGGTAACTTGTTGCCAAAGGGGGAGAAAGTGTATAGATCATCATAGGCTTCGAGAGAGAGTGCTTTGCTTCTTTTGCTATCTTTTTTTTTTCTTGAGTTGATACTTATTTGTGTGCTTGCTTGGATGATACTTTATGTGTGTGAGAGATACTTGTTTGATCATGTGTTTGATCATATCCTACATTAATGCTTGTGCTTGAATGATGTTATCTCTCATCTCTCATATATGATCATTCACTTTGTCTTGGTGATGAGTGCATATTTTACTTTCTATCATTTTGAGCGCTCCACCAAGATGTATGTGACATGAAAGAGTAATCCATGATCCTAATCGATTGTGCATTTGCATTCAAAAGCAAATTTTAAATAATACACAAATTTAGAGGGAGCTCTTTCTTATCACATACTTCTCAAAGCGACGATGTATTTCAATCTTATTATCATTTGTCGAAGCTTTGATCTATATGTTGTCATCAATTACCAAAAAGGGGGAAATTAAAAGTGCAACTATCCCTAGGTGGTTTTGGTAATTCCTAACAACATATAGCTCATTGAACTAATGCTCTTTTAAGATGATCATTTCAGAAAGTTCAATGTTTGGCATGGCATGGACTAGGAATGTGGACCCCTCAAAAAGCTAAGGACACATGTTGGCTCAAGCTCAAGACTCTACATTTTTATTGAGTCCATAGGAAAAGCCAATACTATTAAAAGGGGACGAGGTGTTGCTTAATGACTTGCTTGCTAAAAATGCTTAGTTATATGCTCCAAAAGCCCTCAACCACTTTCTCATATCCACATATGTCCCAAACCAAAAGTCAAACTCGGCCCCACCAATTTGATCTATCCGGCGCCACCGAGTTCATTTGACATAGCCATAGCCAGAAACCCTAATCAGTTCGGTCTCACCGATAGGGATCTCGGTCTCACCGAGATGGGATTGCAAACTCTCTGTTTCCCTTTGTAACTTTCAGTCTAACCGAGATGAGCGATCGGTCCCACCGAGTTCGCAATGCAAACTCTCTGTTTCTCTTTCGTAACGTTTTGGTCTCACCGAAATGAGCGATACGGTCCCATCGAGTTTGCCTGGCCAACTCTCTGTTTGCCTATTACAGAAATCGGTCCTACCGAGTTTATGTGATCGGTTTCACGGAGATTACATTATGCCCTAACCCTAATGAAATCGGTCCCACCGAGTTGACATGTCGGTCCCACCGAAAAGCCTAACATTCACATTTTGAACTGAATCGGCCTGACCGAGTTATGATTCGGTGCCACCGAGTTTGGTGAATTGTGTGTAACGGTTAGATTTTGTGTGGAGACCCCTCCACCCACTCTTCATTCGAGGAGAGAGCCGTCAGAATATGCCTACACTTCTACCATTCATTTTCTGAGAGAGAACCACCTACTCATGTGTTGAAACTAAGATATTCCGATCCAACCACAAGAATCTTGATCTCTAGCCTTCCCCAAGTTGCTTTCCACTCAAATCATCTTTCCACCAAATTCAAATTTGTGAGAGAGAGTTGAGTGATGGGGAGACTATCATTTGAAGCACAAGAGCAAGGAGTTCATCATCAACACACCATCTATTACCTTTTAGAGAGTGGTGTCTCCTAGATTGGTTAGGTGTCACTTGGGAGCCTCCGTCAAGATTGTGGAGTTGAACCAAGGAGTTTGTAAGGGCAAGGAGATCGCCTACTTCATGAAGATCTACCCTAGTGAGGCAAGTCCTTCGTGGACGATGGCCATGGTGGGATAGACAAAGTTGCTTCTTCGTGGACCCTTCGTGGGTGGAGCCCTCCGTGGACTCGCGCAGCCGTTACCCTTCGTGGGTTGAAGTCTCCATTAACATGGATGTACGATAGCACCACCTATCGAAACCACGGAAAAAATCTACGCGTCTACATTGCGTTTGCTCCCTCCAAACTCCTCCATTTACCTTCATATGCAATGATTTACATTCCGCTGCTATACTCTTAGATTTACATGTGTAGGTTGATTGCTTGACTTGTCTAAGTTGCTAAAATCTGCCAAGACTTAAAATTGGAAAAAGGCTAGATTTTTATTTGGTCAAGTAGTCTAATCACCACCCCCCCCCCCTCCTCTAAACATACTTTCGTTCCTACACCTTGCGAAGCAGAGGCCAATGGGAGAGGTGGACGACGGAGGGGCCGCACGGACTACGCAGCCATCACAGAGTTGTGAGCGGGCCAGGAGGGGCCGGCTCCGGTGTCCGAGCTGCGCCAGTAGGGGACCGACGACGGGGCAGATCCGGAACTGCCCCCCATGTCCACATTCGATCGCTCCAGCGTAATGTGGAGGGTCAGCTCCTCGTCGATATCGAAGTCGGAGTCAGAGCAGTTGTTGTCGCTCTACATGCTCACCGGAGTCGTCGGATTGGATCGAAGAAGGGGAGAAGAAGAGACGGAGCGAGCGACGAGTGAAGTGAGTTAGGGTTTTGGATTGGGGGGTTTTGTGGGGACGAAGTAAGGTCGGCGGTGGATCGTGCTGACGTGACGGACGCGCCCGCGCCGCCCTATGTCCACCCTACATTTGGGCTGAATATGAGTGGCACCGAACAACTCAAGTGTTTGAGGCCGGTTTAAGATGCCTGGATGGGTCAGACTTTTTTAACCGGTTTGTGACCAAGCGGTCTGCCACACTCCCAGACTGTGATCGCTCAAAAGAGAATAGTTCGCTCGGGGAGCTCCAAATGTCAGCACATTATTGAGGTCCATAATATACAATTAAACCATATATATTTATTCCTTTTTCTTTCAGAGGGGAGGGGGGCATATATATTTATTCCTCATATCATTAATAAAAAATTATATGTTCTATAAAACCAAACCCAACAAATATATTGCAATAATTTTCCACAGCAACGTGCAGGGTATCATCTAGTTCTCTAAAAAGTTCAATACAATGCATGTTACTTTGTTTTCCTCATATTGCCATGAACATGCATCGTTCCAATGGAGTTTTAAACGGATTATAATCTGAACCATTTAAATCTTTGGAAACGTTCTATCCTGCACTTTTCTCATGGATTTGGATTTCTCCGCAGCGTACAACATCTTCAGTTAGGACATTTGAATGTGAAAGCACAACAAAGGCTTCTGCATGCATTCCATAGATAGCCACAAGTGGCTTTCAGCCCTTTACAAACACACCCCCGTTAACGCCAATCTTGGCCCCCAGGTAGGGCTAGACCAGAAATCTTGAGCAAGGTTTAGCCAAGAGATCTGGGACAGGCAGCTCTCTCTAATAGCGTCAGAACAAACACGTCAAGAAAGATAAATATCAGGGCTGCATATTTACATCGGAAGGGCGTGATTTGATTGTAATCAGCAGGCTTTGAATTTGAGCTTGTTTTCATGGAGCAGTGTCTAAGAACTACCAGCTGTCAAAAGGAGAATCCAAACACTGACCTCTACACTATTTACAGGCCTAAGCTATACTCCGGGGTGGTACCCACTGGGTGCCATGTTTTCCATCCTTGGCATGCTTCTCCTCGAGCCAAACTCCTGGCAGCACTCGAGAGCTAGTCGAAGGGCAGTGCCCAAGCCGAGAACAATCAGAACACCTGAAAACAACAACTAGTCAAGTCAATGAAACATCCTATGTGTGGTGCCTCCTGTAAGTGAACCAATAAACAAGTGTATGCACCAACACTGACAGAATAAACCAACCTGAAGTATAACAAACATATTAATAAAGTAGCCTACAAGTACAATCAAATTGACTGCCCACGGAAGTGAGTTCTAGTTCCGAATGACACATTATCTGGTTTTCTTATTTTAATTAAAGATCATGGATACAATCTCTTGCTAACAGCATTTTCCAATTGATGTATTAGCTACATGAATTGATACAATTTGCTACTCCTAGAAAAATGAGAATGAAATATTTGCAATAATGTCTATGCACTAGTTCTTCTGCGCTTCATTCAGTTAAATGTGTAATATGTGTTGTGGCAGCCGACCCCCTTCAAAATTTTATAAAGCATATGGCGTATGGTGAGGCGACTTCATACGCATAACCTAACTTTATATGTCAGCAAATTAAATCAATATTTCATAGGCACAAACCTAACTTTGCAGGACAGCAAATTATATCATATTAAGTTCACATTCCACAACATAGCAATGGCAAAAACAGTAAATCTGAGAATTAAATACGAGGATCAAAGGCTTTGTTGCCCACATTCTCTTGCCTCTTTTGGAACATAAGCAACAAAGCATGTCACTAGCAGGCAGCATCCACTGAAATAATGATCAATGTCATGCTAAACTGTTGTTATCTAACTATAATAAGTGAACAGAGGGGAGAGAGAAGAAACATAAGTACATTAGTAGGAGCAGAGCAGCTTAGGGGTGGTGACATTCAGGGCTCAATCTGGCCAACAGAACAGTGAGGACAAGAAGCTGGACATGGAGGTAGAGGCGGCATACTTTCTGCTGATAGGGGTGACGACTCCCAGCGTGCAGAACATAGTAGTGAGAAAAAGAAGAAGCCGGAGAGGAGAAGATAAGGCTTTACCCAATTCCCTCTCCTCTTCCCCCCCACCCCCCCCCCCCCCCCTCTTTCTCCCTCTCATCCCTACAAAGCTCACAGGAGAACCAATTTCCCTTTCTGCCCCCAGTCTTTCTCACATCTCTGCTTTTTCCCGCACTCACCTGCTCAGCCAATTGTGGCATGCTAAATCAGGTAGGCGACGAGTGCCTCACCAAATTGACGCCATGGCCATATGGAGGACACCACAGGCAGAATCTATCGCGAGTGCAGACGACTCATCCTAGAGGGGCGCCATAGCATTATATCATCAGTATAACAGCATACAACGACGGCTTTAAAACTTTAGCTTCATTTGTATTTAGATTTGTCCTGTCTGCATCTATCTCTATCTCACTTGTGAAGACCGTAAGGCATCAGATTAATAGAAGCACATAATCAAATAATTGGTCTGACATTCTTTGAACATAACATCAGGTGTGGACATGTGGTTCAATATCCATGGACAACCTCACAATATTGCTCCTATTGACTAGTTATTATATTGCTTTAACAGGGGAGTCAGGGACTAAGTTTTGCTGGGACACAAACTTAGTGGCATATAATCTCAGACTGGGAGTTGTGATAGTTGTTTCTCAAAGAAATATCAATACTCATTCGGTCATTCCTATGTTGCCACAGAACAAACTTGATATAAAACTAATCCTTCTTAAATGTCAGTTTCCACACTTCAAAATCAACAAAAGGCAAGTGATAACACAGAGACAAGTCACAAGTGGTTACAGAACATAAAGGAATATTTGGATCTGGTACACCAAAATAACATTGCATACCAATTATTATGTTCACAGGAAGTGCGGAAACACCAAGAGAAACAGATATCAGCACATCCAATAATAGACCACCAATCAGAATTGCAAATGCAACCCAGAGTGGGCTAAACCATCCCTGCATACACACAGAACAGGCGTCAAATATGAAGCAGAAAAAATTGTACAAGTTCTGCAGAGTTGAAGACTTGCACATGATGATTTAATTAGTAATCCATTTCTCGAGCCAGATAATCATATCAGTGTATTTGTTTCTTTTTTTTTTCCTTATCCACAGTCATAAAAATACCCTTTCACGTCCTCCTCGGCCCCTTCCATAAGCTGAATCAACCCTCCAAACCCAATAACTTGTCTGCTCAATGAAAACAAGTAAATTTTCACTACCAGAAAGAGGAATTTGATTAATTTTTTGCAGCCTACAATTTCAGGGGGTCCCGAGTTATTTATGTGTAATATGGAGATATTGGAACATGCAGTCAATAGAAGATGATATATATAATGCAATATATTCTTCAAACATCGGATCCATCCAGTATAGATTTTCTAAATGCATCTTGAAAATGATATAAGGCCAAAAATGGAAGACTTACACTTGCTTGTGTCTCTGGAGGAGGTATATTGACAGCAACTTGCCTGTGAAAGAAAGAACTTGTGTAAATCAAAATAGTTGGCAACAGCCAAATCTATTTGAGAGGACTTACTGGCATATCTCGCACTTGTTTGAACCTCTAGTACGGAACCAGACATCAATACATGTGCGATGAGCTTTTGAAAGATCACCACGGCATCTGCATCCAAGGTCTACCAAAGGTTCTTCCGACTTTTGCTGACAAACTCTGCGTTGAAGTATCACATGTTACTTAAACCCTCCAACAAAGTTAATAAAAAAGGTAAACGCAAACAAGTAACAGGAAATGCTATATTTTAGGGTCTTCTAAGGAGGGCCTATGAGAGCAATTTTCTGTTAATAAAGAAGGGCCTGTACGAGTGAAAATTTTCACAAGGGACACACATTGCTTACAAGGGAAAGGCGACCCATGTAACCGGGTGGCACTGAAATGTCTACCGGAACCATTTATAAATCAAGCTGATGCTGGCATGGCTATTCGTTAACTTTTACAACATTTAATAAAACAGACCTATATTACCAGTTTGAGAGATAATAGTTTCGTCACCAACGCACTGTGTAATGCTTCTATCATACTCCCTCCCTCTCAGTGCATAGGGCGTGCGCGTAGTTCTAGGTCGCCGATTTGACTAATCAAAAATGTGTTACATGTCATCAAAAGCATATCACTGGACTCGTATGCAAATGTGGTTTCTAGATATACTTTTTATTACATATAATACATATTTAGCTAGTTAAATTGACGACCTAGATCTACGTGCATGCCTTATGCACCAGAACAGAGGGAGTACCAATGACCAGAGCCAATGGCTAAAGCATAACTCCCCAAGCAATGGTAGATGCTATCACTCATAGTAGCTGCCTCACAGGAAACAGTTAAGCTTGTAAGAAAGTAAAACATGAAGATTTCAGGCAAATGGATCACAAGGAACCAGAATAAGACAATAAAATCACAATAGGATCACAACATAACGATCACAAAGTAGGGTTCCCTTAGATAGTTATGACTTTAACATCAAGAACCAGAGTGGCTTAATACTATAAGGCACAACAGGGTGAAACGAATGTGTGACTGCAAACAACCAAAACATACTTTGCCTCTCCTGGTTGCGTCTGAACTTTTAACTGTAACTGGAGGAAATTAAAAACATGCCCATCGAACATCAGTGCATCATAAGGTAGTGGCTACCGGTAAACAGCAGTAAACAAGTAACAGGAAAATGAAATGTTATATTTTCGGGTCTTTTAAGGAGGACCTATGAGTGGGCAATTTCCTGTTAACAAAGAAAGGCCTATGAATAAACAATTTCAATACATTAGATGATTAGAGTTGGTACAGTAATCTTTAACTAGTCAGCATAACTCTAGTGATCATTTCTCCCTCCGTCCCTCAATACATGGCGTTAATTTTGAAAGTAAAAATCCCGTATTATGTGGCGCAGTCCTCACAAACGTGCTAAACTTTCACTTTTCCTCCTTCACGTGTGGAGTTATTATCAGGAGCTGCCGCCTGAGGGGAAAGAGCAAATAGCCGAACTGTTACAGTGCGCATGCGCTTCTCCAAAAATCGTGCTGGTTTCCTTACTCCCTCACCCTGTCCTGCTCGTCATGCGACGAAAAAAAGGCCATGATCGCCTCCAGCTCTCCCTCACTTCATCCACATGGAGACTTCGTTCTTCACATTTAACCAATGGTGGCATCGTCGTCAGGCCAGATGGCAGGAGGCGACAACAACTCGCTCAACTCACATACACAGACGAGAGCTCGGACGCCGTGGCCTTCGCCAGCAGCCAGCAAATGGAAGATGGGGACTCCCTCACTCGCATGCACGGCGATGCAGTGCGATGTGTGCGAGATGTCGCTCCGTGCTGCTGCTCTCAGCCCACTGCTACCGTTTTCTTGGTTAATGGTTTGGCTGACCACTTAAGCATATGCAGACATCAGGCATCTGGTGCCCAATGGGGATGTAGGTGTTGGCACGGGTGGTCGCAGAGCCGGTGGCCTAGAGCGTGGTGCCGGTTTTGGCGGAGGTTAGCGTGTACTCGGCAGCCGTGGGCACGGTGCCAGCATTGGCGGAGGCGGAGCTGGTGGGCTTGGTTGAGGTGACCACCATGGCGGGTGTGGGTGCGGCCAAGGCGCACGTGCACATAGTGCCGGCGGTCGAGGCATGCGTGGTTGGAGAGTTGTAGCTGGTAACGACGGTGCAGAGGTGCGCTTGGGGATATTTCAGTCAAAATCTTCTCTCCAGCGCCCCTGCCTGAGAAAATATTCTGGTGGCACGTTTTGAGAGAAAGAGGGAATATCAAATATCAGCATGCTGCCTTACATTAATTTAACTACAGCCAGTATCTATATAGCAGCTGGATAGCATTTTAGTTTTTGATAGCTAAGAACTAAACAAGGTACATCAATTTACTGAAGCCATCTGCATGCAATAATGCTTCCCTAGTCTATACTACTCCCTCTGATCCATATTACTTGTTGCGAACTTTGTACTAAATCAGTGACACTTATTTTGGGACGGAGGGAGTACAACTTTAGTACAAAGTTGTACTAGATGAGCGACAAGTAATATGGATCAGAAGACAGAGGGGGTAGTAAAAATACACTGATAATAGTGCACATCATCTTACATCGTAAATGCTAAACTACTGAACCGCTTAAAGTTGCTATCACTTTGTGTTACTTCAATTAAACCAATCATTTGGGCTGATTCTTAAGAATAAAATAAAACCTCAACTGCATTCAGAAGCTTAACCTGTCTCCCATAGATTAATACGGCCTCCTTTGATTCATAGGGTAGGAAAATCATAGGAATAGGAAAGTCATAGGAAATGAGATGACATGTATCTCAAATCCTATGACTAGAAATAGGAAAAGAGATGCCCTTTGCTTCACATCATAGGATTTTTTTCATTGAGTCTAGGCTAATGTTTATTTTCCTATGAAATGTGGAGGATAGGAGAACGGTAATGATAACTCCCGAACGTTCGGGAGTTAAGCATGGCAACCCGAACGGGTTTAGATGGCAAGTTTAGTTTGCGTGAGATTAGGGAAACATGGCAATTTTCTGACAAAAAAACGAAAAAGGACAAAGTTGCCATCCCCTATGAACTAAAGTTGCCATCCCCTATGAACTAAAGTTGCCATGTAAAAACGTTCGAGAAGAAATGCTCAAAATCCGAACGTTCGGGAGTTATTGGATTCCTAGGAGAATTCCTCCATAGGAATAGGATTCTGTTCCTACAAATCAAAGGGCTCTAAAGGAATTTTTCCTATAGAAATCCTATCCTATGAAATTCCTACATAATTCCTCCAAACCAAACGAAGTTTATAGACAGGATCAAGATTAGGGCTAAACAAGGAATTAGCATCGTGTCCCTTGCACGAAATCTATGTCAGTGTGCTAGAATCTCACCTAGGATATTAGCATACCCAATTGGCATGATCCATGTGCTAGAATCTCCACGAAACACATACGAGAATCACATCACAGAGGGTCTGTGTCATATGTGGTACAAGTTTACATTACCTAGGCCCTCCTTTCGCCCTCAGGTTACGGACACAGATTTCATGCAGGATGAGCAGCCCAAACCCCCCATATTCCTTACACAAAGGCATCGGCGAAGCCCTCGCTGATAATTTGCCCACGAAATGGTCAGTACGAAATCTAACGCAGCTACCACACAAACGTTTCCTATTCCCTCCCCGGTTCGCAATTTGAGCAGGATCAGACGAAACATCCGACGTTTCACATGAAGAAGGACGAGACCCAGCACCGACAGTATACCTGCATTGCTCGTCGAAGCTGTCGGATCTCGCCAGCTCCGCCTCCTTCGCGGCCGCCACGGCAACCATGGCGCTGGCGTCCCCGACCTCCAGAGGGGGCAGAGAGGCCGGAGCGACGCCCTTTTGCTCGCGCGCCTCCTCCTCCTCCGGCTTCGAGATCACGATGGTGAGTACCGCCCCGGGCGCCTGTGCTGGCACCTCAGCCGTGGCCACGACCACCGGCGCCGGCACTTCAGCCGCGGCCACCAGCACTGATCCCGGTGGTGGCGCCTGCACCTCAGCCGCGGCGGCAACCACCTCCTGCTGTTGCGGTGGCTGCTGCATGGCTAGCTCATGAGCGGTGCACGGGCCAGGGCCCGACTCCGATCCGGCGGCTGCGCTCGACATGGGCTGCGCCTGCCTACTCCTATGCGGCTCTCCGTCGAACACCTCGCGTGCGAGGGGGCGTTTTCCTTTCCGGAAAGGGAACGGGAGGTGGGGGGGGGGGGGCACCTACTCCTGCGGCTACTGGCTGCGGCGAGGGACGGGCGCGGGTGGGCCTGCGCCGGCGGGGAGATGGGGATGGGTGGGAAAGCTGCGGCTGTGGGGGCGAATCTGGATAAGTACGGGGGCTCTGCGCCGAGGGGAAATGCCACTGACGGGTGGGGTGAGGGTGTCGCCGCAAGCGGGTGTCAGTGAGATGGCGTCGGAGAGGAGTGAGTAGAGGGAATAGCGGCCGGTTCGGATCTGGGGCAAGGAGGTGTACGGACTATGTACAGAGTGCGGGGACGGAACTGAGACCGAGAGCAACTCTTTTTTGAATAGGTACATAAGCAGGCGCTCATACATATACACTCATACACTTATCCCTATGGACATACACGCATATTTTATTTTTATGAGCACTTTCAAAAGATTGATTCGGCATGTTATATTGAGATTGACGAAATCATCAAAGATGTGTCGTAAGTCGACGGAAACATCATCTCTCACTAAACACGCATCGCCGAATTTTTTATTTTTATTTTTTGAAAATATCGCCGAAAATTCTGAAATAAATACAAGAATAAATACAAGCATCATGACTTAAAACCTGGCGAGCTAAGGATACCACTGTCCACCTAACCATCCAACCACGGGTTAGTCCGCAGACTGAGAGCAACTCTTCTTTTTTACTACTCCCTCCGTTCCAAATTATTCGTCGTGGTTTTCGTTCAAATTGAAATAAAATCACGACGAGTAATTTGGAACGGAGGGAGTAGAAATTGGGGCTTTTATTGCTTAATAGAAATCCGATTACATGTGCCACAAGGTTAATAACAAGGAAATCTGGGCTTTCCTCTATCCAACACTCTGAACTACTAAGATTAGTAGTATATTTAGCACACAAATCTGCTAGAATATTAGCATCCCTCATACCGAAAAGGAGGCAAAAAATGTAGATCTCTCCCTAATTTAATCGAAGATAGGCGCCACAGTTGATCTTGAATTGTGACCCAATGTCCAGAGGTTGGCAACCTCCGAACATTCTGTTTCCATCACCACGTGTGAAAAATCTTGAAGTTGAGCAAAAATAGTACCCTCTCGCAACCCAAGAGCCTCGACAATCAAAGGATCAGACACACCCGACAAGGGTTTACTCCATGCCCTCATGAAGGAGAGGTGAGATTTGGCCACACCACCTCCTCCCCCATTCTGGACATCCATGACAATAGCGCCATTGGTGTTTATTTTCACCCGACCCAGTTTCGGGGGGCGTCAGTTTTGAAGTACTAGTAAACGGCGACAATCCTGAGCCATAGCCAGAACTGACAGGTCTTCTCTCGCCCGTTTGATGGACTGGCATGGGTCAAAACCCTCTTGATCATGAGTCCACTGGTTACGAGTGAGGGAGTCCTAGATTAAAGGTCCTCGGGCTGCTCGCTTGCTGTATATGCGCCGGACTGATGGGCCACTAAGGGGCGGAGCTAGAGTGTGGATCGGTGGCCGGATAAGGAATCTTCAAAGTCGTGGTGTGCCCTCCAAGCCAATATTAGACAGGATCTTTCCTTCCTTGTAACCGATTGCATGTAACCCTAGCCCTACTGGTGTCTATATAAACCAGAGGATTTTAGTCTTTAGGCTAGAGCAACATCCATCACCCCATCAACCTAGGGTTTAACTTGCCTGGTCTCGAGGTAGTCAACTCTGTAATCACATCATACATCAAATACAATCAAGTAGGACATAGGATTTTACCTCTTCGAGAGGGCCTGAACCTGGGTAAACACCGTGTTCATCATCCCTTGTTCCCCATCGATCCTAGATCCACAGCTCGGGACCCCCTACCCGAGATCCGCCAATTTTTGACACCGACATTGGTGCTTTCATTGAGAGTTCCGATGTTGGGTCGCCGAAGGATCGATGGCTCGCCTGATCATCAGAGAGAGCGTCAGCTCCGGGGACCTCTTTGTCCCCAGCCAACTCTTCGCATTCGGCAGCATCGTGTTGTACGCCAACCCAACTAGTCATCTAGACCAAATCACAATTTTGCCCCTGAGCATCGGATTCTATTCGGTAACTTGGAATCAATTGCAGACGCCCGAGGCGATCTGGTCTTCACCGGATTCGCAACCTCTCCCCATACCTCTATGGGCCCTGTTGTGCCTGCTCTGAAGTTTTTCCCAGATCCGATCTGCGGATCGACCTTAATCCTTCAGCCGGCCTCGAATTCGGATTGTTCTACCCTAACTGGAGGCCAAGAATCCCTTTCGACCACGTCGGCAATGCCCGTTGAAGACCCAACCTCGGGCCTCGATACGGGAGCAATGTTCAGACTCCAAGAGTCACTCTCGGCCGAACCCTCTCCTCACGACACGCCTCCAGCCTTGAGCCCCTACGATGGGTCTGTAGGACCTTGAGAAGAGGTGTCTAGAGGGGGGGGGTGATTAGACACTAAGTACCAAAGTTGCAGTTTTTAAGTTTCTTTAAAGTTTGAGTGGAGTTTAGGCACAAGTTTAACATTCACAACATATAGCAAGCAAGCATGCAAAGAGTATATGAGCAGCGAAAAATAAAGCATGCAACTTGCAAGAATGTAAAGGGAAGGGATTGGAGGATTCAAACGCAATTTGGAGACACGGATGTTTTTGGCATGGTTCCGATAGGTGGTGCTATCGTACATCCACGTTGATGGAGACTTCAACCCACGAAGGAGTAGCAGTTCTTGAGTCCACGGAGGGCTCCACCCATGAAGGGTCCACGAAGAAGCAACCTTGTCTATCCCACCATGGCCGTCGCCCACGAAGGACTTGCCTCACTAGCGGTAGATCTTCATGAAGTAGGCGATCTCCTTGCCCTTACAAACTCCTTGGTTCAACTCCACAATCTTGTCGGAGGCTCCCAAGTGACACCTAGCCAATCTAGGAGACACCACTCTCAAGAAGTAACAAATGGTGCGTTGATGATGAACTCCTTGCTCTTGTGCTTCAAATGATAGTCTCCCCAACACTCAACTCTCTCTCATAGGATTTGGATCTGGTGGAAAGAGGGTTTGAGTGGAAAGCAACTTGGGAAGGCTAGAGATCAAGATTCATATGGTAGGAATGGAATATCCTGGCCTCAACACATGAGCGGGTAGTTCTCTCTCGTAAATAGGATCTTTGGAAGTGTAGGTTCGGTCGATGGCTCTCTCCACGAATGAAGAGGAGGTTGATGGGTATATATAGCCTCCACACAAAATCTAACCGTTACACACAATCTACCAAACTCGGTGGGACCGAATCATTAAACTCGATCAGACCGATTTAGCAAATAATGTGACCGTTAGGGTTTTCGGTGGGACCGGAATGCAACTCGGTGGGACCGATTCGGTTAGGGTTAGGGCATAACGTAATCTCGGTAAGACCGATTACACAAACTTCGGTGGGACCGATTTTGGTAATAAGCTTTCGGAGAGTTGGTCGAGCAAACTCGGTTTGACCGATTATCAAACTTCGGTGGGACCGATTTTGATAATAAGTTAACCAGAGTTTGCATTGTAATCTCAAGAGTACCGATTTCTCAAACTCGTGAGACCGATTTTGATAATGGACATACACAGAGATTACAATCCCATCTCGGTGAGACCGAGATCCCTATCGGTGAGGCCGATTTGCCTAGGGTTTGTGGCGTTGGCTAAGACATCCAAACTTCGGTGGCGCGGATAGAAAGAATCCGTGGGGCCGAGTTTGACTTTAGGTTTAGGACAAATGTGTGGAAGTGGGAAAGTAGTTGAGGGTATTTGGAGCATATCACTAAGCACTTTGAAGCAAGAGGCTCATTAAGCAACACCTCATTCCTCCTTGATAGTATTGGCTTTTCCTATAGACTCAATGTGATCTTGGATCCTTTGTCCTTAGCATCTTGAAGGAGTTCCCACATCCTTTAGTCCATGCCACTCCATTGTTGAACTTATCTGAAACATACTAGATAAAAGTGTTAGTCCAACAAGAGATATGTTGTCATTAATTACCAAAACCACCTAGGGAGCACTTGTGCTTTCAGGGTCGACGTTCAGTAGCCAGGAATCATCCCTGGCCGAACTCCCCCTAGACAACTCGGCTTTGAGCCCCAATACAAAAACAGTGTCCAAAGACCAGGACTCGCCCTCGGTCTCTGAGGGAGTCCTGGATTAGGGGGTATCCGGACAGCCGGACTATAACCTTTGGCCGGACTGTTGGACTATGAAGATACAAGATTGAAGACTTCGTCTCGTTTCCGGATGGGACTCTCCTTGGCGTGGAAGGCAAGCTTGGCGATATGGATATGTAGATCTCCTTCCATGTAACCGACTCTGTGTAACCCTAGCCCCCTCCGGTGTCTATATAAACCGGAGGGTTTGGTCCGTAGGACCAAGGACAACAATCATACCATAGGCTAGCTTCTAGGGTTTAGCCTCTCTGATCTCGTGGTAGATCAACTCTTGTAATACCCATATCATCAATATTAATCA
This sequence comes from Aegilops bicornis, assembly GCA_021605145.1. NCBI lineage: Eukaryota > Viridiplantae > Streptophyta > Magnoliopsida > Poales > Poaceae > Aegilops > Aegilops bicornis. The sequence goes on from CM038669.1 coordinate 311,283,080, forward strand.
AGCAGGAGTAGAGTTTTACCTCCATCGAGAGGGCCCGAACACAGGTAAAACATCGTGTCCCTTGTCTCCTGTTACCATCCGCCTAGACGCACAGTTCGGGACCCCCTACCCGAGATCCGCCGGTTTTGACACCGACATTGGTGCTTTCATTGAGAGTTTCTCTGTGTCGTCATCATTGTGCTGGATGGCTCCTTCGATCATCGTTAGCGATGCAGCCCAGGGTGAGACTTTTCTCCCCGGACAGATTTTTGTATTCGGCGGCTTTGCACTGCGGGCCAATTCGCTTGGCCATCTGGAGTAGATTGAAAGTTACGCCCCTGGCCATCAGGTCAGGTTTGGAAGCTTAAACTACACGGCCGACATCCACAGAGACTTGATCTTCCACAGATTCGAGCCCCTACCGAGTGCGCCGCATGTTCTCGATGAGCATGATTTAGCTCTGCCGTCGGACAGTATTCAGGAGATCGCACCTACCACCGCTCCGACCTTCAACTCGGAGCCAATTGCGCCATCCGTGGACGGGTGGCTAGACCCCGCACTGGAGGCCGCAGTCTTAGCGGTGATCGAGCCGAATACCGACCTTACCCTTCATGAGAGCCGTGAATCCAAGATGCCGGATTCTTCTCCGGCCACGGACTCCGAACTGCCTACGCCCGTGCCAATCGAATCCGATTGGGCACCGATCATGGAGTTCACCTCCGTAGATATCTTTCTACACTCGCCCCTTGGCGACATACTAAACTCACTAAGGTCTCTCTCCTTGTCAGGAGAGTCCTTACCGGACTACGTCCGGCAGGATTGGGATGCGGATGACGAAGAAATTCGCCGCCCACCCACCACCCACTTAGTAGCCACTGTCGATGATTTGACCGACATGCTCGACTTCAAATCCGAAGACATCGACGATATGGACGACGATGCAGGAGACGAACAGGAACCACTACCCACAGGGCACTGGACAGCCACCTCATCCCATGATGTATACATGGTGGACACACCCAAGAAAACGACGACGAGGACGCAGCGAAGGATCGTTCCCTCGAAAAGAAGTCAAAGCGGTGGCGTAAGCACCGCTCCAAACCCCGCCTCGACAGAAAAAGCGGGCATACAGGCCCAACAATAGAGCAGGGTGAGCCAGCGGAGGATGAAAACGACATTGAACAACCGTCCGAGATGGCAACACGGAGAATCGAACTGAACAACCCGTCTCCGGCGAAGATAATAGTCCGGAAGACATCACGCCGGATAAGCTCCTGGAGCGGAAGAGCCTCCATAAAAGGCTCGTCGCCACTGTGCGGAGCCTGAAAAAGCAGAAGCGGAAGCTCAAGACTGCGGAAGATGCACTCCGAATCAGATGGAGTAAAGTACTCAACACCGCAGATAAGTACGGCGGCAGCTGCCACACAAAGAGCTACCCTAAGCGAAGGCTACTACCGGAATTCGATGAGGAGGCCCTAGAGCCCCCGCAATCAAAAAACAAAACAGCCATCCGGTCGGATAGGCGACCTCGTGGCCAACATAGAGCGGTAAACGACACCGCACACAAGCCAGTACGCGATCCACGCGAGAACTCGCACCAAAAGGATGGCCCAACTAGATCCATCTACGGGCCAAGAAAGCGCGCTCAAACACGCAATGCAATACAACAAAATTCCGAACACCACGGCACACCCAAGTACAGGGGTGCCGCACACCCCCTGTGTTTCACCGATGAGGTGCTGGACCATGAATTTCCAGAGGGATTCAAACCCGTAAACATAGAGGCATACGACGGAACGACAGACCCTGGGGTCTGGATTGAGGACTATATCCTCCAATATCGACATGGCTAGAGGAGACGATCTCCACACCATCAAGTACTTACCCCTCAAGCTCAAAGGGCCATCCCGGCATTGGCTTAAAGGCCTTCCCGAAAACACCATTGGAAGTTGGGAAGAGCTCGAGGACGCTTTTCGGGCAAATTTTCAAGGGACTTATGTCCGACCACCGGATGCAGACGATTTAAGTCATATAACTCAACAGCCCGGAGAGTCAGCCCGAAAGCTTTGGAACAGGTTTCTTACTAAAAAGAATCAAATAGTAGACTGTCCGGACGCCGAAGCCTTAGCAGCTTTCAAACACAGCGTTCGAGATGAATGGTTTCGCCAGACACCTCGGCCAAGAAAAGCCGAGAACAATGGCTGCATTAACAAGCCTCATGACCCGCTTTTGCGCGGGCGAGGACAGCTGGTTAGCCCGATGTAGCACCAGCGACCCAAGTACATCCGAAGTCAGGGACGGAAACGGGAAGCCACGACGCAACACAAACAAGCGCCGGAATAAAGAAGACAGCTCGAAGAGCACGGCGGTAAACGCCGGATTCAAAAGCTCTTGGCGGGGTCAGCAAAAGCTGCCTCTCAAAGGCAACAGGGATGAATTGTCCAGCCTAAACAAGATTCTGAACAAGATATGTCAAATCCACAGCACCCCTGATAAACCGGCAAATCATACCCATAGAGAATGTTGGGTCTTCAAGCAATCCGGCAAACTCAACGCCGAACACAAGGGGCTGGATACACCAAGCGAAGACGATGACGAACCCCGCAAACAAAGCACTGGGGAACAGAAAAAATTCCCACCAGAAGTCAAAACAGTAAACATGTTACACGTGACAAAGGGGAGAAACAAAGCGACACCCGTAGAGATAGGTGCCCCAGGGCCTATCACAACGGAGTTCCGCCACTGGTCGTCCAAACCGATCACCTTCGACCATCGGGATTACTCTGCAAGTATTCGGCACGCAGGATGGGTTGCCTTGGTGTTAGACCCGATAATTGACGGATACCACTTTACACGAGTCCTGATGGACGGCGGCAGTAGTTTAAACCTAATATATCGTGACACGATCCGCAAAATGAGATGGACCCAACAAAAATTAGCCATAGCAATACTTCCCTTAAAGGAGTAACGCCAGGCCCAGAAGCCCATTGCACGGGCTCCCTCCTACTAGAGGTTATATTCGGCTTCCCTGATAACTTCCGTAGCGAAAAGCTAACCTTCCACATCGCTCCGTTTAAAAGTGGTTATCAAGCACTACTGGGACGCGAAGCTTTCGCTCGCTTTAATGCAATACCGCATTATGCGTCTCTCATGCTTAAGATGCCCGGTCCATGTGGCATCATTTTAGTAAAGGGTTTGAGCGCTCCTTGCGCGCGGAAGACTGCGCGGCTGCCTTGGCAGCCACACACTAAACGACCTCACCAACCAGAGCATCTAACAGGTCGTTAAGACCACAGACACGACTAGACGAGTCCGGCATAACAATATAATTGATAAAGGTTTGATGACTATACAAGGGGCTCCGCGCATGTAAACAAGCGACAATAAGGCTCAATTTTACCCATCTTGAATTATACTTTGTATATTTAGTATAACACACATTTTGCACGACTACTTTTTCAACTAAGTTCCTCTCTTCTACAGATGACCATCGTGCTACACCCGTCCAGGATACGGCACAACGGAGATACAGGCGTAGACGTGCAGCAGGGACCCGTTCCAAGGATTCTTTTTAGATTAAGACCCTGCGTAAACCTTTTTTACTGTCTCTTGTTGATACACATCCCCCGGATTCTCAGTACAACTGAGAAGGAGGCTGACGTATTGGCATGTGGCCACGTCAGAATATTGCACGTACCTGGACACCAGGGGCTTATTACAAAGGGCACTGTTCAGCCCATTTAAAATCACAAAGACCAAATACCTTAGGGAGTGTTCGGCGTCGCAAGTTTGGCCTTATATGCATGAGCTCCGAATCATGTCTTTGGTCAAATGTTGGGTTTGCCCGGCTCCTGTGTTTTGCTGCCTTACATTCCGCTCTATCGGCTAAGGCGGCACCAGGAGAACTACTGCGATTGTGACTCGGTTCAGCCAGGCGGGCACCTCAGTAGAGAAAGCCGAAAACTGACTGTCATGATATAGCGTGAGACTGGTCAACCACTCGATGACCTAGCGGAATCTTCGGGATTCCTCCGCCTTAATGAAGGGCCGCTTCCCGGCCAGGCATGTACGCGACCCGAATTCGGATGAGCCCGGAGCCACCAGGGGCTATATAGTAGCCCCACTGTCAAACTCCTATGGCTAAGTGAAAGTGATAAAGCATTATAGTCTGATTGCCTAGTTCGCTGCGCTGTCACCTCCTTAATGGACCAAGACGTTGGATCAAGTGTGAATATGCGTCTTCTGCGAACACCCCTGCATTATATGCGTGAAATTTGGCCGACATCGCCATCTTTCGTGTTATATACATATATACATAAACGGCCGCATGTGAGGTGTTATAATTCTTGCGAGCACAAGTAAAAAATAGCCTATACATTTCAGCAAAACATTGTTTTCAATGGGAATACATGTCATTAGAACATAATATTCTTCGAGCACTGCGCCTCTGTTGAACAAGCGCCCTCAAGAACTTCTTGAGAGTAGTGCTCGGCAGGTACTCGGCTTTCGTCTCAATCTTGGGCTGCAACGACGGTGGCCTCCATCTCCACCCAGTATGTCTTCACACGGGCAAGGGCCATCCGCGCAGCCTCTACGCACGCCGACCTCTTCATCGCGTTGATATGTGGCACTGCACCAAGGAACTGCTGCACCAAGCTAAAATAACTGTTCGGCTTTGGTCTTTCCGGCCACAGATGATCCACGACATACCTCATGGCAAGTCCGGACAGCCTATTCAGCTCGGCCCATTCGGCCAACCGACCAGTCAGTGGAAGCGGACGCTCCGGATCGTTAAATTGTGACCAGAACAACTTTTCCACCTCGCGATCTTTTTGATCTCGGAAGTGTTCGGCCGCATCAGCCGCACTCGCTGCTAAATCTAGATATTCGTCCGCAGAACTCCACAACCGGTCCAAAGGAGCATATTTAGGATCTCGGAACTTCATTCACAGCATAAAAGACTTCCCAGCCGCGATATCTCCGGCTTGACGCAGCTCCTCCTTCATCGCTCTCATTGCAGAGCGAGTATCCTTGGTCGCCATCGTGGCCTTCTCCAGGTCTGTCCTCTTCGCTTGATCTTCTTTTTCAAGAAGCTTGCAACGGTCAGCGGCATTCTTCAATTCCACAGCCATCTTGGTCATTTCCTCCTTGCTTTGGCAGTGAGCAGCCTGTTTGGCTTTCAGCTCCTCGATTGCCTTTATGGCAGCCGCATCGCTTTTTCTGGCTTGTTCCTTGGCTCGGGAAAGTTCTGCCCGCAGGTTCTCCACGGCGGCAGCTCCATCTGCATTAAACACACATGTTATAGATACTGGCATCATGCTCCTCTTACCATGTGTCTCGGGAGAAATCACATACCTTGTGCCTCGTCAAGCGGCTTGTTGACAAGCACGATGTCGGCATCTGCCACGTCAAGTTGCCGCTTTAACTCGGCAAATTCAACAGTCCGACTGGCCACCGGACACTTCACCACCTGCACATGAAGGCGGCAAAATTATATCTGGGACTATGATCCTCTGCGTGCTGTCGTCTACGACAGCACCCAGAGTCTCATGGTCTACTATCTATACAGGGCGCATCTTAAAAATATGCGGTACTGTCAAAAAGGTGCATCACTTCACGTACCTCAAAACCCGTCAGTAGACTCATGACAGCTTCATGCAACCCGCTTTCCGCGGACGAAATCCTTTTAATTACCGTACCCATTAACGTGCGGTGCTCCTCTGAGATAACTACTCGCTCCAGGAGATTCCTCAGTACGTCTGACCGCACACCAGGCGGTGCCGGACTCTTTTGATTACTTTCCTCAAAAACCGGATACTGAGGGCTTCGGGTGGCCATATGACTACCTTCTGGCCTTGCCGGATCAGGAGAAACCCTCCGCGACGACACTTCGGGGTCGCCCGCCCCATGAGGCAAGATATGGCGGGAGGCGTTCCGCTCTCCATCATCTCCTAAGAAGACCCCCCGAAGACGAGCTCTGCTGGGAAGGGCTAAGATCCGAACTGCAAAGATAAAGGCCTCGGTTATTTTCCTCAGAGGTAAAGCAAGGTTCTCTCTCATTATTAAGTACCCTTTTACTTACAGCTCGGTAGAGGGCTTATCCCCTTGAGGGCATAGTGCGGCCGGGGTATCCCCCGGTGCAGGACCCTTTGGCGAAGATTTCTTCCCTCGTTTTGAGACCATTGTTTCCGGGTCCTCAGAGGCGGTCCTCTTCTTTCCCTAGGGAGAGGAAGTTTCGATTCCTCCCTTCCGGCTAACCTCCTCCTCGGAGGCGGTAGCTTCCTTGTTTCCCCCTTTATCTTCTCCCGAAGGCGCTGGATAAGGCGCGATCTCCGACATCTGGTTAACACGGTGCAGCGAGGTCTCAGGGAGGGGGGCCAGACACCTGATCAACTTTGCCTTCGCTATCCACTCCTGGTTAAAGAGCGGCTTTTTAAAGGGCGATGTTGCGATAAATAAGCAGGTGGAGTGTTTGGATGCGGGGCTACTTACTTGGGTATCCGGACGATTGCAGCTTAGACCTGCATCCTCGGTGGAATCTGGACACATTGCTTGTGGTTCAAAGAACAATTTGTACATCTCCACGGGCGTCATGCCAAGGAAATGTTGAAGAGCTCGCGGTCCCTCCGGTTAAACTCCCACAAAGGCGGAGGCGACGCTTGCAGGCGTGACTCGTGATAACATAACTTGCGTCACCACAACCAGACCGACATCTCTCTAGCGGATCTCGGATGCGGCTCTGCACACGGCACATCCTTTACCGCCCCCGCCTAGCCCCTTGTTGACCCATGACGTTAGTCGTGGCGGGGAACCCGAGCGAAAGACAGGTGGAGCCACCCACTTGGTACCCCTGGGAGCCGTGATATAAAACCACTCTTTTTGCCATAGGCTGGGCTCTTCCTGGAAAGAGCCCTCGGGCCATGGGGCGTCAGCATTTTTGCTTATTACAGCGCCTCCGCACTCTGCGTGCTGCCCCTCGATCATCTTCGGCTCCACTTTGAAGGTCTTGAGCCATAGTCCGAAGTGAGGGGTAATGCGGAGGAAAGCTTCGCACGCGACGATGAACGATGAGATGTGGAGGATAGACTCCGGAGCTAGGTCGGGGAAGTCCAGCCCATAATAGAACATGAGCCCCCTCACGAAGGGATCCGGCGCGAAGCCTAGCCCTCGGAGGAGGTGAGATACGAACACGACGCTCTCACCAGGCTTAGGAGTGGGAATAACCTTCCCTTGAGCAGGCAGCCTATGCGGGATTTCGCCGGTCAAGTACCTGGCCTCCCTTAGCTTTATTATGTCTTCCTCCGTGACGGAGGAAGGCATCCATCGACCTTGAAGGTTGGATCCGGACATAATCGAAGGTCCGAAGCGCCTGAATCTGAAGCTTCGGGTGTATGTACTCGAGGCGGGAGGCGGATTCGATTGAGATCAAAAGAAAAGAGTAAGGCCTTAGTCTCTTTATGAAGAGGTGGAATACCGAGAGCCCTCCTTGTGACTGTTTGGGACTTACCTTCGATCGAGGGGACATACCAACGGGCACGATTGGGTTACCCGCGTCTGCGTTGATGAGAATCCCGTAAATAAAGGGGACACGATCTCTGCTTCGACAAGACGTGCCAAGGAAACCGCCTCGCGAAATGCGCTGAGGTGGGGTGTAAAAAACGATTCGACTAAAGGCTTGGCTGTGGTGTGATGTCACGCTACGGAATACGTCAGCAGATTAGACTGGTGAAAATATTATTCTCTCTACGGTGGTATGTGGAACTTGTTTTGCAGAGCCGGACATGATCCTCATGTTCAAAATCTTCTATGAAGTACTCAGAGGAGGAACCCGCCTTGCAATGCCGAAGACAATCTGCGTGCCGGACTCATCGTCATTGAATCCTGGTTCAGGGGCTACTGAGGGAGTCCTGGATTAGGGGGTATCCGGATAGCCGGACTATAACCTTTGGCCGGACTGTTGGACTATGAAGATACAAGATTGAAGACTTCGTCTCGTGTCCGGATGGGACTCTCCTTGGCGTGGAAGGCAAGCTTGGCGATATGGATATGTAGATCTCCTTCCTTGGGTTTGGTCCGTAGGACCAAGGACAACAATCATACCATAGGCTAGCTTCTAGGGTTTAGACTCTCTGATCTCGTGGTAGATCAACTCTTGTAATACCCATATCATCAATATTAATCAAGCAGGAGTAGGGTTTTACCTCCATTGAGAGGGCCCGAACCTGGGTAAAAACATCGTGTCCCTTGTCTCATGTTACCATCCGCCTAGACGCACAGTTCGGGACCCCCTACCCGAGATCCGCCGGTTTTGACACCGACAGTCTCATATGACTGTCCGGCCCCGGGCCCCGAGTTTAACTCGGCCCTTGAAAACCAAGATCTAGCCAGGGCACAGATCATTCCTTGCCCCACTAGGTCGGAGACCGGCCTTGAACTACCACCGCCTACTGATACGTCCATTTTGCATCATGCTTTTATATTGATGGTTATTGCATTGTGGGTTGTTATTACACATTTGAAAGGACATGCGGTGCCCCCATGTGTGGTTTTGGTAATTGATGACATTCTCTATGGACTAATGGTTGCATTGAGTTATATTTGAAGGATTTGTCCATAGGCATTTCTTGAAGTCCATGTGTTGGTTTCAAGGAGTTTATGTGTTGACCAAGGTGCTATTAAGGAATTATCCAAAGATTGGTCATGTGAGTGTTGAGCTTATTGCAAGCATGTATTGAATAAGAAGATTGTGTGATCATTCATGTTTACCTTCAAGACATCATCCAAACGAAGAGAGTTGGAAAGATTCAAGGTTGATCAAGACTAAGTCAAGAGTGAATCAAGTTGATCAACTCACAAAGCGTAGAAGATGTACCGAGAGGGATCAAGTGATCCCATGGTATGGTAAGCATTATCCATTGCACTTTGTGTACTAACCCATGGTCTATGTGAGAGTCTATGTGGGGTTAGGTACGTGTCCATGGGCTTGCGTCAAGAGGAAGATATCATACAACCCATGGAAAGGATGACATCAAGTGGTGATCATCATCAAGATTGTCGTGTGCAAGTTCAAGTGGAGCATCATGAAGAGATCAAGTGCTTGAAGCTTGCCATCCATTGTGGTGTCAATGGACTTGTGAAGATGAGCCGAAGAGTGGCTCACCCATAGTGGACTATGGGGAGCAATCATCTAGTCTTCATCGAGCCAACGCAATCAAGAAAGGTGGTCCATCTTGAGGAGTCAAGATCGTCATCATCTAGCTCCAGTGGACCATGTGCAAGGCAAAGGTTTGCCCTTGATAGGTTTTCTATTTTACCGGTCTCATGGTGGTAGTAGGGAGACCGGGTTATATGATCGTTTGCCGTACTATCAAGGGGGGCTCTCAAGTTGGTAGCTTGATCGTATCGTTAGTAGAGAGCTCAAACCCTTGCATCCTTGCATCATGTTTCTTGGTTCTTGTTTGGTTCTCTTTGTGAGTCTTAGAGCTTATGGTCATCTTGATGACAAGCTTGAGTTCATCGAAACGGAGTTCACATGCGTCTTCTATGATGTTTTCGGTGTTGGAGGTTTTACCGGTCTTTTCCGAGGAAGGGTTCTCACCATTTTCCTTTGGGACTTTTCTCATTTGCTTATTCTTGATATTTCTATCAACATTATGTTAGCCCATGTCGTTAGCTTTCCAACAAACTTGGTTTCGTTGAATTCGGAGTCCGTTTGCAAAAGTTGTGGCTGTTTTGGTAAAGGCTGCAGCGGTACTACCGCGACTAGAGCGGATGTAGTTTTTTACTACCGCTCCAGAGCAGTACTACTGCGGCTCTGAGCGGTAGTACCGCCCTGAGCACTACTACCGCGGCTCCTAAGCGGTAGTACCGCTCGGACCAAAATCTCGTGTTTTGCTCAGCGGAAGTAGGCATGTATATTTTTTAGTACCGCATAAGCGTAGTACCGCTACCATTTGCGGTAGTACCGTGAGGTCGAGCGGTAGTACCGTGAGGACGAGCGGTACTACCGCTCGAAGGTTCTTTGGCCTTTTGCCTCCTCGCTGTTGTGTTTGAAGGGGTTCTACCGCCCTAGCGATAGTACCGCTCCTTGGAAGCGGTAGTACCGCCTGTCTTGGCTGTGAACATAACGGTTGGATTAGGGAGCTCCTATAAAAGGGGTCTTCTTCTCCATTCAACCTTATCCTTTGAGCTCGTGTTCTTCCCCCATTGTTGACCTTCTTCGAGCTTGCTAACTCTCAATCCCTCCATGGATTCTTGCTAGTTTTTGAGGGAAAAGAGAGAGGAGATCTAGATCCACATTTATACCAATCACTTTCTCCTCTAAGTGAGGGGAACCCCTTGGATCTAGATCTTGGAGTTCTTCTTTCGTTCTTCCTCTCATTTTCCTCCCTAGCATTAGTTGCTTTGGTGGGATTTGGGAGAGAAGGACTTGGGCACTCCGTGTGCCCTTGCCATTGCATTTGGTGCATCGGTTTGAGTTCTCCACGGTGATTCGTGGAAGTTACAAGTTGAGAAGCTTATTACTCTTGGGTGCTTGGCGCCCTTGAGCTTGTTCCTCTTGGGTGCTTGGGCGCCCTAGACGGTTGGTGGTGTTCGGAGCTCAATCATTGTGGTGCAAAGCTCCGGGCAAGCGTCGGGGTCTCCAATTAGGTTGTGGAGATCGCCCCGAGCAATTTGACGGGTACCGGTGACCGCCCCCAAGGGTTGCCAAAGTGTACGGGTTCGGTGACCGCCCCAAGGGTTTCCATTTGTACGGGCTCGGTGACCGCCCTCAAGGGTCCCTTAGTGGAATCACGGCATCTTGCATTGTGCGAGGGCGTGAGGAGATTACGGTGGCCCTAGTGGCTTCTTGGGGAGCATTGTGCCTCCACACCGCTCCAAACTGAGAATAGCATCCGCAAGGGTGTTAACTTCGGGATACATAAATGCGTCTCCGCGTGCCTCGGTTATCTCTTACCCGAGCCCTTTACTTATGCACTTTACTTTGTGATAGCCATATTGTTCTTGTCATATATCTTGCTATCACATAGTTGCTTATCTTGCTTAGCATAAGTTGTTGGTGCACATAGGTGAGCCTAGTTGTTGTAGGTTTTGTGCTTGACAAATTAACCGCTAGGTTTATTCCGCATTTGTTCAAGCCTCAACCGTAATTATTTTAAAGCGCCTATTCACCCCCCTCTAGGCGACATCCACGATCTTTCAATTGGTATCAGAGCCTCGTCTCTCTTTGTTGGGCTTAACCGCCTAGAGAGTAAAGATGTCGACTAGGGGATTAGGATTCTCTGACACTCTTAGTTTCGATGGCACAAATTTTGATGTTTGGGTAATTCGCATGCTTAATCTCTTTAGGGTCATGGACCCAAATTTGGAGCGAATTGTAGATATGGGTTTTCTCCTCCAAAGGATGCCCAAAGATTATCTTTAGAGGATGAGAAAAACTCTTATCTCAATGCTCAAGCTTCTAATGTGCTTTTTGATGCTTTGAGCAATGTAGTTATATTTCAACTCATGCCATTCCGGGATGCTCATGAGTTGTGGACTAAGCTTCAAGATAAATATGGTGTGTCCAAGATTTGTAGGGATGATTGTTCTCCCTCCACCTCCGGCCGTATAGTCTTCTCAACTTCTTCTACATCACCTACATGTGGTTTGCCACAAGGTAATGATATGGTGAGTAGTGTCGGTCATTGCAATGATGATAGTGTGCTTTTTGTGGATGATTCTTCATCACTATATTATTGCAATGCTCCGCCTTTGGGGTTTAACACTTTGAGCACTCCAAATGTTTCACATGCTTGTGTTGATAGTCCTTGCATATCATGTAGAAATTGCTTGACTAAATCTCATGATGATATGCTTGCTATGTCTTGTTGCCATGATAAAAATGCATCTATTTCCTCGAATTGTTGTGCTAACAATGTAGAGGAAACCCAACACTCCATGGAACAAGATGTGGTGTTTAATGGTGCCTCAAGGGATCCTACACCATCATCTATTGCTTTTGCCTTATGGCTAAGGCGTCAAAGGTATCTCCTACTTTGTACCCCAATATGTCTCTTGATGATGATGTTGATACTAATGATGATGAGGATAATGATGAAGAGAATGATAATGTTGCCTCCTTAAAAACTAAGGGTGAAATCATTTTTAAAGCTCTTCTTAAGAATAAAATTGCTCGTTCCAACTTCATGGAAATCATGTCTATTGCTATTGAGGGCAAGAAATATATTGATAAGTTGGAATCTTGTCTTGAGGAGCATGAGGTCACCATTGATAAAATGGAAGGTCATGAGCGTGATTACGCTAATGAGATTGCGGACCTCTCTCAACCTCTTGAACTTGAACAAACCACCAAGGAATCTCTTGAGGAGACTTTTGCTCTAGAATTATCTAGAGTGAGGGAATCTCGTGATAGAGCTCTTGAGGTGGCCAATGATTTTGAAACTAAAATGAGGAGCTTGAAGTTGTGCATGCTAAACTCCTTGAGGACTTTGAGCACCTCGAAAATGGCTCAAGGGTCATTAAGAGTGAGCTCATCAAACTCACCGAGTCTCATGCTCAACTTAAAGCTTCATATTCAAAAGAGCTTGCCAAGTTGTCTTCTCCTCCTGTTGCTAATGATGATGCTTGTGCTACTAACTCTATCTCTTGTGAAGCATCCATATTGAAGGAGAATGTTGAGCTACGAGCTCAACTTGAGTTGCTATCTAGCAATTATGGGAAATTGGAAGAAAGCCATGAAAAGCTCTCAAGCTCTCATGACGATCTTCTAGTATCCCATAATGTGCTAAAGATAGCTCATGAGGCCATGCTTGCTAAGGTAACATCTAGTGAGCCTCATGTGGATACTAGCACTACTTCTAGTCAAAATGCTATATTGATATGTGCTAGTCCTTGTAATTCATCTACTCACAATTTTGGTACATCTTGTGATGAATTGCTTTCCTTGCCTTGTTGCTCTAACAATGAAGCTTATACTTCCTCTAGTACTTGTATTGAGACTAACCATGTAGAGGAAATCAAAGAGCTCAAGGCCCAAGTCACTTCTTTGAAGAAAGACTTGGAAAAGAGTCATGAAGGAAATCCACACTCAACAATATCTTGAGTGTGCAAAAATCCCCAATGACAAAGGTGGACTTGGATTCAACTCCAATAAGAAGAAGAAGTCCAAGATGAACAAAAAGAAGGGCCAAGAACAAGTCAAGAAATCGGCCAAGATTGTTTGCTTCAAGTGCAAAGTAGAAGGGCATCATGTTAGATCTTGCCCATTGAAGAAGAAGGCCATTATTGTCAAGCAACAAGGGAAGAGGGCACAAGTTCAATCTCATGCTCAACCTCAAGTTGAAGAGAGGCCACTTCCCAAGAAGACTCAAGTTAATGCTTCTCTTATTGAGAAATCAAGTGAGAAGAAAGTGAAGAGTAGACGTTGCTACTTTTGTCGTTAGAAAGGCCACTCCGCTTCTTCATGCACTAGTGGTAACTTATCCAACCCAATTATTATTGATGATGTCTATTCTCTTGGGAAGGATAAGGTTGGGAATGTGTTTGCCAAGTTTGTTGGTACTCAAAGTGGTGTCAAGAAAAGAACCATTTGGGTGGCCAAGCCTATTGTGACTAACCTCTTAGGACCCAACTTGGTTGGGGACCAACTAGCTCAAACTTGATCAATAGGTGTTGTTGGAGGTCATTGGAGACTTGGCTACATTATGAAGATTTAAGGGGTCCTCATCATTCATATTGTGTCAAGCCAAGTCATTCGGATTATCTTTCTATCATATATCCAATGTTCCTCCTTGCGGTAACTCGTGCTTAAATTGCTTACATTAAAAGTTACTTGTCCCTTAGCATGTTGTGGTTTTGTATCTTGCATGTGCTTGTATATGTTGTGCTTCAAAATTGCTTATCTTGAGAAATCAAGTATGTGCATGTTGGTTTGCACATCATGTACATGTGTGTTGTGTGTTGAGCCTTTTGCATCTTGTTTATTTCTTAGTTGGCTCTTGTGAGAGATTAATGGAATATCCCATTATGGGGGAGTGATGTGCTTTATGCACCTCACAATCCTATAAATGTGTGTACATGAGTAATACCATCTAGTATTGATATTTCAAGATTATCTAGTCTCTAGGTGGTATATCTCTCATGAGAAATTCAAATTCTAAATTTTCCATTAATTATCTCTTGTTGGATCCTTTTAATTGCCTATTGTGTATCTTTATTTGGTATCACATTATGGGGGAGTAATATGCTATGTGTGTATTACTAGCCTAGAAAATGTGTACATTTGAGATATTGTCACCTAGAATTGATATTGTAAATTATCTTGTTCCTAGGTGGCATGATAGCTCTACAAGTTGCAATTTGCTTGTGTTTGTTGTGAAGATGATGTTGGATATCCTTGGTATCTACCACCGGGAATTATTTCCATATACTTTTTGTCTTTTGACAATTGGTAGTCACTTATGTGTGGTAGAATTTATTGATCATCTTTACATTGGCTTTTGTTTTTTTTTGCCTTTCCTCTTGCCAAGTTTGTGTCAACTCCCTTTGTCTTACCTACCACTTGTGGATCTTGTTTATTTCTTGTTCTTGTCTAGTGTTTTCTAGATATAGTGAAAGTGGTGATCCCACCTTGTGCATTTTGTATTCAAATGCAAATCCTATGTAATGCACAACTCGTCGGGAGCTATCCTATTTTCTCTAAAACGCTCATCTTGTGATCCTTATCAAGTGTGTGTTTGTGGAAGGCAAGCCGTTTCTTTTTGGTACTTTGTGCCATCATGAAACTTTATAGAGGGCTTGGTTTGTTTGGAACCATTCTCTCTTTTGGGAGTTTGACATCCTTCATTTCGTGTGTATCAATGGATATCTCATTCTTGATGTATCTTTAATGATATCTTCCAAGTGATAATTTATCTATTTGGTATCCTTTTTCTTTGCATCTCGTTTTCATTTGGTTTCGGTTCTTGAAAGTTTTGAGCATGCATGTTTACTTCATGTATTTTATTTGGCATGCTTTCTTTCTTTGACCCAATATATAGGGAAACTCCACCAAGTCTCAAATTGGATGAGAGGTGCATGAAATTCATTTTCATATCTATATGCACCTATTTATGTGGAGTTTGTCCTATGTATTGGTGTTTCTAACTATTTGGTCCCGATAAGTTTGGGTACCGTTTAGTTTGTGTTGTTCTTCTAGGAACATTTGGAGATGCATTGGATGCTCGGCTCACTCACAAGGAAGGTGTTGTCACCATGTGCATATTGGAGTCAAGCTAGGATGATCAATGAACTACTATATACCTTCAATTGGTATCTACTACAACCTTCCAATGATATCTCGGTAACAAGTATCTATTCATGCTTTCTCCTCTTGCATTCAACCTTGTGTAGGTTGCATCTTGGCATGATTTTCATTTCATATCTTGTGATACTTGTTTCCTTTCTCAAAGCATCCCAACGATGATCTCTTGTTGCTAGTTGTGATGCCCTTGATGGATGTGTGTTTGGACTTCATTTATATAGAATAAGACCATATCTAGCCAAGTTCTATGCTTTCAAGCAAATATCTTATTGGTATATTTATGACTTCCTTGTGGATATCTTGTTCCTTCGTGTTGTAACTATTTCGGTGTACATTCTTCTTTGTAGATATATATATCATCATGATTTCGTCTACATAGAACCTTATACACTTGAGAGAAATTACATCTCTAGTTGATATCCTTTCTTTCACGTCCACCTTGTCTTTCTTATGTTATTTCTTTGGTGGCTCCGTGAAAGCTTTTGCCTTGAGTGCGTGTCCTCTATCGTTGCATCTTGATGCACTCTTGTGTGGTGAAGATTATTTTCCTCATGCTTATCGTTCTGAGGCTTTTGCCATCTTAATTGGCATCCCTCGTCTTGATGAGGCTTTCATCTTCTATCTTCACCACGGGTTGTCACAAGCATAAGTTCTTTATATGCTTATTAGTAAGCTTGTGAACCCATTTGCTAGTTGTGTGTGGGAATGACAGGCCTTGCACGTGTGCCTCATTCTTTCAAGACTATGTTGATGCTTAATGCTCATCCTAATTTTAGTCTTCTCAAGTGCTTCGCCATGACTCACACACATCATTTTGGTTGAGCCCATTCTTAAGTTGCCTCTTTTACTTGTTTCTCAACCATGTGTTTGTTGCAAGTACTAGGCTTTGTTTCCTATATGCTCACTTGCACTTGTTGTAAGTTTCTATTGATTTTGGGGGAGCTATGATCCTATTTTGTGCACTTTGTATCCAATTACAAAACATGCTTTTTGTGCACAAATCATGGGGAGCTTCTCTAGTTTCTTTAGAACACTCCTCGTCTCATATCATAATATCCTTCATTCATGTGGCTCATAGGATCTTTGGTCTAGTTGGTTCAATTGATATCCTTTGATTGCTTGCTTCAATTGGTATCTTTTGATTGCTTGATTGCTTGTTTCTCTCTTTGTTATGTCTTTGTGGCATATCATTCTTTTGCAATCTTTGGGCCTCATATAGTTTGTGTTCCTCCAAGTATTAACCGTTGGATATGTGTATTGCATTCCACTCTCTTGTTGAGAAATACACAATTTATGGAGGACCACAATTTATATTGGTCTTCTTAGCTTTTCGCCCATTTTGGCAATCGATGCCAATGGGGAGAAGTTTCAGAGAGTTTTGTGGAGAAGTTTAGAGAGCTATCTCCTCTTGCTTTGGTTTTGTTCCTTAGCATTTGCATCTCATACGCATGCACTATTGGTTGTTGAATTGCATGGTGATGCATAATTCCTTATATAACCTCTCTTGAAAGTGATTGTCATCAATTACCAAAATGGGGAGATTGAAAGGACATGCGGTGCCCCCATGTGTGGTTTTGGTAATTGATGACATTCTCTATGGACTAATGGTTGCATTGAGTTATATTTGAAGGATTTGTCCATAGGCATTTCTTGAAGTCCATGTGTTGGTTTCAAGGAGTTTATGTGTTGACCAAGGTGCTATTAAGGAATTATCCAAAGATTGGTCATGTGAGTGTTGAGCTTATTGCAAGCATGTCTTGAATAAGAAGATTGTGTGATCATTCATGTTTACCTTCAAGACATCATCCAAACGAAGAGAGTTGGAAAGATTCAAAGTTGATCAAGACTAAGTCAAGAGTGAATCAAGTTGATCAACTCACAAAGCGTAGAAGATGTACCGAGAGGGATCAAGTGATCCCATGGTATGGTAAGCATTATCCATTGCACTTTGTGTACTAACCCATGGTCTATGTGAGAGTCTATGTGGGGTTAGGTACGTGTCCATGGGCTTGCGTCAAGAGGAAGATATCATACAACCCATGGAAAGGATGACATCAAGTGGTGATCGTCATCACGATTGTCATGTGCAAGTTCAAGTGGAGCATCATGAAGAGATCAAGTGCTTGAAGCTTGCCATCCATTGTGGTGTCAATGGACTTGTGAAGATGAGCCGAAGAGTGGCTCACCCATAGTGGACTATGGGGGAGCAATCATCTAGTCTTCATCGAGCCAACGCAATCAAGAAAGGTGGTCCATCTTGAGGGAGTCAAGATCGTCATCATCTAGCTCAAGTGGACCATGTGCAAGGCAAAGGTTTGCCCTTTATAGATTTTCTATTTTACCGGTCTCATGGTGGTAGTAGGGAGACCGGGTTATATGATCATTTGCCGTACTATCAAGGGGGGCTCTCAAGTTGGTAGCTTGATCGTATCGTTAGTAGAGAGCTCAAACCCTTGCATCCTTGCATCATGTTTCTTGGTTCTTGTTTGGTTCTCTTTGTGAGTCTTAGAGCTTATGGTCATCTTGATGACAAGCTTGAGTTCATCGAAACGGAGTTCACATGCTGTCTTCTATGATGTTTTCTGTTGGAGGTTTTACCGGTCTTTTCCGAGGAAGGGTTCTCACCATTTTCCTTTGGGACTTTTCTCATTTGCTTATTCTTGATATTTCTATCAACATTGTGTTAGCCCATGTCGTTAGCTTTCCAACAAACTTGGTTTCGTTGAATTCGGAGTCCGTTTGCAAAAGTTGTGGCTGTTTTGGTAAAGGCTACAGCGGTACTACCGCGACTAGAGCGGATGTAGTTTTTTACTACCGCTCCAGAGTAGTACTACCGCGGCTCCTGAGCGGTAGTACCGCCCCAGAGGAGTACTACCGCGGCTCCTAAGCGGTAGTACCGCCTCCGACCAAAATCTCGTGTTTTGCTCAATGGAAGTAGGCACGCAGTATTTTTTTAGTACCGCTCGCAAGCAGTAGTACCGCTACCATTTGCGGTAGTACCGTGAGGTCGAGCGGTAGTACCGTGAGGACGAGCGGTACTACCGCTCCGAAGGTTCTTTTGGCCTTTTTGCCTCCTCGCTGTTGTGTTTCGAAGGGGTTCTACCGCCCTAGCGGTAGTACCGCTCCTTGGAGCGGTAGTACCGCTCTGTCTTGCTGTGAACATAACGGTTGGATTCGGGAGCTCCTATAAAAGGGGTCTTCTTCTCCATTCAACCTTATCCTTTGAGCTCGTGTTCTTCCCCCATTGTTGACCTTCTTCGAGCTTGCTAACTCTCAATCCCTCCATGGATTCTTGCTAGTTTTTGAGGGAAAAGAGAGAGGAGATCTAGATCCACGTTTCCACCAATCACTTTCTCCTCTAAGTGAGGGGAACCCCTTGGATCTAGATCTTGGAGTTCTTCTTTCGTTCTTCCTCTCATTTTCCTCCCTAGCATTAGTTGCTTTGGTGGGATTTGGGAGAGAAGGACTTGGGCACTCCGTGTGCCCTTGCCATTGCATTTGGTGCATCGGTTTGAGTTCTCCACGGTGATTCATGGAAGTTACAAGTTGAGAAGCTTATTACTCTTGGGTGCTTGGCGCCCTTGAGCTTGTTCCTCTTGGGTGCTTGGGCGCCCTAGACGGTTGGTGGTGTTCGAGCTCAATCATTGTGGTGCAAAGCTCCGGCAAGCGTCGGGGTCTCCAATTAGGTTGTGGAGATCGCCCCGAGCAATTTGACGGGTACCGGTGACCGCCCCCAAGGGTTGCCAAAGTGTACGGGTTCGGTGACCGCCCCCAAGCTCCGGGCAAGCGTCGGGGTCTCCAATTAGGTTGTGGAGATCGCCCCGAGCAATTTGACGGGTACCGGTGACCGCCCCCAAGGGTTGCCAAAGTGTACGGGTTCGGTGACCGCCCCCAAGGGTTGCCATTTATGCAGGCTCGGTGACCGCCCTCAAGGGTCCCTTAGTGGAATCACGGCATCTTGCATTGTGCTTGGCGTGAGGAGATTACTGATGGCCCTAGTGGCTTCTTGGGAGCATTGTGCCTCCACACCGCTCCAAACGGAGACTAGCATCCGCAAGGGTGTGAACTTCGGGATACATCATCGCCTCCGCGTGCCTCGCTTATCTCTTACCGAGCCCTTTACTTATGCACTTTACTTTGTGATAGCCATATTGTTCTTGTCATATATCTTGCTATCACATAGTTGCTTATCTTGCTTAGCATAAGTTGTTGGTGCACATAGGTGAGCCTAGTTGTTGTAGGTTTTGTGCTTGACAAATTAACCGCTAGGTTTATTCCGCATTTGTTCAAGCCTCAACCGTAATTATTTTAAAGCGCCTATTCACCCCCCCTCTAGGCGACATCCACGATCTTTCAACATTATGGTACAATACTTATGCCTTTTCTCTCTTATTTTACAAGGTTTACATGAAGAGGGAGAATGCCGACAGCTGGAATTCTGGACTGGAAAAGGAGCAAATCTGAGAGACCTATTCTGCACAACTCCAAAAGTCCTGAAAACTTACGGAGAATTATTTTGGAATATATACAAATATTGGGAGAAGAAAATACCAAAGGGGACCCACCGGGAGGCCACAAGCCTGGGGGCGCGCCCTACCCTCTTGGGCGTGCCCCTGTGGCTTGTGGGCCCCTGGCAGGGCTCTGGTGTCCATCTTCTGCTATATATGAAGGGTTTTGACCTGGAAAAAATTAAGAGGAAGCTTTCGGGACGAAGCGCCGCCGTCTCGAGACGGAACCTGGGCAGAAGCCATCTAGAGCTCCTGCATAGCTGTTTTGCCGGGGAAACTTCCCTCCCGGAGGGGGAAATCATCGTCATCGTCATCACCAATGATCCTCTCATTGAGAGGGGGTCAATCTCCATCAGCATCTTCACCAGCACCATGTCCTCTGAAACCCTATAGTTCATCTCTTGTATTTGATCTTTGTCTCAAAACCTCAAATTGGTACCTGTGGGTTGCTAGTAGTGTTGATTACTCCTTGTAGTTGATGCTAGTTGGTTTATTCGGTGGAAGATCATATGTTCAGATCCTTAATGCTATTCAATACCCCTCTGATTATGAACATGAATATGCTTTGTGAGTAGTTATGTTTGTTCCTGAGGACATGAGAGAAGTCTTGTTATAAGTAATCATGTGAATTGGGTATTCGTTCGATATTTTGATGAGATGTACGTTGTCTCTCCTCTAGTGGTGTTATGTGAACGTCGATTACATGACACTTCACCATTGTTCGGGCCTAGGGGAAGGCATTGGGAAGTAATAAGTAGATGATGGGTTGCTAGAGTGACAGAAGCTTAAACCCTAGTTTATGCGTTGCTTCGTAAGGGGCTAATTTGGATCCACATGTTTCATACTATTGTTAGATTTATCTTAATTCTTCTTTTGTAGTTGCAGATGCTTGAGAGAGTGGTTAATAATAACTGGGAGGCTTGTCCAAGTAAGGACAGCACCCAGCACCAGTCCACCCACATATCAAATTATCAAAGTAACGAACGTGAATCATATGAGCATGATGAAAACTAGCTTGACGATAATTCCCGTGTGTCCTCGTGAGCGCTTTGCCTTACATAAGAGTTTGTCCAGGCTTGTCCTTTGCTACAGAAAGGATTGGGCCACCTTGCTGCACCTTTGTTACACTTGTTACTAGTTACCCGCTATGAATTATCTTATCACAAAACTACCGATTACCGATAATTTCAGCGCTTACAGAGAATACCTTGCTAAAAATATCTTGTCATTTCCTTCTGCTCCTCGTTGGGTTCGACACTCTTACTTATCAAAAGGACTATGATAGATACTTGTGGGTCATCAAGATTCTTTTCTGGCGCCGTTGCCGGGGAGTGAATCTCCTTTGGTAAGGGGAATTTGGTAAGGAAACATTTATATGGTGTGCTGAAATTTACTGTCACTTGTTGCTATGGAAAATAATCCTTTGATGAGTTTGTTCGGGGTATCTTCACCCCAACCGGAAGAGCAAAGAGTTGCCCCTCAACCTACTGCACCTACCAAAAATGTTTATTACGAAATTCCTTCAGATATGATAGAGAAACTGTTGGAAATATGCCCTAGAGGCAATAATAAAATGGTTATTATTATATTTCCTTGTTCATGATAATTGTCTATTGTTCATGCTATAATTGTATTGATCGGAAACCGTAATACATGTGTTAATACATAGACCACAACATGTCCCTAGTAAGCCTCTAGTTGACTAGCTCGTTGATGAATAGATGGTCATGGTTTCGTGGCCATGGACATTGGATGTTGTTGATAACGAGATCACATCATTGGGAGAATGATGTGATGGACAAGACCCAATCCTAAGCATAGCACAAGATCGTGTAGTTCGTTTGCTAGGCTTTTCTAATGTCAAGTATCATTTCCTTAGACCATGAGATTGCGCAACTCCCGGATACCGTAGGAGTGCTCTGGGTGTATCAAACGTCACAACATAACTGGGTGGCTATAAAGGTGCACTACAGGTATCTCCGAAAGTGTCTGTTGGGTTGGCATGAATCGAGACTGGGATTTGTCACTCCGTATGACGAAGAGGTATCTCTGGGCCCACCCGGTAATGCATCATCATAATGAGCTCAATGTGACTAAGGAATTAGCCACGGGATCATGCGTTATGGAACGAGTAAAGAGACTTGCCGGTAACAAGATTGAACGAGGTATGGGGATACCGACGATCGAATCTCGGGCAAGTAACATACCGATAGACAAAGGGAATTGAATACATGATTGATTGAATCCCCGACATCGTGGTTCATCCGATGAGATCATCGTGGAACATGTGGGAGCCAATATGGGTATCCAGATCCCGCTATTGGTTATTGACCGGAGAGGTGTCTCGGTCATGTCTGCATGGTTCCCGAACCCATAGGGTCTACACACTTAAGGTTCGGTGACGCTAGAGTTGTTATGGGAAATAGTATGTGGTTACCGAAGGTTGTTCGGAGTCCCAGATGAGATCCCGGACATGATGAGGAACTCCAGAATGGTCCGGAGGTGAAGATTGATATATTGGACGAAGGGTATTGGAGTCCGGAATTGTTCCGGGGTACCGGGTGACGACCAGCGTGTCCGAAAGGGGTTTCGGAGGCCCCGACAAGCGTTGGGGGGCCTTATGGGCCAAGGGGAGGGGGCACATCAGCCAACTAAGGGGTTGCGCGCCCCTCCCACCCCATCTCACGTAACATGGAGAGGTGGGGGCGCCTCCCCTTGGGCAGCCACCCCTCCCGGCTTGGGGGGCAAGTTTCCTAGGGGTGGGGGCGCCCAAACCCATCTAGGGTTTCCCCTGTGGCCGCCGCCCCTCCCCTAGGGAAACCCTAGGGCTCCTCCTCCTCCCCCTTCCCCCTATATATAGTGAGGGAGAGAGAGGGCAGCCGCACCCCTTCCCCTGACGCAGCCCTCTCCTCCTCCAACTCCTCCTCCTCCTCCATAGTGCTTGGCGAAGCCCTGCCAAAGAACCACGAGCTCCACCACCACCACGTCGTCGTGCTGCCGGAGCTTTCCCTCAACTTCTCCTCTCCCCTTGTTGGATCAAGAAGGATAGGACGTCCCCGGGCTGTACGTGTGTTGAACGCGGAGGTGCCATCCATTCGGCGCTAGATCGGATCTTCCGCGATTTGAATCGCTGCGAGTACGACTCCGTCAACCGTTTTCTTGTAACGCTTCCGCTTAGCGATCTTCAAGGGTATGAAAATGCACTCCCTCTCTCTCGTTGCTAGCATCTCCTAGATTGATCTTGGTGACACGTAGGAAAATTTTGAATTATTACTACGTTCCCCAACAGTGGCATCATGAGCTAGGTCTATGCGTAGATTCTATGCACGAGTAGAACACAAGTAGTTGTGGGTGATGATTTGTTCAATTTGCTTACCGTTACTAGTCTTATCTTGATTCGGCGGCATTGCGGGATGAAGTGGCCCGGACCGACCTTACACGTACTCTTACGTGAGACTGGTTCCACCGACTGACATGCACTTGATGCATAAGGTGGCTAGCGGGTGTCGGTATCTCCCACTTTAGTCGGATCAGATTCGATGAAGAGGGTCCTTATGAAGGGTAAATAGCAATTGGCATATCACCGTTGTGGCTTTTGCATAGGTAAGAAACGTTCTTGCTAGAAACCCATAGCAGCCACGTAAAACATGCAACAACAATTAGAGGATGTCTAACTTGTTTTTGCAGGGTATGTTATGTGATGTGATATGTCCAAAAGGATGTGATGAATGATATATGTGATGTATGAGATTTATCATGTTCTTGTAATAGGAATCACGACTTGCATGTTGATGAGGATGACAACCGGCAGGAGCCATAGGAGTTGTCTTAATTTATTGTATGACCTGCGTGTCAATGAAAACGCCATGTAATTACTTTACTTTATTGCTAACCGTTAGCCATAGTAGTAGAAGTAATAGTTGGCGAGACAACTTCATGAAGACACGATGATGGAGATCATGGTGTCATGCCGGTGATGAAGGTGATCATGCCGCGCCTCGAAGATGGAGATCAAAGGCGCAAGATGATATTGGCCATATCGTGTCACTTTATGAATTGCATGTGATGTTTATCATGTTTGCATCTTATTTGCTTAGAACGACGGTAGCATAAATAAGATGATCCCTCACAAAATTTCAAGGAAGTGTTCCCCCTAACTGTGCACCGTTGCGAAGGATCGTTGTTTCGAAGCACCACGTGATGACCGGGTGTGATAGATTCTAACGTTCGCATACAATGGGTGTAAGCCAGATTTACACATGCGAAACACTTAGGTTGACTTGACGAGCCTAGCATGTACAGACATGGCCTCGGAACACGAGAGACCGAAAGGTCGAACATGAGTCGTATAGTAGATACGATCAACATGGAGATGTTCACCGTTGATGACTAGTCCGTCTCACGTGATGATCGGACACGGCCTAGTCGATTCGGATCATGTATCACTTAGATGACTAGAGGGATGTTTATCTGAGTGGGAGTTCATTAAATAATTTGATTAGTTGAACTCATTATCATGAACATAGTCTAAATCGTCTTTGCAAATTACATTGTAGATTAATAGCTCACGCTTTAGCTCCATGTTTGAATATGTTCCTAGAGAAAGACTAAAGTCGAAAGATATTGTAAGCAATTGTGCCGACTAGGGCCGTAGTCTGAGGATTGTCCTCACTGCTACACAGAAGGCTTCTGTCCTTGATGCACTGCTTGGTGTGCCAACCCCTCTGGCATCGTCTATGGATGTTGTGAATATCTGGCAGACACGTTCTGATGACTACCCGATAGTTTAGTGCATCATGCTTTACGGCTTAGAGTCGGGGCTCCAAAAGCGTTCTGAATGCCATGGAATATATGAGATGTTCCAAGAGCTGAAATTGGTATTTTAGGCTCATGCCCGTGTTGAGAGGTTGAGACCTCTGATAAGATCTCTTCCTACAAGATGGAGGAGAATAGCTCAGCCAGTGAGCATGTGCTCAGAATGTCTGGGTACTTCAATCGCTTGAATCAAGTGGGAGTTAATCTTCCAGATAAGAGAGTGATTGACAAAAGTTCTCCAATCACTATCACCAAGCTGCTAGAGTTTTGTGATGAACTATAACATGCAAGGGAAGATGATCCCAGAGCTGTTCGTTGTGCTTAAGGTCGTAAAGGTAGAAATGAAGAAGGACCATCAACTGTTGATGGTTAACAAGACCACTGGTTTCAAAGAAGGGCAAGGGAAAGAAGGGAAACTTCATGAATGGCAATCCAGTTGCTGCTCCGGTGAAGAAACCCAAGAACCCAAACCTGAGACGCAGTGCTTCTATTAGGGGAACGGTCACTAGTAGCGGAACTGCCTCAAATACTTGGTAGATAAGAAGGCTAGCAACTTCACAAAAGTATATTTGACATATGTGTTATTGATGTGTACCTTACTAGTACTCCTAGTAGCACATGGGTATTAGATACCGGTTCAGTTGCTAATATTGGTAACTCGAAACAAAAGCTACGGAATAAACAGAGACTAGCTAAGGGCAAGGTGACGATGTGTGTTGGAAGTGTTTCCAAGGTTGATGTGATCACCATCGCATGCTCCCTCTACCTTCGGGATTAGTGTTGAACCTAGATAAATGTTATTTGCATTCGTGTCTGCGTTGAGCATGAACATGATTAGATCATGTTTATTGCAATACGGTTATTCATTTAAGTCAGAGAATAATGGTTATTCTGTTTACATGAATAATACCTCCTATGGTCATGCACCCAATGTGAATGGTTTATTGAATCTCGGTCGTAGTGATACACATGTTCATAACATTGATGCCAAAAGATGTAGAGTTGATAATGATAGTACCACTTTCTTATGGCACTGCCGCTTAGGTCATATTGGTGCATGAAGAACCTCCATGCTAATGGACTTTTGGAGTCACTTGATTTTGAATCACCTGACACATGCGAACCATGCCTCATAGGCAAGATGACTAAAACCCCGTTTTCTGGAACAATGGAACGGGCAAGTGACTTGTTGGAAATCACACATGCTGATGTGTGCGGTCCGATGAGTGTTGACGCACGCAGTGGATATCGTTATTTTCTCACCTTCACCGATGAATTGAGTAGATATGGGTATATTTACTTAATGAAGCATAAGTCTGAAACGTTTGAAAAGTTCAAGCAATTTCAGAGTGAAGTTGAGAATCATCATAACAAGAAGATCAAGTTCCTACAATCTGATCATGGGGAGAGTATCTGAGTTATGAGTTTGGCAATCACTAAAGACAAGGTGGAATCGTTTCACAGTTGACGCCACCTGGAACACCATAGCGTAATGGTGTGTCCATACGTCGTAATCGCACCCTATTGGATATGGTGCGATCTATGATGTCTCTTACTGATCTACTGCTATTATTTTGGGGTTATGCATTAGAGACAATTACATTCACTTTATATAGGGCACCATCTAAGTCTGTGGAGATGACACCGTATGAACTATGGTTTGGCAAGAAACCTAAGTTGTTGTTTCTTAAGGTTTGGGGCTATGATGCTTATGTCGATAGGCTTCGGCCAGAAAAGTTCGAAACGGAAGTGGAAAATTGTGTCTTCATAGAATACCCAAACAAGATGATTGGGTATACCTTCTATCTCAGATCTGAGGGCAAAATGTTTGTCTCTAGGAACAGATCCTTTCTCGAGAAAGGGTTTCTCTCGAAAGAATTGAGTGGGAGGAAGATAGAACTTGATGAGGTTGTTGAACCTTTACTTCAACCAGAGTAGCGCAGACGTAAAGATGTTTCGTGGCACCTACCTCAGTTGAAGAGAAAGCTAATGATGATGATCACAGAGCTTCAGATCAAGTTACTATCAAACCTCGTAGGTCGACAAGGGTGTGTACAACTTCTGAGTGGTAACCCTATCTTAAAGGTCATGATTGTTGGACAACGATGAACCTATGAGCTATGGAGAAGCGATGGTGGGCCCGGATTCCAACAAATGGCTGGAAGCCATGAAATCCGAGATAGGATCCATGTATAAGAACAAAGTATGGACTTTGGTGGACTTGCCCGATGATCGGCAAGCCATTTAGAATAAAGGGATCTTTAAGAAGAAGACAGACGCTGATGGTAATGTCACCATTTATGAAGCTTGACTTGTCTCAAAGAAGTTTCCGACAAGTTCAAGGAGTTGACTGTGATGAGACTTTCTCAACCATAGCGATGCTAAAGTCTGTTAGAATTATGTTAGCAGTTGCTGCATTTTCATTTAGGAAATCTGGCAGATGGATGTCAAAACAAAGTTTCCTTGACTGTTTCCGTGAGGAAAGGTTGTATGTGATACAACCAGAAGGTTTTGTCGATCCTAAGGATGCTAAAAGGTATGCAAATTCCGGCGGTCCTTCTATGGACTGGAGCAAGCA
Source organism: Aegilops bicornis (assembly GCA_021605145.1). Taxonomy (NCBI): domain Eukaryota; kingdom Viridiplantae; phylum Streptophyta; class Magnoliopsida; order Poales; family Poaceae; genus Aegilops; species Aegilops bicornis. The sequence goes on from CM038669.1 coordinate 311,310,264, forward strand.
TCTCGGAGTTGGAACATACGCTTTGATGAGGTGATCAAAGCATTTGGGTTTATGCAAAGTGTGCAAGAAACTTGTATTTGCAAGATAGTGAGTGGGAGCACTACAACATTTTTGGTAAGTATATGTGGATGACATATTATTGATCAGAAATGATGTAGAATTTCTGGAAAGCATAAAGGGTTGTTTGAATGAAGTTTTTCAAAGGAAGACCTGGGTAAAACTGCTTACATATTGGGTATCAAGATCTATAGAGATAGATCAAGACGCCTGATAAGATTTTCACAGAGCACATACCTTGACGTGATTTTGAAGGAGTTCAAAATGGATCAGTCAAAGGAGTTCTTGCCTGAGTTGTAAGGTGTGAAGTTAAGACTTAAAGCTCGACCACGGCAGAAGAAAGAGAAAGGACGAAGGTCGTCCCCTATGCCTTAGCCATAGGCTCTATAGGATATGCCATGCTATGTACCGCACCTGATATGTGCCTTGCCACGAGTCTGGCAAGGGGGTACAAAAGTGATCCAGGAATGGATCATTGGACAACGGTCAAAATTGTCCTTGGGAATAAGGAAATGTTTTCTCGATTATGGAGGTGATAAAGAGTTCGACGTAAAGGGTTACGTCGATGCAAGCTTTGACACCTATCCGGATTACTCTGTGTAGCAAACCGGATACGTATAGTGGGGCAACCATTTGGAATAGCTCCAAGCGGAGCATAGTAGCAACATCTACAATATGAAAATAGAGATTTGCGAAGAACACACGGATCTGAATGTTGCAGACCCGTTGACTAAAACCTCTCTCGTAAGCATAACATGATCAAACTTCAGAACTCATTGAGTGTTAATCACATGGTGATGTGAACTAGATTATTGACTCTAGTAAAATCCTGGGTGTTAATCACATGGCGATGTGAACTAGATTATTGACTCTAGTTAACTCTTGGGTGTTAGTCACATGGCGATGTGAACTATGAGTGTTGATCACATGGCGATGTGAACTAGATTATTGACTCTAGTGCAAGTGGGAGACTGTTGGAAATATGCCCTAGAGGCAATAATAAAATGGTTATTATTATATTTCCTTGTTCATGATAATTGTCTATTGTTCATGCTATAATTGTATTGACCGGAAACCGTAATACATGTGTGAATACATAGACCACAACATGTCCCTAGTAAGCCTCTAGTTGACTAGCTCGTTGATCAATAGATGGTCATGGTTTCCTGGCCATGGACATTGGATGTCGTTGATAACGGGATCACATCACTGGGAGAATGATGTGATGGACAAGACCCAATCCTAAGCATAGCACAAGATCGTGTAGTTCATTTGCTAGAGCTTTTCTAATGTCAAGTATCATTTCCTTAGACCATGAGATTGTGCAACTCCGGGATACCGTAGGAGTGCTTTGGGTGTATCAAACATCACAACGTAACTGGGTGGCTATAAAGGTGCACTACAGGTATCTCCGAAAGTGTCTGTTGGATTGGCACGAATCGAGACTGGGATTTGTCACTCCGTATGACGGAGAGGTATCTCCGGGCCCACTCGGTAATGCATCATCATAATGAGCTCAATGTGACTAAGGAGTTAGCCATGGGATCATGCGTTCTTGAGCAGTAAAGAGACTTTCCGATAACGAGATTGAGCGAGGTATGGGGATACCGACGATCGAATCTCGGGCAAGTAACATACCGATAGACAAAGGGAATTGAATACGGGATTGATTGAATCCCCGACATCGTGGTTCATCCGATGAGATCATCATGGAACATGTGGGAGCCAATATGGGTATCCAGATCCCGCTATTGGTTATTGACCGGAGAGGTGTCTCGGTCATGTCTGCATGGTTCCCGAACCCGTGGGGTGTACACACTTAAGGTTCGGTGACGCTAGAGTTGTTATGGGAAATAGTATGTGGTTACCGAAGGTAGTTTTGAGTCCCGGATGAGATCCCGGACATGACGAGGAACTCCGGAATGGTCCGGAGGTGAAGATTGATATATTGGACGAAGGGTATTGGAGCCGGAATTGTTCCGGGGGTACCGGGTGACAACCAGCGTGTCCGAAAGGGGTTTCGGAGGCCCCGACAAGCGTTGGGGGGGCTTATGGGCCAAGGGGAGGCGACACATCAGCCCACTAAGGGGCTGTGCACCCCTCCCACCCCATCTCACGTAATGTGGAGAGGTGGGGGCGCCTCCCCTAGGGCAGCCACCCCTCCCGGCTTGGGGGGCAAGTTTCCTAGGGGTGGGGGCGCCCAAACCCATCTAGGGTTTCCCGTGTGGCCGCTGCCCCTCCCCTAGGGAAACCCTAGGGCGCCTCCTCCTCCCCCTTCCCCCTATATATAGTGAGGGAGAGAGAGGGCAGCCGCACCCCTTCCCCTGGCGCAGCCCTCTCCTCCTCCAACTCCTCCTCCTCCTCCATAGTGCTTGGCGAAGCCCTGCCGGAGAACCACGAGCTCCACCACCACCACGTCGTCGTGCTGCCGGAGCTTTCCCTCAACTTCTCCTCTCCCCTTGCTGGATCAAGAAGGAGGAGACATCCCCGGTTTGTACGTGTGCTGAACGCGGAGGCGCCGTCCGTTCGGCGTTAGATCAGATCTTCCGCGATTTGAATCGCCGCGAGTACGACTCCATCAACCGCGTTCTCGTAATGCTTTCGCTTAGCGATCTTCAAGGGTATGAAGATGCACTCCCTCTCTCTCGTTGCTAGCATCTCCTAGATTGATCTTGGTGACACGTAGGAAAATTTTGAATTATTACTACGTTCCCCAAAAAAAACTTCTAGCTAATCCTCATGCAGGAGACGGAACATTACATCCTGATATGCATCTAATCTATGTGGATTATTTAATCTTGCAAGTTTGCCCGAGGATGAAGTCAAGAAGAAGGTATTCCCTTTATCTTTGAAGGAGAAGGCATTGACATGGTATAGGCTATGCGATGATATTGGGACTTGGAACTACAACCGATTGAAATTGGAATTTCATTAGAAGTTTTATCCTATGCATCTAGTTCATCGTGATCGGAATTATATTTATAATTTTTGGCCTCGTGAAGGAGAAAGTATTGCTCAAGCTTGGGGGAGGCTTAAGTCAATTATATATTCATGCCCCAATCATGAGCTCTCAAGAGAAATTATTATTCCAAATTTTTATGCTCGGCTTTCTCGTAATGATCAATCCATGCTCGATACTTCTTATACTGGTTCTTTTATGAAGAAGACTATTGAATTCAAATGGGATTTATTGGAAATAATTAAAAGCAACTCTAAAGATTGGGAACTCGACGAAGGTACTGAGTCAGGTATAAACCTTAAGTTTGATTGTGTTAAATATTTCAAGGACCCTGATGCTTTTCGTGAATTTAGCACTAAATATGGACTTGACTCTGAGATAGTAGATTTTTTTTGTGAATAATTTGCTACTCATGTTGATATCCCTAAGGAGAAGTGGTTTAAATATCATCCTCCCATTAAAGTGAATGTAGTAGAACCTATTAAAGTTGAAGAAGAAACTATTACTTATAATGTTGATCCTATTGTTCCTACTGCTTATATTGAGAAACCACCTTTCCCTGTTAGGATAATTGATCATGCTAAAGCTTCAACTGTGGTTCATAAGAGTTATACTAGAACACATGCATCCCCTGAACAAATTAAATTTAAACCTAGTATTGCTATGGTTAAAGATCTCTTGGTCTACGATATTGATGGGCATGTTGTTTATTTTTGTGATGAGGCTGCTAGAATTGCCAAACCCGATGATAAAGATAAACATAGACCTATTGTTGGCATGCATGTTGTTTCTGTTAAAATAGGAGATCATTGTTATCGTGGCCTATGTGATGTGGGTGCTAGTGTGAGTGCAATTTCTTTTACTTTATATCAAGAAATTATGAATGATATTGCACCTGCTGAGATAGAAGATATTGATGTTACTATTAAGCTTGCCAATAGAGATACTATCTCACCAATTGGGATTGTTAGAGATGTTGAAGTCTTGTGTGGGAAAATAAAATACCCTACTTATTTTCTTGTTCTTGGTTCCCCACAAGATGATTTTTGTCCCACTATATTTGGTAGAACTTTCTTGAACATTGTCAATGCTAAGATAGACTGCGAGAAAAAAATTGTTACTGTAAGTTTTGGGGATGTGTCTCATGATTTTAATTTCTCTAAATTTCGTAGACAACCCCATGATAAAGAATTGCCTAGTAAGGATGAAATTATTGGTATTGCTTCTATTGATGTGCCTCCTACCGATCCTTTAGAACAATACCTGCTAGACCATGAAATTGATATGTTTATGAATGAAAGGAAGGAATTAGATGGAATATTCTTTAACCAAATACCTGTTTTGAAACACAACTTGCCTGTTGAGATTCTTGGGGATCCTCCTCCACCCAAGGGTGATCCCGTGTTCGAGCTTAAGCAATTACCTGATACTTTGAAATATGCTTATCTTGATGAAAAGAAGATATATCCTGTTATTATTAGTGCTAACCTTTCAGAGCATGAAGAAAAGAAATTATTAAAAACTCTAAAGAAGCATCGTGCTGCTATTGGATATACTCTTGATGATCTTAAGGGCATTGGTCCCACTCTATGTCAGCACAAAATTAATATGGAGCCAGATGCTAAACCAGTTGTTGATCACCAACGACGTTTGAATCCAAAGATGAAAGAAGTGGTAAGGAATGAAATATTAAAGCTTCTAGAAGCAGGTATATTTATCCTATTACTGATAGTAGATGGGCAAGTCCTGTTCATTGTGTCCCCAAGAAGGGAGGTATTACTGTTGTTCCTAATGATAAGAATGAATTGATTCCATAGAGAGTTGTTACATGTTATAGAATGGTAATTGATTTTAGAAAATTAAACAAGGCCACTAGAAAATATCATTACCCTCTACCTTTTATTGATCAAATGCTAGAAAGATTTTCCAAACATACACACTTTTGCTTTCTAGATGGTTATTTTGGTTTTTCTCAAATACTTGTGTCAAAAGAGGATCAAGAAAAAACTACTTTTACTTGCCCTTTCAGTACTTTTGATTATAGACATATGACTTTTGGTTTATGCAATGCTCCTACTACCTTTCAAAGATGTATGACTGCTATATTCTCTGACTTTTGTGAAAAGATTGTTGAGGTTTTCATGAATGATTTCTTCGTTTACAGAACTTCTTTTGATGATTTCTTAAGCAACCTTGATCGAGTTTTGCAGAGATGTGAAGAAACTAATCTTGTCTTGAATTGGGAGAAGTGCCACTTTATGGTTAATGAAGGTATTGTCTTGGGGCATAAAATCTTCGAACGAGGTATTAAAGTTGATAAAGCTAAAGTAGATGCTATTGAAAAAATGCCATCTCCTACAGATATCAAAGGTATAAGAAGTTTCCTTGGTCATGCCAGTTTCTATAGGAGGTTTATTAAAGACTTATCTAAAATTTTTAGGCCTATCACTAATCTCTTGCAAAAAGATGTTCCATTTGTTTTTTATGATGATTGTGTAGAAGCCTTTGAAATACTTAAGAAATCCTTAATTTTTGCGCCTATTGTTCAGCCACCTGATTGGAATTTACCCTTTGAAATTATGTGTGATGCTAGTGATTATGCTGTTGGTGCTGTTCTAGGACAAAGAGTTGATAAGAAATTGAATGTAATTCATTATGCTAGTAAAACTCTAGACAGTGCCCAGAGAAATTATGCTACTACTGAAAAAGAATTTTTAGTAGTCGTCCTTGCTTGTGATAAGTTCAGATCTTATATTGTTGATTCCAAAGTGATTGTTCACACTGATCATGCTGCTATTAAATATCTTATGGAAAAGAAAGATGCTAAACCTAGACTTATTAGATGGGTTCTCTTGCTACAAGAATTTGATTTGCATATTATTGATAGAAAAGGTGCTGAGAACCCTGTAGCAGACAACTTGTCTAGGTTACAAAATGTTCTTGATGACCCACTACCTATTGATGATAGCTTTCCTGATGAACAATTAGCTGTCATAAATGCTTCTCGTAATGCTCCATGGTATGCTGATTATGCTAATTACATTGTTGCTAAATTTATACTACCTAAAGAAAAAGTTTTTCTATGATTTAAGACATTACTTTTGGGATGACCCACACCTTTATAAAGAAGGAGTAGATGGTGTTTATTAGACGTTGTGTACCTGAGCATGAACATGAACAGATCCTACGCAAGTGTCACTCTGAGGCCTGTGGAGGACACCATGCTGGAGATAGAACTGCACACAAGGTATTACAATCTAGTTTCTATTGGCCTACTCTCTTTAAAGATGCTCGTAAGTATGTCTTGTCTTGTGTGAATGCCAAAGAATTGGAAATATTAGTAGACATCAAGAAATGCCTATGAATTATTCACTTGTTATTGAACCATTTGATGTTTGGGGCTTTGATTATATGGGACCTTTTCCTTCCTCTAATGGGTATACACATATTCTAGTTGATGTTGATCACGTTACTAAGTGGGTAGAAGCTATTCCAACTAGTAGTGCTGATCATAAATTTTTTATTAAAATGCTTAAAGAAGTTATTTTTCCGAGGTTTGGAGTCCCTAGATATTTGATGATTGATGGTGGTTCACACTTTATTCATGGTGCTTTCCGTAAAATGCTTGCTAAATATGATGTTAACCATAGAATTGCATCTCCTTATCATCCTTAGTCTGGCGGTCAAGTAGAACTGAGCAATAGAGAAATTAAATTGATCTTGCAAAAGACTGTTATTAGATCTAGAAAGAATTGGTCTAAGAAACTTGATGATGCATTATGGGCTTATAAAACTGCATATAAGAACCCCATGGGTATGTCTCCACATCGGAGAGGCCATCTTCAAGCTTCATGAGAGAATTGAGCATCTCCAAGACCAGATCTATGACCAGCAAAACCAAAACTGTGAGTATGAATACATATTTAAGAGGATGAGTTTGGCTGCAGATTTGAGGATCCCGAAGACTCGTTCATCTTTTTACGATGGTGAACCTATGCCTCGGAAGACGGAGGATAAGATTCTTTCATCATCAACAACTTCATCATCACCACCTCCGAAGAAAGAGATCTAAATATATGGGTATGGGCACTCCCCTTGGCTTGTTCCAAGCTTGGGGGAGGTGTCCTGGTATCGTATCACCATCACGTCTTTACCTTTATCATTTTTCTTAGTTCGATCCTTTTGGTTATATCCTGATCTAGTAGAATAAAAGTTTTTAGTATGATCTAGCTTTGAGTTTTGCTTTACGTTCCCTATATGTAACCGAGCCTGTGAGTTATATAATAAAGAATAGTTTTGAGTTGAGGGTTTTGTCTTTCTTGCTATGATCTAGAGGGAGTAAGAAAAAAAAGAAGTAAAAAGATTACATAATGACCTTATGGAGAGTGAGGACTTCACATATAAAGAGTATGATGAATAAAATTTGTTGGGAGTTGACAAGCATAGTTTTGGTCATTGTTGCAATTAATAGGAAGTAATAAAGAAAGAGAGGTCTCACATATAAATATATGATCTTGGACATCTTTTGTGATTGTGGGCACTCATTAAAATATGACATGCTAAAAAGTTAATGTTGGACAAGGAAGACAACGTAATAAGTTATGTTTTCTTATATCCGAATATGGCATGCTAAAAAGTTGAGCTTGCTTTCCCTCTTGTGCTAGCCAAATCTTTTGCACCAAGTAGAGATACCACTTGTGCATCCAAACATCCCTTAAACCAGTTTTGTCATGAGAGTCCACCATATCTACCTATGTGTTGAGTATAATGTATATTAGGAAGTATATGATAGACTAGGATTTGTTCCTGCCTTGTCTTGTACTCCAAGTTGGTCATTGTACTCCTACATATATGCCCACGAGGCTCAAGCAATACAACAACAATTCCATCAATCCTCTCTCTTCCTTCTAACATGGTATCAGCCTAACCTTGATCCAAAACCCTAGCCGATGTTGCCTGCGCACCTGCGCACCGTCCCCGGGGCGGTCGGCCTCCATGACCGCCGCCAGGGGCCGCGCCACCCGTACCTAGGGTTCGTCTGCCGGTCGTGTTGACCGGCTGCCCTAGAAAGTTTTTTTCTGAGCCCTTGCTCTGATTTTTTTCTCTCTCTCGCCGGTCATCTTGATCGGCGTTTTCTTTTTGGTTTTCTGATCTAAGATCGGTTTGCGTCGCCCACCTCCGTCATCGACCCTCGCGCCTCCACTCCGACTTCGGCATCGACTACATTGGCGTCTTCTCCGACTTGACGGCCTTGTGTGCTACGCGGAGGCCCGGAACGGCCGCTGTCCACGCCTCCGTCCGCATGTCGGTATGCGCTGGCCGTCTTCACCTTGATCCGATCGGGGATCCAACATCAAGTTAACCTCCATCCACTTCAAGCAAGATGGGACGGGACATACGTGCGTGGGTGCACCAGCTTTGCTCGCATGGCGTGCGTTGCGCTGGCCCGATCCGTGTTGTGTGCATGTTGGCTGATTATTCGTATATACGTACAAATCAACTTCCTGTCCAGCATGTGTGCTCGTGGCTTAGTTACATGCTCATGTGACGCGACCGCTGCAAAACCCGCCGTCTTCGTCTTCGCGTCCAGTCACTCCATCTTCATTGCATGTTTGGTCTGATCAACTGTATACATGCCTCATCTACCTCGTGCAACCGACCTGGCCTGTCGGTTGCGCGCGCCTTCGCAGGCCCCGTGAAGACCGTCCCGAGTTCAGCACGCCCCTCCATCGATCGAGCAATGGGCTGCCGCTGCTTTGCCCCATCGGGCCGCAGCACCGCCGCTTCGTGGCTCTTCTCCTGGATGCACCAACCCGCGTTAACGCTGCGTCGTCCTTCGGGTCGTAGTATCGCGGCCCATGGTCCACCGCCGCTCTGAGGCCGTCCGCTCTAGGCCGTCCCATGGCTGCACCGGCCCTCATGCCGCCGCTTCGTCGCCCCGTCGGGCCGTAGAGAGCGTGGCACGTGGTCCACACCGCCGTCCTAAGGCCGTCCCCGCGGTTGCACCGACTCGCGAACCGCCGTTGCGTCACCCCTTCAGGCCGCAGTGTCGCGGCCCGCGGTCCCCGCCACCGCCCCAAGGTCTTCTCGTCGTCGCTCTGACCTACCCACCGCTGTTGTGTCGCCCCTTCGGGCCGTAGCGCCGCGGTCCGCGGTCCACTTCGCCATCCCTGCGCGTTGACTTCACGTGGTATGCGCCGCGTCGCCTCCCTTGGCGCGGGATGCCACCGTCTGCGCCGCTCTTCGTCATGCTGTCGGGTTCTTTGCCTCCTTCGAGCATCGTCGCCGCGCTCCTAACCTAGCCGCTGTCGTCGCCGTCAGGCCGCCGCCGTCGCTCTTCTTCGGTCGTCGCCGCCGCTACCCCCATAGCCGCCACAGCGTCCCGTCCACCCCGTTTGTCTTCGTCCAGCACCAACCCATCGCTAGCATTGTCGTCATCTACCTCGACCACTTCGTCTACTCCGACAACCGTGAGCGACATTGATTGGCGCCGCAACCGTTGTCGAGTCCTTCTTTGCTGGCCTCTCCGACTTCTCCGACATGGCGTACAGCTCGTGCAGATCCCAGCCTACGCATACCCGGTGCTGGCAACACCAATGCATGCCTTCATCCACGACGTGTCCCTGGGCCTGGCAAGCCTGGTGCAGCGCTTCGTCAACTTCGTCTTCGTCCGTCTACGCATGCTCGGTGCTGGCAACACCGATGTGTGCTTCGTCCACGATGTGTTCCCGGGCTTGGCACACCCGGCACGACACGTCGTCAACATCATCTACTTCCTGGCGCACCACTACTTCGACACCACTGCGCCCATGACTGACTCGGTGCCTCCTTGCATCCGCGGCTCCACAGCGACTTCCTCGACAACGGCCACCCTGACTCCACATCGACCACGACATTATTCGCATGGCAACCTCGACCACGGCTCCACCACCCACGCTCTCGGCTACCTCGACAAACGGCACAAAGGGCTACCGCCTTGCTTGAGCAACCTCGTCAGTTGCCACTCCAGCCACGACTCTGCGATGCATCGACCGTTACGACTGTGGGAGGGTGTCCGTCGGCTTGCCTTCGGATTCTTCTCCAGTCTCACCGTCTGCGTTGCTACCGTTGTGACTGCAGGGGGATGTTGAGTATAATGTATATTAGGAAGTATAGGATAGACTAGAATTTGTTCCTGCCTTGTCTTGTACTCCAAGTTGGTCATTGTACTCCTATATATATATGCCCACGAGGCTCAAGCAATACAACAACAATTCCATCAATCCTCTCTCTTCCTTCTAACACTATGGATCGAGTAAGATCCTTCAAGTAAGTTGTCATCGGTGCAATCAATAAAAATTGCTCTCTAAATATGTATGGTCTTTTAGTGTGAAGAAAATAAGCTTTATACGAACTTGTGATATGGAAGAAATAAAAGTGACAAACTGCATAATAAAGTTCTTTATCACAAGCGCCAATATAAAGTGATGTTCTTTTGCATTAAGATTTTGTGCATTCCAACCATAAAAGCGCATGACCGCCTCTGCTTCCCTCTGCGAAGGGCCTATCTTTTGCTTTTACCTTCTACCCTTATACAAGAGTCATGGTGATCTTCACCTTCCCTTTTTACACTTTTTATTTTTGGCGAGCACTATGTGTTGGAGAAAGATCCAGATATACATATCCACTCGGACGTAGGTTATCATAAAGTATTATTGTTGACATTACCCTTGAGGTAGAAGGTTGGGAGGCGAAACTATAAGCCCCTATCTTTCTCTATGTCTGATTGAGGCTTTGAACCCACAAGTATCGCGTGAGTGTCAGCAATTATAAAAGACTAAAAGATGGTTGAGTATGTGGACTTGCTATACAAAAGCTCTTACATTGAATCTTTCCGATATTATGATAAATTGCAATTGCTTCAATAACTAAGATCATAGTTTGTTGGTTTTCAATAAAGTTTCTGATTCATACTTTACCTTGTGAACGAATTGTTAGTTTGACGTAAGAAATTATATGACAATATATGTTGTTGTTTCAAAGATGATCATGATGCCCTCATGTCCGTATTTTATTTTATCGACACCTCTATCTCTAAACATGTGCACATGATTATCGATTTCGGCTTTCGCCTGAGCACAAGCGAGGTCTAAGCACTACAAAAAATACACTTCTGTGATAATACATGTTTGTCACAGTAGGTCACGTTTTTTGTCATGCATGTACATCCATGACGATTTTATGATAGAATCAAGATAGTCGTACCTATGTTGTCGTAGAAGTGTTCCATGACAATACCAAAATTATCATCACGGAAGTGTTCACTTCCATGACGATAAATGACGCATCATGGAAGTGCTTTCGTCAAGGGTAACCGACACGTGGCATCCACCATAATGGGTTGCCATTAAGCTATGGGGTCTTGTTTTGGATCTGATAACCCGTTAATAGCCCGAACCAATGGGGATTTCCACGTGTAAAATTCTGCCGATGGAAACACGTGTCAGCTCATCATTGGGTCAAATAGGTGCCTATGATATGTCGACATGTGCGCGGCCGAACACTGGCCCATTTAGCTTACAAAGACTGGCCCGTTTGACTTGGTCAAAAGCTAGCGGGCTGGCCCATGAAAAGCCTGTTAATGGTTTGTTCGCATATAGCCCATTTTACGGCTCGGTAACTCATGACCCGTTAGGGCCTTCCCGAAATCGTCCCAACAGCATCATGTGGGCCGTCGAACATAACACCGGCTCGTTTCACTTTCGTCACATGTATGGCCCACAACATCTTTCGGCCCATATGAGGCCTTCCGTATCTTTGGGCCCTTTAGTGGCCCACGGTGACTCTGGCCATAATGAATAGTAATTTTTTTTGTATCCATTAACAACCCATGATTCACATGGGCCATTTCTAGCCAGTGTTAGCTTTCGGCCTACTGACGACCCATACGTTCTTGGGATCCTTTCCGGCCCGTTACTGGCATGTTCCCCTAATGGGCCAAATTCGACCAGTGGTTAGAATTGGCCCGTTTGTGGCTGTTAACCCGTCGTGTCGTTTCCAGCCCGTCCTATATTCTGTCCCATTAATGACCCGTTATGCCTGTGATAGAATTAAGCCTTTGCTGTCTTCCGGCCTGTTAACGACCCGTTACCGTGCTGGTCTGATACCAATTACGCCCGTTTACGGCCCATGTGGGCCCATTTATCTGACAGCCCGTAGGAGGCCCATGGATCCTACAGACAGTAGTAGGCTCAAGGTTACCACGGTCCGTATATGGCCCATGGTTGTTGTGGCCACTAGCAAACCAAGGAAAAAGAAGACTAGGAAATAAATAAGCCAGAAACTAACGCTAGGTTATTAAGGCGATTGCACAGATTACATCCACTGGGCATCAAAGTTCGCCACCAGTGCAAATATTGGGAACACCCTACACTTTACAAAAATGGCTTGCTGATTTCTTGAGCCGGTGGCTGCATGTTAAGAACAAATTTTGTATCGCAACAAAACAAATTACAACCATAAAACAAAAGGAAGGCTGGCATTAAAGTTAACAGTCCGGCAGATAAATGCACCACCAGAAATTCAGAAGCTCAGTTCATTTGACCTGACTGTTACGTTTTCATGTTGTACTGTCCGATCGAGCACCATAACCTTCGCCTTCATTTCTCCTAGGCTCCTGAACAACATAGCAAATGTCTGATAGTCTGGTTTCAAAACCATGCATATCTTGATGACATCGAACAATGGTTGTCCTTGTTTCACAAAGGGTCTCTGTTAGTGAAAGTGCAATCATGCCCTTACATTATGTTTTTGTTGTTTGTGACAATCTACATGTAGGGGACTAACAATGGCTGCCAAGTAGATTTCAGGTGTTGGTCCCCGGTTAAATCAAAATTGTGTGTGGATCAAGAGCATACGAAGTGAGTTCTCTCAAGGTTGAAGTGGTAAAATGATGTTTCATTTTATGTTTCTTGAGTTATAGGGATCCCGCACTATTAAGAGGGGATCAAAGGGGATAGTGCTAGATTTTCTCAAGTCGACATCTTCTATTTCTACTTCCTCACATCATATTCCAACATAGGCATATTTCACTCCTATCCAACAAAATTCCACTCATATCCTATATACCAAATAAATCCATGGCCAACTAGGTTCCCCAAAATATATGATCTAACCTTTGCATACTTTGCATCCTCCATTTTGGTTTATCTTGGGTGGTTCTCTAAGTGAGGACCTAGAGTTTTTGCATAGCTTCAAAACGAGCCCAAGATCATCAAAATCGGAGTCCGGATGAGAAAGTTACGGATGTTTTACTTTTGGGGGCGCCTGCAGTTTTTTTGTTGGCCGGATATCCGGGACTTGGCCCGGAAATCCGGCCGTAGATGTCCAGAACCGTGTGAAATGCTGGTTTGCCCTCCGGATGTCCGGCGATCTTCCGGATGTCTGGGCTTTCCTTTTTCGCCGGATGTCCGGCTTGACCCCGGATGTCCGGCTCCTCTGCTTCCTACTACTGCTTACTTTGTTCTCCAAGTGGCTTGACAGGTCGGATGTCCGGCCTCCAGCCCGGATGTCTGGCCTGCCTGGTCACTTGCACTACAACGGGCATATTTGAGCACACACTATATATATTGCCTCTCCTCCCCACGAGAGAGGTTGACCATTCACTTTGAACAAACCCTAGAACTCTTCTCACACTCTCTCTCATTTCTCCACACCAAATCTTAGATCCCCAAGGGATTTGAGAGCTTTGGAAAGAAGTTGTCCGATCAAGTGATAGATCCACTTCTCCTCCTTCCTTGCACCCAAGGAACTCGTGATTTGAGCAAGTCTTGAGCAAATCCCCATCGATCTTGTTACTCTTGGAGGTTGGAGACTCCTAGGCGGTAGGAGTCTTTCGGAGAGGAATCGACCTTTGTGATTACCCCGGATAATTTTGTGAGGGTTTGGAGACCACCCCAAGGTCTACCACTAGTGGTTGAGAAACGCATCGTGGTATTGTCTCAAAGGGATAATAGGGTGAGCCTTCTTGGCGTTGGTGTGCCTTCGTGGTAACATCCACATCTCTAACTGTGACTAGCTTCCCTCCAAGGAAGTGAACATCGGCATACATCCTCGTCTCACTGAGTTTCGGTTATTCCTAACCCTAACTCTATACTAGTGGTTACTTGTTGTGTTTGCACTTACTTACATCATATTGTGCTTGCTCACTTATATGCTTGTGTTACTTGCCTAGTACTTCAGTGCTTACTAGCAATTGTTAGGCTCACCTTCATATTCTGCACTATTGCCTAAAATTGCTAAGTAATAATTAAAATTTGTAATTGTACCTATTCACCCCCCCTCTAGGTCCATCTCGATCCTTTCAGTTAGGGAATGGACTTGTGTCTGGAGCACAGATATAACATTGTTTTGAGCTTGCATATCTTGATCATGAGGCAGTTTGGACGAGATTGCCTTAACAACCAACCCAATATTACGTAGGAACATGCTTTTGGACTGTTAGTGGACAGGTACTGACCCACTGCAGCAAGAGGTGACATTGCGGTTATAGTTTCCTCATACCTTCAGAAGGTGGCGGTTCCACCATTTGTTCCATAGCTTGCTGAAAACTTAAGTTTTTACATTAGTAGTACCGGAAGAGAAGATTTAAGGAGGCAGAAAACCCAAGAAAATAGCTTTGGTCTATATACAGAACTTATTCTGGTGAACTCGTGTAAAATATTAGTTGTATTTTACTGCAAAGTACATAATAAAACTAGGTTCCAAACATATGACCATGTACAATGGCTAATGTATTGTCTATTTCTTCACATTGTATTAACAGCTAAGGATAAAGAGACAAAGTTTATAATACGATAAGCACAATATGACATCATTCATATCACAAAACAACTGAGAACAGACAAACAAGCAATTGTAACATTGTGTGGGCAAGTCCAGCACGGAACTAGATTACAGATCAAGATCAAAGGAACATCACTCCTCTCTTTTAACCCTTGTAAGGTGCAATGGTACGCTAAGACAATTGTGTATAAAATTGAAAAGAGTAATAGAGATTGGCTGCAAACCGTGCTATTCAATGCACAAGTCAGAGTAAGTATTAGTTAAAAGGCACGAGGATTAAGGACTTACAACAGCGGCTTTGACTGGTGTAGTCATGCCCTTCGTCTTGCTGGTGTGACAGTCCTTGAAGATTTCCACAACATTTGGTTCGGGTACTTTTTGGTCCTTGCGGGCTTTCCTCGGCATTTGGAACAAGTCAATATAGATTTGATAATATGGCACAAAGAAAAGAGTGAAACATCAGCTAATTGCAAGAGCCTCGTAGTGTGCAATATAGCTATGAGATCATATCGTCTGTTGGAATTTCACTTGCGTACGGTTGGCCTTGTTCTTTGAACAGTTCACCTACAAGAAGATAGATTTGTGAGGCACATGCGTAAAAAGGAGTTCAACACGTGATTTGATCACATATATATAACGTACTTGATACTTTGGATTAGATAAGTGTTTAACGAGGCCTCTCCAGTCTTCATCCGGTATATTTTCCACTAGAGATGTTTGGGCAAGTTCACTATCAGCCTTGCCTTCAAAAAGTGAGTTTTCCTCAAGTTATACCGATATTGTCGCAGAGCAGACTCGAAAACATGGGTGCAAGCTTGTTTGGTTGCATCATCTTGGCTATCCAACTTGAACCTCATCTGTTGAAAATTATGGGAGTCTCATTATCAGCAACCTAGAAAGTATGGGATAGAGCAAGACGATATTACTAGTTTCCATACATAACCATACTTACAGATAAATGGTTGAGGAAGGTGTTGAACTAGGTTTCACCTTTGTCATTCCTGTACTGAATCCATGTTGGGAGGATACGTGCATGACACCTAACGGCAACTGCTGCCTCTGATACTAACTTGGCTGACTCTGTAGCATCACGTGGCCTTTTCAAACCTCCCTCAAAAACGGATCTCCATTCTTCCTCCTCTAGATTTAGTTAACATATTGAGCATTATCCCTGATGTCTGTTTCCTCTTGCGCCAAGGTGCTAGTCCAACAACAAACATAGGAAGTGTCAGTGTACATCAAACTGTGAGATTACATATAAAGGAGCATGCAACTGTAACTTGACTCCAACAACTACCTTCTTGTTGTTGAAGCTCACAAGGTTCATCTGGTCTTGCCAACTCGTCTTGTGTTAAGAGTACTTCAAAAGTAGTGTCAGGTGGCAAGGGAGCTTGGGAACGTGCTGCTAGATGAGTTGACAAACGAGTAACTCGTGCAGCTGGTGGTACTATGGAAGGTGTTGCAACAACTAGGGTTGTCGCTGCTTGTTTGGTGGCATATATTAGTTTTTGTTTGGATTGTTTTGTAGCTCGTGTAGCACAGGATACCACATTTGTACAATTTTCCAGCGGACTTTGACCTTCTATTGCACCATCAGTACCACCAGGATCTGCATAATTCTTCTGCTTCCATTTCCGTGTGTCCTAAAGTACTAACACCATCTCCTGCCATTCTGTGTTCCTTCCTCTTTCTGTGTGTCATGTCAAGTCAAGCCAACAAGAAAAAGGAATAAAATCTAGTTCTTCAGAACAAATTGATGCGTGATACAGAGGAACTAAACTTTGATGTTAGACAATCGCATGCTAGGAGGATGTAATATGTACGAAAAACAGGACACCATGAGATAATCAGAACTATGATGTGTAAACTAAGTGGAAGGCATTTCAATAAATTAGAAGCAATGCAATGGAAGGTAGACACCATATGAAAGATGCTACAAATATCGCTCTGCCAAGTTAACAGTGTCTCGTCATAACTGGCATTTAGACAAATGTGAAGCAGTACAAGAAATAAATCATATGCAAGATGCAAACAACATCACACTACCAAGTTAAAGGTCTCTCGTCATTAGTGCCATTGCATATCCACAGCTATGATGTATAAACTAAGCAGAAGGAATTTCAACAAATTAGAAGCAATGAAAGCTAGACACCATATGTAAGACGCAATGAATATCATTCTACCAAGTTAAAATTGTCTCGTCATTAGTTCCATTTCAACAAATTAGTAGTACAAGCTAGAAAATAATGCGAGATGTAAACTACATCAGACTCTCAAGTTAAACATGTCTTGTGAAAAGTGATTGTTGTAGGTTACACAACAGTAGTACTTTGATGTAAGAACATGGTGTGGTAGACAGATATTTTATGTTCTAGAAATAGGAACACGTGTCTTATTCACAAGTATAATGTGTAAAGTAAGCAGATGGAATTCAACAGAATTAGAAGCAATACAAGCTAGACATCATACATAGCATGCAACCACATATAGCAGTGCCATGTTAGAGGGAGCACCTATGATGGTGGACAAGGGGGGACATGCTCATCATCAACACAACTACATTGAGTGTCTATGAATGTGTTGCCTTCCAAATCTTGTTGGGGGGGGGGGGGGGCGGGGGTGGCGGAGTAGAATGTGTAGAGGCCCTCCATTTGGAAGGAGCACCTTTATCCACTGCCTTGTTAATTTCCTTTTGCTTTATTGATTTTGCATTGTCAATTAAAACCGACAAGAAAAAGCAATAAAATTCACTCTTCAGAACTCATTCATGCATGATACTGGCAATCACTACCTTGATGTAAGGCAAACACATGATACAAGGATGGAATATGTACGGAAAACAGGACAACATGGCATATTCACAACTATTTGTGTAAACTAAGCATAAGTAATTTAATCAAATTACAAGCAATACAAGCTAGACACCGTATGCAACATGCAAGACAATATCACACTGCCAAGCTAGAGAAAGCACCTGGGATGCCAATTTCGCCGGAAGACCGTCATCAGTCCCTGCCTTAATTTTTTCCTTCCTCTTTCTTAATTTTATTGCCTTGTCAAGTCAAAAACACAAGAAAAATGAGTAAAAAATTGCTTTTCAGAGCTCATTGATGGATGCTGACGAGCAGTACTTTAATGTAAGGCAACCGCATGATAGGACGATTAAATGTGTAAGAAAAAAGGACATCATTGCATATTCACAACTATGATGTGTAAACTAAGCAGAAGGCATTTCAACAAATTAGAAGCAATGAAAGCTAGACACCATATGAAAGATGCGACGAGTATCACTCTACCAAGTTAAAACTGTCTCGTCATTGCCATTTCAACAAATTAGAAGTAGTACAAGCTAGAAAAGTATGCGAGATGTAACCTATATCACACTCCCAAGTTAAACGTGTCTTATGATAAGTGATTGTTGCAGGTTACACAACAGTAGTACTTTGATGTAAGAACACGGTGTGATAGACAGATATTATATGTTCTAGAAACAGGAGCACATGTCTTATTAACAAGTATAATGTGTAAAGTAAGCAGATGGAATTCAACAAAATTAGAAGCAATACAAGCTGGAAATCGTACATAACATGCAACCATATATAACTGTCGGTGTCAAAACCGGCGAATCTCAGGTAGGGGGTCCCGAACTGTGCATCTAGGCGGATGGTAACAGGAGACGAGGGACACGATGTTTTACCCAGGTTCGGGCCCTCTTGATGGAGGTAAAACCCTATGTCCTGCTAGATTAATATTGATGATGTGTGTTACAAGAGTGGATCTACCATGAGATCAAAGAGGCTAAACCCTAGAAGCTAGCCTATGGTATGATTGTTGTTCGTCCTATGGACTAAAGCCATCCGGTTTATATAGACACTGGAGAGGGCTAGGGTTACACAGAGTCGGTTACAAAGGAAGGAGATCTACATGTCCGTATCGCCAAGCTTGCCTTCCACGCCAAGGAAAGTCCCATCCGGACACGGGACGAAGTCTTCAATCTTGTATCTTCATAGTCTTGGAGTCCGCCGATGATGATAGTTCGGCTATCCGGACACCCCTAGTCCGGAACTCCTCGAGAGCCTGAACCGGGCTTCAATGACGCAGTCTGGCGCGCATGTTGTTTTCGGCATTGCAAGGCGGGTTCTTCCTCCGAATAATTCATAGAAGATTGTGAACACCGGGATAGTGTCCGCTCGCAAAAATAAATTCCACATACCACCGTAGAGAGAATAATATTACACAAGATCAATCTGCTGACGTATTCTGTGGCGTGACGTCGCACCACTTCCAAGCCTTTACTCAAATTGTTTTTATTGTTCCACCTCGGCTGCGTTTAAGCGGCGGTTTCCTTGGCACGCGTCTTGTCGGCAGAGATCGTGTTCCCCTTATTCCGGGATTCCCATCAATACGGACGTGGGTAACCCAACCGCGCCATTGATTGTGGCGCTTGGGAGATAAGCGAGTTTTACCAGGCCGGTGGGGACACATGTTTTTGTCCGCCCATATAAGGGGATAAAGATCCAACCTTTTTACCTGCGCCTTCTTCCTCCTTGGCTTATCCATCTCCGTGAACTCGAGCTCCGGCGCCTAAGTCTGCACTTCTCACCTCAACCTTATCCAACTATGTCCGGAGCGGGAGGCAGTGGATGGCCTCCTCCGTCACGGAGGGGCAGATCCAGAAGCTGCGACGCCGGATATTTGTCCAAAGCAACATCGCGCATCGGCTCCCCGACGAGGGAGAGCTTGTTCCCAACCCCATGCCCCATGAGAGGGTAGTATTTCTTCCCCATTTCCTCCGTGGACTGGGCTTCCCGCTTCATCCCTTTGTCCGGGGGCTCATGTTCTACTACGGCCTAGATTTCCATGATCTGGCCCCGAATTTCATCCTCAACATCTCGGCGTTTATTGTCGTGTGCGAGGCCTTCCTTCGCATCCGCCCCACTTCGCTTGTGGCTCAAGACCTTGATGTCAAGCCGAAGGTTGTGAAGGGCAGCCAAGCGGAGTCTTGGGCGCCATGGTGGGCGAGGATGTCCCACGTTACGTGGTCGGAGGGCACTTTCGTGGAAACCATCAAGGGGTGGCAATCGGGGTGGTTCTACATCACCGAGCCAGCGTGACTTCGATTGGGCAGCGCCCCGAATTCAGATCTGGATTCCCCACCCAGCTCGTCATGGAAAGAGACAGGCTGAAGTGGGGGATTGAGACGAGCTACCGGACTCCAAACATGCATCCGAAACACGGTGGACAAGAATCTCGGGCTTGTCGACGTAATCCAGTGATGCTCATCCGCCGGATTCTCCCATGCCAACAACGGGCTTTCAATTTGTGGGAGTTCGATCCGGCAGCACCAACCTTGAGCCGGCTCTTCGATACTACGTACGAAGATGCCTGGAAGGTGCTGTTCAAGGGCGCCGAAGCCCCCGCATCCGCTAACAAAGATCGCGGATACAGCTCGCGGCGTCAAGCCGGCGAGGTAAGTTATTTTACCCTCTACGTGGGATCTAAAAACTCCCTATTCTTCGACAGGACTGGTTGAAGACGTTCGGACAGATTAACTGTCCAGCTCCTTTGCCAGAAGACCCAGCGGATGCCCGATTGACGGGGCTGCTGGCTCCGGCACCCCATGCGGTGCCGGAGAAGAAGGCCAAGAAGGAGGCCACGGGAACTCGAAGGAGCTCCCGACGCCAGGTGTTGTCGGATTCTGAAGCAGAATCTTCTCATGAAGACGAGGAGGAAGAAGAAGAAGCTTCTCCTCCAGCGGTGGAGGAGAGGAAAAGGATGGCCGCCCCAACTGGGGAGGCCGGAGGGTCCAAGAAGGGAAGAACCCTTCCTCCGGACTTCTCCACCAACGTCGACGACGACGAGGAGGATTGGCCTACAAGGGCCAAGCCCCTGGCGAGACCGTAAGTATTCGGACTCCCGAATAACTTCAAGGTTTTTATTTTCGCCACATAATGTCTTTCTAATGCCGCATACAACCCTGCAGTCCGCCCAAGGATGATCTTCCCGTTTCGTCGAGCGGGTCCTTGGGTGCGTCGGATATGGATTCCCTTCCGACTGCCTCCACCCCCCGTGCCACGGACGACGCCGAGGTGGGATCCCAGAAAAGGACCCACCAGGAGGAGGAGGCCCCGGAGGTGTCACAGGACACCCTCCCGGACAGTGCACCGGACTCAGCACCGGAGGCCACAGTGGCTCCAGAGTCTGGCGGGCGACCCCTTCATAAGTAGGGCAAGACCGCGACGCCGGCTGCCTCCGTCCAACCGGAGGTGCCGGATAATTTGCTGGAGGCGCTCAACGGCGCCTCCATCAAAGAGGAACACCGCACTGTTATGAGTGCGGTGATTCAAAAGGTTCAGCTCGCCAAGAGCGGGCTGACCGAAGCCTGCAGTAGCCTTCTAACAGGCTTTGAGGTAAGAATTTCAATATATGTAAAATGGTACCACATAGACAGTAGCCCCTGATGCTCGGTTCGGTGTTGAAAAGAAAAGCGGATGAGGATCTTTAGAAAGATAAACGCAGGAGTCATAAAAAATATGTCAATATGGGATTGCAGGTTGTCTTTCTTGACCTCCGCCAAGACCTTGCAGAGGTCAATAATTTGAAGAAAAACCTCGGCGGTCCGAGAACGAAGCTCGGTCATGCCAAGAAGCAGCTCGAGGAAAAAGAAGGTGAGTAATACCTTATGAAAATTGTACCTTCTGAGAAAAGGATTTGGTTGCAAGAAAAATGACAAGGATAACGTGGGTATTGTAGGGGCCACTAACGAGGTGGCGACCACAGAAGGAGGCGGTGGCATGACCAACGTAATGTCTGCGGCCCGCGAGCGCATCGAGCGAGAGAAGCAGGAGGCGCGGGTGGCGGAGGTACAGCAAGAGCTCCAGGATCTCGTGAAAAACATGAGAACTTGGGCGTGACTCAAGACTCGAGAGTCTCGAGCTTGCAACGGCTCTTGAGAGTGCCAAAGCCGCTAAGGCGAAGCCTACAAGGCCCTCCAGAGATTGAGGCGGTGAAGAAAATAGCGGCGGGTAAGGCATTTTTCATGCGAGTAAGCATGTGAGTGTTAATTACATTGCTTACCCAAATTCGGAGCTCTCGAGGCGTTCGCAGATCTTCCTCATGGCGTGTCCGATGCTACCGCATTCTACCGGGCCGAGGAGGGAGCTCGACGGAGAAGGTCTTACGGTCTCGATATCGAGGCCGGACATCCGGTGCCCCTTATAGCGACCGGTGAAGCAGCTAGTCGAGCTCCACAAAGGCGGCCGAGCAGGCCATGAAGGGCATCATGGTTGGTGTGGCCTAAGGAGGCCATGCACAGGAGCTACTTGACTGGTGCAGCGGTGATGGATGTGTGCCCGTGGGTTGAAGTTATCAAGCATTACGCTTGTATTGAGGGTGCCTGTCGGGCCTTGCCCGCGCAAAGGTGCACTGGGCAAGATGGATGCCCAGCTCGTGACGGACCCGCCACCAGAGGGCAAGGAGCATCGCACGCTCGAGATGTATTATAAGAGTGTGCTGAAGGGCGCCCGCACTATTGCGGGTGAGTGCTCCAAAGATGTAATATTTGAGTACACTTGCATTTTGTTATCCTGTGTGCTGAAAACTTAGTTCATATGCGCTAAGCAACACTTGTTAATTTAAAATATTACCTTCTGTGCGGCTGTTTATCAAATCTGAGAGATGGCAAGTCGTCGGCTTCAGCCCCCATGCCACGAAAGTCTTTGGGGTGTTCGGGATAAACTTGAGCGCTCTTGTTCCCATTTTTGGGTCCATCTAGGGAGGCGCTCAACACAGCGAACAAGGCAACCGGACTTATAATGCTTGAACACTCTCACTTAGCCATTATAATTTTAAATTTTGGCGAAGCCCCTAGTCTTGAAGGTCAATTTGGGGCGCTATCCACGCCTTGGCCGGACAAGATCCGGCTCCTCGCTCTAAGCGGCATAAGTCTTTAAGGACTACTTAAAAACCTCTCGAACAGCGGCGGTCTCTCGCCTCATCATGGCCGGTCAGTTTTAGCTTTCTCCATCGAGGCATTAACCCAGCTCAAGCTGGGCAGAATCGCAGTGGTTCTCCTAGTGCTACCTTAGCCGATATAACGGAACGTAAGGTACCAAAACATGGGAGCCGGGCAAACCCAACTATTGACCTAAGACATGATTCGGAGCCGATGCATATAGTGCTATAAGTTCGGGGTGCCGCACTTGTGAAAGTGTTTGGACTCATCACACCATAATGCGGGGAACATAAGCCCCTGGTGTATATTAGCCGTACCGAAGTGTACGGATGCAACATGCCGTGAATGAACATATTTATGAAAAAGAAATGCAATTATAAGCAAAACGGTGCTGCATTGTTTTATTCAATAAGTGCTGCTACGAATGCAGCACGATACAAATAGTGCGATAAGCAAGGTATGGAACTGTTAAACATGTCCCCTCCGTGGGTAGGCTGCAGATTGGTGTATAAAAATGCTCGTAATGGAGACCACCAGCATATTCGTTGTAGCCTTTATCCTTCCCTAGCTGTTGCATCGTGAGTTCGGCAGTCTGCGCCGGACAGGCTTCGACAAACGGAGTCCTGTGGGTAAAAAGTAAAAGGTAAAAAAAGAAAGAAGAAGGAACGACACACTTGAGAGCCCCTGGTGTGGTTAAGCCGCATGATGCAGGTTTATCGTGGTCGTGCCCCTCTCCCCATGCCCATGGTATCTTGAGCGTAATGGTGTACGCGAAGGACCTGCTGACGTTCGCAGGGCTGGGGTTGGGGCCGCATCGCTACGCATGCTCAACGTGCCGTGGTCTTGTTGTAAGTTACTCGGCGGCGCTTAGCTGTGTCCGGCCGCTTAACGGCTGGACTCGAGAATTGCCTTAAGAGGCTGCATTGCACTTCTGCCGCGAGAGCCGCTGTATGTTCCTCCGTGCGGAGAGAACGTTCAGTGTTTCCGTTGACCGTAATGACTCCTCGAGGGCCTGGCATCTTGAGATTGAGGTGTGCGTAGTGCGGCACTGCGTTGGCATTTGCGAACGCGGTATGTCCGAGCAAGGCATGATAGCCGCTGCGGAACGGGACTATGTCGAAGATTAACTCCTCGCTTCGGAAGTTATCCGGGATCCGAAGACCACTTCGATGTAATTGAGCCTGTACAATTGGCTTCTACACCTGGTATGACGCCTTTAAAGGTCGCTTTGGTAGGTTTAATCCTTGAGGGGTCTATGCCCATTTTGGCGACCGTATCCCGGTAAAGCAGGTTCAGTGCCGCCGCCGTCCATCGTGACTCGGTTAGGTGAAATCCATCAACGATTGGGTCTAAGACCGGTCTGGCCGAATCCGCCGTGGCGGATCTTTGGTGGGGTGGTCCTTCGGTCAAAAGTGATCGGGCAGGAGGACCACGGATTGAACTTCGGGCAACTGGCTCCATCGCGTAGACATCCACGAGTGCGCTTCCGCTCCCTTTTGGGTATGTGCGTTGCGTATATCATGTTCACCGTCCGCACTCGTGGGGAAACCCTTCATCCTTTATTGTTCGGCGGTTGGGTCTCGTCCTCGCCATCGCTTATGCAGCCCTTGTCATTGTTTTCGCAATTAACTTGCCTGCTGCTTGAATACCCAACAGTCCCTGTTGGTGTGGTTAATGGCTTTTCGGGGTGTCGTGTATCCGCACAAGCAATGAAAGTATTCGGTCCAAATTGGACGGACCCAGTAGTTCTTTTGAATGGCTTTTTCCACGACCGGTTTAGAGCCTCTGAATCCGGCATTGATTGCCGTATCTTCAATATTGTCGCCGTTAATGCGGCGTTTGTTTTTGTTACGACGCGGCCTGCCATTTCGGTCCTTGAAGTCCGGACTGCCAGAATTTTTGCTGAGGTTGTCGCTGCGTGCTAGCCAGCTGTCCTCACCCGCGCAAAAGCGGGTCATGAGTGATGTGAGGGCTGCCATGGATTTTGGCTTTTCCTGTCCTAGGTGCCGGGCAAGCCACTCGTCGCGGATGTTATGCTTGAAGGCCGCGAGGGCCTCCGCATCCGGACAGTCAACGATTTGGTTTTTCTTGGTTAAGAACCGTGTCCGTAATTGTCCGCCGATTCGTCTGGCTGCTGAATTATGTGGCTTAGGTCATCGTCGTCTGGTGGTCGCATTATAAGTGCCCCGAAGTTATCGAGGAATGCGGCTTCCGTCCTCCAGCTCCCAATTGACTCTGGCTGCAAGCTGTTGAGCCAATCTTTGGGCTGGTCCTTTAAGTTTGAGGGGGGGTATTTGATGGCGTGAAGATCGTCACCGCGGGCCATGTGGATGTGAAGGAGATAGTCTTCGATCCAAACCGCGGGGTCTGTTGTGCCATCATAGGATTCAATATTGACGGGTTTAAACCCTTCGGGGATCTGGTGATCCATTACTTCGTCTGTGAAGCATAGTGGGTGTGCGGCGCCTCTGTAATGGGCGATATCACGACGGAGCTCAAAAGAGCTTTGTCTGTTTTGTTCGGCCCGGCCGGACTTCTATCAGGTCCGCGCGACGGTTGTCGCCACGCATTGCGGCGCCCGCCGATCCATAGATCAATCTTGATTGTCTTGCCTTGTCCTCCAATATATCTCTCAGGTCCGGAGCGTTCCCCTGTGGCCGTGTTCTTTTTGAGCAATGCCGGGGTACGGTTCTAGTGAAGGGCCTAGAGGCCTCTCTGTTGCGACCACGGGGTGGTCGGTCAGCCGTATTGTCTCCTGGTGATGTGGGTTCATAAGCCTCCTCCTCTAATCGGGGGGCAGCTGCGTTTAGGGTAGCTTTTGGAGGGCGTTAGAGCTCATGCTCTTGATGCGAGGACTTGATCCATCTGTCCGGCTAGCAGATCCTGATCAGCTTCGAAGCTGTTGCTGCTTTTTCTTGAGGCTGTTCGCCGTGGCCATAAGCCCGCGTCTAAAACGCTCTTGTTCGGCCAGGATCCTCGAGCACGAGGAATTTATTGTCGTCGAGGCTTGCTTCGTCTTCGGAGGGAGGCATATAATCCTCTACCTCTTCTTACGCCGCTCTCTCTTGAGGGTCGGCGTCTCCATCCTCTGCTGGATCTTCTTTGGAGTGGATTGTCTTCGACCTTTGTCCGGTGTATTGTTATCTCCGTGCGGAATCTTCATTCTTCTTTGTGGCGGGATTTAGAGCGGCGCCACGACGCCGGTGCTTGGGCTGCTTCTTGGAGGGTCATCCTCCGTTGTTCCATCGCCGTTCCCATCTTTTGGGATGTCCACCATATATATGCCGTCTGACGAGGTGGCCTTCCGATTGCCTCGTAGGCGCTGGGTCTTGATCGTCTCCGGCATCGCCGTCTATCTTGTCGATGTCTTGAGTCGTAGTCTAGCATGTCGCTTAGATCGCCGGCGGCTACCAAGTGGGTGGTGGGTGGGCTTTGAATTTCTTTGTCGTCGCATCCCAACCTTCTCGACCGTAATCCGGCCAGGGCTCTCCGGATAAAGAGAGAGACTTTAGTGAATTCAGGATGTCGCCAAAGGGCGAGTGCTGAAAGATGTCCACGGCAGTGAACTCCATGATGGGCGCCCAATCGGATTCGATTGGCAGGGGCGTGGGGGGTTCAGAGTCCGGAGAGGAGCACGACACCCTGGATTCGAGGTCTTCGCAAAGGACATGGATAGGGTTCGGCTCGATCGCCGTAGAGATTAAAGCCCCCGAGGCGGTGTCCAACCACTCGTCCTCGATCGGGGAATCCGGCTCCGGATTAAGGGTCGGAGCGGATACTAGTGCGACCTCGAGGCAATCGCTTTGACCGCAGAGTTAGATCATGCCCATCGAGACAAGGTCGCGGCGGCGCTTGGCGGCTCGAATCCGTCGAGATCAAGTCTCCGTGGATATCGGCCGTATAGTTCAAACTTCCAAATCGACTGACGGCTGCTGGCGCAGCTTTCGATCTGCTTCCGGATGGCCTGCTTAATTGGCCCGCAGTAAAGCCGCCGAACACGAAGATCCGTCCGGAGAAAAGCCTCACCCCGACCGCGTCGTGGTTGATGATCGAAGGAGCCATCGGGCCTATCGGTGACGACACAGAGGAACCCTCAATGAAAGCACCAATGTCGGTGTCAAAACCGGCGGATCTCGGGTAGGGGGTCCCGAACTGTGCGTCTAGGCGGATGGTAACAGGAGACGAGGGACATGATGTTTTACCCAGGTTCGGGCCCTCTTGATGGAGGTAAAACCCTACGTCCTGCTAGATGAATATTGATGATGTGTGTTACAAGAGTGGGTCTACCACGAGATCAGAGAGGCTAAACCCTAGAAGCTAGCCTATGGTATGATTGTTGTTCGTCCTATGGACTAAAGCCATCCGGTTTATATAGACACCGGAGAGGGCTAGGGTAACACAGAGTCGGTTACAAAGGGAGGAGATCAACATAACCGAATCGCCCAGCTTTCCATCCACCCCAAGGAAAGAACCAACCGGACACGGGACGAAGTCTTCAATCTTGTATCTTCATAATCTTGGAGTCCGGCCGATGATGATAGTTCGGCTATCCGGACACCCCCTAGTCCGGAACTCCCTCAATAACTGTGTCAAGTTAGAGGGAGCACCTGTGATGGTGGACTAGGGGAGACGTGCTCATCATTAACACAACTATGTTGAGTGTTTATGCATGTGTTGTCTTGCAAATCTTCTTAGGGGGGGGGGGGGGGGGGTGGCGGATTAGAATTTGTAGAGGCCCTCCATTTGGAAGGAGCACCTTTATCCACTGCCTTGCTAATTTCCTTCCGCTTTATTGATTTTGAATTGTCAAGTAAAACCGACAAGAAAAAGCAATAAAATTCACTCTTCATAACTCATTCATGCATGATACTGACAATCACTACTTTGATGTAAGGCAAACACATGATACCAGGATGGAATATGTACAAAAAACAGGACGACATGGCATATTCACAACTATTTGTGTAAATTAAGCAGAAGCCATTTCAACAAATAAGAAGCAATGCAAGCTAGACACCACATGAAAGATGCAACCAATATGACTCTGCCAAGTTAAAAACGTTGCATCATAAATGGCGTTTCAACAAATTAGAAGTAGCACATGCTATAAATCATATGAAAGATGCAACCAATATCACACTCCATATACTAAAGGTGTCTCGTCATATTGATTGATGCAGGATACAAAAAACATTAGTTTTATGTAAGGACATGCTTAATAGACAGATGTACCATGTACTAAAAATAGGAGGGCATGTCACATTAATAGGTATAATGTATAAACTAAGCAGAATAGCACATGCACTTTAACCAGATTGGAAGAATTACAATCTAGACACCATATGCAACATGCAACCACATGTCATGCTGCCAAGTTAGAGCAAGCACCTGCAATGGTGGTGTAGGGGAAATGCGGTCATCAACTACATAGCTACGTTCACTATCTTCATCTAGCATTGTTGTTTCTTGAGAATCATGTGGGGAGGCTGACACTGCATTCTTTAAAAGAGCATTTTTTTCTCACAGTAACCCACTCGGGTGACTGTCTCATCATAAGTGATTGATGAGGGATACACAAGAACATTAGTTTTATGTAAGAACATGGTTAATAGACAGATGTACTAGTATGTACAAAAAATAGGAAGGCATGTCATATTCAAAGGTATAATGTGTAAGCTAAGCAGATGCAATTTAACCAAATTGGAAGAAATACAAGCTAGACATTCGGCTGGAGTGGTGAGCATGATCATTGAGGACCTGAGAGCCTGGTGGAGGCGGGCTGCTTCGCCACCATCGTGGCTTTTTTAGTTGGCTTCGGTGATGCCTATCTCAGGTTGGGCTTGTCACTGGCTCGGCCAGTGCCCTAACTAGCTATTTGTCTTCTGGTGCTCCCGGGATGGTGGTTCATGTAAAAAATATATTTCCCTATCTTAATAAAGACCGACTTCAGCCTTTCGAATACAATCTAGACACCATATGCAACATGCAACCACATATGACACCACAAAGTTAAAGCAAGCACCTGGGATGGTGGTTCATGGTGAGCGAGATCATCAACTCCAGAGTTACGTTTACAGCCATCTGCTGGCACTGCACCCTTTATAGTGCCGAAACATGTCTTGCCTAAGCCCGAAGAAAGCTGGACCTGCTTCTCTCTTTTATTTCATGCTTCTATCAACCGGATGGCAGAGGCTGAAATACCCATGCATAAAAAAACAATAGTGAGAGTATGGGTGAAGTGTGTGCAGAACTAGTGCACTGTAAAAGTAGCAGATAGCAGGTGGCTAAAAAAATGACAGGAGACATATGATACCTCTACAACATTGCTTGGCAAACAAAATTAGATTCTACTCCATATGATTTTGTAATCTATGAGCGCAGGGATGGTTGGGAAATGCAGGTACTCCTCCAGCAGACCACCACATGAGGTCCTATCAAAATAACAGTCGACTGAAAATAAATAGGCCAATCGATTTTTTATGAACCGTCCGATCTACAAGGAACGAGCAGATAGCCTTCGTCTACCTCCTGCCAGTCACTTTTGACGATCTTTCTCGAAACACCAGCGACCACCGGCCCAGACCTCTACCTCCGCCGCCCCGCCCTCCCCTCGACCTCACACCATCGCCGTGCTTGGCAGTGCCCCCCGGCCATCCCTTTAAGCCCGGCCGACCTCCAGATCGGGCGCCAGTAGCTCCTAGGCCCCACACACCCCTAAGATAAACACCGAGGCACTGATTCCCCGGTGTAATAGGCGGACTAGCGCCTGTTACACAGGGGAATGCTTCCTTTAATTGGGAATCAACTGACTAGGAATTGAAATCCAGGGGGGCGACGAACCTCTAGCTAAGGTGAAATAGTATATGAGTAACCTTGTGCATCGCGAGTTACTAGGAGCATCTAGTATCAGGAAGAAGCGGTCAACTAGTGTCTTCTATGGGATGAATACCGTGCAAGCAGACATGTAAGATTTGCACGAATAAGGGAAGATGAGTACCATTTCAGGTTGCCAGTGATGTGTCCTCCAGATGTGGCGGCGGTTTTCTTATTTTTTACCAGGGGAACCGATGTTTTAGAGGAGGGTGGAGCCTTGGACGAACCCATGGCCAAATTGTTGACTGTGTTGCGGTGGCCGTCTGTCGGTGGAGGGGAAGCAGATCCGAGGCGGCGAAGGACGACATAGCGGGAACAACTCCGGTGTGGTGGACGATGGCGATGTTGGAGCGACAGCGGTAAGGCGCAGGACATCGTGGTTGAACTGGCTCGGGTACGACGCACATCGGCGTCCTGGAGGCAGCTCGTCCTCGGCTTCAACTACTAGCCATGGAGGGCGTTGCGGTTGTGGTGGACGACGACGTCAAGGTATCAGCTCCAGCGTGATGGAGGAGGGCGGCAGTTGATGGGTGGGATGGGGTGGCGGACGGAGGACACCGTGGTTTCACGACTGGTAGAGAGGTAGTTTTGGCGCCCATGGAGTACGAATGGGGAATCAGATGGGGAGCTGGGGTGGCGGGGGGAGCTAAGGGGGAACCATGTTTCGGTCTAGGACGCGCTTATTTTTTTTGAACAGATGGGACACACTTGTT
Organism: Aegilops bicornis; assembly: GCA_021605145.1. NCBI lineage: Eukaryota > Viridiplantae > Streptophyta > Magnoliopsida > Poales > Poaceae > Aegilops > Aegilops bicornis. Next base: position 311,340,643 of record CM038669.1, read on the forward strand.
TGAAATTTGGGGAAAGTACAAACTTTGCCCTCGGACCTACTGCGGGTCGGGGGTAGGACGATAATCCCAGGTGTCCAAAATAGTGGAAGGGAGCGATTTTAGCCGAGTGAATGTGTGTTTAGGCGGCCACGGTGTATGTGTCGGCGTTCTGGGAACGGGGGTACCCAGACTTGCTCGCTCATGCCTGGCGTGGCTCAAGGGTGGCCAGACGACCCATCTTCATCGGCACAAGCTCAAGACCCTCGCGAGGCCAAGCCTCGCTGAGGCGGACTGACGAGAAGCTTCCTCAGCACGACCTCGTCAGCTGGCTTGCGAGGAGGCGGAGAGATCAAGGCGGGTACCTCACGAGGTGCCCATGACGCAAGCCATGACGACCAAGGGCGCCAGCGGCGCCAACCCAGCCTTGATGTACTCATTTCCTCTTTGGTGCAAAGGAGGCAAGCGCAGGCGAGAGTATCAAGCAAAGGCATCCGTTTCGGTGCAACAAGACCAAGACCGTCGCAACGGCAGGAAGGAGGTCATCGTGGAGCCCAAGCCGACATCACCACCAGAGCCTTTGACAGGCGAGGACCAACTTTAGTCAGGAAAAGTGTACTAGATGTTCCCCTTCAAAATGGCCAATTGTTGGCGCCCTTTCCACTCAATATTTGGGAAGAGGCCCAGGGCCTCTGCTTGTAAGTAGAGCTAGCCACCACAGTAGAGAGGGGGGAAGGAGAGCTGACCTGATCTCATCTTAGCTTGATCCAATCCGATCGAGAGCCTAGCCACAAGAACACCTCACCCTCGCGAGGCTGTTCTTCTCTTGTATTGTTCATCATCAGCCCAAGAGGCAATCCACCACACCACACACTGGAGTAGGGTGTTACACCACAATGGTGGCCCGAACCAGTATAAACCTTGTGTCTCTTGTGTTGCTCTTTTGGTAGTTTAGATCCTTGCGAGGCAATGAAGTGCAGGTAGGTAGGGGGTGAGATCTCCGCGTGCACCCCAGAGTTCGAAACTAGAGGGTCTGCCGGAACCCGAAATCCGACATTTGGTGCACCAGGTAGGGGTGCACCGGAATCCGTCTTCCGCCGCCCTGTTCTTCGCCGCCCGTCGCATCCATGTCGGACGCTCGTCGGGCCCGCGCCGAGCGCCGAGCCGCTCTCGCCACCCGCGTCGCCCAGACGGCCCCGTCGGTGGCCGCTTCGCTGTTCCCGTCGCTGCCGTCAACGCCGCCACCGGCCCGGCGGGAACGAGCAGCAAGCATCATCCCAGCATCCGTCCGTGAGGCGAGACGGCCGCACCGCTACTCCTTCACTCGCCCCAGCTGGTTCTTCGTCTTGCACGCTCCGCGCTCCCATGGAGGCTCGAGCCGAGCTCATCGCGGCAAACGAGCTCCTGCGCTACTGCCCTGTCGACGATGTCTATGAAGAGTGGCTCGACCGCATCGCCCGAGCCTGCTCACGCGCCATGGGCTCCCTCGCCGTCCTTCTCAGCACCGCACCCGCCTTGCGCTGGGCGATGAAGCTCTGGGCGCCTCACCGCCTCTCCCTCAAGAAGGCGCCACAGCCCCAAGGTGTGTGGCCCTGGCGGGACCCACTCCGTCCGGCCTTGTGCCAAGGAAGAGCAGAGCTGTCAAGAGGTCCTCGCCCCCAAGAAGCTGCCTGAGTGCTCCTCGTGCACCGGCCCGTCCACGACCCGCTCTGCTCCAAAGACGCTAAGACCCAGCTGCTCCCAGCAGCGCATGGGGACCCGCAAGACCAGGCCCATCGTCACCAAAGGCCTCCCTGGCCACAAAGCTGCCAGCGCTTTCACCACCGAAAGCTGCAGCCGTCGCGTGGCCCGGCAAGTTCAAGCCAGACCTGCCTCCTCACTACGATGGCACGGCTGACCCTGCAGAGTTCCTCCAGCTTTACGAGCTGGGCATCGAAGCCGCCAACGGGGACGAGAAGGTCATGGCGAACTGGTTTCCCATGGCGCTCAAGGACGGTGCCCGCACTGGCTCTGAACACAGCTCTCGCACGATCTCCTCCTCGACGAGATGCGCACCCGCTTATCGCCAACTTCCGTGGCACTTCGCGACCGGCCTCCTGCAGAGCGACATGCGCCGCATCAAGCAAAGCAGCTAGGAGAGACCTGAAGTACATCCAGTGCTTCAACAACGCACGCCTCAAGATTCCCAAGGTGACCGAGGAGGCCATCATCTCAGCCTTCTCCGACGGTGTGCGTGACGTCAAGATGAAGGAGGAGTTGGCGATGCATGAAGATCTGTGCACATCCTTGAGCCTGTTCAACTTGGCGACCAAGTCGCCAGGCTGAGGAAGGACGCCTTTCCTCCTCGAGCTGCCACCGCAGAATCGAGAAGAGAAGAAGCCCAAGGCCAAGGACGTGAAGCGCAAGGGGCTGCCGTGCTCGCGGCGAACCGTGATACCAAGCAAGGCAGAGATCAGCCCGAGTCTTCTAAGGGCAGCCGGTATTGTGTGTACCACGACCTCCACACCCACAACACCAACGAATGTCAAGAACTCCGAGCCGTGCGAGAAGGGCGAATCGGCCGACGCCCCGACCGCAATGATCGAGGCTACGGCAGAGGAGGAGGAAGAAACACAGGACGCTGGGAAGACCGTGGCCCTCGCCAAGGGTGGCGCGACCGACCTCGCGAGGACCGTTGGCAGGATCAACCTCGCGAGGGAGGCTGGAGGGATCAGCCTTGCGAGGATCGCCCGCAAGGCAACACAGGCCTCCCTCCTCTGCCACCGTAGCCAAGGGGAAATGAGGACCACCATCGGGGCCGAGGGGCTGGGGGCTTCCAGAGCTGTGCGATCGCTGCATCCTGGGCGGAGCTCAAGCCCCGACCTCTCAAGATCTTCAAGCAGTTCGCCGTGAAGTGAATTCAGTCCTCCCCAAGCTCGGCCACGTGCCCTCTCGGTGGTCAGCGTGCGCCATCACATTCAACTCGGCGGATCAGCTCAAGTCTTGCAGCCACCGGCGGAGTCCTCCCGATGCTTTGTTCCCCAATCATCAAGAACATGCAAGTCACCAGACCCTCATCGATGGCGGAGCAGGCTCAATGTCCTGTCCGTAGAGACATTCAACAATCTCCAAGTGCCTTACAATCAGCTTCAGCCAACCAAGCCTTTCTCCGGAGTCATCGATGGCTCCACGATTCCGATTGGGCAGGTTCGCCTCCCTGTCACCTTCGGGGCGCGCGACAACTACCGCACCGAGCTCATCGACTTCGACGTCGCCCACATTCGCCTGCCATACAATGCCATCATCGAGTACCCAGCTCTGGCCAAGTTCATGGCCATGACTCATCACGGCTACAACGTCCTCAAGATGCCAAGAAGCGGTGGAGTCATCAAGGTGCCTTGTGAAGAGAGAGATGCGGTGTGCTCTCTGGAGCGTGCTTTTCAAGCCGCGTCACTTGAAGACCCAGATCGCAGGAGCGGGAGGCTCCCCGAGGCTGCTCCCAAGAAGAAGAAGACATCGCCAGGCCCGACCCCTCGGGAGGCATGCCCCTCAGGGTCCGCGCCTACTCAGGGGGCACCTCCTTCTGTCGCATAGGAAGGCTCGCCCAGCGCCCTCCTCAAGCAAGGCTCGGGGGCTCTCTCCTGGAGGGCCACCGACCTTGCTAAGGTCACGAGGGAGGCGCTTGGGCACCACTTGGAGGCGTGTTTCAAAGCATGTTTCCCTCGGGGAAGGAGCGAGGCAAGGAGGCCAAACCCTCGGGGAGTTCGTCGGTCGGATCATTCAGAGTCAGTAGGAGTCAAGGGTCATGAGTGGCGGCCACACTTACCGTAGCTCCCCATCCAGGCGAGGATGGTGAGCTGCGCGTCTGCATCGACATACCAGGGCTCAACCGAGTCGCCTCTCAGGGGCGCCTCTGGCCCTCACGCGTGGGGCGCTGTGAAGGTCCACCCCACAGCTATGTTCGCATGCCTTACGACATGCCGAACGCGGCTGCCACGCGCCAGCGCCTCATGGGAAGCATCCTGGAGGCTCATGAGGCCAGGCGTTCTGCAGTACTGGCGGAGATGGAGATGGTCCGCGAGGAGCCACCAGCACCTCCGGAGCGTCCCGAGGCTCCTGGGCCTGGGGGCTCGTGAAGATCAGCTTCCGCAGCCCGCAACGTCTGCTACCCCAGCATCCCTTCGTCTTCAACGTTATCAGGTGACATCCTTCAAGTTTCATTTCCACCGAGCGCCCCTGTGGCTGCATCATTCCTGTGCCGTGGGTCCGTCCCTGCGGCGTGTATCCTTTTTGTTTCATGTTCCTAGCTTACTTTATTGGGGGCGCCCCTCGGGCTGCATCATCCCCAAGTCGCTTGGGCCAGACCCAGCGACATCTGCCTTCCCTGCACCTATCTAAATGAACTTGCTCCTTCGTGATTAACATGTTTGACCTAGTCCACCGCTCGATTGACACTAACTGATGGAGCTGCTCCCCAATGACACGACGCTTGCGCATGGGTCCGTCTCTGCAACGCCGACAAACCTGAATGGCCGAGCTCTGGCCGCGGCAGCCCCGCACGGCGCCACCTCGTCAGGCCTTCAGTGCCTCGTCACCCCTCCAGAGCAACCAACGGTTGACCGTCGCTTATCATGGCGCACTCTTGTTCTTCTTGTGGTTAGCCTGCAGGATCTCTTCAAGGAGCAGCGCCAGGCGAGGCCCTCACGGCGTCTTCTTCACTCTCGTCCGCACGAACCGCTTGCACGTTAAAGGGGGGGGGGGTACCTGAGCATCGCGACTCATGGGCTCCTACTGGCTCTCCAGCCCTCACCCTCTGGCCTTGTCCACGGCATCGCGACCTGGCATACCAGCGACGGCTGAGACTCGCTCGAGGGCCGGGACCCGAGGACGTAGAGCAGAAAGGGGAGCAAAGGCGAGAGGGAAGAGGCACGTGAGGACCTCTCCAGGCAACCCCTCACCTGCCGATCGCGGACCTAACGCCGCACCAGGAAGCGAATCCCGACTCCCGAGATAAGTCACCCTCCGGAAACACTAGCTATCGCAGCACCGACCTCGCACCTAAGGTAATCCCGTGTTAGCAACGTCGCGCTCCTTTCTCACCGAACGATGGCTGCTTGAGCATTAAAGGGGACCTCCTGAGCATCGCGACTCAGGGGCTCTTACTGGACCCCGGGCCGCTCACCTTTTGGCCTTGACCACGACATCGCGACCTGGCATACCAAATGACTACCGAAGCTCGCCTTTGGGACCGGGACCTGTCGGCGCAGAGCACCAAGCCCTCGTGAGGTTCGAAAGGAGGAACTAAGCTAAGACAGAATGAGCATCTCGCACTACTTCACGACAAGGATCATATTAACAAACAGAACCACAAGCACCTTAAAAGCCCCCATGGGGCACGTTTTTCGACTCCTCGCAGGGAACAAAGGGAGCAAATCCTAAGAACGCTAACTACACGCGCCTCCGCGAGAGACGCCATCATCAACAGTGGACCGTCAGGCACCGGCGCCAACCTCATCCAGATCAGAGGCGGCGGTGGCCTGACGAGCCCGCCCTGCTCCGAGAGCGACGCAAGCTCGGGTGCTCGTAGCTGTCGTCGCTCGTATCTGGAGTCGCGAAGAGCTCGGTGGAGACGCTGGATCCTCCGACGCCTTCGCCGCCTGAGGAGCCGCTGAGGGAGCGATCGGCGAGCCTGGGCCTCGCCACGGCAGGGCCCCGACCACCTCTCTCAGGGCAACACTCCAGCCGGCGTCCCTCCGCGTCGAAGACCTTGAAGAACACCATGGAAGCGCCGTCGTACTCCAGGTGGATCACGAGGGCGCCCCTCGTCCTGCAGACCCGGGCGATCTCGCCCCAGCCTCGAGTCATGAAGACCTTGCCCGGAGCGACGACCGCGACCTCCGCTTCGGTCGCGAGGGTGCTGCAGCCGACGTGCTGCAACAGAGCTCCAAATATCCCCCCTGCAGCATCACGAAGGCGAAGGAGGGAGGAAGGCGAATCCAAGACTGAGGAGGCATGGCGGCGGCGAAGAAGGAGGTGCAAGAAGAGATGGATCGGAAGGGCACGCGACGTTCCGTACTTATAGCCGGGAAGGCCAACCGTCGACCTCCACGATCACAGGTAATCATGACCCGCTTTGCATGCAGGGACTTGTCAATTCGCGCAGTCACCGAGGCGTCGTGGGGAAGCAGGGACGCCCACGCCCAATCAACAGCCACGTGGCACCCAAGGCCGCAGGCTGTTAGGGCCCACGGTGCTTCGCACTTGCCCCTTCGCTTCTCTGCTGAGCCAAGTCCAGGCGCGCCTTGGACCCGGGGCTACTGCCCTTCGGGAACGGGGGTACCCAGACTTGCACTGCGGCTCATGCGTGGCTCAAGGGGTGGCCCGGATAGCCCATCTTCATCGGCACAAGCTCAAGACCCTCGCGAGGGTACAAGCCTCATGGGCGGACAGAAGCTTCCTCGAGGCACGGCCTCGCTTAGGCTGGCTCGCGAGGAGGCAGAGATCAAGGAGGGTACCTCACGAGGTGCCCATGACGCAAGCCATGACGACCAAGGGCGCCAGGGGCGCCACTGCCAGCAAGGTCCTCATTTCCTCTTTGGTGCAAAGGAGACAAGCGCAGCGAGAGTATCAAGCAAAGGCATCCGCTTTCTGCAACACGACCAAGACCGTCATAACGGCAGGAAGGAGGTCATTGTGGAGCCCAAGCCAAGGCCACCACCAGAGCCTTTTGACAAAGCGAGGACCAACTTTAGTCAGGAAAAGTGTACTAGATGTTCCCCTTCAAAATGGCCAATTATTGGCGCCCTTCCCGCTCAATATTTGGGAAGAGGCCCAGGGCCTCTGCCTATAAGTAGAGCTAGCCACCACAGTAGAGAGGGGGGAAGGAGAGCTGACCTGATCTCATCTTAGCTTGATCCAATCCGATCGAGAGCCTAGCCACAAGAACACCTCACCCTCGCGAGGCTGTTCTTCTCTTGTATTGTTCATCATCGCCCAAGAGGCAATCCACCACACCACACACTGGAGTAGGGTGTTACACCACAATGGTGGCCCGAACCAGTATAAACCTTGTGTCTCTTGTGTTGCTCTTTTGGTAGTTTAGATCCTTGCGAGGCGATGAAATGCAGGTAGGTAGGGGGTGAGATCTCCGCATGCACCCCAGAGTTCGAACCTAGAGGGTCTGCCGGAACCTGAAATCTGACAGTATGAATGTTTTTCGGAGGCAGTTGTGTGGCGTCTAGATGAAGTTACAAACCTACCCCGGTTTAGACCTATAGACGTCGGGCCGGTAGGCTTCATGGGTCGGAGTTAGAAAAGTAATCTCCTTCTACCAAACATTGGTCTCACGTGGTTTCGGGCGAGTAGAGGCTCTTTTGGCGCTTCGTTCAAAATTTTGAAACAGAGGCATTCACGTTTAGAGTACTCTTGAACTTAGAGGATTGACCTAAATAGACAACGTTAAATTTGACCTTGTATGTTTGAAAACCTCATTAAATTATGCGCTTCTTTTTGAAATTTTGACACTTGAAAATCCTATAACTAGGATTATTTTGGAATGGAGGAGGTAAATTTGAATCTATTTTGTACACGACTATATATGCTATTATGTACAAAAGCAGAGCAAAGATTGGTGCCCCCATAATTTAGGTATGATTTACAAATGCCATGATCTCGAATTCAAATAATTGAATGGACTTCATGTTGAATTCGAGTTTTTTAAACCACCTTAAGTTGAATTCAAATGTATGCTAGTTCATAGCTAGCTATTTATAATGTTTATTGTGTAACTTTTGTATGTATAATGTGCTTTACACACACAACAAGAAGTATACTCATGTTTATATTCGATTGCTAAAGCGATGCATTGTCTGGAGTTCAAAATACTAACTCTGTGGATCAATTATGTTGAATAATAACATAGGCATGCTAAAATTCGATAGAATATATATGTCTGATGGATCAATGACCGTTCCTTATGTGAATTGCTGATATCATGATCCCATCCTAATATTTGGATACAATTTATGTTTTTAATCAATGTGTACATCAGTCTTTTATGTGTAGTTTCGCTCTTCATAGGCCCCTCCTCACACACGCGCTGACTTTCTTTCTCACACATACGCACACGGTGTATATCCATCGGTGGTCTCTCACACATGCTCACACACTCTCTCCCGAGGTGTCTTTCTCGCAGACATGCTCTTGATATAACCATCCCTCCCTCTCGCAACCATTTACGATTGTTTTCACTAACCTTTATCACAAGCACTCTTCCTCTCACAAGCATACACACGCACAATCCCCATTGACCCTTTCTATTTACATAGACCTGCCTACGTGTCTCCCCCGTGCACATTATCTTTACGCATGTTTCGCACACATTGTCTTCACCTCTCTTCCTAATTGACGAGTACGATTCTAGTAGAGCATTTTGTAGGATGCCCCTTAAAGTTAGGTTGGATGAATGGTAATATCAGAGATAAGGAATAATGATGTAGGTTAGAACCCTAGATGCCCGATCTTTCACGAAATGGAGGGGATCCCGCGAAGAACACGAAGAACACAAGGGGAAAACACAAGGGGAACGAGAGGAAACACTCAAATCAACAAGAAACAATCACACATGTGCTAGATCCAAGTACACATAGAGATCACACGGTCCAAATCCAACAAAGGACGATACATGGTGTAACTAGTTCATCTCCATGAGGAGGTCTTGAATCTGCGAGGGATCTTCCCGTGAGGGGTCTTGAATCCAAGCGTGGATCTTCTCCGTAGAGGCCGCGGTCTCTCAAACGAGAAGAACCACAAGGATGAGCAAAGCTTTATCTCTAAATGAGCTAAACCTATGCTAACCCTAGAATGGAGGAGGGGGATGAGTATATATAGTAGTAGCCACGAAGGGGTAAGTGAGGGGCGAAATGGTACATGGGCCTTGGCCCGAGTCTCCGCGCGCAGGCAGGCCGGAAGTTCCGGGGACGGCCGGAAGGTCCGGGCGCGGGGGTTCCGGGCAAAGGTCTGGGCAGGGTCCAGGATATTCATAGAGTTGGCACACTCTTAGACAGCTTCGGTGTGGCAGGGACGGAAGTTCCAGGATGGCCAGAAGTTCTAGGCTTTCCAAAAGCTTGTCCATGCTTCTTCTTCCTTCTCTTCCACGATTCCCTTGCGGATGGTGTAGTTGTTCCTTGGCGCTTGCACTCCTCCTTGACATTCGTGAAGTTGCGACAATACCTATGCATGCACGATGGAGGGTCAAGTAGTATACCATCATCGAAGGGGGTCAAGTGAGCACGTGTAAAGGAGATGATTCACCTTTATGTATGTGAAGTAGATGTAGCACGTGTCACTTGCCGAATGAACTCTTGACATGGTGATGTCCGTAGGATGCTCCGCATCATTGCCTCCCCCTTGGGAAAGATCCGACCTCGGATCAAAAACCAAATCACCACGGGAAAGAGATGGCGTCGACGTGTAGAAGTGGACGATCACCGAGCATTCATCATCTTGAAGCTCGAAATAGGCACTCTCCAACATTGCACCGTCGTGTGGTTCCTTCAAAAGGAGCAAGGACAACAAACACTTGGAAAAACAAATGTGGTTAGAGTTAGTGCAAAACCAATCATTCAAGAGGTGATTCGCCCAACAAGTGTTGTCATGAAGCATATTGGCTATTCACTCAAAGTATTGTGGCATGTCATGGAAGCATATGAATTGAGCACAATCAAGGACATCATGGAAACAATCATGCAAATGGGAGGTAGAGATGCAGGGGCGGAATTGGGCCTGGGGCAACTGGGGCTATAGCCCTAGGCTTGGCCCAACCCGTAAGTAAATGTCCAGTAGATTTTTATTTCGTACTCGCAGATTACAAGGCCCAGCCCCAGGTGTGCACGCGAGTCCACTAGCCTTCGGGATGGGCTTGGTTGGAGAAGAATAAAACTAGTCCGTGCATTCACACTAGCCCAGCACGCCACGGTTGGTTATTGGCGATTTCCCAAAGAATCAATCTCCAGCATTTCGTCTCACCCTAGCGAAAAACTCTCTCCCAATGTTTGTAAGCCGTCCCAGCCGCCAGGCATTTTCTACGACAGACCGACATTCGGATCTGCGCCCAGGCGGCTGCCGCTTGCCGGTGGGAGCATCGGATAATCTCGCTACGTTAGAGCGGCCCCTCCAGCCCTCCTGTTCAGCTTCATCTCCACAACCGGCTGGACACAGCAGGACAGGTAATATCTAGTTTATTGTATCATTTAATTTTTCCTTAATTCCTTCATATTACCCAAAAAACCAATGAGTTGGTGCGTTGAATTTTATTGCTTTAGTCAAATTTCTTTCATTGTTATTTGTTAAAAGGAATTAAAAAGGTATAAATTTAAGATGGAGAGGACCCGGACAGTTTTTTTTCCAGCAAGACCACATCCAACAATACCAAGTTACCAACACCAATGAATCACCTACGTAAAATATGTTCTTGTTTCACAAAATTTCATATGAATATTTGACTTGGTCTATGTACGGTTCTTGGTTTCAAATAGTCGATTTTATGTTCACAACTTCTACTATTGTTGATGGAGAAACAATGGCCTCAAATGAAGCCGTTCTTCATTAAATTGATGACATATTTATCGAATCTGTTCTCTTGGTAATAATGAATTCAAATTTTATTCTTAATGTAAATTTGTAATTTACTTCTGACATGTATTGGTATGGGTGATATTTGGCATTATTTATATCCACTTAATTTTAGCCCTAGGCTTTGAGAAATCCTGGCTCCGCCTCTGTAGAGATGCTAATATGTTTGACAAGAGAACAAGCATCTACCTTAAGATCATAGCAAACATGCATAAAGCGGTCGACAAATGGTCGATGGTGGGCATAATAATCATTCACAACACCAAATAGAATGAAGTGTCTAAACACATGGGTCAAGTGCAAGACCAAGCATAACGTGCATAGGGTGTAGTGAAGATAGTGTGGCACTCAACACAATAGAAAGAGCAATTGTTCATCATGTGTGGGGCAATCAAGGAAAGCATGTGGCAATCAATTGGACATGGCATATGTGAAGTAATGACATTGTTGCAACCAAACTTATGATAGGAGCAAGTAATCCAAGAATTGGATGCAACACACAAGGCATATACATCATGAAGCATGTCAATGTGGCGATCATAAGTCGAAGCAAGATCTCTAACATGTGTGCAATATGTCGAGGTGCGAGCAAAACAAGAAGTAAGATCCACAATATTCATGCTCATGGTTTGGGAAGGATATCACCTTGAAAGCATGTCCTTGTGCGTCCTTCACAATGCCGAAGTATAAGCAAATGCGTGGTAGAATCGTCATAGTAGAAGGTGGTTCGCTCTCAAGAGCTCAAATTGTGAACTCACGTGACGTGGAAGTTGACACGAGGTCCAAGTTTCCTACACATGCACAAACAAAAGGAAAGAATGTATGCGCATGGTAGATGAACGCATCATCCATCATGATGGTTCTTGATACATCTCCAACGTATCTGTAATTATGAAGTTTCCATGCCATGTTTATGTCGGATTACAGGTTCCGGTAAAACCCTTGAGGTCCGAACACTAGGGTGCGCACTAAGATCTCTCTCTCTCTGTGTGTAGCTCGCTCTCGCAACGATCTCAAGTCCTAGCTCGACGAACCCAAACAACAAGAGACACGGGAGATTATACTGGTTCGGGCCACCGTTGCGGTGTAATACCCTACTCCAGTGTGGTGTGGTGGATTGCCTTGAAGGCTGAGGAAGAACTAGTATAGGGGAAGAACAACCTCCTGAGGAGAGGTGCTCTTGTGCTTAGTGAGTAGGCCTTGGTGGAATGAGTCCAATCCAAGATCCCATGTCTCCCCATGGTGGTGGCTAGTCCTATTTATAGAGGCCCTGGTCCTCTTCCCAAATGCTAGGCGAGAAGGGATCCCACAACGGCCAAGTTTAAAGGGCGACAACTAGTACAAGCTATCCTGACTAAAGGTGGTCTTCGCCTACCAAAGGCTCTGGTGGTGACGCCGTCTTGGGCTCCACGGTGACCTCCGTCCTGCTGGTCTTGGTCTCGTTGCACTGATATGGAAACCTTTGCCTGATGCCTCGGGACTCCTCTCCTGCGCTTGCCTCTTTAGCACCAAAGAGGAAACGAGGACACTACGCGCGGTGGTGCCCGTCTGGCCCCAGTCGTCATGGCTTGCATCACAGGAACCTCGCGAGGTGCCCCTTGCCTTGATCTCTCTGCCCCTCGCAAGCCGGCCTGGTGAGTCCGCCCCCGAAGAGGTCTTGTGTCGTCCGTCTCGCGAGGCTTGGCCCCTCTCGAGGGTCTTGAATGTTTGCTGGTGAAGATGGGCCGTACAGGGCTGTTGGTGGAGCCACGCCGTGGGCTGCAGGCAGGCAAGTCTGGCGACCCCCGTTCCCAGGACGCCGACAGTAGCCCCCGGGCCCAAGGCGCGCTCGGACTTGGCTTCAAGGCGAAGCCAAAGGGCAAGTGTGGAGCGCCGCGGGCCCCAACAGCCTGCGGCCCCGTCTGACGCGTGGCGATTAATTGGACATGGGCGTCTCCGCTTCCCCACGCTGCCTTGACAACTACCCGACTAGACGAGTCCCTGCTGCATGCAGAGAAAAATCATCATTACCTGTGATCGTGGGGATCGCCGGTTGGCCTTCTCCCGCTATAAATGAGGAGGGGAGCGGGCAGAGCCCCAGTCACTCATCTCTTCCTGCTCTGTTCGCTTCTTCTCCCTTGCTTCATTGCTAGTAGCGACACCCATGGCGCCGATACGGAGGTTCTCGACCGCAGAGATGGAAAAAAAGCCACGACGAGCCCGAGCCACTTCCGCCGAAGAAGAGGCTGGCCCACCGCCGCGACATAGTCGTGAGACCGGAGGTATCGAGGCCTTGGTGTGAGCGGCCACCTCCCGGGTATCCGCTGCCTCTGTATGCCCAAGCCGAGGGCTCCGGAGGGAGAGGCGGCGAGCGGTGCCGCCCACACCGTGGCTGTGGTCGCCGCGCCGTGGTGACGCACGCCGTCGCCCCAGGAGCCCACGCCGCGGACTCTTTGCGTGAACTCGTGATGTGTGCGACGATGCCTCCGTGCACTTGGATTCGCTTTCCACAGTTCTTCTCCGTCGAGATGCCGCCGAGGGCCTCCCTCGAGTTTTGGCTGCAGCACGTCGACTGCGACACCCCGGCGACTGGAGCGGAGGTTGAAGTGGTCTCCCCAGGCAAGATCTTCGTGACCCATGGCTGGGGCGAGGTTGCTCGAGTCTGCCGCTCGGAAGGTGCCCTCGCCATTCATTTTGAGTACGATGGCGCCTCCACCATGTTCTTCAAGGTCTTCGATGAGGAAGGCCGCCGCCTGGAGTGCTGTCTAGGAGGGGGTCGTCGTGATGGCGTGGCGGCCCACGCCGAGCCTGCCACTGGCTTCGCCAGCAGCTCTTCCATTAGTAGCGGCGGCGCTTGGGAGTCTAGCGACTCTCCTGAGCCCTACGAGACTCCAGAGACGAGCGACGACAACTACGTGCCCCGAGCTCTCGCCGCGCCCGGAGCAAAGCCGCAGCGTCCGGCCGCCGCCGTTGCTGATCTGGATGGGGTTGACGCCGGCCTCCTGTGGCCCACTGTTGATGATGGCGTTGGCCGCGCCGGTGCGTGTAGATAGTGCTCCTAGAAACTCCCTTCTTTTGTTCCCTAAGAGGAATCGAGATGGACCCCGCAGGGGCGTGTAAAGGGTCTGTAAGTCTTTTGTTGATATTATCCTTATTATGAAAATTTGCAAACGCATGTCCTGTTTCGGCTCGGTCTCCCCTTTCCAACCCCGCGGCAGCTTGGTGCTCTATGCCGACAGGTATCGGTCCCCAGGCAGGCTGCAGCCGTCGCTGGTATGCTAGGTCACGATGTTGTGGTCAAGGCCGGGAGGTGAGCGGCCCGAGGTCTAGTGAGAGCTCCTGAGGCGTGATGCTCAAGAGGTCCCTTTTAGCGCGCAAGCAGCCAGCGAGAGGTAGGAAAGGGAGGCGACGTTGCCGTAACAAGGCTGCGACAAGTGAGAATCCTATGCCGTAGTGCTTGGTCGAACCGGGCGCGAAACTTATCTTGGCAGTCCAGAGTTGGTTCCTTGTGATGCACAAGACTCGTGCGTCGACGACTGTAGTGTAGCTAGGTTGGGCCTGTGCGAGCCTCCCCCTCTTCTCCCCGCTCTTCTATGTGCTCTATGTCCTCAGGTCCCGGCCCTCGAGCGAGCTCAGCCGCTGCTGGTATGCCAGGTCGCGGTGCCGTGGTCAAGGCCAGGGGGTGTGGGCTGGAGAGCCAGTAAGAGCTCCTGAGTCGCGATGATCAGGAGCCCCCCTTTAAACGCGCAAGCGAATTGCATGGGAGAAGAGGGAGCCCGTGGTACCGCCTGCTGTTGTCCTCAGGAGGTTCCTGCAGGTTAGCGCGAGGAGGGATACAAATTGCCACTACGATTGCTGGTCTGCCACTGGTCGCTTCGCAAGAAGATGAAGGCACTGAGGGCCTGGTGAGGTGACGTGCGCAGGGCGTGCCGCGAGAATTTGTCAGCATTGCAGGGACGGACCCGAGCACAAGCGCCGTGCCTAGCCTCCTTATGCGAGGGATCCTAAAGAAAGACGATCGGCACGCGGCTTCCGAGGTGGGTGATAATCAAGCAAGTAATAACCATAGATAGCTTATGCATGGAAAGCGAAGTAGCTTAGGTAAATGCAAGAACGATACATGCCACTGGGTCGGACCCGAGCGGCCTGGGGATGATGTAGCCCAAGGGGCGCCCCCAGCAGAGTAAGCTAAAGACGTAAAAGGATACATGCCGCAGAGACAGGCCCACGCGGCCTGGTAATGATGCAGCCCGGGGGGCGCTCCCAGCTAAATAAACTTGGAAAATGTCACCTGGTTCCGCTGTCGAAGGGATGTTGGGGTAGCTTAAGATGCGTAGCGAAGAGGTTGCTCCTCATGAGTCACCGGGACCCTGAGCCTCGGGAGGCTTTGGGGGTCCAGGCGGTTCCTTGAGGACCGTCTCCATCTCCGCCAGGACAGCGTGATGCCTGGCCTCCTGGGTCGCCAGGATGCTCCGCAGGTTGCATTGGAAGGTGGCCGCCATGCTCGGCGGGACGAATGGCATGCGAACATAGCTGTGAGGTGGGCCCTTGCAACATCCCACGTGCAAAGGCCAGAAGCGCTCCTGAGATGCGGCCCTGTTGAGCCCTGGGATGTCGATGCAGACGCGCAGCCAGCCATCCCCGCCTGGATGGGGAGCTGCGCCAGGTGGGCGGCGGTCGCCGCACATGGCTCTTGCATCCTGCAGCTCCTGAGTGGTCTTGGCGATGAACTCCTGAGCGCCCGGGCGCCCCTCGCCCGTTGTCCTCCTGAGGGAAGTGTGCCGCGAAGCACGCCTCCACGTGGTGCCCGAGCGCCTCCCTCATGATGTTGGCTAGGTCTGAGGCCCTCCAGAAGAGAGCCCCCGAGCCCTGCCCGAGGAGGGCGCCGGGTGCGCCTTCTTATGCGAGGGAGGGAGGCACCCCAGGCACGGGCGCCGATCCTGATGTGGCACCGCTAGAGGCGCCGCTCCCCCGAGGCCCTGTACGGAGTTGTTGCTTCTTTTTCTTGGGGGTGGCCTCAGGAGGGTACTCGCCCTTGCTGTCAGGGTCTTCGATTGCTGCGGCTTGGAAGGCGCGCTCGAGGGAGCACACCTCATCTCTTTCTTCACAGGGGACTATTTTGATCCTGCCGCTTCCTGGCGTCTTGAGGACGTTGTAGCCGTGGTGGGTCACTGCCATGAACTTGGCCAGGGCCGGATAGCCGAGGATGGCATTGTACGGAAGACAGATGTGAGCAACATCAAAGTCGATGAGCTCGTGCGGTAGTTGTCGCGCTGTCCGAAGGTGACAGGGAGGCGGACCTGCCCTATCGGGGTGATGGAGCCGTCAGTCACTCCCGAGAAGGGCTTGGTGGGCTGAAATTGATCGTATGGCACTTGGAGGCTATCAAATGTCTCGAGGATAGGACGTTAAGCCCTGCGCCGCCGTCGATGAGGGTCTTGGTGACTTGTACGTTGCTGATGACGGGTGAGCAGAGCATCGGGAGGGCGCCAGCAGTGGCCGCGCACTTGAGCTGGTCCGCCGAGCTGAAAGTGATGGCGCACTTGGACCACCTGAGCGGGCGCGTGGCCTCAAGCCTGGGAAGGGCTGCGTTCACCTCGCGAGCAAACTGCTTGAAGATACGCTGAGATCTTTGGGGCTGAGCTCCGCCAAGATGCAAAGCGATAGCACGCAGTTCCTGGAAGGCCCCAGCCCCCTCGTCCTGATGGTGGTCGTCGTTCCTTCTTGGTGGTGGCGGCAGCGAGGAAGACCAGCGTTGCCCTGAGGGCGGTCCTTGCGAGGCTGATCCCTCCAGGCGTCCTCACGAGGCTGGTCCTGCTAGCGGTCCTCGCAAGGCCGGTCGCACCACTCCTTGTGGGGGCCGCGATCGTCCCAGCGTCCTCCGCCTCATCCTCCTCCTCGGCCGTAGCACTGGTCATTGCGCTCTTGAACGACTCAGGATGGTCCCAGCCGCGCTTCATATCTGGCTCCGCTGCGAGCATGACCACTCCCTTGCGCTTCACGTCCTTGGCCTTAGCTTTCTTCTCCTTCGGGTCGGTAGCTGGGAGCTCGAGGAGGGAAAGGCGCCCCTCCTCGGCTCTCACGCACTTGGTCGCCATGTTGAACAGCTCCAGAGCCGTGCATAGCTCTTCGCGGATGGCGAGCTCCTCCTTCATATTGACGTCGTGGACGCCATCAGAAAACGCGGAAATGATGGCCTCATCCGTCACCTTGGGGATCTTGAGATGAACGCTGTTGAAGCACTGGATGTACTTCTGCAAGGTCTCTCCCGGCTGCTGCTTGATGAGGTGCAGGTCACCTGCAGCCGGAGGGCGGTCGCGAGTGCCCCGGAAGTTGGCGACGAAGCGGTCGCGCATCTCATCCCAGGAGGAGATCGAGCCCGGGGGCAGGTTCAGGAGCCACGAGCGAGCACCATCCTTGAGAGCCATGGGGAACCAGTTCGCTATGACTTTCTCGTCGCCGTTGGCCGCCTCGATGCTCAGCTCGTAGAGCTGCAGGAACTCCGCAGGGTCGGGGGTGCCGTCGTAGCGCGGAGGCAGGTCTGGATTGAACTTGCCCGGCCAGACGACGCTACGTAGCTCCAGAGTGAAGGCGCGGCAGCCTGCTATGGCCACCGGGGCCCTTTGGTGATGCGGAGCCTGCCCCTGTTGTCTGCGCACCGCCATCGCAGGCGGCATGTGATCTTGTCGCGGTGCCGCTGGGAGCGCGGGAGCATTCTCTTGCGGACGGGGAACTTCTTGGCAGCTTCCTTCTTCTCGCGCGGGCGCCTAACGTGGTGGGTCACGCTGGGGAGCCTTGGCGCCAGAGCACCGTCTTGGTGCGGAGGTGGTGGAGGTGCTCCGTGAGCTACATCGCCCGTAGCTGGCGGAGGGCGAGGCAGCGAGAGGGAGGGTGCGGGGGAGCCCCCGGCGGTGCTGACGAGCTCGGTGATGCGGTCCAACCAGTCCTCGTAGAGGTCGTCGACCAGGCGGCAGGGCAGGAGCTCGCGTGCCATGAGCAGCACGGCCTGCGCGTCCGTGGGAGCGCGACAAGCGTGGGACGACGAGCCGACCGGAGTCAGCGACGGGGTGGCGGTGCGACCGTCCCACCACACAGAGGGGTGCAACGAGGACACTTGTTGCTCGTTCCCGGGCGGGCCAGTGGCAGCGTGGGCAGCAGGCGATGGAGAACGGCGGGGAGGTCCACCAACGGGCACCGTCTGAGCGACGCGGGCGGCAAGGGCGGCCCGACGCTCAGCACGGGCTTGGCGAGCGCCAGCCATGGATGCGATGGAGCGATGGGACGCGAATCGACGGAAGGAAAGCTTCGGCACACCCCTACCTGGTGCTCCAAATGTTGGATTATGGGTTTCGGCAAAACCCTTGAGGTTCGAACACTAGGGTACGCACGAAGATCTCTCTCTCCCTAGCTCGCTCTCGCAACGATCTCAAGGCCTAGCTCGACGAACCCAAAGAATAAGAGACATGGGAGTTTATACTGGTTCGGGCCACCGTTGTGGTGTAATACCCTACTCCAGTGTGGTGTGGTCGATTGCCTTGAAGGCTGAGGAAGAACTAGTACAGGGGAGGAACAACCTCCTGAGGAGAGGTGCTCTTGTGCTTGGTGAGTTGGCCTTGGTGGAATGAGTCCAATCGAAGACCCCGTGTCTCCCCATGGTGGTGGATAGTCCTATTTATAGAGGCCCTGGTCCTCTTCCCAAATGCTAGGCGGGAAGGGATCCCACAACGGCCAAGTTTGAAGGGAGAAAACTAGTGCAAGCTATCCTGACTAAAGGTGGTCTTCGCCTACCAAAGGCTCTGGTGGTGACGCCGTCTTGGGCTCCACGGTGACCTCCGTCATGCCGTCCTGCTGGTCTTGGTCTCGTTGCACTGATATGGAAACCTTTTCCTGATGCCTCGGGACTCCTCTCCTGCGCTTGCCTCTTTAGCACCAAAGAGGAAACGAGGACACTGCGCGCGCTGGCGCCCGCCTGGCCCTGGTCATCATGGCTTGCATCACAGGAACCTCGCGAGGTGCTCCTTGCCTTGATCTCTCCGCCCCTCGCGAGCCAGCCTGGTGAGGCCGCCCCCGAAGAGGTCTTGTGTCGTCCACCTCGCGAGGCTTGGCCCCTCGCAAGGGTCTTGAGTGTTTGCTGGTGAAGATGGGCCGTACAGGGCGACTAGTGGAGCCACGCCGTGGGCCGCAGGCAGGAAAGTCTGGGGACCCCCATTCCCAGGACGCCGACAGTTTACAACAATTCTATATGATTTTGGTATGATTTGATTAGAACTAACCCGGACTGACGCTGTTTTCAGCAGAACTACTGTGGTGTCGTTTTTTGTGCAGAAATAGAAGTTCTCGGAATGGGCTGAAAATTTATGGAAAATATTTTTGGAAAATACAAAAAATACTGGTTAAAAAAGATACCAGAGAAGAGTCCTGAGACAACCACAAGGGTGGGGGCGCCCCCACCCCCCTAGGGCGTGTCCCCATGCCTTGTCATTATCTCACGGGCCCCCTTGACTTGTCCCCAGCGCCAACACCTCCTATAAATCCCAAAAACCTTAGAAATAAACCTAGATCGGGAGTTCCGCCACCACAAGCCTCTGTAGCCATGAAAAATAAATCTAGGCCCTCTCTGACACCCTGTCGGAGGGGGCCATCATAACCGGAGGCCATGGAGGAGGATCCCGGAGGGGGCCATCATTACCATGGAAGCCAAAGACCAGAGGGAGAACCTCTCCCCATCTAGGGGGAGGCCATGGAGGAGGAAGTACAAGGGGGAGACAATCCCCCCCTCTCTTTCGGTGGCACCGGAGGGCCACCAAGGTAACCATCGCCGCCGTGATCGTCTTCATCAACATCACCATCATCATCTCTTTTACACGGTCCACTCTCCCTCACCCTGATGCGGCTCGAAGCTACATCAGTATTTCCCCAAAGAGGAAGGGATGATGCAGCACAACAGCGGTAGGTATTTCCCTGAGTGATGAAACCAAGGTTATTGAACTAGTAGGAGAACCAAGCAACACAACGTAAATAACACCTGCACACAAATAACAAATACTCGCAACCCGACGTGTAAAAGGGGTTGTCAATCCCTTTCGGGTAGCGGCGCCCCAAGGTAGGAAAAATGGACGTGAGAGAGTTGTAAATATTGATAGATCAAACGCCGAATAAAATAAATTGCAGCAAGGTATTTTTGTACTTTTCGTTTAATAGATCTGAAAATAAAATCAAATAAAATAGATCACAAAGGCAAATAATATGAGAAAGAGACCCGGGGCCATAGGTTTCACTAGTGGCTTTTCTCGAGAAAATAGCAAACGATGGGTGAAAAAATTACTCTTGGGCAATTGATAGAACTTCAAATAATCATGACGATATCCAGGCAATGATCATTATATAGGCATCACGTCCAAGATTAGTAGACCAACTCCTGCCTGCATCTACAACTATTACTCCATACATCGACCGCTATCCAGCATGCATCTAGTGTATTAAGTTCATGGAGAAATGGAGTAATGCAATAAGAACGATGACATGATGTAGACAAGATTTATTTATGTAGAAATAGACCCCATCGTTTTATCATTAGTAGCAATGATACATACGTGGCGGTTGCCCTTCTGTCACTGCGATCAAGCACCCTAAGATCGGACCCACTACAAAGCACCTCTTCCCATTGCAAGATAAATAGATCAAGTTGGCCAAACAAAACACAAATATTGGAGAAGAAATACGAGGCTATAAGCAATCATGCATATAAGAGATCAAAGAAGACTCAAATAACTTTCATGGATAAAAAGATATAACTGGTCATAAACTCAAAGTTCATCAGATCCCAACAACCACACCGCAAAAAGAGTTACATCATATGGATCTCCAAGAGACCATTGTATTGAGAATCAAACGAGAGAGAGGAAGCCATCTAGCTACTAACTACGGACCCGTAGGTCTACAAACAACTACTCACGCATCATCGGAGAGGCACGAATGGAAGTGGTGAACCCCTCCGTGATGGTGTCTAGATTGGATCTGGTGGTACTGGACTCTGCGCCGGCTGGTATTGATTTCCGCTGACTCCCCTAGGGTTTCTGGAATATTGGGGTATTTATAGAGCAAAGAGTGGGTTCAGGGGGCACCCGAGGTGGGTACAACCCACCAGGGCGCGCCTAGGCTCCTGGCGCACCCTGGTGGGTTGTGCTCCCCTCGGAGCACCCCCCAGGCGCTTCTTCAGCCCACTGGATGTCTTCTGGTCCAAAAAAATCTCTAAAAAGTTTCGCTGCGTTTGGACTCCATTTGGTATTGATTTCTTGCAATGTAAAAAACATGCAAAAAAAACAACTGGCACTTGGCACTATGTCAATAGGTTAGTACCAAAAAATGATATAAAATGACTATAAAATGATTATAAAACATCCCAGAATGATAATATAACAGCATGGAACAATAAAAATTTATAGATATGTTGGAGACGTGTCAGCATCCCCAAGCCTAACTCCTGCTCGTCCTCGAGTAGGTAAGTGATAAAAATAGAATTTTTGATGTGGAATGCTGCCTAACATGTCATATCATATTCTTTTCCTTAAAGCATGGACATTTGGACTTTTATATGATTCAAAGCAATAGTCTAGTTTTGACATGATGACTTAAATACTCAAGCATATCAACAAGCAGCCATGTCTTTCAAAATATCAATGCTAAAATAAGTTATCCCTAGCCCATCATGCTCAATCATTGATCCATTCATGAAACACACTCACATATTAGCTACATCCAATGCTCAAGTACGATCATAGTGCCTCATAGTTGGTGCTTTTATAAGAGAAGATGGAGACTCAAAAATAAAAATTGCATAAAGTAAAAGAAAGGCCGTTCACAGAGGGAAGTAGGGATTTGTAGAGGTGCCAGAGCTCAAAGCAAAAAACCTAGAGATAAAAAACATTTTGGGAGGTGTGCCTTTCCCACCAACGAAAACGACTTAGAGTTCCCAACACTTTCCATGCTAAATACTATCATAGGCGGTTCCCAAATAGAAAATAAAGTTTATTCCTTTTTCCACGGTTGCCTTCCATGCCAACACTTTCCAAGGAATTTATTATTTGACAACATAAAGTAAATTAATTTTTCATTTCGGGAATGGGCATCCCTAATACCTTTGCCTTACTCTCGTGCAATGACAAGTGAATAAACACTCATAGTGAGAATAACACATCTAGCATGGGAAATATTGGCCACCCCTCACCGCCTCACGAGCGGTACGAACACAAAAAAGAGAAGTTTATTTTGAAAATTAGAGATGGCACATACAAATTTGCTTAGAACGGCAAAAGAATACCGCATATAGGTAGGTATAGTGAACTCATGTGGCAAAACTAGTTTAAAGGTTTTTGGATGCACAAGTAGTGATCATACTTAGTGCAAGATGAAGGCTAGCAAAAGATTTAAAAGTGACCAACCAAGAAACGAATAATCTCATAAGCGAGCATTAAGCATAATTAACACCAAATAATTCACCACAAGTAGGATGTAATTTCATTGCATGACTATTGACTTCCCTGCTTGCATAGGGAATCACAAACCTTAGCACCAATATTCTTAGTAAAGCATAATTACTCATCAACATGACTCACATATCACATTGTCATATCTCAAAACTATTACAAGGAATCAAGTTTATTTTGTCCAATGATCTTCATGAAAGTTTTTATTATATCCTTCTTGGATATCTATCACTTTGGGATTAATTTTCATATGTTGCTTTTGATAAGCTCAAACAAATATAAGTGAAGATCATGAGCATAATTTTTCTTTCTCTCAAATTAATTTAAGTGAAGCAAGAGAGAATTTCTTGAAAATTTTACTAATTATCAAATAAATATAAGTGAAGCAGGAGATCATTTCTTCAAAAATACTAAACCACACCGTGCTCAAAAAGATATAAGTGAAGCACTAGAGCAAATCCATAGCTCATAAAAATTGAAGTGAAGCATAGAGAGCTATTCTAACAAGTCATGGCATAATTTTGGCTCTCTCAAATAGGCGTGTCCAGCAAGGATTCAAGACTTAAAAAGCAAATCAAAACAATCAGACTCATATCATACAAGACGCTCCAAGCAAAACTCATAGTATGTGACGAATAAAAATATAGCTTCGAGTAAAATACCGATGGTCGTTAGAAGAAAGAGGGGATGCCACTCGGGGGCATCCCCAAGCTTAGTTGCTTGATTCTCTTTGGATAATAACTTGGGGTGCCATGGGTATCCCCAAGCTTTAGGCTCTTCTTACTCCTTATTCCTTCATCCATCGTAAGATAACCCAAATCTTGAAAACTTCAATCACACAAAACTCAACAAAACCTTCGTGAGATCCGTTAGTATAAGAAAAATAATCACCACTATAAGTGTTGTATCAAAGCAATTCATATTTTATTCTTGAGTTATATCTAATGTATTCCAACTTTTCTATGGCAAGAACTCATCAAAGAAAACCATAGAATCAAAACAAGCACACAATGCAAAGAAAACAGAATCTGTCAAAAACATAACAGTTTGTAGCAATCTGGATATTTCGAATACTTCTGAAACTCCAAAAATTCTGAAAAGTTAGGACGGCCTGAGAAATTTGTATATTAATCTTCTGCAAAATGAATGGGTATTTTATCACGCTCTGGTAAAAAATGAGAATTGTTTTCGTGAGCGCAAAAGTTTCTGTTTTTCAGCAAAATCAAACAACTATCACCCAAGAAGATCCTAAAGGCTTTGCTTGGCACAAACACTAACTAAAACACAAAAGACACAATCATAACAGTAGCATAATTGTTCTAACACTCAAGAATAGAAATCAAAAAGAAAAATAATTTTTTTTCATTGGGTTGCCTCCCAACAAGCGCTATTGTTTCACGCCCTTAGCTAGGAATAAAGCAAGGATCTATGTTTTGTCATCTTTGGTTTGAGATCCATAATATGCCATCATGATTGATTCATAGGGTGGCCTAACTCTTGTTCTAGGGAAGTGTTCCATACCCTTCCCCAGTGGAAATTGAAATTTAATATTGCCTTCTTTCATATCAATCACGTCAACGATAGTGCGTAAAAACGGTCTACCAAGAATAATTGGACAAGAAGGATTGCAATCAATATCAAGAACAATAAAATACATGGGCACATAATTCCTATTTTCAAGAATAAGAACATCATTAATTCTTCCCATAGGCTTTTTAATAGTAGAATCCGCCAAGTGCAAATTTAAAGAACATTCTTCAATATTGGTAAGACCAATCACATCACATAAAGATTTCGGAATTGTGGAAACACTAGCACCCAAGTCACACAAAGAAAAACACTCATAATTTTTAATCTTTACTTTTATAGTAGGTTCCCATTCATCATGTATAGGAATTGAAACTTCTAATTCCAACTTTTCTTCAAAAGCTTTCATCATAGCATCAAGAATATGTTTAGTAAAAGCTTTATTTTGTTCATATGCATGGGGTGAATTTATCATGGATTGCAACAAAGAAATACATCAATCAAAGAGAAACTATCATAATTAAAGTCTTTGTAATCCAAAAGAGTGGGCACATCACTAGTTAAAGTCTTGACCTCTTCAAACCCACTTTTATCAATTTTCTCACCAAGATTTTCACCCTGCAAATTATCGGGGCGCCTTCTAACTAAACTTGACTCTTCTCCAGTCCCTTTTTAATCAATCTTAACTTTACTAAACAAAGAATCAATAGAAGAAAAAACAATTACTTTAAGGTCTTCATCCCTTTTATGAAAGCAATCACTAGAAAATGCTTTTTCTAAAAATTCTCTTCTATCTCTAAGCCTAGTGGTTCTTTTCTTACTTTCATCCATAGAAACATAAAGAGCTTTAATTGATTCCTCTACCTTAGGCACAAAAAATTTCATCTTGAGACTTTCCACATCATGAGAAATTCTATCAACACTTCTAGACAAATCATCAATCTTATTCAACTTTTCTTCTATAGTAGTGTTGAAAACTTTTTGCGTGTTGACAAATTCTTTAATATTATTCTCAAGATCGGAGGTGTTCCTATTATTATTGTAAGATTGATTTCCATAGGAATTACCATAATTATTAGAGGAATTACTAGGAAAAGGCCTAGGATTAAAATTACCTCTATAAGCATTGTTATTTAAATTTTTCGAGAGATAAAATTCACATCTATGGCATCACTATTTTGCTTAATCAAAGTAGACAAAGGCATATCATTGAAATCAATAGGAGCACTTTTACTAGCAACCAATTTCATAAGAGCATCAACTTTTTCACTCAAAGAAGAAGTTTCACTTTTTTACTAGTAGGAGCTCTTTCGGTATGCCATTGTGGGTAATTTTCCATGATATTATCAAGCAATTTGGTGGCTTCACCCAAAGTAATTTCCATAAAAGTACCACCCGCGGCGGAATCGAAAAGATTACGAGAGATAAAATTCAACCCCACATAATTTTTTAATGATCATCCAAAGATTTAACCCATGAGTTGGGCAATTCCTTAGCATCATTTTCATCCTTTTCCAAGATTGTGCAACATGCTCATGTTAAAGTTGCTTGAAATTCATGATCTGGGTTCTAAGGGAAATAATTTTCGTGGGCGGAAATACTTAGTGATAAAAGCATCTTTGCACTTAGTCCAAGAATCGATACTATTGCGAGGCAAAGAAGAAAACCATTTTTTTGGCAGAATCACGCAAAGAAAACGGAAATAATTTCATCTTCACAACATCATTGTCCACATCTTTTTTCTATTGCATATCGCATAATTCCATGAAGGTATTAAGATGGGACGCGGCATCCTCATTAGGAGTACTGGAAAATTGATCTTTCATAACAAGATTCAAAGAAAGCGATATTAATATCACAAGACTCCGCACTAGTGGCGGGAGGAGCAATCGGAGTGCCAATAAAATCATTGTTGTTGGTATTTGAGAAATCACACAACTTTGTGTTCTCTTGAGTCATTGTGACTATGCAACAAGATTGCACTCAAAACAGATCCGGCAAGAAAACGGAGAACGAAAAAGAGGGCGAATAAAACGGCAAATTTTTGTGAAGTGGGGGAGAGGAAAACGAGAGGCAAATGGCATATAATGTAAATTGCGAGGAGATGAGATTTGTGATTAGGAACTTGGTATATGTTGAAGATCCTCTCGACAACGACACAAGAAATTCCTTTTGATGCGGCTCGAAGCTACATCGGTATTTGCCCAAAGAGGAAGGGATGATGCAGCATAGCAACAGTAGGTATTTCCCTTAGTGATGAAACCAAGGTTATCGAACGAGTAGGAGAACCAAGCAACACAACATAAACAACACCTGCACACAAATAACAAATACTCGCAACCCGACGTGTAAAAGGGGTTGTCAATCGGGTAGCGGCGCCCCAAGGTAGGCAAAACGGACGTGAGAGAGTTGTAAATATTGATCGATCGAACGCCAAATAAAATAAATTGCAGCAAGGTATTTTATATTTTTGGTTTAATATATCTGAAAATAAAACCCAAATAAAATAGATCGCAAAGGCAAATAATACGAGAGACCCGGGGCCGTAGGTTTCACTGGTGGCTTCTCTCGAGAAAATAGCAAACGGTGGCTGAACAAATTACTGTTGGGAAATTGATAGAACTTCAAATAATCATGATGATATCCAGGCAATGATCATTATATAGGCATCACGTCCAAGATTAGTAGACCGACTCCTGCCTGCATCTACTACTATTATTCCACACATCGACCGCTATCCAGCATGCATCTAGTGTATTAAGTTCATGGAGAAACGGAGTAATGCAATAAGAATGATGACATGATGTAGACAAGATCTATTTATGTAGAAATAGACCCCATCATTTTATCCTTAGTATCAACGATACATACGTGTCGGTTGCCCTTCTATCACTGGGATCAAGCACCATAAGATCGAGGCCACTACAAAGCACCTCTTCCCATTGCAATATAAATAGATCAAGTTGGCCAAAAGAAACCCAAATATCGGAGAATAAATACGAGGCTATAAGCAATCAGGCATATAAGAGATCAAAGAAGACTCAAATAACTTGCATGGATAAAAAGATATAACTGATCATAAACTCAAAGTTCATCAGATCCCAACAACCACACCGCAAAAAGAGTTACATCATATGGATCTCCAAGAGACCATTGTATTGAGAATCAAGCGAGAGAGAGGAAGCCATCTAGCTACTAACTATGGACCCGTAGGTCTACAAAGAACTACTCACGCATCATCGTAGAGGCACCAATGGAAGTGGTGAACCCCTCCGTGATGGTGTCTAGATTGGATCTGGTGGTTCTGGACTCTGAAGTGGATGGAATTAATTTCCGTCGACTCCCCTAGGGTTTCTGGAATATTGGGGTATTTATAGAGCAAAAAGTCGGTTCAGGGGGCACCCGAGGTGGGCACAACCCACCAGGGCGCGCCTGGGCCTCCTGGAGCGCCCTGGTGGGCTATGCTCCCCTCGGAGCACCCCCCAGGCGCTTCTTTGGCCACTGGATGTCTTTCGTGCCGCGCACACGTGAAGGATTCCCACTGTAGGGTGTTGCAATACGTTCATGATTCGCTTATAGTGGGTTGCTTGAGTGACAGAAGCATAAACTCGAGTAAGGGGGTTGTTGCGTATGGGATAAACGGGACTTGATACTTTAATGCTATGGTTGGGTTTTACCTTAATGATCTTTAGTAGTTGCAGATGCTTGCTAGAGTTCCAATCATAAGTGCATATGATCCAAGGAGAGAAACTGTGTTAGCTTATGCCTCTCCCTCGTTTAAAATTGCAATGACGACTATTGATCTTGTTAACAATTGCCTAGGACAATTCTGCACACCGACCCAACATTATTCCACACCCGCTATTTATAATATATAGTAATATATTCTAACTTTATGTTAACAACACCTATTTTTACATTTTTGTTCTCCGATATCATGCAAAGCTATCCTCTTCATACCCACAACGTAGTTTTATTTCTCGTTTCTAGATGGAAGCAAACGTTCGGTGTACGTAGAGTCGTATCAGTGGTAGATAGGGCTTGAGATAATATTGATCTTACCTTTAGATCCTTGTGTGTTCGACACTCCATACTTATCACTCCCACCTTTGGAAATTGCTATGATGATTCCTTGCACTTGGGGATTATCAAGCTCTTTTCTGGCGCCGTTGCCAGGGAACAATGGCGTGGGGTTGATATTCTCGTGTGTGCTTGTTTGCTTTCTTCACTAATTAGATTTTGTTTTCCCTTTTGTTTTCTTTAGTTGTGGGTGAAACAATCTAGGCATCAGAAACACCACCCCACGGACTATTATGTCAGATAAACAAAAGGCAAATGATGTTGATCTTCATAACTTGCTCATATGATATCTTCTTTCATTTAGTGCAACGCCATATGATGTAGTTGTTTGATTGTTACTTATTTTACATGGCCTAATAAATGTTGTAGATGAGTTGTTTCCAGAGTCAGAGCATAGGTTCTGTGTGAGGCACATGTGGCAAAACTTTCAGCAGCAATTCAAAGGAAATGTACTAAAGAACCAACTTTGGAAGATAGCAAGAAGCAACACTACTGTCAAGTATGAGCAGTACATGAATGAGATGAAGGAAATTAACTTGGGTGCCTACAAATGGTTGCATGAGCTTGAACCTCACACTTGGGTTAGGGCTTTTTAAAGTGATGTGCCCAAGTGTGATATCTTGCTCAACAACAATTGTGAAGTCCTTAACAGTTAAGAACCAACTGCATTGATGTTTTCATATGCTATTTATCAGTCTATTCAAATATTTAATGCTATCTGCTTTACATGGACAAGTACATATTAGATGATAGGGAGCTACCAATATTAGCAATGATTGAAAGGATTAAAGGGCAATTGATGTAGAGGCACTACACCAAGCAGATAAGATGAAAGGAGCAACATGCCCTAAGATCAAGAAAAAGGTAGATAAGCTAACTGAATGGGCAAACACCTGCTATGTTGATGGGGCTGGTGATGGAGTCTTTTTGGTTGGTGACAGAGGGACTGACTACATTGTTGATTGGCACATTAATGAGTTGATACGTCTCCAACGTATGTATAATTTTTTATTGTTCCATGCTGTTATATTATCATTCTTGGATGTTTTATAATCATTTTATAGTCATTTTATATCATTTTTTGGTACTAACCTATTAACATAGTTCCAAGTGCCAGTTGCTATTTTTTACATGTTTTTTACATCGTACATAATCAATATCAAACGGAGTCCAAACATCGCGAACCTTTTTGAGAATTTTTTATGGACCAGAACACTTCCAATGGGCCAGAGCAGCACCTAGGGGGTGCCCCGAGGGGGGCACAACCCACCAGGGCGCGTCTGGGGCCCCAGGCGCACCTAGGTGGGTTGTGCCCACCTCGTCGGCCTCCCACACCCCCTCTTTACCCTATAAATTCCCAAAAATTCTGAAAACCCTCGGTGTTAACCTAGATCAGAAGTTTCACCGCCGCAAGGCTCTGTAGCCATGAGAAACCAATCTAGACCCTGTTCTGACACCCTGCCGGAGGGGGAGATCATCACCGGTGGC
This sequence comes from Aegilops bicornis, assembly GCA_021605145.1. Lineage (NCBI taxonomy): Eukaryota > Viridiplantae > Streptophyta > Magnoliopsida > Poales > Poaceae > Aegilops > Aegilops bicornis. The sequence continues at coordinate 311,369,790 of CM038669.1, forward strand.
CATCTTCATCATCCCGGTGGCCACCATGATGAGGAGGGAGTAGTCCACCCTTGGGGCTGAGGGTTGTACTAGTAGCTATGTGTTTAATCTCTCTCTCTCTCTCGTGTTCTTGAGATGCCACGATCTTGATGTATCGCGGGCTTTGTTACTATAGTCGGATCATATGGTGTTTTCCCCTCTCTATCTTGTTGTGATGAATTGAGTTTTTCCCTTTGAGATCTTGTTGTTATCGGGTTGAATACTTTTATGGATTTGGGAGCACTTGATATATGTCTTGCATATGAATACTCGTGGTGACAATGGGGTATTGTATTGATTCACCTGATATATGTTTTGGCACTCAACTCGCGGATCCTCGCGGCGACATTGGGGTAATCTACGCATAGGGGTTGATGCATGTTCTTGTCTTTGTTTCTCCGGTAGAAATCTTGGGGCACTCTTTAAAGTCCTTTGTGTTGGATTGAATATTATGAATCTGAATTTGGTTTGGTGTTATTTTAGTACGAACTCTTGGTTAGATTGATCGAAAAGAATAGCTTCGAGGTGGTTTCGTACCCTACAAACACTTTCGTCTTATGTTCTCTGCTAGATAGGAACTTTGGAGTTATTCTTCATTGCACTTTGAGGGATGGTTATATGGTCCAATTATATTAGTAGTATTGAGAGATTGCACTAGCGAAAGTATGGACCCTAGGCCTCATTTTCAAGCATTGCAATACCGTTTTGTGTCCGTTTACTATTTTCTACCTTGCTGTTTTTATTTATTCACATTATATTACACTTTTATCACCATCTCTTCGCCGAACTAGTGCACCTATATAATTTGCCATTGTATTGGGTTTGTTGGGGACACAAGAGATTGCTTGTATTTGGTTGCAGGGTTGTTTGAGAGAGACCATCTTCATCCTGCACCTCCCACGGATTGATAAAGGAAAATTGCTATTGTCCTACAGAACTCTGCGGTTGGAGGCCCAACACGAGTCTACAAGAATAAAGTTGCGTAGTAGACATCATGAGTGTAGCTGCAAGAGGTGGTAGAAGGGTGGCACACCATGTGTACATGCTATAGCATGTGCTAGACATGAGAGAGTGGATCCCCTCCTACTGGTTAGCCAATGTTATTCTATTGAGATGATCAAGAAAGCATACAGTAATATCATCTACCACTGTAGAGATAAGACATAATGGGAGAAGATGAATGGACCCCCAATTAAGCCACCATTGTATCAGAAGCAAGTAGGCAGGCCATGCAAAAGCAGAAGGAAGGCACCATATGTAGTTGGTTGCAGCAATGGTGGTAAAAAAATGTCAAGGCATGGTGTGATCATGCATCGCAACTATTGTGGAGAGCCAGATCACATCATGAAAGGCTGCAAGTACCTGAAGGCTGGTCTGCCCCCTCCACATGTGCAAGCTCCTCCGCCACAGGGAGATGATCAAGCTGCTAATGTTGAAGATGGTCCAAATGTACAAGCTACTAATGCTAATGCTGCTCCATATGTGGGAGACGATGAGTATGTCATTACTCAGGTTTGTCTTCCATCATTTTTAACTTAGGTCTTCTTGCAATGTTGGATAATCAGAAATATTGCAAAAATATGATTCAAAATTACTTGAACTTCAACAGGAGCACAAATCTCTAGAAAATCATGTCTTGGAAGATCTTATGGTTGATCATATGATTCAAAATGTAAGTTAATGTGCTTGTTTTCTATGATTGATCTTATGTTAATGTGCGTGTTTTCTATGATTGATCTTATGTTAATGTGCTTGTTTTCTATGATTCAAAATGTAATTTAGTGTATTCTAAACTACAATACGTACATTTGTTATCAAGAGGCCTCTGTCAAGAGTGGTCGCGAGAAGGCCTCACTTCTCAGTTGTTTCCATGAGCATGAACACATGTGTTCAAGGTCGACCCTCACTTCTCCAATGCATAACCTTCCAACCACTTCTCTTTTTGAAAACATTTTTAGGCATAGGAGGCAAGTATTTTTTTTGTATTTTGCATTCTTTTAATTTTTGGTTTGTTTGTTTCACCCACAACTAAATAAAACAAAAACAAAATCTACTTAGTGAAGAAAGAAACAAGCGCACACGAGAATATCAACCCCATGATATTACTCCCCGGCAACGGCGCCAGAAAAGAGCTTGATAATCCCCAAGCGCAAGGAATCATCGGAGCAATTTCCAAAGGTGGAATTGATAAATATGGAGTGTCGAACCCACAAGGAGCTAAAGGTAAGAACAATATCCTCTCAAGTCCTATCTGCTACTGATACGACCCTATGTACACTAAACGTTTGCTTCCATCTAGAAACGAGAAATAAAACTATGTTGTGGGAATGAAGAGAATAGATTTGCATGATATCGAAGAGCTGAAATATAAAAATAGGTGTTGTTAACATAAACTTAGAATATATTACAATATATTACAAATAGCGAGTGTAGAATAATGATGGGTCGGTGTGCGTAATTGTCCTAAGCAATTCTTAACAAGATCGGTAATCTTTATTGCAATTTTATATGAGGGAGAGGCATAAGCTAACTTACTTTCTCTACTTGGATCATATACACTTATGGTTGGAGCTCTAGCAAGCATCCGCAACTACTAAAGATCATTAAGGTAAAACCCAACCATAGCATTAAAGTATGAAGTCCTCTTTACTCCCATACGCAAACAACCCCCTTACACGGGTTTAAGCTTCTGCCACTCTAGCAACCCACTATAAGCGAACAATGAACATATTGCAAACCCTCCGACTTCCTCCTCCATGGCCTTCGGTGATGATGGCCCCCTCCGGCAGGGTGCCGGAGAGGGACTAGATTAATTTTTTCGTGGCTACAGGGGCTTGCGGTGGCGGAACTTCTGATCTAGGGTTATTTTCGGAGGTTTGGGTATTTATAAGAATTACTTATGTTGGGGGTCCCCGAGGAGCCCATGATACGTCTCCAATGTATCTATAAATTTTTTTCGTGCTATTATATTATCTGTTTTGGATGTTTTATATGCATTAATATGCTATTTTATATGATTTTTGGGACTAACCTATTAACCTAGAGCCCAGTGCCAATTTCTGTTTTTTCCTTGTTTTAGAGTTTCGCAGAAAAGGAATACCAAACAGAATAAAACTTTCGCCATGATTTTTCTTGGACCAAGAGACATCCAGGAGACTTGGAATGCAAGTCAGAAGAGCCTCGAGGCGGCCACAAGGGTGGAGGGCCCCTCGATGTTCTCCTCGATGTTCTTGGATATCTATTCAATGTAATACTATTTTACGGTGTATTTGCCGAGATCTGATGAATTGTGGATTTATGATCAAGTTTATCTATGAATATTATTTTAATTTTCTCTGAATTCTTATATGCATGATTTGATATCTTTGCAAGTCTCTTCGAACTATCAATTTGGTTTGGCCAACTATATTGGGTTTTCTTGCAATGGGAGAAATGCTTAGCTTTGGGTTCAATCTTGTTGTGTCCTTTCCGAGTGACAGCAGGGGCAGCAAGGCCCATATTGTATTGTTGCCATCGAGGATAAAAATATGGGGTTTTCATCATATTGCTTGAGTTAATTCCTATACATCATGTCATCTTGCCTAATGCGTTACTCTGGTCTTATGAACTTAATACTCTTGATGCATGCTGGATAGCGGTCGAGGTGTGGAGTAATAGTAGTAGATGCAAAATCGTTTCGGTCTACATGAGACGGACGTGATGCCTATATTCATGATCATTGCCTTAGATATCGTAATAACTTTGCACTTTTCTATCAATTGCTCGGCAATAATTTGTTCACCCACCGTAATAATTTCTATCTCGAGAGAAGCCTCTAGTGAAACCTATGGCCCCCGGGTCTATTTTTCGTCATATAAGTTTCCGATCTACAATTTTAGTTTCCAATCTACTTTCTTGCAATCTTTTTCTTTCCGTTCCATAAACTAAAGAAATACCAAAAATATTACTTTACTGATTATCCATCTCTATCAGATCTCACTTTGCAAATAACCGTGAAGGGATTGACAACCCTTTGTTGCGTTGGGTGCAAGTTGGTGTTTGTTTGTGCAGGTATTCGATGACTTAAGTGTTATCTCCTACTAAATTGATACCTTGGTTTTCAAAAGCTGAGGGAAATACTTACTGTACTTTGCTGCATCACCCTTTCCTCTTCAAGGGAAAAACCAACGCAAGCTCAAGAGGTAGCAGGAAGAATTTCTAGCGCTGTTGCCTGGGAGATCTACGTCAAGTCAAGACATACCAAGTACCCACCATAAATTCTCATCTCTGGCATTACATTATTTGCCATTCGCCTCTCGTTTTCCTCTCCCCCACTTATAAAACAATTTTCAAAAAGATTCGCCTTTTCTTCGCCCTCTTCCGTTCATCTTCTTCGCTTGCTTTTTGTGTGCTCGTGTGTTGTATTGTTTGCTTTGTCATGATGGCTCAAGATAATACTAAATTTTGTGACTTTTCCAACACCAATAATAATGATTTATTAGTACTCCGGTTGCTCCCGATGGTAACGTGGAATCTTGTGAGATTAATACTGCTTTGCTAAATCTTGTTATCAAAGATCAATTTTCTGGCCTTCCCAATGAAGATGCCGCATCCCGTCTGAATAATTTCGTTGATTTGTGCGATATGCAAAATAAAAAAGATGTGGATAATGATATCGTTAAGTTGAAGCTATTTTCGTTCTCTCTTAGAGATCGCGCTAAAACTTGGTCTTCATCTTTACCTAAAAGTAGTATTGATTCATGGAATAAGTGTAAAGATGCTTTTATTTCCAAGTATTTTCGTCCCGCTAAGATCATCTCCCTTAGGAACGATATTATGAATTTTAAGCAACTTGATCATGAACAATCTTGGGAGAGGATGAAATTGATGATTAGAAATTGCTCTACTCATGGTTTGAATTTGTGGATGATTATACAAAAAAATTATGCCAGATTGAATTTTGCTTCTAGAAATCTTTTAGATTCGGCCGCGGGAGGCACTTTTATGGAAATCACTTTAAGAGAAGCTACCAAACTCCTAGATAATATTATGGTTAATTATTCTCAATGGCATACCGAAAGATCTTCCACTAGTAAAAAAGTGCATGCAATTGAAGAAATAAATGCTTTGAGTGGAAAGATGGATGAGCTTATGAAATTGTTTGCTAATAAGAGTGCTCCTATTGATACTAATTATATGCCTTTGTCTACTTTGATTGAAAACAATAATGAATCAATGAATGTGAATATTGTTGATAGGAACAATTTTGGTAATAACGTGTATAGAGGCAATTTTAATCCTAGGCCATTTCCTAGTAATTCCTCTAATAATTATGGTAATTCCTACAACAATTCTTATGGGAATTATAATAAGATGCCCTCTGAATTTGAGAATAGTGTTAAAGATTTATAAGTTCGCAAAAGAATTTCAATGCTTTGATTGAAGAAAATTTGCTTAAGATTGACGATTTGGCTAGGAACGTGGATAGAATTTCTCTTGATGTTGATTCTTTGAAACTTAGATCTATTCGACCCAAGCATGATATCAATGAGTCTCTGAAAGCCATGATAAATTCCATTTATGAGTGCAAAGAAAGAACCTCTAAGATGCGCGTTAAAAAAGATTGGTTTATAAAAACGTGTTATTCTAGTTTCCGTCAAAATAATGATGAAGATCTTAAAGTGATTGATGCGACTCCTATTGAATCTTTGTTTTCCAATGTAAATCTTGATAAATATGGGACTGGAGATGAGCCAACTTCATTTAGAAGGCGTCCCAATGATTCGGAGATTTTAGATCTTGATGCAAAAATTGATAAAAGTGTGATTGGAGAGGTCAAAACTTTAGATGTCAATGAACCCACTATTTTGGATTTCAAGGAATTTAATTATGATAATTGCTCTTTGATAGATTGTATTTCCTTGTTGTAATCCATGTTGAATTCTCCTCATGCTTATAATCAAAATAAAGCTTTTACTAAACATATCGTTGATGCCATGATCCAATCTTTTGGAGAAAAGCTTAATTTGGAAGTTTCTATCCCTAGAAAACTTTATGATGAGTGGGAACCTACTATTAAGATCAAGATTAAAGATTATGAAATCTATGTTTTTTGTGATTTGGGTGCTAGTTTTTCCACAATTCCAAAAACTTTATGTGATGTGTTAGGTTTCCGTGAATTTGATGATTGTTCCTTAAATTTGCATCTTGCGGATTCCACTATTAAGAAACCTATGGGAAGAAGTAATGATGTTCTTATTGTTGTAAATAGGAATTATGTTCCCATAGATTTCATTGTTCTTGATATAGATTGCAATCCTACATGTCCTATTATTCTTGGTAGACCTTTCCTTAGAACGATTGGTGCAATTATTGATATGAAAGAAGGAAACATTAGATTTCAATTTCCATTAAGAAGGGCATGGAACACTTTCCAAGAAATAAAATTAAATTACCTTATGAATCTATTATGGGAGCCACTTATGGATTGCATGCCAAAGATGAAAATACTTAGATCAATTCGTGTTTTATGCCTAGCTAAGGGCGTTAAACAATAGCGCTTGTTGGGAGGCAACCCAATTTTATTTTATGTTTTTGCTTTTTAGGTTCTGTTATGATTTTAATAAATCATCTAGCCTCTGGTTGGATGTGGTTTTGTGTTTTAATTAGTGTTTGTGCCAAGTAAGACCTATGGGATAGTCTACGGTGATAGTTGATTTGATCTTGCTGAAAAATAGAAACATTTGCGCTCACAAAAACAATTCTTATTTTTAGCTGGAGAGTGAATTTTAGTTGATTCTTTTTACATAAAATTTATAGAAAAATTATCTAGGACTTCCTATTTTCTAAGGATTTTTAGAGTTACAGAAGTATTCTAAATATCCAGATTGCTACAGACTGTTCTGTTTTTGACATATTCTATTTTTCACGTGTTGTTTGTTTATTTTGATGAATCTATGGCTAGTATCGGGGGGGGGGTGTGAACCATGGAAAAGTTGGAATATGGTAGATATTACACCAATATAAATAAGGAATGAATTCACAACAGTACCTAAAGTGGTTATTTATTTTCTTATACTAACGGAGCTTACGAGATTTTCTGTTGAAGTTTTGTGTTGTGAAGTTTTCAAGTTTTGGGTAAGGATTTGATGGACTATGGAATAAGGAGTGGCAAGAGCCTAAGATTGGGGATGCCAAACGCACCCCAAGGTAATATCAAGGATGTCAAAAATCCTAAGATTGGGGATGCCCCGGGAAGGCATCCCCTCTTTTGTCTTCGTCTATCGGTAACTTTACTAGAGGCTATATTTTTATTCACCACAAGATATGTGTTTTCTTTTGACTATTTACTGTAGAGCAACAGCCCCACAGTCCTTTTTATTCCAGAAAATTTTGCCCATGCCTGTTTAAATCCATTGCCACCGGGAGTCGAACCCAGGAGCTGGGGTGCTACTAAGGTCGCTGCAACCACTAGGCTACTAAGTCATATAAGTTTCCGATCTACAATTTTAGTTTCTAATCAACTTTCTTGCAATTTTTACTTTCCTTTCCAAAAACCAAAAAAATACCAAAAATATTAGTTTACCGATTATCCATCTCTATCAGATCTCACTTTGAAAATAACCGTGAAGGGATTGACAAGCCCTTATCGCGTTGGGTGCAAGTTAGTGTTTGTTTGTGCAGGTATTTGGTGACTTGAGCGTTGTCTCCTACTGGATTGATACCTTGGTTCTCAAAAGCTGAGGGAAATACTTACTCTACTTTGTTGCGTCACCCTTTCCTCTTCAAGGGAAAAAACCAACGCAAGCTCAAGAGGTAGCAGCCCACAAGCCCGGTAGGGCGTGCCTAGAGGGCTTGTGGCCTCCTCGTCCACTTCCTGGCTCGGCTCTTGTGCTTCCAGGGTCTCTTTTGGTCCATAAAAATCACCGTAAATTTTCTGCCCATTCCGAGAACTTTTATTTCTGCACAAAAAACGACACCATGGTAGTTCTACTGAAAACAACGTCAGTCTGGGTTAGTTCTAATAAAATCATACCAAAACCATATAAAATTGTTGTAAACATGGCGTGAATACTTCATAAATTATATATACGTTGGAGACGTATCAGCATCCCCAAGCTTAACTCCTGCTCGTCCTTGAGTAGGTAAATGATAAAATAAATAATTTATGAAGTGTGAATGCTAGCATAGTTCATGAATTTGATCAATGATAGTCCCAAACACTTTTTCTAGCATCATTATGTATCACAAACAGTAGATCATCTCATAATACTTCTCATGATCAAGTAACAAGCTATTCACATGTTGAAGTATAGATCATAAAGTTTCTTGAAAACTAACAAACTATGTTCTCAGTCACCAAACAATTGCAATTCATCTTACTTTCAGGAAGGGTCTATGTAAGAGCTTTGATTTAGCAAATTCCACATACTCAACTATCATATAGACTTCCATGATTGCTAACACTCAAAGCATATTTTTAGAACAAATAGCATCTGTCGAACACAGTGAATGATAGGGCTTAATGTTTCGTCTCCCAAATTATTTACCATATAGATAATTGTCAACAATAATTTCATGATCAAATATATTTGAATGGCCATATATGCTTGGATCTTTCCCCACCACATGATGCTTGCCAACTAAAGAATAACTGAGGTTGAAATAAGAAGGAATACTATTGACTCTTGCATAAAAGTAAATACATGAAAGTAAAAGATAGGCCCTTCGTAGAGGGAAGCAGAGGTTGTCATGCACTTCTTAATTTTGGATGTGCTAACCCTTAATGCAAAGGGACGTCAAGTTATATTGCTCTTTGTGATAACAACCTTTATTATGCAGTCCATTGCTTTTATTTCTTTACCATCACAAGTTCGTATAATGCTTATTTTCCCTTACAATAAAAGATCATACATATTTAGGAGCAATTTTTACTGCTTTTTGCACCTATGACAACTTACTTGAAGGATCTTATTCAATCCATAGGTAGATATGGTGGACTCTTATGGCAAGAAACTGGGTTTAAGGGGTTTGGATGCACAAGTAGTATCTCTACTTAGTACACATTTTTGGCTAGCAAAAGATCCTAAGCAAGCACCACATGTTGGAGGATCCATAACAATATAATTTCTAAACAAATATACCCAAACATAACTCATTATGTTGTCTTCCTTGTCCAACTTCAACTAGTTTGCTGAAGTTTGAAAATAATTAATGGGGCTCACAATCATAGAAGATGTCTAAGATAGTATATTTATATGTGGAATCTCTCTTCCTTCAATATTCCTTCATGAATTGTTCAAGTGACCAATGCGGTGTTTGCTAACTTTCAATAAATTTTACCACCTATACTTCTTATATGTGAATTCATTACTCCCACGGGATAAGCATATGAAAAATATATAATTTTAGATTTATGATATTCAATTCATTCAACAATTTACTCATAGGTTATAAGTGAAGCATGAGAGTAAAGGGCAAAACTACTCCAAATAGATATAAATGAAGATCAATGAGTAGTAAAATAGTTAAATAGCCATGTAAGGACTCTCTCTCATTCAAGATTTCAGATCCAATGATTTTATTCAAACAGCTAGTAAAATGAAAATATGCTCCAAGCAAAACACATATCATGTGACGAATAAAAATATAGCTCCAAGTAAGGTATACCGATAGTGTTGAAGACGGAAGAGGGGATGCCTTCCGGGGCATCCCCAAGCTTAGTTGCTTGGATATTCCTTGAATATTAACTTGGGGTGCCTTGGGCATCTCCAAGCTTAGGGTCTTGCCACTCCTTATTCTTCTCACATCGACATCTCACTCAAAACTTGAAAACTTCAATCACACAAAACTTAACACAACTTTGTGAGATGGGTTAGTATGATAAAGACAAATCTTTCACTTTGGTACTGTCAATATAAGATTCATAATTGTTCTCACACAATTCCTACTGTACCATATCATTTCTAAAATTTATATTGAGCAATATAAGCCATAGAAACTAGAAAACAAGCAAACTATGCATTAAAAACAGAATTTGTCAAAAAGAGAACAGTTTGTAATGATGTGTACAACAACCATACTTTTGTCACTCCACAAATTCTGAAAAATTAGGACAACCTAGCATTTTTGTATATAAATCTTCTGTAAAAAATTCAGATCAAAATCACGCTTCTGTGATTTTTTTTAAATTCTGGCAAGCACAAAAGTTTCTATTTTTCAGCAAGATCAAATCAACTACCACCATAGATCATCCCAAATGTCTTACTTGGCACTTTATTGAAACAAAAGCTATAAAACATGATTACTACAGTAGCATAATCATGAGAACACACACAAACAGAAGGGGTAAACATTTGGTTGTCTCCTAATATGTCTCCAACGTATCTATAATTTTTGATTGTTCCATGATGTTATATTATCAATCTTGGATGTTTTACAATCATTTATAGTAATTTATCATTTTTTGGTACTAACCTATTGACATAGTGCCAAGTGCAAGTTTTTGTTTTTTTTCATGTTTTTTACATCGCAGAAAATCAATATCATACAGAGTCCAAATGCCACGAAACTTTACGGAGAATTTTTATGGGCCAGAAGGAACACAACGGGCCCTGGCTGCGCCTGGGGGGTACCCTGAGGGAGGCAAAACCCACCAGGGTGTGCCAGGAGGCCCAGGCGTGCCCTGGTGGGTTGTACCCACATCGGGTGCCCCCGGAGCGCCTCTTTGCTCTATAAATACCCCAATATTCCAGAAACCCTAGGGACATCAACGAAAAATTCATCCAGCCGCCGTAGAGTCCAGAACCACCAGATCCAATCTAGATACCTTCTCGGATGGGGTTCACCACCTCCATTGGTGCCTCTCCGATGATGCGTGAGTAGTTCTTTGTAGACCTTCGGGTTCGTAGTTAGTAGCTAGATGGCTTCCTCTCTCTCGCTGGATTGTCAATACAATGGTCTCTTGGAGATCCATATGATGTAACTCTTTTGCGGTGTGTTTGTTGGGATCGATGAACTTTGAGTTTATGTTCAGATCTATGTTTTTATATCCATGAAAGTTCTTTGAGTTTCTTTGATCTCTTATATGCATGATTGCTTGTAGCCTCGTATTTCTTCTCCGATATTTGGGTTTTGTTTGGCCAACTTGATCTATTTATATTGCAATGAGAAGAGGTGCCCGGTAGTGGGTTCGATCTTATGGTGCTTGATCCCAATGACAGAAAGGGAAACACCACGTATGTATCATTGCTACTAATGATAAAACGATGGGGTCTATCTCTACATAGATAGATCTTGTCTACATCATGTCATCGTTCTTATTGCATTACTCTATTTCTCCATGAACTTAATACACCAGATGCATGCTGGATAGCGGTCGATGTGTGGAGTAATAGTAGTAGATGCAAAAGGTGAGTCGATCTACTAATCTTGGAGGTGATGCCTATATAATGATCACTGCCTGGATATCGTCATAATTATTTGAAGTTCTATCAATTGCCCAACAGTAATTTGTTCACCCACCGTTTGCTATTTTTCTCGAGAGAAGCCACTAGTGAAACCTACGGCCCCCGAGTCTTCTTTCTCATATATTTGCCTTTGCAATCTACTTTTTCCTTGCATTTATTTTCAGATCTATTAAACAAAAATACAAAAATACCTTGCTGCAATTTTTATTTATTTATTTTACTTGGCGTTCGATCTATCAATTTACTACAAATTTATCTCACGTCCTTTGCCACTTGAGGCGCCATACCCCGAAAGGGATTGACAACCCCTTTAACACGTGGGGTTGTGAGGATTTGTTATCTGTGTGCAGGGGCTGTTTACGTTGTGTTGCTTGGTTCTCCTACTGGTTTGATAACCTTGGTTTCATATATGATGGAAATACCTACCGCCACTGTGCTGCATCATCCCTTCCTCTTTGGGGAAATACCGACGTAGCTTCAAGCAACATCATCTCCCAACAAGCGCTTTTCTTTAATGCATTTTTAGCTAGGCATGATATTTTAATGATACTCTTCCAAGTCCAATTTTGATGATAATTTCATTCATACTCTAAAATATATAAGTGAAGTTCATAGAGAATTCTACAATTAATATAGATTGACCAATATCCAAGCTCAAAATATATAAGTGAAGCACACGAAGCATTCTATAAAGCCATACTCAAAAGATTTAAGTGAAGCACAAGGAGCATTCTATAAATCCATACTCAAAAGATTTAAGTGAAGCACATGAAGCATTCTATAAATCAATGAAGTACTATCTCATACTAGCATGATGCATAAAGAAAAAGAAAATAAAAATAAACACAAAAGACGCATATCATGTGAACAAAACAAAAACCGAGGTATACCGTTAATTGTTGAAGAAGAAAGATGGGATGCCAAGCGGGGTATCCCCAAGCTTAGATGATTGAGTATCCTTGAAATATTTACTTGGGGTGCCTTGGGCATACCCAAGCTTTTACTCTTGCCTCTCCTTATTCTTCTCATATCGATAACTCCTCGATCTTCAAACACTTCATGCACACAAAACTTAACAAAAAACCTTGTAAGATCTGTTAGTATAATAAAGCAAATAACTACTTTTAGGTACTATTATAAACTCATTAAAATTTCATATTAGCATTATATCTACTGTATTCCAACTTCACCATCCTTCATACCCCCCGATACAACCCATAGATTCATCAAAATAAGCGAACAACACATAGAAAACAGAATCTGTCAAAAACAGGACAGTCTGTAGCAATCTGGAAATTTCGTATACTTCTGTAACTCCAAAAATTCAAAAAAATAGAACAAAATAAAAAAAATCATATCATTACTGTCTAAAAATTTCAAGATTTTATCACGCTCCAGTAAAACATGAAAATTCAGTTACTACACAAAATGTTTTTTGCTTTTGCACCGCACATAGCAAATAAGCAATCTAATCATCCTAAAGCCAAATCTTGGTGCATTATTTTTATGGGATTTTTATTTCTGTGCCCCTGGTTCGTTAGTTGTACTCATTCATCCCCACTCTGTTAACTTTTGCTCACTTTTCCCCACTCCCTTCCCTAAAACCCTCAGAACAGGTTACAATGGACGTTGCCGTTGGGTCAATGCCTTTGACCATTAACTCTGACAAGTGGGGCCGCGTAGGGCCGAGTACACCTTTGACCGTTACCCGTATAGTTGTTTCATATGTTGACCGTACAGTGGTATTCGTATACGTGGGCGCATGCAACTGACCACGGTCATGGGGTAGCACGTGTCCATGGGACATGCCCGAAACGTCCCATCATATAAATGAGGGGGAACCACCTCGCGGCGCATCACCCCTACCATTTCCCCCAGGGTTTCCCCCCCAAATCCACTCCCTGCCGCATCGTCTTTCTCTCCCCCACCGGCATCGTCTCGCTCTCCTCCACTACCTCCACCACACCGTCTCGCTCTCCCCCGCCGCATCCTCTTCCTCACCTTCATCGCCTCCATCTGTCCGGAGATGGCTGAAGCTCATGGCGACGCCGGCGCAGCGGCCGAAGATGTGGTCGACCTGCAGGGCACGGTGACAGTGGATGTCGGCGGCATCCATGGCGGTGTGGGAAACTCGCAACCACTGCGGATGTGGAGAAGGAGGTGGCGGGCTCCGCCTCAGCGCTGCAGAAGGTGACGGCGTCGAGCGACGCAGTCCATCTCGATACCCCTGATGCGCAGCCTAGCGAGGAGCAGGAGGTATTTGCACTTGCTTTGCTTTAGGATATTAGCTTGTAGAGTTAGTTGCATTGGTTAGATTGTGGATTCATACGGTAGTTTAGATGGTTAGAGTAGTTGGTTTGATGGATGGGCCAGGGTTTTCTGTATTGGGGGATGGGGGTTTTGTACTAGGGTTTGTTGGATAAATTCGTTGCAAAAATGCTACATAGATATATTTATTAGATGTGCTTCCATGCTACACAGATGTATGCTTCTTAATTTGTTTTTAAAGCTCGCAAATTGGGTTTTTAATGCTACAGACATGTATGCTTATTAGATTGGGTCCCTATTAGATTTGTTTGTGAATGCTACTCAGATTGGGTTTTGAATGTCATATGCCCAAATGGAATCCATTGATTAAGAAGTTATTTGATTCATTAGTATATAAATTTGTCCACAATATGTAGTTATATTAGCTCTGTTGTTCACTGTGCGTGCATGACAATGGAAAATGCAAATAGGATCATAGTATATTGGGAGTATATTAGCCCTATGATCAATGTGTCATGTGTGAATATCTAAATTTTCAATTGGCTACTAGTGATGGATGTAATTGTATATTCAAGAGGATGATGGTTGGGGGGGGGGGGGGGAGGGGAGAGGAAGCTAGCCCAGTACGACCCGTATGATCTAGAGTTTAGTGACGACGAAGAATATGAGGTAAGCCTACTTGAAATTTGGATTGTTCATTTAGTTCCTTTGACATGGTGTATATGAATCTATAATATATTAATGCAATTCATTCATGTATGCAGTATGGTTCTGGAGATGATGTGTACAAGGGCAACGTCGCGTCCTTCACAGCCAAGGAGGTGGAGAAGATCAAGGCCAAGGGAGTTGCTTCCTTCTACAACCGCAAGATCTAGAAGTGGCACTGCCCCTACTGCACCACTAAGCCAAAGCCAAACGATGGCCGCTTCGATCACCTTCTATCTCATGCAGAGGATGTAGCGATTCGCGGGGAGGACTACATGATCAGGGGGCACCATGCTGCACTCGCGAAGGCCCTGACTCCGGGGTGATGTGATGATGTGATGAACTAAATCTTTATCTTTTGGGTTACTTTGGGTCCAGTTACTTTTGGTAAACTGAATGTGGCTGTTTATGGTGTGTTCAATAGAATCTATGGTGATGCTAGTAACGTATTATGCTATCTATATTTGTCTGTCCTTAAATTTGTCTGTGGTGTATGGTTAGTTCTGTTTAGATGTTGTGAAATATGAGTTTAGGTGTTGCAATGAGCACACATGTTGTTTCAGTGTTGCTTCACTGATCAGACATGTTGTTTCAGTGTTGCTTCACTGATCACACAAGTTGTTTCTGTGTTACTTCACTGATCACACATGTTGTTTCAGTGTTGCTTCAGTGATCACACATGTTATTTGTCTCATGTTTATTAATCAAATCAAACGCATGCTTTTTCCCACCAGCATGTTTCATTATCCGATGTTTTGAACTGACATTCGACGGGACAGTATAAATTCAAGAAAATGAAAAAAAAACCTTGGCAAACTATCTATGTTTGTGTGGGAGATCATGTGTGCAAAATTTGAGGTGATTTAGAGGAGGTCAAAGAAATTTGAATTTGAGAAATGTGCTCCAAATGAGCTCCTAGGCTAGGGTAAACAACCCATTTGTAATCAAGTTTTTTTGGACCTACTCTAAATGACCCAAAAGTTTTTTATTAACACATATTCAATCTATATAGCGTAGATTCGAAGTCTCACTATTTTTTGAATTAATCTTCATATTTTTACATTTTCTTTTGAAAAATATGCTTTAATATAAAAACTATTAAAAACACGTTTAAAAGATGAAAATGGAAAACTAAGTTCAGATCCTTCTTATTCACTTTGAAATAAAGCTTTGGTGAATTTTTTGATTTTTTTAATTTTTCAAAAACAGAAGGTAACCCTACCTGATCTCCTTGGACTCTATGAAATCTTGTAGGTGATAGCTCATATGTGTGAAGGTTTTCTCATGAAAATGACCATAGACCAAGTTTATGATTTTTGGTTGGTAACATGTCGCATAAGGCAACATTGTGCGCAGGCTTTATATTTTTTTTGTTTTTTTAATTAATGGTGCTCATTTGACCTCAGTCATGCCAGCTAGGATTTTTTCATGAAAATGACCATAGACCAAGTTTAGTATTTTTCCTTGTTTGTGTGTCTTATAAAACGACAAACGACGAAAGTTTCATACTTTTTCGATTTTTTAAAATTAGTTATGCTCAGTCAAAGCTTTCGAAACCCCATTGACCAGCTCAAAACCCCATGGGGTTTCGCCTAACCCTAGCTCCGAATGTCAGCCGTCTGATCATACCTTGGCGCCAAGCGACAGCCCTCAGATGTGGTCTTCTAGAAGGAATTCGGTGGGCAGGCTGCGTGCAGGCTCCGGGCCGTTGGATCACAAGGGCGGCTCCGCATCATTGGATCGTGGGGCGATCCGCGAGAGGCGATCCTATTGGTTGTGCTCGGCTGCTCACCCACCACTGACTCTCTGAAAAAAATGTTGTTATTGGGCCCAAAATGAAATCAAGCTCTGGTTGGGCCGTCGAATTGCGTCGTTTTTTTGTGAATGTGCTGGCTCTGTTTTTTGTGAATGTGTTGGCTCTGTTTTTTTTACATCATTTGAAATTACACAACAATTGACATTGCATAGAAAATATAGTTCTTTTTGTTCTATACAAATGCAAAATGACCAAATTTATAAGGGCCAAATTTATTTTTATCATGCAAAATGGCCACAAACTAATAAAAAATGGGTCATTTTGCATTTGTATAATGGCCACAAGCCCTCTATCTTTATTTTATCATGCAAAATGACCAAATTTATAAGAGACAAATTTATTTTTATCCTGTAAAATGGCCACAAGCCCTTCAAAAATTGTCTCCTTTTGTTCATATAATATATATGACCACGGATTCCCACGCGTGCAATTAGCTTCTTTTTCTTCCTCTTTTCAAACCATTGTTTCCCACGCGTGTACACTCCCGATGCTGCGGTGGGTTTGAAAATGGGCTACTTCACATTTGACCCCATTATTGCCACGGCCAAATAACACGTAGCACTACGGCTATTGAAGCCACCCTCCGCCTCTGCCATCCCTCATCCATCTCCCATCCTCTTCCATCTGCCCTTCTTGCTCTTCGACCCCTTCTCCTTCTTCTGCAGATCCCTCAGCCATGCAGTACACCGGACCAACCTACCGCTTCCCACCCACCGTGCCGGAGAGGCTCTACCCTACCGACGTGTACGTTATCGCACACTACGTGTGTGAGCGATATCAAGGTTGAGGATCGCAAGGAACTTCACCGAGTTCTTCCTCGCGTCCGGCTACCACCACCTCCCACGGGGATCTCCAACGATGTTCCGCGTCGAGGAGGTCATCCAAAACCGGGTGGTGGTTGCTCTCCTTGCCCACTTCACCAACACATTCGACGCCTTCTACCTCCTTGGCCGGGTGTTTGATGTGGCTCCGAGTTCATCGTTTTCACCACCCACAACAGGTTCATGGAGTACACCAACATCTTCCCCACCGCGGCGCGCATGCAAACTCTTCCGTACCCCATCGACAACGCCCCGGAGGAGCAGTGAAAAGGGCGCCCGGAGGAGGAGCGAGGTGGAGAAGGCAGCGGCTAGGGTTCTAAACCCTCTATCTTTTTTTTTGTCTATGTTATGTTAAGTTGTAATTGAACTATGTTGGAGTTGCTATGGGCTTGTTGGCCCTTTTCTTAAGTTCTGTTATTAATTTTTCTATTTATTCTATTATTAAGTTCTTCCTAGTTTGAACTATGTGATCGTGCTATGGGCTTGTTGGCCCTATCTACATACTGGGACTACATATTTGTTGATAGTTTTCTTGGAGAGCTCGGTTTGTTAGTAGGGTTCCCTTGTTAGTAACCACGTAGTGCATGCAATCAAGCTTTGTTAGTAGGGATGAATGAGTAGAGCTAAGCAAGGGAGTGGCTCTTTTTTTACACAAACCACAAATATGTAACCACCTAGCTAGAAGAGAGGAATCAGCTGTAGTGACTGTCACTGCATCCGTGGCGGCTGGCGTGCAAGAAAGCTGCTCGGTTAGTGCATCATGGCGGACACATCAGCGCATGTAGGCTCGGTAGGTGCATCGTGGCATGCTGGCAGGCTTTGCTGGGTGCATGCATAGCAGGCTTCTGTCCTGGCAGCGCGCGCAGGCGTTTAGTGCAAGGATGTCTCGATGTGAGGAGAAGTAGGAGAGGCAAGAGCTCAAGCTTGGGGATGCCCAAGGCACCCCAAGTAAATATTCAAGGAGACTCAAGCGTCTAAGCTTGGGGATTCCCTAGAAGGCATCCCATCTTTCTTCAACAAGTATCGGTATGTTTTCGGTTTCGTTTCGTTCATGTGATATGTGCAAATCTTGGAGCATCTTTTGCATTTAGTTTTCACTTTTCTTTTATGCACCATGCTGGTCTGAGATAGTCCTTGGTTGATTTATATAATGCTCATTGCACTTCACTTATATTCTTTGAGTATGGCTTTATAGAATGCTTCATGTGCTTCAGTTATATCATTTGAAGTATGGATTGCCTGTTTCCCTACACATAGAAAACCGCCATTTGTAGAATGCTCTTTTGCTTCACTTATATTTGTTAGAGCGTGGGCATATATTTTGTAGAAAGAATTAAACTCTCTTGCTTAACTTATATCTATTTAGAGAGATGACAGGAATTGGTAATTCACATGGTTAGTCATAAAATCCTACATAAAACTTGTAGATCACTGAATATGATATGTTTGATTCCTTGCAATAGTTTTGCGATATAAAGATGGTGATATTAGAGTCATGCTAGTGGGTAATTGTGAATATGAGAAATACTTGTGTTGAGGTTTGCAAGTCACGTAGCATGCACGTATGGTAACCGTTGTGTAACAAATTTGAAGCATGAGGTGTTTCTTTGATTGTCTTCCTTATGAGTGGCGGTTGGGGACAAGCGATGGTCTTTTGCTACCAATCTATCCCCCTAGGAGCATGCACGTAGTTCTTGGTTTTGATAACTTGTAGATTTTTGCAATAAGTATGTGAGTTCTTTATGACTAATGTTGAGTCCATGGATTATACGCACTCTCACCCTTCCATCATTGCTAGCCTCTTCGGTACCGTGCATTGCCCTTTCTCACCTCGAGAGTTGGTGCAAACTTCACAAGTGCATCCAAACCCCTGTGACGCCCCCGATTCAATCGTACACTAATCATACATGCAAATGTGTACGATCAAGATCAGGGACTCACGGGAAGATATCACAACACAACTCTAAAAGTAAAATAAGTCATACAAGCATCATAATACAAGGCAGGGGCCTCGAGGGCTCGAATACAAGTGCTCGATTATTGACGAGTCAGTGGAAGAAACAATATCTGAGTACAGACATAAGTTAAACAAGTTTGCCTTAAGAAGGCTAGCACAAACTAGGATACAGATCAAAAGAGGCGCAGGCCTCCTGCCTGGGATCCTCCTAGACTACTCCCGGTCGTCGTCAGCGGCCTACACGTAGTAGTAGGCACCTCCGGTGTAGTAGGAGTAAATGCGTCGATGGTGGCGTCGCTCACGGGATCCAGCATCCTGGTTGCGACAACCAGGTAAAATAAAGGGGGAAAAGAGGGAGAAAGCAACCGTGAGTACTCATCCAAAGTACTCGCAAGCAAGGATCTACACTAATATGCATGGGTATCGTATGCAGGGCAATATCGGTGGACTGAACTGCAGAATGCCAGAATAAGCGGGGATAGCTAGTCATGTCGAAGATTACGCTTCTAGCAGCCTCCATCTTGCAGCATGTAGAAGAGAGTAGATGGTAAGTTCACCAAGTATCATCGCATAGCATGATCCTACCCGGCGATCCCCTCCTCGTCGCCTTGTGAGAGAGTGATCACCGGTTTGTATCTGGCACTTGAAAGGGTGTGTTTTATTAAGTATCCGGTTCTAGTTGTCATAAGGTCAAGGTACAACTCCGGGTCGTCTTTTACCGAGGGACACAGCTATTCGAATAGATAAACTTCCCTGCACGGGTGCACTACATTACCCAACACGCTCGATCCCATTTGGCCGGACACACTTTCCTGGGTCATGTCCGGCCTCGGAAGATCAACACGTCGCAGCCCCACCTAGGCACACAGAGAGGTCAGCAAGCCGTTGTAAATCCTATGCGCGCAGGGGTCTGGGACCATCGCCCATTGCACACCTGCACATTGCGTACGCGGCCGGTAAGCAGACCTAGCCTCCCTAATACAAGAGCAGGCGTTCCAGTGTAACATCCCAAAATTTTAAATTTTGGAATGTTATAAACAAATAGATAGATTTGATTGATTGTTTGATTGATTGACCGAAAGTGAGTGAATTCAAACTTTTGAAAGTTAAATGAGAGGGAATAAAAGGACTTTCCCAAACTTTCATTTTGCTTTTATGAACTTCGAATTCAAATTCTTTTCATCACAAAACCCCGGAGAGAAGATGACATGACTTCTTCCATTTATTTAAATGACAAGGGTGTTGAAAATATTTGAATTTCATTTGGAAAACATTTCCAATTCTGAAACTTTATGCAACTCAATGATTTTCACGAGAGAAGATAAAATGACTTCTTCAAAACATATGAAATATGAGTTGGGAGTTTTCAAAGAATTAAAATTCAGAGTTCTTTTGAATTTATTTTTCAAATTTGGAGTTATTTGAGTTTTATTCAAATTATTTTTCTCCAAAAATAAAATACATGGAAAAATAGGGTAACATGATTCCCTACCTCGTAAAATTGGAGAGAAATTAATTTGAAGTCATTTTGGTATTTAAAAAATGATTTTTGTTGGATTTTATTAGAGCAATAGCACTCTTTGTTTTATTTGAATTTGTGTGTATTTTATTTGAAACTAGAATAAAGTTCATCATGTAGGAAATCTTTTTCTGAAAATTTTGATATATTATATGCCTATATAATATATTTATTTATTTGGTTTTATCATTTTTCTTTAAATGAAATTTAAAAAAAAGATGCAGCCTTGGGCCAAAGGCCCAAGCCGCTAGTCAGCCGACGCCAAGGCCACAAGGCCATCACGCACGCACCACGCACCTAGGGGAGCAAGGAGCCCCAAGTTTCCTATTCTTTTACGATTCCTAGTAGGATTTGATCCCGCTTTTGTTATTCCGCTTTTATTCCTAGGATTCCTAATCCTAATCTATTTCTTGTCCCCTACCCCAAGCAAAACCCTCCCTCCCCAAT
Organism: Aegilops bicornis; assembly: GCA_021605145.1. Lineage (NCBI taxonomy): Eukaryota > Viridiplantae > Streptophyta > Magnoliopsida > Poales > Poaceae > Aegilops > Aegilops bicornis. Next base: position 311,390,788 of record CM038669.1, read on the forward strand.
ATAAATACCCAAGCACCCCCTCCAACACATCAAATCAACTCTCCTCTCCTCTCCTCTCCTCTCCTCTGCAGAAGAATACACGATGTCGCCGCCGCCATAGCTGCGCGCCGCCTTATAGCCGCCGCCGCCGCCATAGCCGCCACCGCGCCTTGCCGCTGCCGCCGCCCTACGCCGTCGCCGCCGGAGCCCCTCGCCTCTTCGAGGTACTAGCCCCGCGCCGCGTCACGTTTTCTAGATCGGTTTTCTAGATCGGTTTCCGTTCCGTTTTCTAGATCGGTTTCGCCTGCTTTTCTAGATCGGTTTTTCGTTTGGTTTCCTTTCCGAAACCCTAGATCGGTTTTCTCGCCGGTTTTTCTTCCGGTTTTGTTTAGCGGCGTTAAACCGATAGGTTTTTCTTTTTATTTTTAATTTTCGTCATGGACCTATCCGTAGTCCCTAATCTTCAAACGTTCATAACTTTTTACTCGTAAGTCGGAATCCAACGAAACCAACGCCCACTTCTTTGTTATGATCTCCTCTATCCAGTATACAACTCAAACATGTTTTTGAAAGTTTTAAAATTTGAATTCAAACAGATTTGTATTTGAACTTCGTTTGATCATAACTTGAGTTTCAGAATCTGATTTAGTTGATTCTTTTTGCAAATCGAAGCTCTTGACCTAAACTTTCTGATAAGGCCAAATACACATAGTTTTGGTACTGTTAGAAATTGTTTTATGCTGCAAGAGTTATTAGATTTGGTTTTGACATTTTCCAAATAGTTTCTTCGATCTTTCCGATCTTTTGAGTGATTGCTTATGTGTGGTTACTATTGCTTGATTACGATAGATTGACTGGAGTGTGACGAGTAGATCTATCAAGAGTTTTGAGTGCGAATCATCTTCATCAACTTTGCGTGCAAGTAACACTTTGATCATACTCTTCTCATACCCAGCTTTTATGCATTAGATCTATTCCTCAAACACTTGCATGGTTAGGATCTAATTAAATTGTGGGATGGGAAGTAGATTGAGGTAGTACCTATTACACTGCTTTTACTTATGAACCCTTGGGAGTTACTTCTACGTTTGCTTATTACGCCATGCTATGCTCAGAGACGTGGATTGGGTTTGAGTGAATATCCATGACAAATGTGAGATTGATAATTAATGGTTTATCTAAGGTGGCAACTTAAACACACATCTGGGTGGATTGAGGCACTGGCTATTCCAGACTTGCCTGTCAAGGCACCCGGGTAGACAGGATTTGCTCAGTATTTCTTCTGACCGCCACCCGTGCCCAAAGGGATCATGAGATTATTCAAACTAGAAACTTCCGTGTGCAGCCACAAGCCATTATGGGCTCTGGCGTAGTTGACTAAGTTGTGCGAACTCTTACGGGTAGACTAGCTGATGTAGGGGATGTAGGTTGGTACGGTCTACCCACATGTAAGGTGCTAGCGCTTCTGAAAGACTATGTCTCGGTCATCCGTTTCTCAAACACCATGTAGCGCGAGAACCAAACGGAGGCGATCGAGTCTTGTGGGGAAAAGTGCGCAAACCTCTGCAGAGTGTATAAACTAATCATGATTAGCCGTGTCCCCGGTTATGGACAATTTTGAGTATCTAGTACCTGGATATCCTGTTGATCTCATCAACGTTACCTAATATAATTTGTTGGGTTTAATGAGTACTTTTAATTGGGATTGAGGATGTCATCAACCATTCTCAATGTTTAACAACAACAATGATAGTTAAATAAATTTATTCCTTTGCAGAAGGGAAAAATTTGCTTTTCGCAAAAACATTATAACCATAGAGCTTTCCACCAGCCAAATATGCATGTCGTATAGGCTAATTCTTTCATTACTCTCTATGTGTTACATTGCCAAGATATTCCATGTCTTTGACCCGTTTCAGCTGCAACTTTTCATGTTGCAGAATTTTCGCATTTACGAGTAAGTGATACGTTAGGGTTACGATTTCCTATACTCAACTTTGCCGTTGTTGTTGATGGGAATCCACAACCTTGTTAAGCTTCCGCTATATGTTGGATTGAGGTAATAGTATTTACGTTACTTTATACATGTGATTTACCTCTGTTATAAATCCTTCGAGTAATCGTGTGTGTCAAAGATACCGATCCAGGATGACACGAAAGCACGTAGACTTGATCCATTCGGTCGGGTCGCTACAAGATGGTATCGAGCACATGTTGACGTAGGACGTGACCCTAGAAACCCAAGCCCATAGGAAAGATTTTCTCTACAACTCTCTTTTTCAAAAGATCTTTTACCTCTCTTCTCTTAAAGCTTATTCAAATATTTCCTTTTAGTGAGACCATACCCCTTTTCCCTTTTGACCACTCAAGATTTGATCGATGAGACCACTCCAAGGAGATAAGATATCGGACAACTAAGACCATTTGGAATGAAGAGGATTTTACGTGTAAATGGAAACTACAACTGTTGAAGACTCTGAAGACTAGGAGAATTTGAAGGCTTTAAAGAATTTCCGGATTTGTATGACCTAGGAAGGTTACGCTTATGGAATTGAGAGATTATGGAAGTAATCAATACCCGAGATTAAGGTGTATTGGAGTAAGACCAGATCCGGAGTATTACATCAAGAGTTAAGATGGACCTACAAGAAGCTAAATTTTGACAAGGAAGTATTTCATGAAGAACTCAGATCCGTGGTTGAAAGTAGACAAGCCGAGGAGCAAAACCTTGAGACATCAAAGTTTTGTCGAGAACTCAAGGACCATACGACCATGGTTCCCGCAAAGGAGGTTGAAACCGTAAGTTTGGAATGCAACTCCGTAAATATTACAGACGTCGCGAGAGACTTGGCGTCAACAGAGATGATCTTGCAAAAGAACTTGAGAAGGACAAGCATGATCGGAAGGAGCCATCGAGACATGATCAAGATTGGAAGAGTTTGATGACTTTGAAGATTTATTGACCGTTAGAAGACCAAACCCTGTTACATACCCTACGTTAGATGCGACGATTGTGAGCTGTCATTTGTTTGATGTTTTCCGACAGCCACAATAAAATCTGTCTTTTCAAAACCATTGTTTGTATTGTGTGCATCCCTCTCGATCTCTCTTATCCCACCCCAAACCCATGGACCCATTAGAGGATGGATGGAGATGAGCTTGTAATTTCCGGACCAATGAGTCAATTGGAGATGCACCGATGGATTCGTAACATGGAGGATCACATGAAGAACAACCCGATAGTCGAAAAGATATGACCCAAAGATGCTCTTGATTGCTTTGAAAGAGGTGCTGCTATCTAGTGGAGGATGTACCAAACCATCAATGTGGCCGGGAGTAACCACTTGGGAAGAATTTAAGTTGACTTTGCTAAAGTCTCGGTTTGTGTCCCGAAGTTGAAGCCTTATGGAAATGATATGGAGAAAGTGCATGCAAGCCTTGTGGAGAAATAGGATATAACCATAAATAATACAAGGACGAATACCCTCATAATCGGAGGATTACCAAAGGAGTTAGCGAGGATCTCAAGGAACTTCAGTTGGAGATTGTTCCCAAAGGTTTTGTTGTAGCAATGGAAGTTCAGTCTACATTGTTGAGAAAGATCCGTGAAGCTCAGAAGGATGATAAAGGTATTGTTGAGGTAAAACAGAGGATGAGCAAAGGAAAGGCCAAAGGTTTTCGTAAGGATGAGCACGACACCTTATGGTTGAGGACGGGTACATATACCCAATAATGCGTAGATCGTGAAATTAATGCTTCAGGAGGCTCATGACTCACCATACTTGATTCGCCCTGGAAACACCAAGATGTATTTGAATTTGAAGGAGTGTTTCTGGTGGACTGGTATGAAGAAGGATATTGCGGAGTATGTAGTCGTAAGTGATGTATGCCAGAGAAAGTAAAAGCAGAACATCAGAAGCCAGCAGGATTATTGCAGCCTATGCCGATACCCGAATGGAAGTAGGATAAGCTTGGCATGGATTTCATTTCCGGATTTCCCATAACCCGATTGGGATATGATTCTATCTGGGTAGTAGTTGATTTGCTTGACCAAAGTGGCTCGCTTTATCCCAGTGAAAAACCACCTATACAAGTGTGAAGTTGGCCAAGATATATTTGACAAGGATCGTATGTCTGCATGGAGTTCCGAGGACCATCATAGAGGAACAAAGTTTACCTCAAAGTTTTGGAAACAGCTGCACCAGACTTTGGATACTAGGCTAGAGTTCAGTACAGCCTTTCATCCGCAGACAGATGGACAAACTAAGAGAGTAAATCATATTTTGGAGGACATGTTGAGAGCGTGTGCGCTAAATTTTGGATCCAGTAATGATGATAATCTACCCTACGGGGAGTTCTCATACAACAACAGTTACCCAGCCAGTTTGAAGATGGCCCCTTTTTAAGCTTTGTATGGGAGAAGGAGCCAGACACCGTTGATGTGTGATGAAGTTGGAGATCGTCAGTTGTTTGGACCAAATGTGATCAAGGATTTGTAAGAGAATGTTAAGTTGATTCGAGATAGATCAAGGTAGCTCACCAGATGTAATAGTTATGCATACTCAATAACGCAAGAAGGTAGTCGATAAAACCGAAACAGAGAATATCTTCGTGCCCCTCCGTGAGGAGTTAATCGATTTGGAGTTAAGGGAAAGTTAGACCGAGATTTGTAGGACCATACCGAGTTGGAACGTATGGGAGAAGTTACCAACAAGTTGGAGTCACCCAAGGACTGTCGAGTTCATGATGTGTTTCACGTTTCCAGTTGAAGAAGTGCCATGCGCAGATGGCCAATATTCCCTGTAAGGACGCTTGACCTCGGAAAGGATAATGAGGTTCCACGAAGTGGAGTATGGATTTCATAAGTATAAGTTTTATCACGGTATGTGGGACATCCCACGAGGATGAAGAGATGAAGTGTTACTGGATATAAAGGAGGTATGATGTTGGAAATATGGATCAATGGAAATTCCATGATGAGTCTGAGTAATCATGTCTAGTTTGGTGCCAATAGAAGGAAGGAAGACAGTACAATTGGATGGATTTTAAGTATACTAGGAAGTTGGAAGTTGGAATAATGATCAGTTGCCCCGAGGATGTGTTCAAGGATTTTAAGTGATGAGATAGGCCATAACCCATGTGCCCTGTGACCTGCCAAGAAGCAAGCACACTCTTGTCAAGGGAAAACCTCGCGAAGTTACGATTTTATCGATGCATCGATCTTATAGGAGTTTACGCAAAACCTGAGAGTTGTGAAGGATCGATAGTTGTTTGTTTGGCTTGCAGAATCAATGGATTCTCCGAACTTGGTTCGTCGACAAGAGAAATTCTGCAATGCTTGTGAGGATGACCGAGTGTTAGAATGCGAGATTCGCTAAACCATGTACAAGGTAATGATTTGGGTGCGGGATGGATTGATCACCATACCGACTTACTCTTATTATTCGCTTTGCTATATGGGATGGTAAATCTGAGTGACTTACCTATAGTAGAGAGACGACGATCAAAACCTTGTTTAAAACCTTAGAAAGGTATTGGTATTTTTTTCCCTTGTACAAGGCAGTTGTTGCCAACCGTAGGATATACGGTGAGGTTCAACCTGCACCCGTTTTCTGCAGGAGAAACCATAAATTGTTGACCACCATGAGATATCGATAGTTGTTTAGAATTGGCGCCCGGACACTGTCGACTAAGAAGACCCTATTTCGGGATAACCTTACCAAGAGGAAAGGACAAAGGAATTGAGGAAAAGGTTATGCCACTACCGGAAGAGCCCAGAGAAGGAATTATCCTTACGATCTGAGAAGACCGACATCGCCGACAATAAGGATGCAGATGTCGAGTTTTGATGGAACCTTAACAATGCTTTTAAGGGTGGTAGCACCTGAGACCCCGGAGACGAGCGATGGATTTTTAGAAGACCCCCAAACCCTAACCTATTTCTTGCTAGCCTCTCCGAATCTCGAGGACGAGATTCATTTTAAGGGTGGTAGTTTGTAACATCCCAAAATTTTAAATTTTGGAATGTTATAAACAAATAGATAGATTTGATTGATTGTTTGATTGATTGACTGAAAGTGAGTGAATTCGAAACTTTTGAAAGTTAAATGAGAGGGAATAAAAGGACTTTCCCAAACTTTCATTTTGCTTTTATGAACTTCTGGAATTCAAATTCATTTCATCACAAAACCACGGAGAGAAGATGACATGACTTCTTCCATTTATTTAAATGACAAGGGGTGTTGAAAATATTTGAATTTCATTTGGAAAACATTTCCAATTCTGAAACTTTATGCAACTCAATGATTTTCACGAGAGAAGATAAAATGACTTCTTCAAAACATATGAAATATGAGTTGGGAGTTTTCAAAGAATTAAAATTCAGAGTTCTTTTGAATTTATTTTTCAAATTTGGAGTTATTTGAGTTTTATTCAAATTATTTTTCTCCAAAAATAAAATACATGGAAAAATAGGGTAACATGATTCCCTACCTCGTAAAATTGGAGAGAAATTAATTTGAAGTCATTTTGGTATTTAAAAAAAATGATTTTTGTTGGATTTTATTAGAGCAATAGCACTCTTTGTTTTATTTGAATTTGTGTGTATTTTATTTGAAACTAGAATAAAGTTCATCATGTAGGAAATCTTTTTCTGAAAATTTTGATATATTATATGCCTATATAATATATTTATTTATTTGGTTTTATCATTTTTCTTTAAATTCGAAAAATTAAAAAAAAGATGCACGGCCTTGGGCCAAAGGCCCAAGCCGCTAACCTTGACGACCAAGGCCACAAGGCCATCACGCACGCACCACGCACCTAGGGAGCAAGGAGCCCCAAGTTTCCTATTCTTTACGATTCCTAGTAGGATTTGATCCCGCTTTTGTTATTCCGCTTTTTATTCCTAGGATTCCTAATCCTAATCTATTTCTTGTCCCCTACCCCAAGCAAAACCCTCCCTCCCCAATATAAATACCCAAGCACCCCCTCCAACATATCAAATCAACTCTCCTCTCCTCTCCTCTCCTCTGCAGCAAGAAGAAGAAGATGCCGCCGCCGCCATAGCTCGCCGCCCACATAGCCGCCACGCCATAGCCGCCGCGCTTGCCGCCGCCGCCCTCACGCCCGTCGCCGGAGCCCTCGCCTCTTGAGGTACTAGCAGCGCCAAGGCCACCTTTCTAGATCGGTTTTCTAGATCGGTTTCGCCCGCTTTTCTAGATCGGTTTCCGCCCGCTTTCTAGATCGGTTTTTCGCTTCGTTTCCTTTCCAAACCCTAGATCGGTTTTCTCGCCGGTTTTCTTTCCGGTTTTGTTTAGCGAGCGTCATTGATAGGTTTTTCTTTTATTTTTAATTTTCGTCATGGACCTATCCGTAGTCCCTAATCTTCAAACGTTCATAACTTTTTACTCGTAAGTCGGAATCCAACGAAACCAACGCCCACTTCTTCGTTATGATCTCCTCTATCCAAAGATACAACTCAAACATGTTTTTGAAAGTTTTAAAATTTGAATTCAAACAGATTTGTATTTGAACTTCGTTTGATCATAACTTGAGTTTCAGAATCTCGATTTAGTTGATTCTTTTTGCAAATCGAAACTCTTGACCTAAACTTTCTGATAAGGCCAAATACACATAGTTTTGGTACTGTTAGAAATTGTTTTATGCTGCAAGAGTTATTAGATTTGGTTTTGACGCTTTTCCAAATAGTTTCTTCGATCTTTCCGATCTTTTGAGTGATTGCTTATGTGTGGTTACTATTGCTTGATTACGATAGATTGACCGGAGTGTGACGAGTAGATCTATCAAGAGTTTTGAGTGCTAATCATCTTCATCAACTTTGCGTGCAAGTAACACTTTGATCATACTCTTCTCATACCCAGTTTTATGCATTAGATCTATTCCTCAAACACTTGCATGGTTAGGATCTAATTAAATTGTGGGATGGGAAGTAGATTGAGGTAGTACCTATTACCTGTTTTACTTATGAACCCTTGGGAGTTACTTTCACGTTTGCTTATTACGCCATGCTATGCTCAGAGACGTGGATTGGGTTTGAGTGAATATCCATGACAGATGTGTGATTGATAATCAATGGTTTATCTAAGGTGGCAACTTAAACACACATCTGGGTGGATTGAGGCACTGGCTATTCCAGACTTGCTGTCAAGGCACAGGTAGACAGGATTTGCCTGTATTTCTTCGGACCGCCACCCGTGCCCAAAGGGATCATGAGATTATTCAAACTAGAAACTTTTAGGTGCAGCCACAAGCCATTATGGGCTCTGGCATAGTTGACTAAGTTGTGCGAACTCTTACGGGTAGACTAGCTGATGTAGGGGATGTAGGTTGGTACGGTCTACCCACATGTAAGGTGCTAAGCGCTTCGAAAGACTATGTCTCGGTCATCCGCTTTCTCAAACACCATGTAGCGCGAGAACCAAACGGAGGCGATCGAGTCTTGTGGGGAAAAGTGCGCAAACCTCTGCAGAGTGTATAAACTAATCATGATTAGCCGTGTCCCCGGTTATGGACAATTTTGAGTATCTAGTACCTGGATATCCTGTTGATCTCATCACGTTACCTAATATAATTTGTTGGGTTTAATGAGTACTTTTAATTGGGATTGAGGATGCTGTCAACCATTATCAATGTTTAACAACCACCATGATAGTTAAATAAAATTATTCCTTTGCAGTAGGGAAAAATTGGCTTTTCGCAAAACCTTATAACTATAGAGCTTTCCACCAGCCATATATGCATGTAGTATAGGCTTATTCTTTCATTACTCTCTATGTGTTACATTGCCAGCATATAACATGTCTTGACCCGTTTTGGCTGCAACTTTTCATGTTGCAGAATTTTCGCAACGACGAGTAAGTGATACGTTAGGGTTACGATTTCCTATACTCAACTTTGCCGTTGGTGTTGATGGGAATCCACAACCTTGTTGCTTCCGCTATATGTTGGATTGAGGTAATAATATTTACGTTACTTTATACATGTGATTTACCTCTGTTATAAATCCTTCGAGTACTGTGTGTGTCAGCATACCCAACACGCTCGATCCCATTTGGCCGGACACACTTTCCTGGGTCATGTCCGGCCTCGGAAGATCAACACGTCGCAGCCCCACCTAGGCACACAGAGAGGTCAGCAAGCCGTTGTAAATCCTATGCGCGCAGGGGTCTGGGACCATCGCCCATTGCACATCTGCACATTGCGTACGCGGCCGGTAAGCAGACCTAGCCTCCCTAATACAAGAGCAGGCGTTCCAGTCCAATCCGGCGCGCGCCGCTCATTTGGTGACGTCACGAAGGCTTCGGCTGATACCACGACGTCGAGTTCCCATAACTGTTCCCGCGTAGTTGGTTAGTGCGTATAGGCTATTGGCCAGACTCAGATCAAATACCAAGATCTCGTTATGCATGTTAATTGAAGTATCCGCAAACGCCGACCAGGGCCAGGCCCACCTCTCTCCTAGGTGGTCTCAACCTGCCCTGCCGCCTCCGCCTAAAGTAACAATCGGGGCCGTCAGAACCCTGTGCCCACCTCTACCAGGATGGAGCCACCTGCCCCTTCAGCCCCCATCTCCGAACAATATCATAAGTAATGTAACAGTATAAAGTGTATAGCTGCTACCTCTTGAGCTTGTGTTGGATTTCCCCGAAGAGGAAAGGATGATGCAGCAGAGTAGCGTAAGTATTTCCCTCAGTTTTTGAGAACCAAGGTATCAATCCAGTAGGATGTCACGCGCAAGTCCCTCGTACCTACACAACACAAAGAGCTCAACGCAACCAACGCGATTAGGGGTTGTCAATCCCTTCATGGTCACTTACGAGAGTGAGATCTGATAGATAATATTTTTGGTATTTTTGGTATAAAGATGCAAAGTAAAAAGTAAAAGGCAAAGTAAAAAGCTAAGCAAAAGTAAAGTGATGGAGATTGATATGATGAGAATAGACCCGGGGGCCATAGGTTTCACTAGTGGCTTCTCTCAAGAGCATAAGTATTCTACGATGGGTGAACAAATTACTTTGAGCAATTGACAGAATTGAGCATAGTTATGAGAATATCTAGGCATGATAATGTATATAGGCATCACGTCCGTGACAAGTAGATCGAAACGATTCTGCATCTACTACTATTACTCCACTCATCGACCGCTATCCAGCATGCATCTAGAGTATTAAGTTAAAAACATAGTAACACTTTAAGCAAGATGACATGATGTAGAGAGATAAATTCACGCAATATGAAATAAACCCCATCTTGTTATCCTCAATGGCAACAATACAATACATGCCTTGCTGCCCCTTCTGTCACTGGGAAAGGACACCGCAAGATTGAACCCAAAGCTAAGCACTTCTCCCATGGCAAGAACTACTAATCTAGTTGGCCAAACCAAACGGATAATTCAAAGAGAATTGCAAAGATAACCAATCATACATAAAATAATTCAGAGAAGATTCAAATATTATTCATAGATAGACTTGATCATAAACCCACAATTCATCGGTCTCAACAAACACACCGCAAAAAGAAGAAGATTACATCGAATAGATATCCACAAGCGAGGGGGAGAACATTGTATTGAGATCCAAAAAGAGAGAAGACGCCATCTAGCTAATAACTATGGACCCAAGGTCCGAGGTAAACTACTCACACTTCATCGGAGAGGCTATGATGATGTAGAAGCCCTCCGTGATGACGGCCCTCTCCGGCGGAGCTCCAGAACAGGCCCCAAGATGGGATCTCGTGGATACAGAAAGTTGCGGCGGTGGAATTAGGTTTTTGGCTCCGTATCTGTTTGTTTGGGGGTACGTGGATATATATATAGGAGGAATAAGTACGTCGGTGGAGCTTCGGTGGGCCCACGAGGCAGGGGGGCACGCCCTAAGGGGGGGGGCGCCCTCCACCCTCGTGACCGACTCTCCGATGCCTTGGCGTAGGGTCCAAGTCTCCTGGGTCTTATTCGGGAAGAAAATCACGCTCCAGAAAGGATTATTCTGTTTGGACTCCGTTTGATATTCCGTTTCTTTGAAACACTGAAATAGGCAAAAAACAACAATTCTGGGCTGGGCCTCCGGTTAATAGGTTAGTCCCAAAAATAATATAAAAGTGGAAAATAAAGCCAAATATAGTCAAAAACAGTCGATAATATATCATGGATCAATCAAAAATTATAGATACGATGGAGAAGTAACAGGCAACCCCAAGCTTAATTCCTGCTCGTCCTCGAGTAGGTAAATGATAAAAAGAGAATTTTTGATGCGGAGTGCTACTTGGCATAATTTCAATGCAAAATTTCTTAATTGTGGTATGAATATTCAGATCCTAAGATTCAAGACAAAAGTTCATATTGACATAAAGAATAATAATACTTCAAGCATACTAATAAAGCAATTATGTCTTCTCAAAATAACATGGCCAAAGAAAGTTATCCCTACAAAATCATATAGTCTGGCTATGCTCTATCTTCACCACACAAAGTATTTAAATCATGCACAACCCCGATGACAAGCCAAGCAATTGTTTCATACTCTAACTTTTTCAAAACTTTTTCAATCTTCACGCAATACATGAGCGTGAGCCATGGATATAGCACTTATAGGTGGAATAGAATGGTGGTTGTGGAGAAGACAAAAAGAGGGGAAGATAGTCTCACATCAACTAGGCGTATCGACGGGCTATGGAGATGCCCATCAATAGATATCAATGTGAGTGAGTAGGGATTGCCATGCAACGGATGCACTAGAGCTATAAGTATATGAAAGCTCATCAAAAGAAACTAAGTGGGTGTGCATCCAACTTGCTTGCTCCACGAAGACCTAGGGCAATTTTGAGGAAGCCCATCATTGGAATATACAAGCCAAGTTCTATAATGAAAAATTCCCACTAGTATATGAAAGTGACATAACGAGAGACTCTCTATCATGAAGATCATGGTGCTACTTTGAAGCACAAGTGTGGTAAAAGGATAGTAACATTGTCGCTTCTCTCTTTTCTCTCATTTTTTATTTGGGCCTTTTTTATGGCCTCTTTTTTTATTATCTTTTTTATTTTTCGTCCGGAGTCTCATCCCGACTTATAGGGGAATCATAGTCTCCATCATTCTTTCCTCACTTGGGACAATGTTCTAAAAAATTATGATCATCACACTTTTATTTTTCTTACAACTCAACAATTACAACTCGATACTTAGAACAAATATGACTCTATATGAATGCCTCCGTGATGTACGGGATATGCAATGGATCAAGAGTGACATGTATGAAAGAATTATGCATGGTGGCTTTGCCACAAATATGATGTCAACTACATGATCATGCTAGCAATATGACAATGATGGAGCGTTTCATGATAAACGGAATGGTGGAAAGTTGCATGGCAATATATCTCGGAATGGCTATGGAAATGCCATGATAGGTAGGTATGGTGGCTGTTTTGAGGAAGGTATATGGTGGGTGTATGATACCGGCAAAAAGTGCGCGGTATTTAGAGAGGCTAGCATTGATGGAAGGATGGGAAAAAGTGCGTATAATCCATGGACTCAACATTAGTCATAAAGAACTCATATACTTATTGCAAAAATCTAGAAGCTATCAAAGCAAATTATTACGTGCATGCTCCTAGGGGGATAGATTGGTAGGAAAATACCATCGCTCGTCCCCGACTGCCACTCATAAGGAAGACAATCAATAAATAAATTATGCTCCGACTTCATCACATAACGGTTCACCATACGTGCATGCTACGGGAATCACAAACTCTAACACAAGTATTCTTCAAATTCACAACTACTAAACTAGCATGACTCTAATATTATCACCTCCATATCTCAAAACAATTATCATGCTTCAATCTTCTCTTATTATTCAACACACTCAAAAGAAAATTTCAAAAATCTTGAACACCAAGCATATTATTATTAAGCAAATTACCATGCTATTAAGACTCTCAAAATAATTTAAGTGAAGCATGAGAGAACAATAGTTTCTTTAAAATAAAAACCACCACCGTGCTCTAAAAGATCTAAGTGAAGCACATAGAGCAAAATTATAACGCTCAAAAGATAGAAGTGAAGCACATAGAGCAAAACTACATAGCTCAAAAGATATAAGTGAAGCACATAGAGTATTCTATCAAATTCCAATTTATGTATGGCTCTCTCAAAAGGTGTGTACAGCAAGAGTGATTGTGGCACACTAAAAACAAAGACACAAATAATACAAGACGCTCCAAGCAAAACACATATCATGTTGGTGAATAAAAATATAGCTCCAAGTAAATTACCGATGGAAGTGGATTTAAAGAGGGGATGCCTTCCGGGCATCCCCAAGCTTTGACTTTTGGTGTCCTTGGATTATCTTGGGGATGCATGGGCATCCACAAGCTTAGGCTCTTGCCACTCCTTGTTCCATAATCCATCAAAAGAATTCACCCAAAACTTGAAAACTTCACAACACAAAACTCAATAGAAATCTCGTGAGCTCCGTTAGAGAAAGAAAACAAAAGACCACTTCAAGGTACTGTAATGAAATCATTATTTATTTATATTGGTCTTAAACCTACTGTATTCCAACTTATCTATGGATTATAAACTATTTTACTAGCCATAGATTCATCAAAATAAGCAAACAACACACGAAAAACAGAAATCTGTCAAAAACAGAACAGTCTGTAGTAATCTGTAACTAACGCAAACTTCTGGAACCCAAACAATTCTACCAAAACTAGAAGACCTATAAATTTTGTTTATTGATCAGCAGAAATTGGAATCAGTATTTTATCATGTTCTGTTGATTTTTAATAATTCTGGCACTGAACGCAAAGTTTCTGGAAATTACAGCAAGATCAAATAACTATCATCCAAGAAGATCCCATAGGTCTAACTTGGCACAAACACTAATTAAAACATAAAACCACATCTAAACAGAAGGTAGATGGATTATTTAATCCTAAACAGAAGAAAAAATAAAAAAAACTAAAAATAAAATTGGGTTGCCCCCCAACAAGCGCTATCGTTTAACGCCCCTAGCTAGGCATTGAGATTTCAATGATGCTCATATAAAAGACAAGAATTGAAGCACAAAGAGAGCATCATCAAACACATGACAAACACATCTAAGTCTAACATACTTCCTATGCATAGGCATCTTATAGGCAAACAAATTATCAAGGCAAGCAAAAACTAGCATATGCAAGGAAGCGGAAAGAAACAATAGCAATCTCAACATAACGAGAGGTAATTTAGTAACATGAAAATTTCTGCAACAATATTTTCCTCTCTCATAATAATTACATGTAGGATCATAAGAAAATTCAACAATATAGCTATCACATAAAATATTTTCAACACGATCCACATGCATGCAAAGTTGACACTCTTCCGAAATAGTGGGATTAACATTAACTAAAGTCATGACCTCTCCAAACCCACTTTTAGAAAAAAATTCATAAGATTGAATATTCTCCAAATATGTGGGATCTAAAGTTGACACTCTTCCAAACCCACTTTCAATATTATTGCAAACAATATTATCAATCTCATATGCATCATGGGGATTAAATAAATTTCCAAGATCATAAGAAAAATCACCCCAATCATGATCATTGCAACAAATAGTGGACATAGCAAAACTAGCATCCCCAAGTTTAGGGTTTTGCATATTATTAGCACAATTGACATCAAGAGAATTTATAGTAAAATCATTGAAATCATGCTTTTCCTCAAGGGAACTATCAAGCATGGGTGCAATAGCAACAATCTCATTTTTAACATAAGGAACTATAGCAAATTCGTCTTCATAAATATTGGCATCATGGCCACAAGAATAGCAAGCATCATGTTCATCAAGGGATATTTCAACCAAATCATCGGAATCATCATTATCTATAGATTCATGCACATCATTATTTTCTTCCAAAGCAACGGTCATTCTTTCAATAAATTCTTGGAGATAGACATTATGAGCAAAGTTTTCATTGCAATATTTAAGTATGACGGAATTTTCAGATTTGTTGAGAGTAAAATCATACTTTTCAATCAAAGAAGCAACTTCATGAGCACCCTTAAAAACAAAAAATTCTTCAATTTGTTCGATATCATAGTAACTATAAACACCCCTTGCATAAGAAGATAAGATTTCATTATCATTGAACTCACATAGGTAGGGAAGGTGTTTTTTAGGGTTCTTAGAGCAACAAGTAAAATCACACATTTCACAAAAATTCCAAGCATAGCATAGCAAACTATTTATATGATACCATAAGAGTCTCCCTTTTTCAGACAAACGATGACGCACAAAATGAGCATGCTCATCTAAAGATTTCCCATCAACTAGGCTAGTTGGGGTTTCAAAGACGAAAGATAAGGATCGAAGATGATCCAAGTAGAACACTTTAAGTGGATCTGTATCAATAGATTTTTAGCAAGCGAAGATGCAAGCATATAGAAGGCACAAGGAAACACAAATAAAGATACATACGGGAAGAAGGCGAACGAAAAAGAGAGGGCGAATAAAATGGCAAGGGTGAAGTGGGGGAGAGGAAAACGAGAGGCAAATGGCAACTAATGTAATTCGAGAGATAGGGATTGTGATGGGTACTTGGTATGTTTGACTTTTTGCGTAGACTCCCCGGTAATGGCGCCGGAAATTCTTCTTGCTACCTCTTGAGCTTGCGTTGGATTTCCCGAAGAGGAAAGGATGATGCAGCAGAGTAGCGTAAGTATTTCCCTCAGTTTTGAGAACCTAGGTATCAATCCAGTAGGAGGCCACGCGCAAGTCCCTCGTACCTACACAACACAAAGAGCTCAACGCAACCAACGCGATTAGGGGTTGTCAATCCCTTCACGGTCACTTACGAGACTGAGATCTGATAGATAATATTTTTGGTATTTTTGGTATGCAGATGCAAAGTAAAAAGTAAAAGGCAAAGTAAAAAGCTATGCAAAAGTAAAGTGATGGAGATTGATATGATGAGAATAGACCCGGGGGCCATAGGTTTCACTAGTGGCTTCTCTCAAGAGCATAAGTATTCTACGGTGGGTGAACAAATTATTGTTGAGCAATTGACAGAATTGAGCATAGTTATGAGAATATCTAGGCATGATCATGTATATAGGCATCACGTCCGTGACAAGAAGATCGAAATGATTCTGCATCTACTACTATTACTCCACTCATCGACCGCTATCCATCATGCATCTAGAGTATTAAGTTAAAAACAAAGAAACGCTTTAAGCAAGATGACATGATGTAGAGAGATAAATTCATGCAATATGAAATAAACCCCATCTTGTTATCCTCGATGGCAACGATACAATACGTGCCTTTGCTGCCCTTCTCACACCGGAAAGGACACCGCAAGATCGAACCCAAAGCTAAGCACTTCTCCCATGGCAAGAACTACCAATCTAGTTGGCCAAACCAAACGGATAATTCAAGAGACTTGCAAAGATAACCAATCATACATAAAAGAATTCAGAGAAGATTCAAATATTATTCATAGATAGACTTGATCATAAACCCACAATTCATCGGTCTCAACAAACACACCGCAAAAAGAAGAAGATTACATTGAATAGATCTCCACAAGAGAGGGGGAGAACATTGTATTGAGATCCAAAAAAAGAGAAGAAGCCATCTAGCTAATAACTATGGACCCGAAGGTCTGAGGTAAACTACTCACACTTCATCAGAGAGGCTATGATGATGTAGAAGCCCTCCGTGATGACGGCCCTCTCCGCGGAGCTCCGGAACAGGCCCCAAGATGGGATCTCGTGGATACAGAAAGTTGCGGCGGTGGAATTAGGTTTTTGGCTCCGTATCTGTTCGTTTGGGGGTACGTGGATATATATAGGAGGAATAAGTACGTCGGTGGAGCTTCCGTGGGCCCATGAGGCAGGGGGTGTGCCCTAGGGGGGCGCGCCCTCCACCCTCATGACCGCCTCTCCGATGCCTTGGCGTAGGGTCCAAGTCTCCTGGGTCATATTCGGGAATGAAATCACGTTCCAGAAAGGATTATTCTGTTTGGACTCCGTTTGATATTCCGTTTCTTTGAAACACTGAAATAGGCAAAAAACAACAATTCTGGGCTGGGCCTCCGGTTAATAGGTTAGTCCCAAAAATAATATAAAAGTGGAAAATAAAGCCCAATATAGTCCAAAACAGTAGATAATATAGCATGGAGCAATCAAAAATTATAGATACGTTGGAGACGTATCAATAGCATATGCCCGTGATCACCTCCCGAAGTGATCACGACCTAGTAGTATAGCATGGCAGACGTTCAAGAGTGTAGGGCCACTGATGGAACACTAGGATCCTATACTAAGCATTAGGATAGCAGGTAAGGGTAACAACTGTAGCAACAATGACAGGCTATGCAACAGAATAGGATTAACCGAAAGCAGTAACATGCTACACTACTCTAATGCGAGCAGTAGAGAGAGAATAGGCGATATCTGGTGATCAAGGGGGGGGGGCTTTCCTGGAAGCTCAACCAAGAAGGAGGGGTCGTCAACACCGTAGTCGTACTTGGTAGCAGCGGCGTCGGTCTCGGTGTCTAGCGGGAGAAGAGGGGGAAGAAACAATAAATAGAATGCAAACATAGGCATGACGATGCATGACACGGCAATCAGCATTGCTAGGTGTGCCCTAACGCGGTAGTAGGTGATACCAACGAAGGGGGGAAACATCAGGAAAAGTATTCCCGATGTTTCGCGTTTTCGGACAGGTGAACCGGAGGGGGAAAGTTGCGTGTTTGCTATGCTAGGGATATGTGGCGAACGAACGGGCTGCCTAACCGGATTCGCCTCATCAATCTGAGCAACTATCATGTACAAAGTTTTTCCATCCGAGTTACAGATTATTTTATATTAAGTTTTACAGTTTTAAATCATTTTCTAAATTATTATTATTAAATTAATTCGAAATTAGCATTACTGCATCAGCATGATGTCAGCATGACATCAGCAGTCAACAGAGGTGTTGACTGGGTCAAACTGACATGTGGGGTCCGATGTTATTGACTCATCAGGCTAAACAGGGTTTAATTAGGTTAACTAGTGATGAGGTTAATCTAATCAGGATTAATTAAGTTAATTAATTCTTTAATTAATTGCTTAATTAACATTTTAATTATCATTATTATTATTATTTTTAATTAGTAACTTTTTTAACAAAAATGTTCTAGGCAGGGGCCCACTTGTCATTGGCCTGGAGAGGCCTTAGCGGGCATGCGGGTTATGGGCGCGCAGCGTAGCCCGACCTCTCGCAGCGGGCGTCCGACCGGGAGCCGCAGTGAGCAGCACGCGATGAGGGTCAGGGGGGTGCGCGGTGGCCGGCGGGTGGCGGCCGAAGGCGAGGCCAGCAGCGGCGGTGGGGAAAAGTAGCAGCAAGCAGCGACGCCAAGCAGTAGTAGCAATAAGCGGCAACGGAGGAGCAGCAGCGATGGCTCACAGGGGCGTGACCTTGGGTGGCTGGGCGGGGGCACGACGGGGCAAGCAGCGCCAGGCAGTGGCGCAAGGCCATGTTTGGGCAGGCACTCGCGGGTGCGCGGGGAAAGAGCAGCAGAGGCGGGGACCACCGCGGGCGGGAGAAGCGGCAACGTAGTGGCCGCGAAGCTCTGACAGCAGGCTGCAGCGCAAGCGGGCGTACACTGCTGGCAGTGCGGACGCGCACATGAGGTCATGAGGCGTGGCGGGCAAGGCTGTGCGGGGCGAGGCCAGCACGGGACAGCCGGAGAAGCGAGCGGCGGCGAGAGAGGACGGCGCTGTGGCGTGCAGGGGAGACAAGAGGAGGAGAGGGGGAGGCTCACGGCGGGTGTAGGGTTCGGGGGCAGCGGTGCTCGGGGAGGAAGACGGGGACGCGACGCCGGTGAGGAGGAAATCCTGCGAGGGAGAGGAAGGCGATGGTGGCCGCGGCGTCGTGGGCGTCGGGGTCGATGGGCGACGCGGGAGAGGAGACGCCGGCGAGGTGGTCCTAGGCGGCGGCGGCGTGGTCCCTGCGGCGGTAGGCGGTGATCGAGCCCCCCTTTTCCCGATCCAGATCGGGATCGATGGGGGGTGGAGGAGAGACGTGGGGGAGTGGGAGGGGGCGAGTGGGGGGCGGTGAGGGGTTAGGGTTTGATCCGGTCGCCTTTGGGGGTTAGTAGGATAGAGGCTGGTGGGCCGCCCATACGGGCGGTCAGCTAGTTGGCTCACCGGGCCGACTGAGGTCCAGTTGGCCACAAGGCCTTTTTGGAATTTAGTTTTCTTTTATTA